>CM062295.1:183255161-183855161 GCA_031216915.1 Pictodentalium vernedei
CCGTTACAATTTGGGCATTTCAGTGTTGAAACCTTGCACGACTTTGTTATATGTTTTTCGCCGCATTTCATTTAACGCAACTCCCCTTTGCATCTGTTCGACATATGGCCAAATTTCTGGCATTTATGACATTGTGTGGGCTGAGGCAAAACACGATACTCCTCCGTCTCATATTTTTGTCCGTTTATACAAACACCTTTGTAAATGAAGTTAAGTTTTATGGCTCTATTGGGGCATTTAACTTTAATTTTCCACGTAGGGTTGCCTGTAGTCTTAGATATTAGTCTCCCCCACGAGTTTCCCGACAGGGCTTCATCAATATCCCCAGCATTGATTTTTGTGGGAACCCTTGTGACAAAGTCACTGTACTAAGTGTATCCACACATGTATTGTGAAGGCTGAGCAGAGTTTCTCTGTTGCAACATAGCTGATTAAACACTGCAGTGATGTCTTCACACATTGTAGGCTGAGAACAGTTCACCAGCAGCTCATATAATACACAAAGAAAAACAGTGAGATACATCCAAAACGGTCCAAATTTAGGAATCGTTTTTCAGTTTTTAGGAGCAAGACATTGAATTTAGATTGCTGTGGAATTTCCATATTGAAAAAGTTTGTAGAAATTATACAAAACACATAAATAGTCAGAGCTCTCTAATTTGCCGCTACCAAGTGCAGACAGATCTTGCTGTATGCTGATCAGGGGTATCTACAAACCACATCTCACTAGCAGCCAGCTGTGTTTTTTTCACATCTTTAGAATAGCTTAACAGATTTTCAGAAAATCTTCGATAAGGATACATGTCTGTATTGGTGGTTATCAGACTACCGTTCACCAAATTCTTTTGAAATACTGTGGTAATTTTTGGGGATATAATAATCTTAATGTACTAATACTTATATATACCACCCAATACCAAATAGTTACAAGCTCTTCAAGTGGGTTATTTCCTCCAACGGACGGGTACTTTCAACTCACCAAATGATATGTTCAGCAACCAGACAACAACAACGACCGGGTTTCGAAAAGAATGGTTTCGCGCGTCTTCGGCGCGCAGGGACGGTATGGGGGACAAGCCCTTTTCGACCCTCACTGGGTTTCTTCTTCTGATTCAGTTTTTTATACCATTCTCCTGGTGACGTCCTGGTGACGTCACCGGTTCTCTTTACTCTTCTGACCAGTTTACCGTTCCAATTGCTGATTCCATGTTGGAGGAGTAATCACAGGGGCAAATTATGCTACATTCCCCCCAGTTTTCTAAATAAACCTCCCTCCAAATGGCCACAGGGAACATAATAAAATCCCTACCCTTAAAGAGCAAAAGCGTTAGGGAGACAAAGTCCCTGTATTTAACTAAATCAAAAAAGAATCAGCAATGGAATTCTCAGAAAAAAGGGATCCGGGGGCATCCCAAGAGATGGATACTCTCACATTTCACTACACAAGAACTGAAGATAGAAACCCATAAACTATACAAAATATTACAACTTTTTGTACCCATCCCCTCCCTCTCCTACTTTTCAACTGCAGCCATAAATCAACAAAATTAAGGTACAAAAATTACAAAATTCAACAAAAATTAAAATATATCACACATGGCATCAGAAATAAAACCATTTCAACTTATCAATTTTGTCCTTTAAAATCCAGTTACTGGTCTTGCATTTCATCACTTAACCATGTTTTAATATTTTTTTTTTTTTTTTTTTTTTTTTATACATTTATATCAATATATACCAGGGAAGGGGTCCCAATTCAATACTTTTCTTAATCCTTATTTTAATAGCAGCGGGGATAAATCCTCAGATTTATGCATAGGTAGATGACAAATTTATTTGCATCTGGCCAAACAAATGATTTAAAAGTATGTGCCCAGTAATGAGTAAACAGAATTCCAGACAGAATCTCAGGATTTCAAATAATGCTATCCTAATGAAATTCCTACAAACACCAGTATTTTTTTTAATTGGGAAAATAATTCACTGCCCAACCGAAACAAATACGCCAATAGCGGTACAGTTTCATATTAGAAGTGCCTTAGCAGGTCCTAAACTATCTCAAGTCCTCATACAAAATTCAATATGATATCAGAAAAATCTGTCTGGAGCCCTGTTATTTCAATTTCGGAAAACTTCTGGAAACAATATTATTAGTTTTTAGCATACTAATTCTTTGGGGCCATGCCTTTGTATTGCCCAAAACTATAAATTCCTGCCACAATTTCCAAAATCTATCCGAAATTATCTGAATATATGGATATTATTTTATGGGGAAGGGAACCCATAGAGGGTACAGGCATTCTGTGTGACCGAGGCCACCAGCACCCCCAAGGACATCTGTAACTCCGTAGCAACTTTCAGTGCAACTTCCCCCAAGTAGAGAGGAGTGCCCCCTGCCGCCAAATTCATTTCCCCCTGGAAATACGAACACCAGACGATTCAGCGGGATGGCTTTTATACCGTCCCACCGTTCTGGTTTAAAGTATACACATTTTGGGCCTATACTAAAGTATGCATTAGGGAAGTGGTTTACCCATTTCTCGACCACATCCCTACTGGAGGTTAAACAGTGTAGGTGAATTTTTTGTTGCTTACCTACGTTATCCATCATCATCAGGAGCGCGAGGGAATTTACTTCCCTCCCCAAGTAGTCTCCTGAGGGACCCCTTAAGTGTAACACAATGGGCTTTACTAAGGCTGTCAACTTCAATAACCCTGCAAATACCAAGTCCTGCTGATACCATGTATCAACCGGCTCTGTTCTATCGAGCCCCACTTCACCTAAACCTGCAGCATATGGGAGCAAGCCCATTATTGGGAACATGAGGTTTTCTAATTCCACCAGGGGGATATTCCTTACATGACGGGGATGAAGGCCAATCACTGCCTTCATACCAGGATGCCCGAGAAGTTCCTCTGGCCTTGGGTAGGTTGACGGATCACAATAAACTATCACCCCGCCCACAACAGGCAAAGGACAAGTTGTAGGTCGGCCACCATTAAGGGAGAGAACCTCCCTGGCTGACAAATTGGGTTTTCGGAACCTCTGGCGAACCCTATCTAAATGAAAATGTGTGTCCACCAGATTCATGGAACAAGATTCCCTGGAAGATCTAGCGGGAGAAAAAGCTGGAGGGACTCCCGACAAAGCAGTGGCTGTTGGGACAGCAGGAGGAAGACCTGGATTACATCCCACCCTGGGACTAACCACGGAGGAAATGGCACAAGAAACGACTGACAAACCCTCTGAAGAATGAGACATGGCCGACGAAACGGGAAGAGGCACTAACTGACCTCCTCCCCAGGAACTAACTGTAGGAGCCGGTGAAGCAAAAATGGGGGAACCTCCGAGGAACCAGTAGCTGGAGAAGCATGTCTAGCGAGAGATAATACTGAAGAAACTGTCGAGGAATCTCCCACAGAAGAATCTACAACTGAACAGGCAGGCACCTCCACCACCATCCGTGCAACTGAACAGGTAGGCACCTCCACCACATCCGTGACTGAACACGCGAGGTCACCACCAAATTCTCCTGGGGTTCCAGGGAGTGAAAATCCTCCCTGACCACTGTTTGGCGTTTTGAAGGAGGTGACACTGGAGATGTCACCCTGGGACTGTAATCTGGGATACACTTATCCATCAGTCGGGGTATCCTCTGAGGTACTCGCTTCAGGGGCTTTTCAAACCTATTTCCTGAGGGACGTGTTCTCCTTGTCTCCTCAATTTTAATTTGAAGGAACATAAGAATCCTCCAGTGCACCAACCCAGTTGGCGTAGCCAGGTGATCTGAACTCCCTGCAGAAGAGAATTGAGTGCTTGGCACCCACTCAAACAGGCCTTCCAACTCCTGCATGCGTTCCACAAATTGGGGTGTTACCTCCAATGGGAATCGGGAATATTCCCGATTAACTAATTCTTGCAGTCCCAGCTAACCCATCTCAAGAGGAGCCGTCATCCTCTCAAAAGCTCGAGCAATGGTCTTTGGACTGAAATATCGTCCCTCAGATTGTGGCATCCACAAAGCAGTGGGGAGATGATCCCCTTGGCAGTGTTTTCGCAACTGCCTTACTTTAACTGCACAACTTGGCAGAGGACACACTGATGGTGGTCCCTTTAACTTAAGGGTGGGGGGGGGGGGGGGGGGCAAATCTACGGATTTTGGGAGAAAAAGAACATCATCCTCTCCCACCCCCAATATCGAAGAAAATCTTTTCTCTGCTTTTGTACTAGCCTGTACTTCTGGCTTTTTGTCACTGAGGGATGAACTTCCCTTCGACCGTTCACTTCCGGCCGGAATTAGGGAGATAGACTCTCCCCAAACTGACGCACCTAATGGTGTCACTGGCCCGTGGGCTCCGGGAACTAGGTTCCCAGTTGAGCCAGAATTAGTCTTCTCCACTTTTTCCTCACCCACAAACCTAACCATTGGTAGGTTGGGATCCGTTTTTAAACGGACATCCCGGGTTTGAGCCTGAGGGTTGTAATCCAAAGTTTGGACCCTCCTCCTTTGTCCTTGTCCCCATTTCTTACTCTTCTTTTGGACTTGAGTCCAAGATCTCTTTGGGGATTGGTTTCCTTCATCCGAACTCATAATTATGTATCTAACTGGTATCTGTTATAATCTGTGCAAAGATACAAACAATAAAAGTGTCTAAGTTCCCCCTGTAAACAAATCATTATTGGGGATTTGTCAATTCACAATGTGGACAGCTATACAGATCTATTCTCTGAGCCGATTGCTTAGTCACTTGCACACAAGAACCATGAAACCAGTCCAAACAACTGTTACATTGTATCATGAAAGACCCTGCATCAGGCTTCTTACATATACAGTACAATGGAACCATTGAGCCTCTAGTTTCTGAAAGATTTTTATGGCGCTCAATCCAAGGTGGTAAAATTCCATCAGTACAATGTTTGAGTTTGTCATGATTCATCGTTATTGATTTATTAATCAATTGTATTTTAAACAGAAATGTAGAAATGCACTGAATAATTATTCCTGGCCCCTTCCAAATGGGATTTAATTTTTTACAACGGCCAGGTTTACTTGCAAAATCAAGGAAATAAACAATATCTCCCACTTTAAATGTCGGAGTTTTTGAGGTAGTGTCATAGTATTTCCTCATTATTTTCTGTTGAGTTTTCAATTTTTCACGGGCCAATTTATGAGATGTTCTTATAGAATTCTCCAAAGCAAGAACAAATTCAGCTGCATTTTGAAAAGTTTCATTTGGAGGAGGACCAAAAACTAGGTCTGTTGGTGGTACCACCTCCCTTCCAAGCATCATTTTATTAGGAGTAAATCCAGTACTTCTGTTCACCGAAGATCTTAATGCCCTGCCAACTGCGGGACATGTAAATCCCAGGTGGACTGTTTGTTTCCCACGAAACATCTAAGGGCATCCATTAAAGTTCTATTTACCCTTTCCACTTGGCCATTAGATGATGGGCGATAAGCTGTTGTTCTTGCCTTGTGAATTTGTAATAATTTACAAACAGCTTTAAATAAATCACTCTCAAAATTTGCCCCTCTATCTGTATACACTTCCAATGGGCAGCCAAACCTAGAGAAACACTCATTGACTGCTGCAGTCGCAGTTTCATCAGTCGTCTGAGACGGGAGGGGAATACACTCCATCCATTTTGTAAATTGGTCACTTATTACTAGAATGTATTCATTTCCCCTCGACGTTTTTGGTAAAGGGTCCAAAAAATCTGAATGAACACGTTCCATTGGGGACCCTGTATGGTATGGGACCATTTTGTGACGGAAATGAAAGGAAGGCGTCTTTTGTTTATTACATCTAGTACAGGCTTTAACATAAGTCTCAACAGTGGCAGATAATCCTGGCCAATAATATCTAGATTTTATTTTTTCCATGGTACGGTTAATCCCCTGATGCCCAGCCAATGGCAGATCATGATTTGACAACAAAATCTCCGAACGTAGGGGATGAGGTATCACCAAAACCAAGTGGCCATTTTCTCTCTTTCTGTATATCAATTTTCTGATCATGGAAAATCTTTCCCGGTGATTCCAAAACAGTTTGGATTCGGCACTTGCCTGAAAAAGAGCATCGGGGGAAGGTGTTTCCCCCTTTTCTAACCAATTTCTAAGAAATTCCAGATCAACATCTTCATTCTGTTTAGCTAAAATTTCTTCATATTTCAGACCACTTAAAGCATATTCCAGTTCAGATGGGTCCCTATCTTCCCCTGCCTGTGGATTATTAGTATCAGCATCTGTAATAACTGTAATACCCACTCCCTTAGGCTCTATCCCCAAATCATTTGAAACACTCCCTCCTTCCCCAGGACCAAGTGTTTTTGTGAGGGTTTTTTAACAATTTCTAAGTTTAACATATCAAGGGAGCTAACTCTATTATCTGAAATTCCTGAGTTTAACACATCAAGGGAGCTAACTCTATCTGAAATATTCTCTGAAGCTTCAACTGAAAGAATCTCTTGTATTGGAAGCAATATTGGAACAAATTTCTGTTTTTGCATGAAACTCATATCAGAATCATTGTATTTTTCTACCCAAGCTATTTTACCTTCTGCTTGATTTCTATTGTTTGGTAGGGGAATAACATCATCTACATTTTCAAAGAAATTTCCCCAATTTTGGTCTACTCTCTTACAATATCTACAACCCCCACAGGGAAGTTGTTCTAATGACACCCCTGCTCTGTATTTCTTACAAAAGTCTTCCTCTGGACGTCGTGACAGAAAATCAGCATTCTGATGTTTTTTCCCTGGACGGTGCTGAATTGTAAAGTCATGCTGACTTAGCTCCTCCATCCATCTGGCCAGCTGGCCTTCTGGATTCCTAAAATTGAGGAGCCAAGTAAGGCTACTATGGTCTGTCCTGATTGTGAAGTGTCTGCCCAATAGCAAATGTCTAAACTGGCGGGTAAATCGCACCACACTAAGAAGTTCTTTTCGAGTGGTGCAATACTTCCTTCGTTCGGGACTTAATCCACAACTCCCATAGGCTCTGACTTTTTCTTGTCCATCTTGTAATTGTATCAACTCGGCCCCTATAGCCACATCAGACCCATCAGTGTCCAAAATGAACATATCAGTTTTATTAGCAAAAGGCAAAACTGGAGGAGACCCAAGGGCCGCTTTTAATGCCAAAAATGAATTTTCTTCATCATTCCCCCACTCAAACACTGCCTTTTTACCTGTTCTTTTATACAATGGGGCTGCTAAAGTAGCAAAGTTCTTTATAAATAGCCTGTGATAATTGGCAAGACCCCAAAATCTCTCAATCTCTTTTATGTTTTGGGGTCGGGGCCAGTCTGTAATAACTTGGCTAGCCGGATCCCCCATTTCCATTCCCTGGGAGGAGACTAGTCGTCCCAAGAACTCTATTTTTTGTTGAAACAGGAGACACTTTCTAGGCTTTAATTTCAATTGATACTGCCGAAATCTATCCAAGACAGTTCGCAGATTTTTTAAATGATCTGCAAAATTTGTGCCCAACACACACACATCATCTAGAAAAGATAAGGCAATACCCCATGTTAACCCTCTAAGGACTACATTTATCACTCGGGAATAACATCCCGGGGCTCCTGTTAAACCAAAACTCATTTTAAGATATTCATACTGCCCATATTTGGTTATAAAGGCCGTTTTCTTACGGTCTTCCTTAGCTTCTGGAATTTGAAGGTAAGCGTGATTTCCATCCAGGCGACTAAACCAAGTATTCCCAGCGAGTGTGTCTAAACAGTCGTCGATTAAGGGCATGGGTTAAGTGTCCTTTCTTGTAACGGCGTTTACTCCTCGGAAATCCAAACACCATCTTACCGAGCCACAGCGTTTACGAATGAGAACCGGTGCTGAAGCCCATTCGGAAAGAGATTGCTGGATAATCCAAGCCTTTAACATATCTTTCAATAATTTTTCTTCCTCGCCTACAAAACATGCCGGGGTACGGCGCATTCGGGTTTTAACTGGTTTGGCATCACCTGTGTCAATATGATGTTCCAAAGCAGTGAAATTTCCCAAATCATATTCATTTTTTTGCAAATACATCACTGTATTCAATCAATAGTTGTTTAAGCTTGGAAGACTCTTCAACTGTTAACAGTGTCCTAGATTTCTCAAACAATTCCCCTATGTGATCAGGCATCACTACATTCTTATCTGTAACTACTCCAGAATCCACTTCAGTTACATTAACTTCAGTAAATTCTGGAGAATGTTCGATGGAAGAAATACCTGTACCTTCAACAGCCCATCCAACTATTTGACCTGGATGCATTACAATATCCTTATTTCCTATATTAAGGAAAGTCATAACAGGATCTGTATTTTCGGAATGAGCTGTTCTAGGGATCAACAAATTTGGTTTTAACTCTGGTTCTATCATGTACTCTGACATGGTAGAACTCAGAGCACATTGGACCTCTTTCACTGAATTGGAGGGAATTATTAGTTTTTCCAATAACCTGACCTTTACTCCTTCCCTCTTTTGTGACTGCCTCAACTGAATGCGAATTCCCTCTCTTTCTTTTCCCAAATACAGCATATTGTTAGCCAGATCTAATTGGGTACCCTGTTCATGCAAGAAATCAAGACCCAAAATAATTGGAGTCGAAACAGGGGCTACATAAAAATTCCTGATGTACCAATTTCTTCCCACTTTCAGCTTAATGGGCCCAACTATTTGTCCAGAGATAGTTCCTAATTCTCTGCCTACTGTTCGTACTTTAATACCCTTCTACATGCGAGGGTGTTCATCAAAAAGCTCTAAAAGTTTGTCAGAAAACACTGTTACCTGTGCCCCTGTATCAACAAGAGCATCTAATTTGACATTTTCCAATATCACTGCTACAGTATAGTACGACGAAGTATCCACTTGGTTAATTGTTATACGAACGTGACAACCGTTACTTATTCCCGGTTCCTTATTCGACATTCAGCACCAACCGATTTTGGCCAAATAAACTGCATTGTGGGATGGCACAAATAGATTCATGAAGATTGCCACCAAAATTAGGTACCTCACCCTCCCAAAATTGGGCACCCTAGGAGCCCAAAAGTGCTGACTTGCACCAAATCGTATTTATCAACCGATTTTCGCCAAATAAACTGCTTTGTGGGGTGGCACAAATAGATTTATGAAGATTGCCACCAAAATTAGGTACTTCACTCTCCCGAAATTGGGCACCCTAGGAGCCCATAAGTGCTGAGTTGCTCCAAATCGTATTTATCAACCGATTTTCACCAAATAAACTGAATTGTGGGGTGGCACAAATAGATTCAAGAAGATTGCCACCAAAATTAGGCTCCTCACCCTCCCAAAATTGGGCACCCTAGGCGCCCAAAAGTGCTGAGTTGCTCAAAATCGTATTTATCAAGCGATGTCCGTCAAATAAACTGCATTGTGGGGGTGACACAAATAGATTCATGAAGATTGCCACCAAAATTAGGTTCCTCGCCCTCCCAAAATTGGGCACCCAGGAGCCCAAAAGTGCTGAGTTGCTCCAAATCGTATTTATCAACCGATTTTCGCCAAATAAATTGCATTGTGGGGGTGGCACAAATAGATTCATGAAGACTGCCACCAAAATTAGGTACCTCACCCTCCCAAAATTGGGCACCCTAGGAGCCCAAAAGTGCTGAGTTGCTCCAAATCGCATTTATCAACCGATTTTCGCCAAATAAACTGCTTCGTGGGGTGGCACAAATAGATTCATAAAGATTGCCACCAAAATTAGGTTCCTCACCCTCCCAAAATTGGGCACCCTAGGAACCCAAAAGTGCTGAGTTGCTCCAAATCGTATTTATCAACCGATTTTCGCCAAATAAACTGAATTGTGGGGTGGCACAAACAGATTTATGAAGGTTGCCACCAAAATTAGATACCTCACTCTCCCAAAATTGGGCACCATAGGAGCCCAAAAGTGCTGAGTTGCTCCAAATCGTATTTATCAACCGATTTTCTCCAAATAAACTGCATTGTGGGGTGGCACAAATAGATTCCTGAAGATTGCCACCAAAATTAGGTACCTCACCCTCCCAAAATTGGGCACCCTAGGAGCCCAAAAGTGCTGAGTTGCTCAAAATCGCATTTATCAACCGATTTTCGCCAAATAAACTACATTGTGGGGTGGCACAAATAGATTCATGAAGATTGCCACCAAAATTAGGTACCTCACCCTCCCAGAATTGGGCACCCTAGGAGCTCAAAGTGCTGAGTTGCTCAAAATCGCATTTATCAACCGATTTTCGCCAAATAAACTGCATTGTGGGGTGGCACAAATAGATTCATGAAGATTGCCACCAAAATTAGGTACCTCATCCTCCCAAAATTGTGCACCCCTGGAGCCCAAAAGTGCTGAGTTGCTCAAAATCGCATTTATCAACCGATATTCGCCAAATAAACTGCATTGCGGGTGGCACAAATAGATTCATGAAGATTGCCACCAAAATTAGGTATCTCACCATCCCAAAATTGGGCACCCTAGGAGCCCAAAAGTGCTGAGTTGCTCCAAATCGTATTTATCAACCAATTTTCGCCAAATAAACAGCATTGTGGGGTGGAACAAATAGATTCATGAAGATTGCCACCAAAATTAGGTACCTCACCCTCCCAAAATGGGGCACCCTAGGAGCCCAAAAGTGCTGAGTTGCTCAAAATTGCATTTATCAACCGATTTTCGCCAAATAAACTGCATTGTGGGGTGGCACAAATAGATTCATGAAGATTGCCACCAAACTTAGGTATCTCACCCTCCCAAAATTGGGCATCCTAGGAGCCCAAAAGTGCTGAGTTGCTACAAATCGTATTTATCAACCGATTTTCGCCAAATAAACTGCATTGTGGGGTGGCACAAATAGATTCATGAAGATTGCCACCAAAATTAGGTACCTCACCCTCCCAAAATTGGGCACCCCAGGAGCCCAAATGTGCTGAGTTGCTCAAAATCGCATTTATCAATCGATTTTCGCCAAATAAACTGCATTGTGGGGTGGCACAAATAGATTCATGAAGATGGCCACCAAAATTAGGTACATCATCCTCCCAAAATTGTGCAGCCCTGGAGCCCAAAAGTGCTGAGTTGCTCAAAATCGCATTTATCAACCGATTTTCGCCAAATAAACTGCATTGTGGGGTGGCACAAATAGATTCATGAAGATTGCCACCAAAATTAGGTACCTCACCCTCCCAAAATTGGGCACCCCAGGAGCCCAAATGTGCTGAGTTGCTCAAACTCGCATTTATCAATAGATTTTCGCCAAATAAACTGCATTGTGGGGTGGCACAAATAGATTCATGAAGATGGCCACCAAATTAGGTACATCATCTCCCAAAATTGTGCAGCCCTGGAGCCCAAAAGTGCTGAGTTGCTCAAAATCGCATTTATCAACCGATTTTCGCCAAATAAACTGCATTGTGGGTGGCACAAATAGTTTCATGAAGATTGCCACCAAAATTAGGTTCTTCACCCTCCCAAAATTGGGCACCCTAGGAGCCCAAAAGTGCTGAGTTGCTCCAAATCGTATTTATCAAACGATTTTCGCCGAATAAACTCCATTGTGGGGTGGTACAAATAGATTCATGAAGATTGCCACCAAAATTAGGTACCTCACCCTCCCAAAATTGGGCACCCTAGGAGCCCAAAAGTGCTGAGTTGCTCAAAATCGCATTTATCAACCGATTTTCGCCAAATAAACTGCATTGTGGGATGGCAGAAATAGATTCATGAAGATAGCCACCAAAATTAGGTACCTCACCCTTCCAAAATTGAGCACCCTAGGAGCCCAAAAGTGCTGCATTGCTCCAAATCGTATTTATCAACCGATTTTCTCCAAATAAACTGCATTGTGGTGTGGCACAAATAGATTCATGAAGATTACCACCAAAATTAGGCTCCTCACCCTCCCAAAATTGGGCACCCTAGGAGCCCAAAAGTGCTGAGTTGCTCCAAATCGTATTTATCAACCGATTTTCGCCAAATAAACTGCATTGTGGGTGCACAAATATATTCATGAAGATTGCCACCAAAAGTGGGTTTCTCGCCCTCCCAAAATTGGGCACCCCCAGGAGCCCAAAAGTGCTGAGTTGCTCCAAATCATATTTATCAACCGAATTTCGCCAAATAAACTGCATTGTGGGGTGGCACAAATAGATTCATGAAGATTGCCATCAAAATTAGGTACCTCATCCTTCCAAAATTGTGCACCCCTGGAGCCCAAAAGTGCTGAGTTGCTCAAAATCGCATTTATCAACCGATATTCGCCAAATAAACTGCATTGCGGGGTGGCACAAATAGATTCATGAAGATTGCCACCAAACTTAGGTTCTTCACCCTCCCAAAATTGGGCACCCTACGAGCCCAAAAGTGCTGAGTTACTCCAAATCGTATTTATCAACCGATTTTCGCCAAATAAACTACATTGCGGGGTGTGACAAATAGAATGAATGAATGAATGAATGAATCTTTATTTAGCAGTATACAACAAAAATATACATAAGTGATATATATATAACAAACATTATCAAATATACCTGTACACCGCAGGGAGACGGCATAGCCAGATTGGCTGTCTACCTGTCGTCTCCGGCAAATTTCATCTTGCAGCATTGGAATCGGACTGTCTAACACCGTTTATCTATTCTTGGTCTAGGACGATGGGGGCTGGTGTACCCAACACGAGTGAGTTAAGAGACGAGAATTTGTCCAGACATATACATAACCTGCAAAGATGGGTCTATAAGCACTACTACGCCCTCGCTGGTAAGTCCAAAACCACGCGCCGCTCCAGCACTTTACAGCTCAACGCAAAATGTGGAGTCCTCAATAAGGGTAGGACAATATTCTACCTAATGTTAAATGGCACAGAGAGTATAGTATGGATTATTACAGTCAATGTTATCAATAAGGGTAGGACAATATTCTACCTAATATTAAATGGCACAGTCAGTACAGTATGGATTATTACAGTCAATGTTATCGGCGTATTGTGACAACAATTTTGTAGTTAGTTGTTTTTTTAAAACTGTTTCTGTTGTTTATGTTACGTAGCTCAGAGTCTAAATCGTTCCAGAGTCTGGGGTTCATGTGTGTTGGAAAGTATTCAAGAGACTTTGTCCTTGTTCTATCAATTTGGAGGCCATCTCTCCTTCTGCTAGCTCTAACCGTAGTGTTGACTACAGGGTGGAAATAATATCTGAAGGATATTGGCAAGTTTTCATGATACCAGTCAAACACAAACAGGCAAGCGTGGAGTTTAAAGAGGTCGTTTACTTTAAGAATCTTATTCTCCCGAGAAAGAGGATCAGTGTGTGCATTATATTTCTTATTGTTTATTATGCGGATGGAGCGTTTCTGGAGGAGCAGTATCTTTTTAATCGTTCTAGCATTTCCCCATACATTTATCCCATACACAAAATGTGTGTGTCTCAGAGCATAATAGAGTGTTTTCGGAGCTTCACGGGGAAGCGTGGTCTTCACTCTATTTAGTGCGAAATTTGCCCGTGCAATCTTCGAAGAGAGTTGCGATATATGGTGTTTGTAAGATAAACTATCATCAATATGTATTCCTAAGAATTTAAGAGATCTTTCTGTATTATTTGAACCTACTCTACTTATGATTTGGCCATTTATTAGAATATTATCCCGAATTGTTGTTGTTTTTTTTGGCGGAGGGGTTGATTCAAATGTATTTGGTTTTTGTTGCATTTAATACAAGTCGATTCGCGCAGCACCATTCAAATATTTTTTCAAGCTCTTTGTTTATGAGTTGAACTAATTGATTTGGGTCTGGACCCGACGAATGCCCCGTGGTGTCGTCAGCAAAAGATAAGAGGTTTAAACATGAAGCATGATAGATGTCATTGACAACTCCGTATGATATTTTTGTGCTGTCAGATGTATAGTCGCCAAATGCGACATACTGTAGTCTATCTGATAAATAGCTTTTAAACCAGTCGTTACCCAAACCTCTAATACCGTATCTATATAGTTTATTTATTAAAATGTCATGGTCTATTGTATCGAACGCTTTTGAAAGGTCCAAAAATAGCGCGAGTGTGCTGTTTTTACTTATTTTGTTATTTTCTTCTGATATAGTTTTCAACAACTGCAAGACAGGATGCACCGTGCTATGATTTTTCCTGAAACCGTACTGATTTGGATGTAGGATACTAAAACGATTTAAGTACTTTAAAAGTCTCACAGACATAAGTTTTTCTAACACTTTTGAGAATGGAGGAAGTATGCTAATGGGTCTGTAATTTGTAAAGTTATGTTGGTTGCCTGCTTTAAATATAGGAGTAACTTTTGCAATTTTCATTTTGTCTGGAACAGTACCACATGCAAACGAGCAATTGAGAATGTGCGTTAATGGGTTAACTATAGGATTATAGGATCAATAGTTTGTTTTAGTAGATTTGAACTAATATCATCACAATCTTTACTTCCTTTTGACTTTAGGGATTTTACAATATTCATAACTTCAAAGTCACATGTTGGACTTATGTAAAAATTATTAGTAGAATTCGTCTCCATGAAGTCGTGAAACGACTTATTGGTGCCCGGTATTTTATCACTCGTTTGTTTACCTATATTTGCAAAGTAAACATTGAGTTCTCTAGCTATCTCTGTTGGGTCATTAATTTCTTTATAATTGTGAATAAAAACTGAGGTAAGTTGGTTTTTCCGTCGGACTTTTTGATGGCTCTATTTAGTATTTGCCATGTTTTACGCATGTTATATTTATGTTCGTTTAGAATACTTTTAAAATAAGTTGCTTTGCATTGCTTTTTAACTTTATTAAATATTTTACAGTACTTTTTGTAGTTTTTTATATTGAGTTCAGTTGGGCTTTTTAACTTTTTATTATAGAATTTGCTTTTATTATTTGATGAGACTACCAAGCCTTTTGTCATCCAGGGTTGCCTCTTTATAGATTTTTGATGAATAGAGACGCGTATTCGGGGGAAAGCCGCATCAAATAATCCTAGATATATATGTAAAAAATTGTTATAAGCCGTGTTTGGGTTATCTGAGCCCATAACTGATGAAAAATCACATTGTGATAGAAGTAATTTGAAGTTTGCCATAGTTTCAGCATTTACCTTACGAACCCATGAATATGACTCTTTCTTTGTTTTTTTTTTTGGGGGGGGGGGGGGCACGGTTTCAACATGAAAAGTACCAAAGTGATCAGAGACATCCGTTATTATTATACCAGATATTGAAGTAGATAAAATATTGTTGGAAAATATGTGGTCAATGAGTGTGTGGTTAAGCGGGTGGGTTTAGTAATGACAGGTAAGAATCCTTGGCTGAACATTAGGTTGATATAACTATCTGTTTTGGCGTGGGAATCATATTTAAGAAGGTCGATATTAATGTCACCCATTATATAGGAAGATACAGTTTCTTGATTTAATTTGTTAGTTATTTCGTTTAGTTTGTTTAGGAAGATATCAATATCCGCTTTTGGTGGTGTGTTTGGTCTGTAAATTACCCCAATGACTCTCCGCGATTTATTGACATTGACTTCGATAAATAGAGATTCTATGATATGAGGGATGAAAGTCTACAGGTCATGACGAATTTTAATATCAATGTTATCTTTGATAAAAAACCCAACTCCTCCTCTACCGTCATCACCGTCGGGGCGGTTGTTTTTTATAAGATTATGGTAGCCATCGAGGCAGTATGATATATTTGAAGGGACATTAAAGATTTCTGTTAGGCCAATAATGTCAAACTTATTTTCGGTTCCTTGTAAGTTGAATAGAAGATCATGTAAAGATTCCCAGTGGGCGTTAATACTTTGGCAGTTAATATGAAAAAAGCGAGAAAGATTGGGTTATATCATTGGTAGTCAATCGAAAATTTTCAGGCTGATAATACTTACATTCGACTTTATGACTATGGAACGGAGAATCGTCACCCTCGTCGATAGAGGGGGATGCATTGTTATATTGGGTTATGAAGTCGTATTCCAAGTCAGTCTGGACCTCGTCTAAAGTTATGTTACCCGCCATATCGATTGACCGCACAATTGACACCAGCTTCAGTATGTATGTTAAGTTGTAGTGTTAAGCTATTAGAAATGTGTTCGACAGCCCGATTCCATTTGCTGATATGAAGTCGAATAGAAGAAAAAGGGATTATGAACAAGAAAGAAGTGGTTGAAATTTTTGTGAGATACACAAATAGTTTCATTTGTGTATGTATTAACTAATGAGGATGGGCTCACGAATTGTGCTTCATCAAATGATTGAATGAATCGAAAGTAAATGAATTGATGAAAATATGAACAGAGTGAGTCATTTGTATGAATACATAAAAGAATGAATGAAAGAATGCACGGAAGACTCAGCGAATGACCCGGCTAATATCCGTTTTGGTAAGAGAATTTGTCTTGGATCACTAAAGATTATCATTTTTCGCCACAGCGACACGGCCCATGACCACTCACTGGAACGACCTCGGCAAGCTCATTCCAGTGAGGGGTCATAGGCCATGAATCCAATAGAGGACTGGGCCAACAAGATTTGAATGGCAACTTTGTCATGTTGTGAAAAACACGGCCTGTTTTGGCAAAGTAACAATTTCTAAGATGAAGTCTTAGAATTTTTCCTCTATCGATCAGATTGAACACAGTTCGACTTCTAGAAACATAAGCGATGTCATGTTGTGAAAAACACGGCCTGTTTTGGCAAAGTAACAATTTCTAAGATGAAGTCTTAGAATTTTTCCTCTATCGATCAGATTGAACACAGTTCGACTTCTAGAAACGTAAGCGAACTTACATGAATAACGAGAATGAATTTTATGAATAACCTGGCAGCTTTTGGCTGGCGAACGTTTGTTTAGGTAAAGGAGATAATCGCATTTCATCTCCCTCAGATGGGATTCTACACCGATAAACAGCCAGAAAGGCTTACATGAGACAGTTTCTTGATGTATTGAAAGATATAACTTCTTGCTACCGAGACCGCTCACTGGAACGACCTCGATGAGCTCATTCGGTGAATGGACATAGGCCGTGTCTTCGAGACAAGGTTTAATACGACAGAATTTCTAATGAAGGGTCACAGGTTACATTTCTGAGACGAAAAATGAAAAATGGTAAAATCTGAATGGTGATTTTGTAAATAACGCTGGCTGGTTTAAGCTTAAGATCAAATTATATAGAATGAGATATTCTAAACTTGCCGACAACAGGCTATGCTTACAAAGGGAAGTTACTAAGTGACTAATCATTTTTATTCCATTGAGAGGTCACAAGACATGCCCGCGGGGCTGAAGACTCAAAACGACTATACTGTGAGAGGTAATTATGTGAAAGACGCTGCCCTGTTTGGGCTGAGGAACATTTTTTTAAAATGAACTACTAATGTTTTATTCCCGGCCGATGATATTCTACACCATTTTAGAAAGAAAATTTCTTGACTAACTAAAAATATAAATCCCTTATCCCCAAAACACGACTCATGACCACTCACCCGAACGAGCTCAACGGGTTCACTCCAGTGAGGGGTCATGAGCTATGTTTCAGAGGAGAGGAAAAAAAAGATGAATGAATACTTAAATTATAAAAAGTTAAAGTAATATATGTTAACCACAATTCATTACTGAAAATATCTTCAGTTGTGTGTAAAAAGGAGGGGGTGAGGGTGCGCCTTAGCCACAGGGATAGCAGGAAATATTTAAAAGGGACATTTGATAACTGAGCATTTTCATCATGGCTTCAAAAGAACCACCTCATGGCCGCTTATTGGTGAGAGCAAGACAGGCAAATAAGAGAGTGAATAAACGAATGAATAGATGGTTGATTATAAAAATTAATGGATAATGCCGAGCAATGAGAGAATGAATAAACAAACGAATGGTAGAATGTAAAAAGTATCGTAGTCTACACCAATAGACAGCTTAGACATTTGATAACTGAGCATTTTCATCATGGCTTCAAAAGAACCACCTCATGGCCGCTTATTGGTGAGAGCAAGACAGGCAAATAAGTGAGTGAATAAACGAATGAATAGATGGTTGATTATAAAAATTAATGGATAATGCCGAGCAATGAGAGAATGAATAAACAAACGAATGGCAGAATGTAAAATGTATCGTAGTCTACACCATTAGACAGCTGGAGACATTTAAGGAAATTTCTTGGATTACTAAAAAATGTCAATTCCTTGTCCCAGAAACACAGCTCACCACCACTCACCAGAACGAGATCGCTGAGCTCACTCCAGTGAGGGGTCATAAGCTATGATTCCGAGGATGTTCAAGAAAGATATTGATTGTATTTGAGCAAAGACCTTGCCCAAACCCAATTGGGCTGAGGAACATTTTTAAAGTGAAATATTAGGATATTTTACCTGTCGATGATATTCAATACCAGTAGACAGCTGGAGACCCTTGCGAACGAAGGTTTCTTGAATAGCTAAAAGATGTGGGTCCCTTGCCCCAGAAACGCAGCTCATCTCCATTTACCGGAACGGGCTCAACGAGCTCACTCCGGTGAAGGGGCATAGGCTGTTTCCGAGGAGACGAAGAAGGATACTTAAGTTATAAAAAGTTAAAGTAATATGTGTTAACCACAATTCATTACTGAGAATAGCTTCAGTTGTGTGCGCCTTACCAACAGGGATAGCAGAAAATATTTTTAAAAAAGGACATTTGATAACTGAACATTTTCGTTTTGGCTCCAAAAGAACTACCTCATGGCCGCATATTAGTGCGAGCAAGAAAGGTAAATAAGTGAAAGAATAAACAAATGAATAGATGGTTGATTATAAACATTATTGAATAATGCCGAGCAATGAGCGAATGAATAAACCAACGAATGGCTAAATGTAAAATGTATGGTAGTCTACACCAGTATACAGCTGGACACATTTTAAGGAAATTTCTTGGATTACTAAAAAATGTGAATCCCTTGTCCCAGAAACACAGCTCACCACCACTCACCGCAACGAGCTCGCTGAGCTCACTCCAGTGAGGGGTCATAAGCTATGATTCCGGGGATGTCCAAGAGAGATATTGATTGTATTTCAGCGAAGACCCTGCAATGAGAGAATGAATAAACCAACGAATGGCTAAATGTAAAATGTATGGTTGTCTACACCAGTATACAGCTGGACACATTTAAGGAAATTTCTTGGATTACTAAAAAATGTGAATCCCTTGTCCCAGAAACACAGCTCACCACCACTCACCGCAACGAGCTCGCTGAGCTCACTCCAGTGAGGGGTCATAAGCTATGATTCCGGGGATGTCCAAGAGAGATATTGATTGTATTTCAGCGAAGACCCTGCCCAAATCCATTTGGGCTGAGGAACATTTTTAAAATGAAATATTAGGATTTTTTACCTGTCGATGATATTCTATACCAGTAGACAGCTGGAGGCCCTTAGGAACGAAGGTTTTTCGAATAACTAAAAAATGTGATGATATTCTATGCCAGTAGACAGCCGGAGGCCCTTAGGAACGAAGGTTTCTTGAATAACTAAAAATGTGGGTCCCTTGCCCCAGAAACCCACCTCATGTCCATTCACGGGAACGAGCTCAACGAGCTCACTCCGGTGAAGGGGCATAGGCTGTTTCCGAGGAGAAGAAGAAGGATACTTAAATTATAAGAAGTTAAAGTAATATATGTTAACCACAAAATGTCTTCAGTTGTGTGTAAAAAGGAGAGGGTGAGGGTGCGCCTTACCAACAGGGATAGCAGGAAATATTTTTTAAAAAGGACATTTGATAACTGGATATTTTCATTATGGCTCTAAAAGAATGATACTTAAATTATAAAAAGTTAAAGTAATATATGTTAACCATAATTCATTACTGAAAATATCTTCAGTTGTGTGTAAAAAGGAGAGGGTGAGGGTGCGCCTTACCAACAGGGATAGCAGGAAATATTTTGTAAAAAGGACATTTGATAACTGAACATTTTCATTATGGCTCTAAAAGAGCCACCTCATGGCCGCTTATTGGTTCGAGCAAGACAGGCAAATAAGTGAAAGAATAAACGAATGAATAGATGGTTGATTATAAAAATTAATGAATAATGCGGAGTAATGAGAGAATGAATAAACCAACGAATGGCAAAATGTATAATGTATGGTAGTCTACACCCAAGTAGACAGCTGGAGACATTTAATGAAATTTCTTGGGTTACTAAATAATGTGAATCCCTTGTCCCAGAAACACAGCTCACCACCACTCACTGGAACGAGCTCGCTGAGCTCACTCCAGTGAGGGGTCATAAGCAATGATTCCGAGGATGTCCAAGAGAGATATTGATTGTATTTGAGCAAAGACTTTTTTAGATTCATGAAGATAGCCACCAAAATTAGGTACCTCACCCTCCCAAAATTGGGCACCCTTGGAGCCCAAAAGTGCTGAGTTGCTCAAAATCGCATTTATCAACCGATTTTCGCCAAATAAACTGCAGTGTGGGGTGGCACAAATAGATTCATGAAGATTACCACCAAAATTAGGTACCTCACCCTCCCAAAATTGTGCACCCTAGGATCGCAAACGTGCAGAGTTGCTCCAAATCGTATTTATCAACCGATTTTCGCCAAATAAACTGCATTGTGGGGTGGCACAAATAGATTCATGAAGATTGCCACCAAAATTAGGTTCCTCACCTCCCAAAATTGGGCACCCCAGGAGCCCAAAAGTGCTGAGTTGCTCAAAATCGCATTTATCAACCGATTTTCGCCAAATAAACTGCAGTGTGGAGTGGCACAAATAGATTCATGAAGATTACCACCAAAATTAGGTACCTCACCCTCCCAAAATTGTGCACCCTAGGAGCCCAAACGTGCTGAGTTGCTCCAAATCGTATTTATCAACCGATTTTCGCCAAATAAACTGCATTGTGGGGTGGCACAAATAGATTCATGAAGATTGACACCAAAATTAGGTTCCTCGCCCTCCCAAAATTGGGCACCCCAGGAGCCCAAAAGTGCTGAGTTGCTCCAACTCGTATTTATCAACATCCTCCCGCAATTCAGCATCATGCAAAAATAATTCAGGATCATGCTATATTGTTTATGCAGCATTCGTTAAATTGCGCGAAATAATATAGCATGATACTTAAATAATTTGGCATCATGCTCAATTAAAGTGCGTGATCCTCCCGTAATTCAGCATCATGCTAAATTAATTCAGCATCATGCTATATTATTTTTGCAGCATTCGTTAAATCGCGCAAAATAAAACAGCATGATGCTTAAATAATTAAGCACCATGCTAACTTAATATGCCCGATCCTCCCGTAAAACAGCATCATGCGAAATTAATTCAGCGTCATGCTATATTATTTCTGCAGTATTCATAAAATTGTGAAAAATACTATAGCATCATGCTCAAATAGTTAAGCATCATGCCGAATTAAAATGCATGAACCTCTCGTAATTCAGGATCATGCTTAATTGATGCTTAATTAATCCGGCATCATTGTGTATTATTTATGCAGAAATCGTGCAAAATAATTTAGCATTTTGCTTAATTAATTCACATCATGCTCAAATAATTAAGCATGTTGTTAAATTAATTCAACATCATGCTAAAATAATTAAGCATCATGCTAAATTAATTCAGCATCATGCTGAAATCCTGTCAATCAACACATTCCGCTAACCAATCAGTGGCGCCGATACATACGCGCTGGGTGACTGGTCGGATCCGAATAATGGAGCATGACCAAAAAACATTTATATGTTACGAATCGTTTCACTGGATTCTCCTTTAATGATACATAATAAATTAGAAATTAAACACCGAGAATTTGAGCAGTTCTTGTTTACGTTGGTAAACAAGTTCCGTTTTACTGTTGAAATATGACTCGTTAATTAAAGTCTGGGGAGTATGTGCTCTAAAGTGAGAATGAAAGGTAAGAATTGTTTGATAAACTTGACATTGCACCTGTGTGGTGACCATGGTATAGTCACAGAGACTGAAAGCACCTTTATAAACCAATAAATAAATGTAAATCTGAAAATCCACAGGCATCAGAAACCATCGTCAAAGACCGATTTTTTTTTGTACAGCCCCCTCACTCGCTATCTTAGCCACTTATGAGTTTTGTTACCCGCAAGGATGAAGGTCCACTTTACACAACCAGCAGTATAGCACGCGTGAATCATGCTCGTCCACCCGGAGCTTTGTCGGAACAGCTAGAGTTAAATCACCATAGGAACCGGAGCTTTTGGCGGAGCAACTCTTTCCTGTGCCCTATCCGTCTTTATCCTGCAATTGGTGTACGTCCTGCATATATAGTATGCTAAGGTATGCATAGTGATGCATGTACACGCAGGTCTGTGGGTATATAGTATGACTATGTGATGGAATATCGATGGGGGAAGGCGAGTGTTCTTGAAAGTTTTCCCCGTGAAACGGTTGATGTTGCTATTGACGTCGCGACGCCACGATGCGCTCGCGACTTCATAGAAACGTTGGCCGCTTTTTACTTCGAGTCAGGGGTGTCAGGTTTCTCGAACTGGCCTGATATGGCAGTAGCCATATATGCCCCATGCAGATCCCCTTTTAGCCCTTGGTACTACTAATTGACCAAATGCTTTGACCTGTATAGGCAGTACGTTATGCTAGTCCAGGTGGTATCGTGGGGTGGGTGAAGGTAATGCATGGCCGTCCAGTGTGGTATGGCGAGGTTGTCCTTGGTTGTTTAGAACTGTAGTGTAGTCTGGATGCTATATACCCCTGTTAATCCTTGGTACAACTCATCGACCTAATGCTTCGTATATTTCTGTAGCTGGTAGTACATAATGCGAGCCTAGGCAGTATTGTGGTGGGGGTGATGCATGGTTGTCTAGCGTGGTAGTACAGGTTGTGCGGTTCGCATCGCAACTGGTCCAATTTTAGCCTTTCGTTCCATTATTTATCTAGGGTGGGCTCCTGGCCCACAGAGTGTATAGGTAGTACGTTTTGCAAGGCCAAGCGGTATTGTGACGTGAGGTGGGGCAATGCAGGGTTGTCTAGTGTGGTGGTATAGGATGCACGGTCTATATCACTGTTGGTCTACTATTAGTCCTTAATACCGCTATCTATCTAAGGCTTTATATTATCCTATAATTGGTAGGGGTAGTACCTAATGCAAGTTCAAGCAGTATTGTGGGAAGGGGGTGGGGAGGGGGTGAGGTGGGTAATGCATGGTTGTATAAAGTAGTAGTATATGATGTAAGGTCTGTATTCCCGCGGGTTCAGTGATAGCCCATAGTACTATTGATCCACCTACTCGTTATACTGTCCTAAGTAAGCACGGATACTACGTAATGCTAAGCCACGCAGTGCTATGCTTGGTTGTCTGGTAGAGTAGTATAAGAGAAACTCTTTGTACCCCATATGCCTATTGTTAGCCCTTAGTACAAATATCTATCTTAGGTGTTCTGGTGCTGGCCCACAGTTGGTACAAGCAGTTTACTAATGCTAGGCCCAGGGGTATTGTTGGGGTTATGGGTAAAGCTTGGATTCTGGACCTTTACATCTCTAAGATCATTACTGTTGACTTACCAAATGTCACCATGATCTGTCCTATGATCGACTTTATTTACCGGACACTATAGTTTTCTGCCGCGCCTACTGAAAAATAGGAAAGACGTTATAATTACATCAGATCGCTCGAGCGACTCAAATCTCATCGAGCCAATGAAATATAGAGCAATTGCTCGAACGAGTGACTCTACGTACCGCTCTACGACTCATCTCGGTATTTGAGGACACATAGTATTGTACTATTTGAGGATAACTTTTGAAGATACTTTTTGAAGATACCTGTTGACGATACCCTTTATAGGATACCTTTTGCAGGATATCTATCTGATGATAGTTATGGTTTCTAGTACCTGTTTGATCCGTCTTTCTAGACCACCCACACCTTTCCAAGCTCCAAGGCCACCAGTTGTCCATGGTCACCACCATCTGTCGTGAGTAGTAGGAGATGTTATTTTCGACCCCTATCAGGTGGATCCCGGAAGTGACGTCACACCGCAATGTATTATGGGTATCACGTGGTTGTCACGGTAGCCCCGGTGAGCAGCCATGATTTGACGTCATTGTCATGGTGGTGGGTGATGTGAGTGCGCATGTTTGTGGGGGGTGATACTTGTTTCCGTTGACCATTTTGTATGCAGGAGGCTGCCATCTTTGATTCTATGATGACACGTGGTTGCTATGTTACCCAAAAGCGTCTTATAGGATAGGGGGTATGTTCGAAGGGTATGTTCGATTGCATAAGAGTAATTTCCCGATTCGCAGAATTACTCAAAATGAGCCCGAGAATGCCCGTAAATCACCGGAAAGTACCCTTTTTAACCGAAACGCACCTGTTTAGACTAGCACGTAGTGCTATAGACCTTTTAAAGGTCGTGTTCGATTCAACTGGAATATTGTTTTTGAAACGACTTCCTTAATAATTACCCAAATAAACCTGACAATCCCTCCAAAGCACCAAAATCCACCGCAAACTACCGAAACCGACTTAGTAAAGCTTCATTGTGGACAGGGATATTTTATGTAGGCTCGAATTTTGTTATTCCGGGTCAAAATCCTCGTTTCTCCGACCTGCTTCCATAGAGTACTATTCCGTTCTTCTGGAGTATGACTTGCTCTCTTCCATCTGTTTTGTTACTACTTCTGATAAAATAACCAATCAGATCACGTCCATCATCTTCTTCGTTCCAACGATTATGATCTACGTACACAATGTGCGAATAGCACATGCAGCACATCAGCATATGCAAAATGTGCCAATATCTGGCTGTGTGCAAGTGCACAATGTGCGCACAAGACATGCAGCACATGCGCATATACGGGTTTTTGTGGACCAATGAGGGCCAGTGTTTGGGGACTAGTGAGGACCAGGCTTTGGGACTAGTGGGGACCAGGCTTTGGGAACTAGTGTGGGACCAAGGTTTGAGGACCAGTGTCAGAAATTTTGTCTAACCACCGTCTTAACTCAGTACTAAGGTTTCTGCTACCAACGGCGCTACCGTTTGCAACCAAGGTCTTGACTTATTCCGCCACTCTGCTAAATCCACCACTACTACTATGAGATGTGATTGTACATAATGTGCAAATAGCACATGTACCACATCAGCACATGCAAAATGTACCAATATGTGCCTGTGTGCAAGTGCACAATGTGCTCTCAAAACATGCAGCACATACGCACATACAAGTATTTGACCAAAGGCCATCCTTTGGGGACAAGTGAGGACCAGACTTTGGGGACAAGTGGGGACCAGTGTGAGGATTAGTGACTACTATGATCGTACACAATGTGCAAATAGCACATGTAGCACATGCAAAATGTGCCTGTGTGCAAGTGCATGATGTGCACACAAGACACGCAGCACATGCGCGCATACGGGTATTTGGGGACCAGTGGGGACCAGTGTTTGAGGACTTATGAGGACCAGGCTTTGGGGACTAGTTGTTGGCCAGTGTTTGGGGACTAGTGAGGAGTGCACAATGTGCGCACAAAACATGCAGCACATGCGCACATACGGATATTTGATGACGAGTGTTTGAGGACAAGTGAGGACCAGGCTTTGGCGACTTGTGGGGACCATTGTGCACTTGCACACAGGCACATATTGGCAAATTTTGCATGTGCTACGTGTGCTATTTGCACAGTGTGTACAATCACATCTCATAGTAGTCACTAGTCTTCACACTGGTCCTCACTAGTCTCCAAAGCCAGGTCCCCACTAGTCTTCAAACACTGGTTCTCAAATACCAGTATGTGCGCATGTGCTGCATGTTTTGTGCGCACATTGTGTACTTGCACACAGGCACATATTGGTACATTTTGCATGTGCTACATGTGCTATTTGCACATTGCGAACAATCACATCTCATAGTAGTCACTAGTCCTCACAATGGTCCTCACTAGTCCCTAAAGCCTAGTCCTCACTAGTCCCTAAACACTGGTCCTCAAATACCCGTATGTGCGCATGTGCTGCATGTTTTGTGAGAACATTGCGCACTTGCACACAGGCACATATTGGAACATTTTGTGCTGATGCGTCGCTACATATGCAATTTGCACATTGTGTACAAGCACATCTCATAGTAGTAGTGATGTATTCAGCAGAGTGGTGGAATAAGCCAAGACCTTGGTTGCAAACGGTAACACTATTGGTAGGAGAAACTTTAGTACTGAGTTAAGTGACGATAGTTAGACATTATTTCTGACACTGGTCCTCAAACCTTGGTACCCATGCCTTGGTCCCCAAAGCCTGGTCCTCACTAGTCCCCAAAGCCTGGTCCTCACTAGTCCCCAAACACTGGCCTTTGCTGGTCCTCGAATACTCGTATGTGCGTATGTGCTGCATGTTTTGAGAGCACACTGTGCACTTGAATACAGGCTCATATTGGTACATTTTGCATGTGCTGGTGTGCTACATGTGCTATTTGCACATTGTGTACACTCACACTTCATAGTAGTAGTGATGGATTTAGCAGAGTGGCGGAATAAGTCAAGACCTTGGTTGCAACGGTAACACTGTTGGTAGCAGAAACTTTGGTACTGGGTTAAGACGGTGGTTAGACAATATTTCTGACACTGGTCTTCAAACCTTGGTACCCAAGCCTTGGTCCCCAAAGCCTGGTCCCCACTAGTCCCCAAAGCCTGCTCCTCGCTAGTCCCCAAACACTCGTCCCCACTAGTCCTCAAATACCCGTATGTGCGCATGTGCTGCATGTCTTGTGCGCACATTGTGCACTTGCACACAGCCACATATTGGCACATTTTGCATGTGCTGCATGTGCTATTCGCACATTGTGTACGTAGATCACAATCGTTGGAACGAAGAAGATGATGGACGGGAACTAAGGTTAATAGAGCAATTTGATTGGTTGTTTAATCCTGGAGAAGTGATCTGATTGGTTACTTTATCAGAAGTAGTAACAAAACAGACGGACGAAAGCGAGTCATACTCCAGAAGAACGGAATAGTACTCTATGGAAGCAGGTCGGAGAAACTAGAATTTTGACCCGGAATAAGAAAATTCGAGCCTTCATAAAAAATCTCTGTCCAAAATGAGGCTTTACCAAGTCGGTTTCGGTAGTTTGCGGTGGATTTCGGTGCTTTGGAGGGATTGTCGGGTTTATTTAGGTAATTATTTAAGGAAGTCGTTCCAAAAAATACTCCAGTTGAATGGAACACGACCTTTCAAGGGTCTATAGCACTACGTGTTACCCCAGACCGGTGCGTTTCGGTTAAAAGGGGTACTTTTCGGTGATTTACGGGCATTCTCGGGCTCATTTGGGTAATTCTCCGAATCGGCAAATTACTCTTGAACAAGCGAACATACCATCCGAACATACCTCTAATCTATAAGATGCATTTGGGTAACATAGCAACCATGTGCCACCATAGAAACAATGATGGCGGCCTCCTGCGAACAAAATGGACGACGGAAACAAATATCACCCTAACAACACGAGCTGCGCATGCGCACTCACATCATCCGTCACCATGACAATGACGTAACAACATGGCTGCTCACCTGGGCTACCATGACAACCACGTGATACCCATAATACATTGCGGTATGATGTCACTTCCGGGGTCCACCAGCTGGGGTCTACCTGATAGGGGTCGAAAACCACATCTCCTACTTTTGTCGTGTGATCCAATACTATTGTATTTACCCAATACTACAGTCTTCTATCACCCTTGCAGTCTTTTGCCATTACTACCTCGTACAATTGCTATTGACTTGTGGCACTACTACAAGCTTAGTGGCTACCCCCCCCCCCCCCCTCCCCTCGATTCTGTCTTGATATCTGCCTTTGACCAAATCTAGACTCAATCAGATCACTCCATTTATTCAAGCCTGTATCAGTCTATACAATGGCTTGACCTAGTGCAAGCTAGGGGACCTTGCATATAAGAAACTGTATGATTATCGTATCGAGATGTGCTCGTGTGTTAGTACATATTGTTTTGAACTCTGTAAAATAGGCCAGCTACAGAGATGGCGGAAGCTCCAAAAAGTGGGGAGTTAGACCAAAAAGCGGGGGTCACACCTTTATAGGGGGGGGGGGGGGGTCAATAGTTGCGGGGCGGCTTATTCGTGCAAAATATATAAATTTATATACGCTACCCCTCACCCTTATTCACACCCTATTTAAGACACTAACCTCAGCGACCTCAACCTCAACCTTATTGTTATTATTTTGCGATATTGGATATTGACCGATCCATAGTGAATCATGTGGCATCAGGAGTCTTCGTATTACATCGGCTGTCTTCGGGTGTTACCGCAGATTAGGGTAGTGGTGGTGGATTTATTTTTTTTCGTTTTTGATTTAAGAGTAGCATTCGCCTTGAAATATCCTACCTTTTGGTACACACTACAACCTATATGGCGTCCACCCAATGCGTATACTTTGGATTGAATTGAATTGAACTAGTTCTTTGCCTTTGAATGCAAATTTATATTTTGCAAAATCACAGGGTAAAAGTAAACGAGAAAAGAAATACAGTACACATGAATCGAATGAGAATTGATGAGAAAGAAATGTGTTGTGTCTATAGGGGTTATGTATATTATGTCAGAAAATGCCGTTTCTGTACTTATAATTGGTGAAAAAAGTGTTGGGGGGGGGGGGGGCGTGCCCCTGGCCTGCTATATGATCATCTCAAAACGTGCAAGTTCCCCGCCTTTTTCACAATGTGTTATGTGAAGTGTTATTTACCACTGAATAAAGGTGTGAGTCCCGGTCTATGACATCCCCATCCCCACCCTACCGACTATCGCTTGAAGAATCTACGAATAAAGGCCTAAATTTCATAACCAAGGTTTTCAGACACCCTAAATGTAAGGACCTCAGTTTTTGGTATTTAAATATCCTGTTCGCTTTCATTCACTGGAATTGAATAACAAGATAAAACAACAGTAAGCACGGTAGAATGAGTTTAATTGTCCCATTTATTCGCTATAACATTGTTGCATACGACAGTTTTAAACTTTATTCAAAGTCAAAACACAGCCTTTTAGATTCGTAACAAGGTCGCTGCTCATCATGTGCTTTTAATTGGAGGACAAATCGCCCCTATTACGTTCGGCCCAGAGAATCGTTGAGCTAACGCAAAGAACATTCATGTCACTGGTTTATGCCGATGCGTGTTACTGAAATTCACCTGTTGGAGTTCATATAATTACAGGAGAAGTAGATTACCACTAAACCAGTGCGGAAGGGAGCAATTATTTTCAAGTTTAAGGGAGTAGTAGAAGCGCTAGCGGTATTTAAAAAAATGCCAGCGGTACCTTAACTTTTACTTATAAATGTAAGTATATTTAGGGTGTGACCGTGTGAAATGCACCCCACAGCCTGTGAAGTAAAATTTTCATGAGGGGGTTAACCTTCCTCACTCCCAATTTTTTTTTTAAATTCCCAAACCATCTTGTGACTCGCAGCCCCCTTCCCACCCATGCGACGCATGGATGCCCCAACCCAGTGCCCCTTCGTCTTCCTGCCTTAATAACTTACGAGTTTCGGTGCCGAGAGAGAGAGAGAGAGAGAGAGAGAGAGAGAGAGAGAGAGAGAGAGAGAGAGAGAGAGAGAGAGAAAGCGGGAGAGAGAGATAGAGAGAGAGAGAGAGAGAGAGAGAGAGTGTGTGTGTGTGTGTGTGTGTGTGTGTGTGTGTGTGTGTGTGTGTGTGTGTGTGTGTGTGTGTGTGTGTGTGATGTGAGAGAGAAGATAGAGAGGGAGGCAGACAGACAGACAGACAGACAGACAGTCAGAGAGAGACAGAGACAGAGACAGAGAGAGAGAGAGAGAATGGTAGTTAAAAAAAACCCCTAATTTTCTGTGTCAAATGGGTGAGTTGTTAGGCTACTGACATTGTCAATTTATTCTGCTGGAACGATAATTTCAAATTAACACATCCACAATAATAGGCTTCTGAAAACATCAGGTTCATACAATGATTGGTATTTGTTTGATTATGACAGTAATACGCTAGTGTGGTGTCTCTTTCATTGCGAGATCATTGCCACTGGTTTAATTGCTGGAAAAAAAACACTAATCATACAGCTTCTGATTACATATGGGAGCTGCCTTGCTAATTTTTAATGTTATTTTTTGCGCAGTTTCATTTAACATGAGCTATTATCTGGGTGAAATTTACACTTGATGGGTGTTTCCAAATTGGTCCGCTATCCATGTACTGTTTCTGTGTTTTGCACCAGGCTACTTGACAACCCCAAGCAAAATATAATTTGCCCACGCATATAAGATCATGTTTGACTCAATTTATTAGAATGGGTCGATATGCATAGGAGCGAAATTTTGGATCAAAATTAATATCCGACTTTGCCATCGTGAAAACGCACACGCTTCCTGACGTATTCTTTCAAACGTTATTGTGGAATAAATAGTTGAAACACATTTTCACTGTTCTCTGTTATTTGAGTACGCTTTCCTTTATCATTTTACCACAATAAGTGCAGACTATCGAATCACACAAATGGACGCCCTGCTCTAATGGTGAGCTGATGCATAAACCACAATATTGCCTTTTGACTGCTCCACAGATAAATAGCTTATTTTTGGTATGGCCAGGTTTAAACAGCAGTACTACATCACTGGTGGAGAAGGATCTTTATATATTTCTATACTACTCAAAGTTTGCTAAGCACCAAATATTTGACATATCATCGGGGGGGGGGGGGGGGGGGGAGGGCACCAAAAATTTGCAAGACGTGACGTGGGGGTGGGTGGACTCTTGAGTGCGCCAAAAATGTGCATTTCCAACTTGTGCAATTTTTGGAATTTTTTAACAATATATCAATATATCAGCTAATATATACCATCATTTGTGTTTCAAACCTTAAAGATGATGTTGTACATCACACTCTCAACATAAATACGACATCAGGAGGCGTAATATGTGAGAATATTGGGCTTAATCTGGGAAAATGTCACACGTTAGTAGGGGTGGGTGTCTTGTTCGAAATGTAGAAACTGTGCAGACAATATTTTGGGAAAATTCTCTCTGATGCACTAAATTCAACCCAAGTTATTTATTTCTTAATTGAATTTGTATGGATAGAAGAGGAAAGTAGCAAACACCTGAGAATACTGACAGAACAATTCAAATGAAAATTTGTTCCCGTATATGTACACCTGCTCTGGCCAAGCCTAATAATGAACAGCTTGTCATTTGTAGATTGAGGCCCACAGCAGCCCACAGAGGTTTAAATTGGTGGTGCCAGTTAAAGAACATTATGAAACCCCCCTAAAGACAGCTGTTCCTACTAAGTTTATAAGTTTATTTTGGATTTTAATGGGAGAGTGGGGGGGTGGGTGTCTGAGAACGGTAGTAGAAAATTTGCACGTAGGGGGTGGGTGGGTGTAAAAAGGAGCTGAATAAAAAATAGGACGTCAAGTCTTGCAAATTTTTAGTGCCCCCCACCCCCCCCCCCCGACATCATTGTGAAATTTGCTTGTGACATATGTGCGATATTTTTGGTGGATATGGTTGAGGAATGTATTGAGATGGTCCCCAGTGTTTTCATAAGCTCTCTTTGTCAGGCAGACTTTTTCGTGATAGTCAAGGAAAGCATGTACTCCTTAATTTTCATGATGTTTTCGTGTACTGTCTACATGTAAATGACATGTGTAGTGCATACAATCTTCATTTCAACACAAACCCTTGTGATTTAATGACAGAATATGGCAAATGCAAATGTAAGACGACATTTGTCTGAAGCAGAAATGTGGCGGGCTGTAGGGATGGTGGAGCAAGGGACTACCCATCGTCAGGTTGGTGAAGCCCTTGGTGTGCACCATATGGTGATCGGAGCCTGGGCAAGATTTCAGCAGTATAGCACACCAGTAAGACAGCATGGTGGTGGCAGAGACAGGGCAACATCTGCAGCTGAAGACCGTTTTTTGTTCATTCTGGCCTGTAGGAACCGCTTTGCAACAGCAACCCAGCTTCGCAGTGACCCTCAGAATGCATCCGGGGTAAGTGTTTCGACGCAGACTATCCGGGAAAGGTTGCACGAATGTGGTCTCCGATCGAGAAGACCATGTATTCGCATTCTGCTGTCCCAGAACCACCGTCAGGCACCATATGGAAGGACCATGGACCAAGTTGGATGGGCCAGAGAAGATTGGCGACCTATCCTTTTTGCACAGATAGGCGTTCTAGGGTATGGAGAAGACCAGGAGAGCGATTCCTTGCAGCCAACATTGCTGAACATGACCGCTATGATGGAGGGCCAATGATGGTCAGGGGCGACGTCAGCAGGGATGGACGTACAGACCTCTGTATCCTTGAACGTGAAGTGAGCCAGCAGGGGTTCATCAAGCTCGCAAGCTCGGATCAAGAACTCGAGCCCATGGAAGTGTTATGAGGATTTATTTGGTAACATGGATTCAAGTTTTATTAACAGTAATAACATAAATTGAACATGACAATAAAATACATGGACTTGTATTAAACTGGCGACCAGAGTAAAGGCGTACTTTGTGGGTACACGACAGATGTTCTGTTGACAATATTAGGCATGCCTTTGCAGGCCAATATTGTCAACAAGTAAGTAAAATTGTAGGATTTGTTGATGGATGGAACAATAACATTCAGCAGTATTCCTGGGATGTTGGTGTTCGAACTGTCCAACAAATCATAACATGTACCTGGTGAGTCTCCCCGAATATCTGGGGATGCTGAGTTGCAAAACTGCACAAGTCACCAGATCATTCTGCCGGTTAACTGACGCACGGCAGGATACTATTTTATAGCAGATATTCCACGGACTGCATGCAGAGTAACCGACAGTTTGCATGGCAGTAATAGAGTGCACAAAATGGCGACCGCCACGTCAAGGGACTTTCCCTAAATTCTCCAAAACTCAGGGAGAATTTGCTGACGGTCGTCACGTACCCCAGGTATTGCATCAGAAATTTGGTGTACACTATGAAAGGCACCAATTTCTGACTGCTTAGAAAAGTTAAAGTTGTCTCTGGGCTCCTGACGAACACTAAACGATCTACAAGGAGAACTCTGGATGCCGCCACTGCTATTGAAGGAATGAACTTTGTTGTTTGATACAATTTACATTTTTATGGCAGAGACAACGACGGATTAGTCGCGAATTTGTTAATAGAATAAATGATTGATTTATTAAAATAGTAGATAATTTGAATCTGGTCTTCGTTCTGATGTACACGACAAGTTCGTGAACTTACCAACTGAACTGAACCTAAAATCTGGATCCTGTGTCTGATATCGTCTGGTAAGGAATCACAAAACGCCACGGGCTGGTGGAATCTCACAGAACTGCCAGTAAACACAACGCTTGGGGTCAGAATTTACGATCACAGATCGACAGACTTTTTACTTAATTCCGCAACACATTGTCTGCACGGCGGTATATTGATGAGATCCTGGATGTCCACATCAGATTGTATGCAGGTGCAGTGGGTGATAGATTCATTCTGATGGACGATAACGCTCGTCCTCATGTTGCACATGCTGTCGGAGAGTACCGACAGAGGGAGGGGATTGAGCGTATGGACTGGCCAACAAGATCCCCTGACCTCAATCCAATCGAACATGTCTGGAATGAGTTGCAGCTTGCAATTCCATGCCGACTAGTCCAGCCAAAAAGTATCCAGGAGCTGGGTGCCATACTGGCCCCAAAATGGAACAACATTCCATAAAGGACCACCAGGAACCTGATTGGGGGCATGAGAAGGGGTTGTCAAGCTGTAATTAATAGTAATGGGTCTCATACTCGATATTGAACCCATACCAGTTCGCTCCGTCAACTTTTTGGCAAATTGAAAAATTTCCTCTTTGCCAATAATATTTATTTTCCATGGTTATCGTATTCAAAAGCTAAAAAAATAATGTCAAACACAACTAAAATCTTAATTTCTGTACTTAAATCATTAAAGATATAATTAAATAAAAAAATATATAACTTTTCATTACAATATTTCAACTAAAAGGTAAAACAGGTAGTTGGATATACTTGGTGCTTAGCAAACTTTGAGTAGTATAGTTATTTTTTTTCCGAAAGTCTCGATTGATTACTTCTTGATCAGCACCAAACATTTTTACTAATCACTGACAGAACTTTATTGGGGGGGGGGGGGGGGGGGGGGGGGGAGGTCTTCGGATCATATTTCTCGTCCCAAAAAAATCATTTTTGGACACCGAAAACATATAGCTTATGTGCCGTATTTGTTATTTGGAACTATAGCTTGTTACAGTAAGGAGTGATAGCCCATATTTCTTTAGGACTGAAATGGAAAGATAATTACATTTGATCGGCAATGTAGGGGTGGGGGGGGGGGGGGGGCTGAAGGTGTATCTGTTCACCTACGGTTACTTTTATGGAAGATGTAAACCAAATAGTGTGAACGAATCTTTTTAAATGCGAACTTCCCACAGGCCATATCTTTCTCAGGATCTAGCAGGATCTCATGTTTACTTTCAACTGGAACTCCTGTCAAAGTGAACATATTGGAGTACTTTGGATAAGTGACGCGGGAGGGTTTAAACTTTTCTCTAATTGTACATCAGTCACAAAGGGCATAAACAGAGCATACAACTTTTTTATGAATGAAAGGAGGATATATTACGATCATAGCTTTGACTTGCGTCATGATTTGGAACATCAGGCCCAGGCGGGCCTACAAGTCAAACCTCTGCTGTGTGTCGCGGTATTTTCGATTTGAAGTGAAATTACAAATTATACAAGAATACTTTCTGAACATTTTCATCCTCAACACAAGTATGAAGTGGAAAAATAAACGCTCTAAAAAGACCATTTGCATTAAATGTTGATGAGATCTGGAGAGGTAGCGTGTCGAGACAACGAATCTGTGGTCGAACTTCGAAATTGAATTCCACAAACAACCGAGCAGGCCTACAAAACTGTAGTTGCTCTGTCAAAGTTTCGGGTAACCGGACCCGATTCATACGTGCTGTACTACGGTTGTGTAAGATAGTCCTTCACCTTTCCGGGAGACCAAAACTCTCAACTGGTTAAATAGTGAATGAGAGGCTATGGAAAAGTCAGTCATTGATACTGGGGACTCGGGGGACTGCGTGCTTTCTGATACCTGTACATTTTCAGATTTACAATTATTCATTGGTTTTTAAAGCTGCTTTCAGTCTGTGGCTATATCATGGTCACCACACAAGTGCAATGTCAAGATTATCAAAACCATTCTTACCTTTCATGCTCACTTTAGAGCACACAATCCAGACTATAATTAACGAGTCATAATTCAACAATGAAACATAACTTGTTTACAAACGTAACAAGCACTGCTCAAATTCTCGGTGTTTAATTTTTAATTTATTATGTATCATGAAGAGAGAATCCAATGACCGATTTCATGATAAGTATACAAAAGATTTCTTGTGCAAGATTCTAACTCTGCAGCTTGATGTTTGCATCAACATTTTCTTGTTTTTGGACCATGCTCCATTGTTCCTATCCGACTAGACAACCAGCGTGTGTGTAACGGCGCCACTGATTGGTTAGCAGAATGTGCTGGTTAGCAGGATGCTGAATTAATATAGCATGATGCTTAATTATTTTAGTATGATGCTGAATTAATTTAACATGATGCTTAATTATTTGAGCATGATGCTGAATTAATTTAGCATGATGCCGAAATAATTAAGCATCATGCTGAATTACGAGAGGATCATGCATTTCAATTCAGCATGATCCTTAATTATTTTAGCATCATGCTATATTATTGTTCACCTCTTTTTGAATGATATATTGTTTGGTGTGATTTCATGAATGCTGGATAAATAATTACGCGTGATTCCTAAATAATTAAGCATGATGCTTAATTTATTAAGCATCATGCTGTATTATTCAGACAACATGCTATATTATTTCAGCATCATGCTATATTATATAGCATCATGCCTAATTATTTAAGCGTCATGCTTAATTCAAGGTACTTGTGATTCCGTTCGAACGTCATACACAGGGTGTTGTATATTGTTCATTCAGAAAATAGGTCAAATAGAGATCACAAGATTCCAGTGTTAATTTTTTGAAATCTCGAGAATATTTCTCTTCCTCTGGCGATTTCCTGCTTCTTCCACTGGTGGGAATAAAACTGCTTTTAATGATGTGAGCAACTCTGGATAACCTAGAACTTTCTCGTGTTCTCTATTTCGAACACACAGTTTCTCTCTGGCTCATGCATCGACGGTGAGATAAACCACTCAAAGTGAATGCGAAATTTATTCTGGGGATAAACTGTCCACAAATGACAGTGGAATAGTCACAGCTTTAAAAGGAGCGTTCCAATGGGGAACGATAGCTAATAAATGTGTAATTTGAGCAACTCAGAACCATTGGCACCCCAAGTGCCAATTTTGGGGCGAGCTCGGTGCCCAATTTTGGTAGCAATCTTCATGAATCTATTTGTGCCACCCACAATGCAGTTTATCTGGCGAAAATGGGTTGATAAATAGGATTTGGAGCAACTCAGCACTTTTGGGCTCCTAGGGTGCCCAATTTTGGGAGGGTGAGGTACCGAATTTCGGTGGCAATCTCATGAATCTATTTGTGCCACCCCATAAAGCAGCTTATTTGGCGAAAATCGGTTGATAAATACGATTTGGAGCAACTCAGCACTTTTGGGCTCCTGAGGTGCCCAATTGTGGGAGGGTGAGGAACCTAATTTTGGTTGCAATCTTCATGAATCTATTCATGCCACCCCATAAAGCAGCTTATTTGGCGAAAATCGTTTGATAAATACGATTTGGAGCAACTCAGCACTTTTGGGCTCCTGGGATGCCCAATTGTGGGAGGGTGAGGAACCTAATTTTGGTGGCAATCTTCATGAATCTATTTGGCCACCCCACAATGCAGTTTATTTGGCGAAAATCGGTTGACAAATACGATTTTGGAGCAACTCAGCACTTTTGGGCTCCTAGGGTGCCCAATTTTGGGAGGGTGAGGTACCTAATTTTGGTGGTAATCATCATGAATCTATTTGTGCCACCCCCACAATGCAGTTTATTTGGCGAAAATCGGTTGATAAATGCGATTTGGAGCAACTCAGTACTTGGTATCCTAGGGTGCCCAATTTTGGGAGGGTGAGGTACCTAATTTTGGTGGCAAACTTCATAAATCTATTTGTGCCACCCCACAATGCAGTTTGTTTGGCGAAAATCTGTTGATACATGCGATTTGGAGCAACTCAGCACATTTGGGCTCTTAGGGTGCCCAATTCTGGGAGGGTGAGGTACCTAATTTTGGAGGCAATCATCATAAATCTATTTGACCACCCCCACAATGCAGGTTATTTGGCGAAAATCGGTTGATAAATGCTATTTTGAGGCAACTCAGCACTTTTGGGCTCCTAGGGTGCCCAATTTTGGGAGGGTGAAGAACCTAATTTTGGTGGCAATCTTCATGAATCTCTTTGGCCACCCCACAATGCAGTTTATTTGGCGAAAATCGGTAGATAAATACGATTTAGAGCAACTCAGCACTTTTGGGCTCCTAGGGTGCCCAATTTTGGGAGGGTGAGGTACCTAATTTTGGTGGCAATCATCACGAATCTATTTGTGCCACCCCACAATGCAGTTTATTTGGCGAAAATCGGTTGATAAATGCGATTTGGAGCAACTCAGTAATTTTGGGCTCCTAGGGTGCCCAATTTTGAGAGGGTGAGGTACCTAATTTTGGGGGCAATCTTCATGAATCTATTTGTGCCACCCATAATGCAGTTTATTTGGCGAAAATCGGTTGATAAATGCGATTTTGAGCAACTCAGCACTTTTGGGCTCCTAGGGTGCCCAATTAGGGGAGGGTGAGGTATCTAATTTTGGTGGCAATCTTCATGAATCTATTTGTGCCACCCCACAATGCAGTTTATTTGGCGAAAATCGGTTGATAAATGCGATTTTTGAGCAACTCAGCACTTTTGGGCTCCTAGGGTGCCCAATTCTTGGAGGGTCTGGGTACCTAATTTTGTTGGCAATCTTCATGAATCTATTTGTGCCACCCCACAATGCAGTTTATTTGGCGAAAATCGGTTGATAAATGCGATTTTGAGCAACTCAGCACATTTGGGGCTCCTAGGATGCCCCCATTTTGGGAGGGTGAAGAACCTAATTTTGGTGGCAATCTTCATGAATCTATTTGACCACCCCACAATGCAGTTTATTTGGGCGAAAATCGGGTTGATAAATACGATTTTGAGCAACTCAGCACTTTTGGGCTCCGAGGCTGCCCAATTTTGGGAGGGTGAGGTACCTAATTTTGGTGGCAATCATCATGAATCTATATGTGCCACCCCACAATGCAGTTTATTTGGCGAAAATCGGTTGATAAATGCGATTTGGAGCAACTCAGTACTTTGGGCTCCTAGGGTGCCCAATTTTGGGAGGGTGAGGGTACCAACATTTGGTGGCAATCTTCAATGAATCTATTGTGCCACCCCACGATGCACTTTATTGGGCGAAAATCGGTTGATAAATGCGATTTTGAGCAACTCAGCACTTTTTGGGGCTCCTAGGGTGCCCAATTTTGGGAGGGTGAGGTACCTAATTTTGGTGGGCAATCTTCATGAATCTATTTTGTGCCATCCCACAATGCAGTTTATTTGGCGAAAAATCGGTGATAAATACAATTTGGAGCAACTCAGCACTTTTGGGCTCCTAGGGTGCCCAATTTTGGGAGGGTGAGGTACCTAATCTTGGTGGCAAACTTCATGAATCTATTTGTGCCACCCCACAATGCAGTTTGTTTGGCGAAAATCTGTTGATATACATGCGATTTGGAGCACCTCAGCACATTTGGGCTCTTAGGGTGCCCAATTTCGGGAAGGTGTGGTACCTAATTTTGGTGGGAATCTTCATGCATCTATTTGTGCCACCCCACACAGCAGTTTATTTGGCGAAAATCGGATGATAAATACGATTTGGAGCAACTCAGCAGATTTGGGCTTCTAGGTTGCCCAATTTTGGGAGGGTGAGGAACCTAATTTTGGTGGCAATCTTCATGAATCTGGTTGTGCCACCCCACAATGCAGTTTATTTGGCGAAAATAGGTTGATAAATACGATTTGGAGCAACTCAGCACTTTTGGGCTCCTAGGGTGCTCAATTTAGGGAGGGTGAGGAACCTAATTTTGGTGGCAATCTTCATGAATCTATTTGTGCCACCCCACAATGCAGTTTATTTGGCAAAAATCTGTTGATAAATACGATTTGGAGCCATTAAGCACTTTTGGGCTCCTAGGGTGCCCAATTTTGGGCGGGTGAGGTACCTAATTTGGTGTCAATCTTCATGAATCTATTTGTGCCACCCCACAAAGCATTTTGTTTAGCGAAAATCTGTTGATAAATACGATTTGGAGCAACTCAGCACATTTGGGCTCCTGGGGTACGCAGTTTTGGGAGGGCGAGAACCTAATTTTGGGGCAATCTTCGCGAATCTATTTGTGTCACCCCACAATGCAGTTTATTTGGCGAAAATCGGGTTATAAATACGATGTGGAGCAACTCAACACATTTGGGCTCCTAGGGTGCGCAAGTTTGGGAGGGTGAGGTACCTAATTTTGGTGGCAATCTTCATGAATATATTTGTGCCACCACATAAAGCAGTTTATTTGGCGAAAATCGGTTGATAAATATGATTTGGAGCCATTAAGCACTTTGGGCTTCTAGGGTGCCCAATTTTGGGCGGGTGAGGTACCTAATTTTTGTTGCAATCTTCATGAATCTATTTGTGCCACCCCACAATGCAGTTTATTTGGTGAAAATCGGTTGATAAATACGATTTGGAGCAACTCAGCACGTTTGGGCTCCTGGAGTGCCCAGTTTTGGGAGGGTGAGGAACCTAATTTTGGTGGCAATGTTCATGAATCTATTTGTGCCACACCACAATGCAATTTATTTGCCGAAAATCGGTTTATAAATACGATTTGGAGCAACTCAGCACTTTTGGGCTCCTGGGGTGCCCAATTTTGGGAGGGTGAGGGACATAATTTTGGTGGCAATCTTCATGAATCTATTTGTGCCAGCCCACAATGCAGTTTATTTGGCGAAAATTGGTTGCTAAATACTATTTGGAGCAACTCAGCACTTTTAGGCTCCTAGGGTGCCCAATACTGGGAGGGTGAGGTACCTAATTTTGGAGGCAATCTTCATGAATGTATTTGTGCCACCCCACAATGCAGTTTATTTGGCGAAAATCGGTTGATAAATGCGATTTTGAGCAACTCAGCACTTTTGGGCTCCTAGGGTGCCCAATTGTAGGAGGGTCTGGTACCTAATTTTGGTGGCAATCTTCATGAATCTATTTGTGCCACCCCACAAAGCAGTTTATTTGGCGAAAATCGGTTGATAAAAACGATTTGGAGCAACTCAGTACATTGGGCTCCTAGGGTGCCCAATTTTGGGAGGGTGAGGTACCAAATTTTGGTGGCAATCTTCATGAATCTATTTGAGCCACCCCACAATGCAGTTTATTTGGCGAAAATCAGTTGATAAATGCGATTTGGAGCAACTCAGCACTTTGGGGCTCCTGGGGTGGCCAATTCTGGGAGGGTGAGTTACCTAATTTTGGAGGCAATTTTCATGAATCTATTTGTGCCACCCGATAAAGCAGTTTATTTGGCGAAAATCGGGTGATAAATACGATTTCGAGTAACTCAGAACTTTTGGGCTCCTGGGGTGCCCAATTTTGGGAGGGTGAGGAACCTAATTTTGGTGGAAATCTTCATGAATCTGTTTGTGCCAGCATACAATGCAGTTTATTTGGCGAAAATCAGTTGATAAGTACAATTTGGAGCAACACAGCACTTTTGGGCTCCTAGGGTGCCCAATTTTCGGAGGGTGAGGTACCTAATTTTGGTGACAATCTTCATGAATCTATTTGTGCCAACCCACAAAGCAGTTTATTTGGCGAAAATCGGTTGATAAATACGATTTGGAGCAACTCGGCACTTTTGGGCTCCTGGGGTGCCCAATTTTGGGAGGGTGAGGAACCTTATTTTGGTGGCAATCTCAGGAAACTATTTGTGCCACCCCACAATGCAATTTGTTTGGCGAAAATCGGTAGATAAATACGATTTAGAGCAACTCAGCACATTGGGCTCCTAGGGTGCCCAATTTTGGGAGGGTGAGGTACCTAATTTTGGTGCCAAGCTTCATGAATCTATTTGTGCCACCCCACAATGCAGTTTATTTGGCGAAAATCGGTTGATAAATGCGATTTGGAGCAACTCAGCACTTTTGGGGTCCTAGGGTGCCCAATTTTGGGAGGATGAGGTACCTAATTTTGGTGGCAATCTTGATGAATCTATTTGTGCCACCCCAAAAAGCAGTTTATTTGTCGAAAATCGGTTAATAAATACGATTTGGAGCAACTCAGAACTTTTGGGCTCCTAGGGTGCCCAATTTTGGGAGGGTGAGTTACCTAATCTTGGTGGCAAACTTCATGAATCTATTTGTGTCACCCCACAATGCAGTTTGTTTGGCGAAAATCTGTTGATACATGCGATTTGGAGCAACTCAGCACATTTGGGCTCTTAGGGTGCCCAATTTCGGGAAGGTGTGGTACCTAATTTTGGTGGGAATCTTCATGCATCTATTTGTGCCACCCCACACAGCAGTTTATTTGGCGAAAATCGGATGATAAATACGATTTGGAGCAACTCAGCAGTTTTGGGCTTCTAGGTTGCCCAATTTTGGGAGGGTGAGGAACCTAATTTTGGTAGCAATCTTCATGAATCTGGTTGTGCCAACCCACAATGCAGTTTATTTGGAGAAAATCGGTTGATAAATACGATTTGGAGCAACTCAGCACTTTTGGGCTCCCAGGGTGCTCAATTTTGGGAGGGTGAGGAACCTAATTTTGGTGGCAATCTTCATGAATCTATTTGTGCCACCCCACAATGCAGTTTATTTGGCGAAAATCTGTTGATAAATACGATTTGGAGCCATTAAGCACTTTTGGGCTCCTAGGGTGCCCAATTTTGGGTGGGTGAGGTACCTAATTTTGATGTCAATCTTCATGAATCTATTTGTGCCACCCCACAAAGCAGTTTATTTAGCGAAAATCTGTTGATAAATACGATTTGGAGCAACTCAGCTCATTTGGGCTCCTGGGGTACGCAGTTTTGGGAGGGCGAGGAACCTAATTTTGGGGCAATCTTCGCGAATCTATTTGTGTCACCCCACAATGCAGTTTATTTGGCGAAAATCGGGTTATAAATACGATGTGGAGCAACTCAACACATTTGGGCTCCTAGGGTGCCCAATTTTGGGAGGGTGAGGTACCTAATTTTGGTGGCAATCTTCATGAATCTATTTGTGCCACCACATAAAGCAGTTTATTTGGCGAAAATCGGCAGATAAATACGATTTGGAGCCATTAAGCACTTTGGGCTTCTAGGGTGCCCAATTATGGGCGGGTGAGGTACCTAATTTTTGTTGCAATCTTCATGAATTTATTTGTGCCACCCCACAATGCAGTTTATTTGGCGAAAATCGATTGATAAATAGGATTTGGAGCAACTCAGCACTTCTGGGCTCCTGGAGTGCCCAGTTTTGGGAGGGTGAGGAACCTAATTTTGGTGGCAATGTTCATGAATCTATTTGTGCCACCCCACAATGCAATTTATTTGGCGAAAATCGGTTTATAAATACGATTTGGAGCAACTCAGCACTTTCGGGCTCCTGGGGTGCCCATTTTGGGAGGGTGAGGGACATAATTTTGGTGGCAATCTTCATGAATCTATTTGTGCCAGCCGACAATGCAGTTTATTTGGCGAAAATTGGTTGCTAAATACTATTTGGAGGAACTCAGCACTTTTAGGCTCCTAGGGTGCCCAATTTTGGAGGGTGAGGTACCTAATTTTGGTGGAAATCTTCATGAATCTATTTGTGCCACCCCACAATGCAGTTTATTTGGCGAAAATCGGTTGATAAATGCGATTTTGAGCAACTCAGCACTTTTGGGCTCCTAGGGTGCCCAATTGTAGGAGGGTCTGGTACCTAATTTTGGTGGCAATCTTCATGAATCTATTTGTGCCACCCCACAAAGCAGTTTATTTGGCGAAAATCGGTTGATAAATACGATTTGGAGCAACTCAGTACATTGGGCTCCTAGGGTGCACAATTTTGGGAGGGTGAGGAACCTAATTTTGGTGGCAATCTTCATGAATCTATTTGAGCCACCCCACAATGCAGTTTATTTGGCGAAAATCGGTTGATAAATGCGATTTGGAGCAACTCAGCACTTTGGGGCTCCTGGGGTGCCCAATTCTGGGAGGGTGAGGTACCTAATTTTGGAGGCAATCTTCATGAATCTATTTGTGCCACCCTATAAAGCAGTTTATTTGGCGAAAATCGGTTGATAAATACGATTTCGAGTAACTCAGAACTTTTGGGGCTCCTGGGGTGCCCAATTTTGGGAGGGTGAGGAACCTAATTTGGTGGCAATCTCAGGAATCTATTTGTGCCACCCCACAATGCAATTTGTTTGGCGAAAATCGGTTGATAAATACGATTTGGAGCAACTCAGCACATTGGGCTCCTGGGGTGCCCAATTTTTGGAGGGTGAGGTACCTAATTTTGGTGGCAAGCTTCATGAATCTATTTGTGCCACCCCACAATGCAGTTTACTTGGCGAAAATCGGTTGATAAATGCGATTTGGAGGAACTCAGCACTTTTGGGCTCCTAGGGTGCCCAATTTTGGGAGGATGAGGTTCCTAATTTTGGTGGCAATCTTGATGAATCTATTTGTGCCACGCCATAAAGCAGTTTATTTGTCGAAAATCGGTTGATAAATACGATTTGGAGCAACTCAGCACTTTTGGGCTCCTAGGGTGCCCAATTTTGGGAGGGTGAGGTACCTAATATTGGTGGCAAACTTCATGAATCTATTTGTCCCCCCCCCACAATGCAGTTTGTTTGGCGAAAATCTGTTGATACATGCGATTTGGAGCAACTCAGCACATTTGGGCTCTTAGGGTGCCCAATTTCGGGAAGGTGTGGTACCTAATTTTGGCGGGAATCTTCATGCATCTATTTGTGCCACCCCACACAGCAGTTTATTTGGCGAAAATCGGATGATAAATACGATTTGGAGCAACTCAGCAGTTTTGGGCTTCTAGGTTGCCCAATTTTGGGAGGGTGAGGAACCTAATTTTGGTGGCAATCTTCATGAATCTGGTTGTGCCACCCCACAATGCAGTTTATTTGGCGAAAATCGGTTGATAAATACGATTTGGAGCAACTCAGCACTTTTGGGTTCCTAGGGTGCTCAATTTTGGGAGGGTGAGAAACCTAATTTTGGTGGCAATCTTCATGAATCTATTTGTGCCACCCCGCAATGCAGTTTATTTGGCAAAAATCTGTTGATAAATACGATTTGGAGCCATTATGCACTTTTGGGCTCCTAGGGTGCCCGATTTTGGGTGGGTGAGGTACCTAATTTTGGTGGCAATCTTCATGAATCTATTTGTGCCACCCCCACAAAGCAGTTTATTTAGCGAAAATCTGTTGATAAATACGATTTGGAGCAACTCAGCACATTTGGGCTCCTGGGTTACGCAGTTTTGGGAGGGCGAGGAACCTAGTTTTGGGGCAATCTTCGTGAATCTATTTGTGTCACCCCACAATGCAGTTTATTTGGCGAAAATCGGGTTATAAATACGATGTGGAGCAACTCAACACATTTGGGCTCCTAGGGTGCCCAATTTTGGGAGGGTGTGGTACCTAATTTTGGTGGCAATCTTCATGAATCTATTTGTGCCACCACATAAAGCATTTTATTTGGCGAAAATCTGTTGATAAATACGATTTGGAGCCATTAAGCACTTTGGGCTTCTAGGGTGCCCAATTTTGGGCGGGTGAGGTACCTAATTTTTGTTGCAATCTTCATGAATGTATTTGTGCCACCCCACAATGCAGTTTATTTGGCGAAAATCGGTTGATAAATAGGATTTGGAGCAACTCAGCACTTTTGGGCTCCTGGAGTGCCCAGTTTTGGGAGGGTGAGGAAACTAATTTTGGTGGCAATGTTCATGAATCTATTTGTGCCACCGCACAATGCAATTTATTTGGTGAAAATAGGTTTATAAATACTATTTGGAGCAACTCAGCACTTTTGGGCTCCTGGGGTGCCCAATTTTGGGAGGGTGAGGGACATAATTTTGGAGGCAATCTTCATGAATCTATTTGTGCCAGCCCACAATGCAGTTTATTTGGCGAAAATTGGTTGCTAAATACTATTTGGAGCAACTCAGCACTTTTGGGCTCCTAGGGTGCCCAATTTTGGGAGGGTGAGGTACCTAATTTTGGAGGCAATCTTCATGAATCTATTTGTGCCACCCCACAATGCAGTTTATTTGGCGAAAATCGGTTGATAAATGCGATTTTGAGCAACTCAGCACTTTTGGACTCCTAGGGTGCCCAATTGTAGGAGGGTCTGGTACCTAATTTTGGTGGCAATCTTCATGAATCTATTTGTGCCACCCCACAAAGCAGTTTATTTGGCGAAAATCGCTTGATAAATACGATTTGGAGCAACTCAGTACATTGGGCTCCTAGGGTGCCCAATTTTGGGAGGGTGAGGTACCTAATTTTGGTGGCAATCTTCATGAATCTATTTGAGCCACCCCACAATGCAGTTTTTTTGGCGAAAATCGGTTGCTAAATGCGATTTGGAGCAACTCAGCACTTTGGGGCTCCTGGGGTGCCCAATTCTGGGAGGGTGAGGTACCTAATTTTGGAGGCTATCTTCATGAATCTATTTGTGCCACCCTATAAAGCAGTTTATTTGGCGAAAATCGGTTGATAAATACGATTTCGAGTAACTCAGAACTTTTGGGCTCCTGGGGTGCCCAATTTTGGGAGGGTGAGGAACCTAATTTTGGTGGCAATCTTCATGAATCTATTTGTGCCAGCATACAATGCAGTTTATTTGGCGAAAATCAGTTGATAAGTACAATTTGGAGCAACACAGCACTTTGGGCTCCTAGGGTGCCCAATTCTCGGAGGGTGAGGTACCCAATTTTGGTGACAATCTTCATGAATCTATTTGTGCCAACCCACAAAGCAGTTTATTTGGCGAAAATCGGTTGATAAATACGATTTGGAGCAACTCAGCACTTTTGGGCTCCTGGGGTGCCCAATTTTGGGAGGGTGAGGAACCTAATTTTGGTGGCAATCTCAGGAATCTATTTGTCCCACCCCACAATGCAATTTGTTTGGCGAAAATCGGTTGATAAATACGATTTGGAGCAACTCAGCACATTGGGCTCCTAGGGTGCCCAATTTTTGGAGGGTGAGGTACCTAATTTTGGTGGCAAGCTTCATGAATCTATTTGTGCCACCCCACAATGCAGTTTACTTGGCGAAAATCGGTTGATAAATGCGATTTGGAGGAACTCAGCACTTTTGGGCTCCTAGGGTGCCCAATTTTGGGAGGATGAGGTTCCTAATTTTGGTGGCAATCTTGATGAATCTATTTGTGCCACCCCATAAAGCAGTTTATTTGACGAAAATCGGTTGATAAATACGATTTGGAGCAACTCAGCACTTTTGGGCTCCTAGGGTGCCCAATTTTGGGAGGGTGAGGTACCTAATCTTGGTGGCAAACTTCATGAATCTATTTGTGCCACCCCACAATGCAGTTTGTTTGGCGAAAATCTGTTGATACATGCGATTTGGAGCAACTCAGCACATTTGGGCTCTTAGGGTGCCCAATTTCGGGAAGGTGTGGTACCTAATTTTGGCGGGAATCTTCATGCATCTATTTGTGCCACCCCACAGAGCAGTTTATTTGGCGAAAATCGGATGATAAATACGATTTGGAGCAACTCAGCACTTTTGGGCTTTTAGGTTGCCCAATTTTGGGAGGGGTGAGGAACCGAATTTTGGTGGCAATCTTCATGAATCTGGTTGTGCCACCCCACAATGCAGTTTATTTGGCGAAAATCGGTTGATAAATACGATTTGGAGCAACTCAGCACATTTGGGTTCCTAGGGTGCTCAATTTTGGGAGGGTGAGAAACCTAATTTTGGTGGCAATCTTCATGAATCTATTTGTGCCACCCCACAATGCAGTTTATTTGGCGAAAATCTGTTGATAAATACGATTTGGAGCCATTATGCACTTTTGGGCTCCTAGGGTGCCCGATTTTGGGCGGGTGAGGTACCTAATTTTGGTGGCAATCTTCATGAATCTATTTGTGCCACCCCCACAAAGCAGTTTATTTAGCGAAAATCTGTTGATAAATACGATTTGGAGCAACTCAGCACATTTGGGCTCCTGGGTTACGCAGTTTTGGGAGGGCGAGGAACCTAGTTTTGGGGCAATCTTCGCGAATCTATTTGTGTCACCCCACAATGCAGTTTATTTGGCGAAAATCGGGTTATAAATACGATGTGGAGGAACTCAACACATTTGGGCTCCTAGGGTGCCCAATTTTGGGAGGGTGAGGTACCTAATTTTGGTGGCAATCTTCATGAATCTATTTGTGCCACCACATAAAGCATTTTATTTGGCGAAAATCTGTTGATAAATACGATTTGGAGCCATTAAGCACTTTGGGCTTCTAGGGTGCCCAATTTTGGGCGGGTGAGGTACCTAATTTTTGTTGCAATCTTCATGAATGTATTTGTGCCACCCCACAATGCAGTTTATTTGGCGAAAATCGGTTGATAAATAGGATTTGGAGCAACTCAGCACATTTGGGCTCCTGGAGTGCCCAGTTTTGGGAGGGTGAGGAACCTAATTTTGGTGGCAATGTTCATGAATCTATTTGTGCCACCCCCACAATGCAATTTATTTGGTGAAAATAGGTTTATAAATACTATTTGGAGCAACTCAGCACTTTTCGGCTCCTGGGGTGCCCAATTTTGGGAGGGTGAGGGACATAATTTTGGAGGCAATCTTCATGAATCTATTTGTGGCAGCCCACAATGCAGTTTATTTGGCGAAAATTGGTTGCTAAATACTATTTGGAGCAACTCAGCACTTTTGGGCTCCTAGGGTGCCCAATTTTGGGAGGGTGAGGTACCTAATTTTGTTGGCAATCTTCATGAATCTATTTGTGCCACCCCACAATGCAGTTTAGTTGGCGAAAATCGGTTGATAAATGCGATTTTGAGCAACTCAGCAGTTTTGGGCTCCTAGGGTGCCCAATTGTAGGAGGGTCTGGTACCTAATTTTGGTGGCAATCTTCATGAATCTATTTGTGCCACCCCACAAAGCAGTTTATTTGGCGAAAATCGGTTGATAAATACGATTTGGAGCAACTCAGTACATTGGGCTCCTAGGGTGCCCAATTTTGGGAGGGTGAGGTACCTAATTTTGGTGGCAATCTTCATGAATCTATTTGAGCCACCCCACAATGCAGTTTATTTGGCGAAAATCGGTTGATAAATGCGATTTGGAGCAACTCAGCACTTTGGGGCTCCTAGGGTGCCCAATTCTGGGAGTGTACGGTACCTAATTTTGGAGGCAATCTTCATGAATCTATTTGTGCCACCCTATAAAGCAGTTTATTTGGCGAAAATCGGTTGATAAATACGATTTCGAGTAACTCAGAACTTTTGGGCTCCTGGGGTGCCCAATTTTGGGAGGGTGAGGAACCTAATTTTGGTGGCAATCTTCATGAATCTATTTGTGCCAGCATACAATGCAGTTTATTTGGCGAAAATCAGTTGATAAGTACAATTTGGAGCAACACAGCACTTTTGGGCTCCTAGGGTGCCCAATTTTCGGAGGGTGAGGTACCTAAATTTGGTGACAGTCTTCATGAATCTATTTGTGCCAACCCACAAAGCAGTTTATTTGGCGAAAATCGGTTGATGAATACGATTTGGAGCAACTCAGCACTTTTGGGCTCCTGGGGTGCCCAATTTTGGGAGGGTGAGGAACCAAATTTTGGTGGCAATCTCAGGAATCTATTTGTGCCACCCCACAATGCAATTTGTTTGGCGAAAATCGGTTGATAAATGCGATTTGGAGCAACTCAGCACATTGGGCTCCTAGGGTGCCCAATTTTTGGAGGGTGAGGTACCAAATTTAGGTGGCAAGCTCCATGAATCTATTTGTGCCACCCCACAATGCAGTTTATTTGGCGAAAATCGGTTGATAAATGCGATTTGGAGCAACTCACCACATTTGGGCTCCTAGGGTGTCCAATTTTGGGAGGATGAGGTACCTGATTTTGGTGGCAATCTTGATGAATCTATTTGTGCCACCCCATAAAGCAGTTTATTTGTCGAAAATCGGTTGATAAATACGATTTGGAGCAACTCAGCACTTTTGGGCTCCTAGGGTGCCCAATTTTGGGAGGGTGAGGTACCTAATCTTGGTGGCAAACTTCATGAATCTATTTGTGCCACGCCACAATGCAGTTTGTTTGGCGAAAATCTGTTGATACATGCGATTTGGAGCAACTCAGCACATTTGGGCTCTTAGGGTGCACAATTTCGGGAAGGTGTGGTACCTAATTTTGGTGGGAATCTTCATGCATCTATTTGTGCCACCCCACACAGCAGTTTATTTGGCGAAAATCGGATGATAAATACGATTTGGAACAACTCAGCAGTTTTGGGCTTCTAGGTTGCCCAATTTTGGGAGGGTGAGGAACCTAATTTTGGTGGCAATCTTCATGCATCTGGTTGTGCCACCCCACAATGCAGTTTATTTGGCGAAAATCGGTTGATAAATACGATTTGGAGCAACTCAGCACTTTTGGGCTCCTAGGGTGCTCAATTTTGGGAGGGTGAGGAACCTAATTTTGGTGGCAATCCTCATGAATCTATTTGTGCCACCCCACAATGCAGTTTATTTGGCGAAAATATGTTGATAAATACGATTTGGAGCCATTATGCACTTTTGGGCTCCTAGGGTGCCCGATTTTGGGCGGGTGAGGTACCTAATTTTGGTGTCAATCTTCATGAATCTATTTGTGCCACCCCCACAAAGCAGTTTATTTAGCGAAAATCTGTTGATAAATACGATTTGGAGCAACTCAGCACATTTGGGCTCCTGGGGTACGCAGTTTTGGGAGGGCGTGGAACCTAGTTTTGGGGCAATCTTCGGTAATCTATTTGTGTCACCCCACAATGCAGTTTATTTGGCGAAAATCGGGTTATAAATACGATGTGGAGCAACTCAACACATTTGGGCTCCTAGGGTGCCCAATTTTGGGAAGGTGAGGTACCTAATTTTGGTGGCAATCTTCATGAATCTATTTGTGCCACCACATAAAGCAGTTTATTTGGCGAAAATCTGTTGATAAATACGATTTGGAGCCATTAAGCACTTTGGACTTCTAGGGTGCCCAATTTTGGGCGGGTGAGGTACCTAATTTTTGTTGCAATCTTCATGAATGTATTTGTGCCACCCCACAATGCAGTTTATTTGGCGAAAATCGGTTGATAAATAGGATTTGGAGCAACTCAGCATTTTTGGGCTCCTGGGGTGCCAAATTTTGGGAGAGTGAGGGACATAATTTTGGTGGCAATCTTCATGAATCTATTTGTGCCAGCCCACAATGCAGTTTATTTGGCGAAAATTGGTTGCTAAATACTATTTGGAGCAACTCAGCACTTTTAGGTTCCTAGGGTGCCCAATTTTGGGAGGGTGAGGTACCTAATTTTGATGGCAATCTTCATGAACCTATTTGTGCCACCCCACAATGCAGTTTATATGGCGAAAATCGGTTGATAAATGCGATTTTGAGCAACTCAGCACTTTTGGGCTCCTAGGGTGCCCAATTGTAGGAGGGTCTGGTACCTAATTTTGGTGGCAATCTTCATGAATCTATTTGTGCCACCCCACAAAGCAATTTATTTGGCGAAAATCGGTTGATAAATACGATTTGGAGCAACTCAGTACATTGGGCTCCTAGGGTGCCCAATTTTGGGAGGGTGAGGAACCTAATTTTGGTGGCAATCTTCATGAATCTATTTGTGCCAGCATACAATGCAGTTTATTTGGCGAAAAGCGGTTGATAAGTACAATTTTGAGCAACTCAGCACTTTTGGGCTCCTAGGGTGCCCAATTTTCGGAGGGTGAGGTACCTAATTTTGCTGACAATCTTCAGGAATCTATTTTTGCCACACCACAATACAGTTTATTTGGCGAAAATCGGTCGATAAATGCGATTTTGAGTAACTCAGCATATTTTGGCTCCTAAGGTGCCCAGTTGTGGGAGGGTCTGGTGCCTAATTTTGGTGGCAATCTTCATGAATATATTTGTCCCACCCACAAAGCAGTTTATTTGGCGAAAATCGGTTGGTAAATATGATTTGGAGCAACTCAACACTCTTGGGGCTCCTACGGTGCCCAATTTTGGGAGGGTGAGGTACCTAATTTTGGTGGCATTCTTCTTGAATCTATTTCTGCCACCCCACATTGCAGTTTATTTAGCGAAAATCGGTTGATAAATGCGATTTTGAGCAACTCAGCACGTTTGGGCTCCTAGGGTGCCCAATTTCAGGAGGGTGAGGCACCTAATTTTGGTGGCAATCTTCATTAATCTATTTGTGCCACCCCACAAAGCAGTTTATTTGGCGAAAATCGGTTGATAAATACGATTTGGAGCAACTCAGCACTTTTGGGCTCCTGGGATGCCCAGTTTTGGGAGGGTGAGGAACCTAATTTTGGTGGCAATGTTCATGAATCTATTTGTGCCACCCCACAATGCAATTTATTTGGCGAAAATCGGTTTATAAATACGATTTGGAGCAACTCAGCACTTTTGGGCTCCTAGGGTGCCCAATTTTGTGAGGGTGAAGGACCTAATTTTGGTGGCAATCTTCATGAATCTATTTGTGCCACCCCACAATGCAGATTATTTGTCGAAAATATGTTGATAAATACGATTTGGAGCAACTCAGCACTTTTTGGCTCCTAGGGTGCCCAATTTTGGGAAGGTGTGGTACCTCATTTTGGTGGCAATCTCCATGAATCTATTTGTGCCACCCCACAAAGCAGTTTATTTGGCGAAAATCAGTTGAAAATACGTTTTTGCAGCAACTCAGCAGTTTTGGGCTCCTAGGGTGCCCAATTTTGGGAGTGTGAGGAACCTAATTTTGGTGGCAGTCTTCATGAATCAAAGTGTGTCCCCCCACAATGCAGTTCATTTGGTCAAAATCGGTTGATAAATAGGATTTGGTGCAACTCAGCACTCTTGGACTCCTAGGGTGCCCAATTTTGGGAGGGTGAGGTACCTAATTTTGGTGGCAATTTTCGTAAATCTATTTGTGCCACCCCGTAAAGCAGTTTATTTGGCGAAAATCGGTTGATAAATACGATTTCAAGCAACTCAGCACTTTTGAGCTCCTGGGGCGCCCAATTTTGGGAGGGTGAGGAACCTAAATTTGCTGGCAATCTTCATGAATCTATTTATGCCACCCCCAGAATGCGGTTTATTTGGCGAAAACGGTTGATAAATACGATTTGGAGCAACTCAGCACTTTGGGGCTCCTAGGGTGCCAAATTTTAGGAGGGTGAGGTACCTAATTTTGGTGGCAATCTTCATGAATCTATTTATGCCAACCCACAAAGCAGTTTGTTTGGCGAAAATCGATTGATAAATACGATTTGGGGGAACTCAGACCTTTTGGGCTCCTGTTGTGCCAAATTTTGGGAGGGTGAAGAACCTAATTTTGATGGCAAGCTTCATAAATCTATTTGGGCCAGCCCACAATGCAGTTTATTTGGCGAAAATCGGTTGATAAATACGATTTGAAGCAACTCAGCACTTTTTGGCTCCTAGGCTGCAAAGTTTTGGGAGGGTGAGGTACCTAATTTTGGTGGCAATCTTCATGAATCTATTTGTGCCACCCCACAAAGCAGTTTATTTGGCGATAATCGGTTGATTAATACGACTTGGAGTAACTCAGCACTTTTGGGCTCCTGGGGTGCCCAATTTTGGGAGGGTGAAGAACCTAATTTTGGTGGCAATCTTCATGAATCTATTTTGCCACCCCACAATGCAATTTATTTGGGCGAAAATCGGTTGATAAATACGATTTGGAGGAACTCAGCACTTTTGGGCTCCTAGGGTGCCAAATTTTGAGAGGGTGAGGAACCTAATTTTGGTGGCAATCTTCATGAATCTATTTGTGCCAGCCCACAATGCAGTTTATTTGGCGAAAATCAGTTGATAAATACGATTTGGAGCAACTCAGCACTTTTGGGCTCCTAGGGTGCCCAATTTTGGGAGGGTGAGGTACCTAATTTTGTTGGCAATCTTCATGAATCTATTTGTGCCACCCCACAAAGCACTTTCTATGGCGAGAATCGGTTTTAAATACGATTTGGAGCAACTCAGCACAGTGGGCTCCTAGGGTGCCCAATTTTGGGAGGGTGAGGTACCTAATTTTGTTGGTAATCTTCATGAATCTATTTGTGCCACCCCACAATGCTGTTTATTTGGCGGAAATCGGTTGAGAAATGTGATTTGGAGCAACTCAGCACGTTTGGGCTCCTAGGGTGCCCAATTTTGGGAGGGTGAGGTACCTAATTTTGGTGGCAGTCTTCATGAATCGATTTGTGCCACCCCATAAAGCAGTTTATTTGTCGAAAATCGGTTGATAAATGCGATCTGGAGCAACTCAGCACTTTTGGGGCTCCTTGGGTGCCCGATTTTAGGAGGGTGAGGTACCTAATTTTGGTGGCAATCTTCATGAATCTATTTATGCCAACCCACAAAGCAGTTTATTTGGCGAAAATCGGTTGATAAATACGATTTGGGGGAACTCAGACCTTTTGCGCTCCTGGTGTTCCAAATTTTGGGAGGGTGAGGAACCTAATTTTGATGGCAAACTTCATAAATCTATTTGTGCCAGCCCACAATGCAGTTTATTTGGCGAAAATCGGTTGATAAATACGATTTGGAGCAACTCAGCACTTTTGGGCTCCTAGGCTGCCCAATTTTGGGAGGGTGAGGTACCTAATTTTGGTGGCAATCTTCATGAATCTATTTGTGCCAGCCCACAATGCAGTTTATTTGGCGAAAATCAGTTGATAAATACGATTTGGAGCAACTCAGCACTTTTGGGCTCCTAGGATGCCCAATTGTAGGAGGGTCTGGTACCTAATTTTGGTGGCAATCTTCATGAATCTACTTGTGCCACCCCACAAAGCAGTTTATTTAGCGCAAATCGGTGGATAAATACGATTTGGAGCAACTCAGTACATTGGGCTCCTAGGGTGCCCAATTTTGGGAGGGTGAGGAACCTACTTTTGGTGGCAATCTTCATGAATCTATTTGTGCCAGCATACAATGCAGTTTATTTGGCGAAAATCGGTTGATAAGTAGAATTTGGAGCAACTCAGCACTTTTGGGCTCCTAGGGTGCCCAATTTTCGGAGGGTAGGGTACCCAATTTTGGTGACAATCTTCATGAATCTATTTGTGCCAACCCACAAAGCAGTTTATTTGGCGAAAATCGGTTGATAAATACGATTTGGAGCAACTCAGCACTTTTGGGCTCCTGGGGTGCCCTATTTTGGGAGGGTGAGGAACCTAATTTTGGTGGCAATCTCAAGAATCTATTTGTGCCACCCCACAATGCAATTTGTTTGGCGAAAATCGGTTGATAAATACGATTTGGAGCAACTCAGCACATTGGGCTCCTAGGGTGACCAATTTTTGGAGGGTGAGGTACCTAATTTTGGTGGCAAGGTTCATGAATCTATTTGTGCCACCCCACAATGCAGTTTATTTGGCGAAAATCGGTTGATAAATTCGATTTGGAGCAACTCAGCACTTTTGGGCTCCTAAGATGTCTAATTTTGGGAGAGTGTGAGGTACCTAATTTTGGTGGCAATCTTCATGAATCTATTTTTGCCACCCCACAATGCAGTTTATTTGGCGATAATCGGTCAATAAATGCGATTTTGAGTAACTCAGCATATTTTGGCTCCTAAGGTGCCCAGCTGTGGGAGGGTCTGGTACCTAATTTTGGTGGCAATCTTCATGAATATATTTGTCCCACCCACAAAGCAGTTTATTTGGCGAAAATCGGTTGGTAAATATGATTTGGAGCAACTCAGCACTCTTGGGGCTCCTAGGGTGCCCAATTTTGGGAGGGTGAGGTTCCTAATTTAGGTGGCATTCTTCTTGAATCTATTTCTGCCACCCCACATTGCAGTTTATTTAGCGAAAATCGGTTGATAAATGCGATTTTGAGCAACTCAGCACATTGGACTCCTAGGGTGCCCAATTTTGGGAGGGTGAGATAACTAATTTTGGTGGCAATCTTCATGAATCTATTTGTGCCACCCCACGATGCAGTTTATTTGGCGAAAATCGGTTGACAAATACGATTTGGAGCAACTCAGCACTTTTGGGCTCCTGGGGTGCCCAGTTTTGGGAGGGTGAGGAACCTAATTTTGGTGGCAATCTTCATGAATCTATTTGTGCCACCCCACATTGCAGTTTATTTAGCGAAAATCGGTTGATAAATGCGATTTTGAGGAATTCAGCACATTGGACTCCTAGGGTGCCGAATTTTGGGAGGGTGAGATACCTAATTTTGGTGGCAATCTTCCTGAATCTATTTGTGCCACCCCACAATGCAATTTATTTGGCGAAAATCGGTTTATAAATACGATTTGGAGCAACTCAGCACTTTTGGGCTCCTAGGGTGCCCAATTTTAGGAGGGTGAGGGACCTAATTTTGGTGGCAATCTTCATGAATCTATTTGTGCCACCCCACAATGCTGTTTATTTGGTGAAAATCTGTTGATAAATACGATTTGGAGCAATTCAGAACTTTTGGGCTCCTAGGGTGCCCAATTTTGGAAAGGTGTGGTACCTCATTTTGGTGGCAATCTCCATGAATCTATTTGAGACACCCAACAAAGCAGTTTATTTGGCGAAAATCAGTTGATAAATACGTTTTGCAGCAACTCAGCAGTTTTGGGCTCCTAGGGTGCCCAATTTTGGGAGGGTGAGGAACCTAATTTTGGTGGCGGTCGTCATGAATCAATGTGTGCCACCCCACAATGCAGTTTATTTGGTCAAAATCGGTTGATAAATAGCATTTGGAGCAACTCAGCACTATTGGACTCCTAGGGTGCCCAATTTTGGGAGGGTGAGGGTACCTAATTTTGGTGGCAATTTTCGTGAATCTATTTGTGCCACCCCGTAAAGCAGTTTATTTGGCGAAAATCGGTTGATAAATACGGTTTCGAGCAACTCAGCACTTTTGAGCTCCTGGGGTGCCCAATTTTGGGAGGGTGAGGAACCTAATTTTGGTGGCAATCTTCATGAATCTATTTATGCCACCCCCACAATGCGGTTTATTTGGCGTAAACGGTTGATAAATAATATTTGGAGCAACTCAGCACTTTTGGGCTCCTAGGGTGCCAAATTTTAGGAGGGTGAGGTACCTAATTTGGTGGCAATCTTCATGAATCTATTTATGCCAACCCACAAAGCAGTTTGTTTGGCGAAAATCGGTTGATAAATACGATTTGGTGGAAATCAGCCCTTTTGGGCTCCTGGTGTGCAAAATTTTGGGAGGGTGAGGAACCTAATTTTGATGGCAAGCTTCATATATCTATTTGTGCCAGCCCACAATGCAGTTTATTTGGCGAAAATCGGTTGATAAATACGATTTGAAGCAACTCAGCACTTTTGGGCTCCTAGGCTGCCAAATTTTGGGAGGGTGAGGTACCTAATTTTGGTGGCAATCTTCATGAATCTATTTGTGCCACCCCACAAAGCAGTTTATTTGGCGAAAATCGGTTGATAAATACGATTTGGAGTAACTCAGCACATTTGGGCTCCTGGGGTGCCCAATTTTGGGAGGGGTGAAGAACCTAATTTTGGTGGCAATCTTCATGAATCTATTTGTGCCACCCCACAATGCAATTTATTTGGCGAAAATTGGTTGATAAATACGAATTGGAGCAACTCAGCATATTGGGCTCCTGGGGGTGCCCAATTTTTGGAGGGTGGGGTACCTAATTTTGGTGGCAATCTTCATGAATCGATTTGTGCCACCCCATAAAGCAGTTTATTTGTCGAAAATCGGTTGATAAAAACGATTTGGATCAACTCAGCACTGTTGGGCTCCTGGGGTGCCCGATTTTGGGAGGGTGAGGAACCTAATTTTGATGGTAATTTTCGTGAATCTATTTGTGCCACCCCGCAAAGCAGTTTATTTGGCGAAAATCGTTTGATAAATACGATTTGGAGCAACTCAGCACTTCTGGTCTCCTGGGGTGCCCAATTTTGGGAGGGTGAGGAACCTAATTTTGGTGGCAATCCTTATGAATCTATTTATGCCACCCCCACAATGCGGTTTATTTGGCAAAAATCGGTTGATAAATACGATTTGGAGGAACTCAGCACTTTTGGGCTCCTAGGGTGCCCAATTTTGGGAGGTGAGGTACCTAATTTTGGTTTCAATCTTCATAAATCTATTTGTCCCAACCCACAAAGCAGTTTATTTGGGCGAAAATCGGTTGATAAATACGATTTGGAGGACTCAGCACTTTTGGGCTCCTGGGGTGCCAAATTTTGGGAGGGTGAGGAACCTAATTTTGGTGGCAATCTCAGGAATCTATTTGAGCCACCCCACAATGCAATTTGTTTGGCGAAAATCGGTTGATAAATACGATTTGGAGCATCTCAGCACATTGGGCTCCTAGGGTGCCCAATTTTGGGAGGGTGAGGTACCTAATTTTGGTGGCAATCTTCATGAATCTATTTGTGCCACCCCACAAAGCAGTTTATTTGTCGAAAATCGGTTGATAAATACGATTTGGAGTAACTCAGCACATTTGGGCTCCTGGGGTGCCCAATTTTGGGAGGGTGAAGAACCTAATTTTGGTGGCAATCTTCATGAATCTATTTGTGCCACCCCACAATGCAATTTATTTGGCGAAAATTGGTTGATAAATACGAATTGGAGCAACTCAGCATATTGGGCTCCTGTGGTGCCCAATTTTGGGAGGGTGAGGTACCTAATTTTGGTGGCAATCTTCATGAATCGATTTGTGCCACCCCATAAAGCAGTTTATTTGTCGAAAATCGGTTGATAAAAACGATTTGGATGAACTCAGCACTGTTGGGTTCCTGGGGTGCCCGATTTTGGGAGGGTGAGGAACCTAATTTTGATGGCAATTTTCGTGAATCTATTTGTGCCACCCCGCAAAGCAGTTTATTTGGCGAAAATCGTTTGATAAATACGATTTGGAGCAACTCAGCACTTCTGGTCTCCTGGGGTGCCCAATTTTGGGAGGGGGAGGAACCTAATTTTGGTGGCAATCCTTATGAATGTATTTATGCCACCCCCACAATGCGGTTTGTTTGGCAAAAATCGGTTGATAAATACGATTTGGAGGAACTCAGCACTTTTGGGCTCCTAGGGTGCCCAATTTTGGGAGGTGAGGTACCTAATTTTGGTTTCAATCTTCATAAATCTATTTGTCCCAACCCACAAAGTAGTTTATTTGGGCGAAAATCGGTTGATAAATACGATTTGGAGGAACTCAGCACTTTTGGGCTCCTGGGGTGCCAAATTTTGGGAGGGTGAGGAACCTAATTTTGGTGGCAATCTCAGGAATCTATTTGTGCCACCCCACAATGCAATTTGTTTGGCGAAAATCGGTTGATAAATACGATTTGGAGCAACTCAGCACATTGGGCTCCTAGGGTGCCCAATTTTGGGAGGGTGAGGTACCTAATTTTGATGGCAAGCTTCATGAATCTATTTGTGCCACCCCACAATGCAGTTTATTTGGCGAAAATCGGTTGATAAATTCGATTTGGAGCAACTCAGCACTTTTGGGCTCCTAGGGTGTCCAATTTTGGGAGAGTGGGAGGTACCTAATTTTGGTGACAATCTTCATGAATCTATTTGTGCCAGCATACAATGCAGTTTATTTGGCGAAAATCGGTTGATAAGTACAATTTGGAGCAACTCAGCACTTTTGGGCTCCTAGGGTGCCCAATTTTCGGAGGGTGGGGTACCTAATTTTGGTGACAATCTTCATGAATCTATTTGTGCCAACCCACAAAGCAGTTTATTTGGCGAAAATCGGTTGGTAAATATGATTTGGAGCAACTCAGCACTCTTGGGGCTCCTAGGGTGCCCAATTTTGGGAGGGTGAGGTTCCTAATTTTGGTGGCATTCTTCTTGAATCTGTTTCTGCCACCCCACATTGCAGTTTATTTAGCGAAAATCGGTTGATAAATGTGATTTTGAGCAACTCAGCACATTGGACTGCTAGGGTGCCCAATTTTGGGAGGGTGAGATACCTAATTTTGGTGGCAATCTTCATGAATCTATTTGTGCCACCCCACGATGCAGTTTATTTGGCGAAAATCGGTTGACAAATACGATTTGGAGCAACTCAGCACTTTTGGGCTCCTGGGGTGCCCAGTTTTGGGAGGGCGAGGAACCTAATTTTGGTGGCAATGTTCATGAATCTATTTGTGCCACCCCACAATGCAATTTATTTGGCGAAAATCGGTTTATGAATACGATTTGGAGCAACTCAGCACTTTTGGGCTCCTAGGGTGCCCAATTTTAGGAGGGTGAGGGACCTAATTTTGGTGGCAATCTTCATGAATCTATTTGTGCCACCCCACAATGCAGTTTATTTGGCGAAAATCTGTTGATAAATACGATTTGGAGCAACTCAGCACTTTTGGGCTCCTAGGGTGCCCAATTTTGGGAAGGTGTGGTACCTCATTTTGGTGGCGGTCTTCATGAATCAATGTGTGCCACCCCACAATGCAGTTTATTTGGTCAAAATCGGTTGATAAATAGGATTTGGAGCAACTCAGCACTATTGGACTCCTAGGGTGCCCAATTTTGGGAGGGTGAGGTACCTAATTTTGGTGGCAATTTTCGTGAATCTATTTGTGCCACCCCGTAAAGCAGTTTATTTGGCGAAAATCGGTTGATGAATACGATTTGGAGCAACTCAGCACTTTTGGGCTCCTAGGGTGCCCAATTTTGGGAGGGTGAGGTACCTAATTTTGTTGGCAATCTTCATTAATCTATTTGTGCCACCCCACAAAGCAATTTATTTGGCGAAAATCGGTTTTAAATACGATTGGGAGCAACTCAGCACTTTGGGGCTCCTGGGGTGCCCTATTTTGGGAGGGTGAGGAACCTAATTTTGGTGGCAATCTTCATGAATCTATTTGTGCCACCCCACAATGCAGTTTATTTGGCGGAAATCGGTTGAGAAATGTGATTTGGAGCAACTCAGCACTTTTGGGGCTCCTTGGGTGCCCGATTTTAGGAGGGTGAGGTACCTAATTTTGGTGGCAATCTTCATGAATCTATTTGTGCCAACCCACAAAGCAGTTTATTTGGCGAAAATCGGTTGATAAATACGATTTGGGGGAACTCAGACCTTTTGCGCTCCTGGTGTGCCAAATTTTGGGAGGGTGAGGAACCTAATTTTGATGGCAAACTTCTTAAATCTATTTGTGCCAGCCCACAATGCAGTTTATTTGGCGAAAATCGGTTGATAAATACGATTTGGAGCAACTCAGCACTTTTGGGCTCCTAGGCTGCCCAATTTCGGGAGGGTGAGGTACCTAATTTTGGTGGCAATCTTCATGAATCTATTTGTGCCACCCCACAAAGCAGTTTATTTGGCGAAAATCGGTTGATAAATACGATTTGGAGCAACTCAGCACTTTTGGGCTCCTGGGGTGCCCAATTTTGGGAGGGTGAAGAACCTAATTTTGGTGGCAATCTTCATGGATCTATTTGTGCCACCCCGCAAAGCAGTTTATTTGGCGAAAATCGGTTGATAAATGCGATTTGGAGCAGCTCAACAGTTTGGGGCTCCTGGGGTGCCAAATTCTGGGAGGGTGAGGTACCTAATTTTGGAGGCAATCTTCATGAATCTATTTGTGCCACCCGATAAAGCAGGTTATTTGGCGAAAATCGGTTGATAAATACGATTTGGAGCAACTCAGCACATTGGACTCCTAGGGTGCCCAATTTTGGGAGGGTGAGATACCTAATTTTGGTGGCAATCTTCATGAATCTATTTGTGCCACCCCACGGTGCAGTTTATTTGGCGAAAATCGGTTGATAAATACGATTTAGAGCAACTCAGCACTTTTGGGCTCCTAGGGTGCCCAATTTTGGGAGGGTGAGGTACCTAATTTTGGTGGCAATCATCACGAATCTATTTGTGCCACCCCACAATGCAGTTTATTTGGCGAAAATCGGTTGATAAATGCGATTTGGAGCAACTCAGTATTTTGGGCTCCTAGGGTGCCCAATTTTGAGAGGGTGAGGTACCTAATTTTGGGGGCAATCTTCATGAATCTATTTGTGCCACCCATAATGCAGTTTATTTGGCGAAAATCGGTTGATAAATGCGATTTTGAGCAACTCAGAACTTTTGGGCTCCTAGGGTGCTCAATTAGGGGAGGGTGAGGTATCTAATTTTGGTGGCAATCTTCATGAATCTATTTGTGCCACCCCACAATGCAGTTTATTTGGCGAAAATCGGTTTATAAATACGATTTGGAGCAACTCAGCACTTTTGGGCTCCTAGGGTGCCCAATTTTGGGAGGGTGAGGGACCTAATTTTGGTGGCAATCTTCATGAATCTATTTGTGCCACCCCACAATGCAGTTTATTTGGCGAAAATCTGTTGATAAATGCGATTTGAAGCAATTCAGCACTTTGGGGCTCCTGGGGTGCCCAATTTTGGGAGGGTGAAGAACCTAATTTTGGTGGCAATCCCCATGAATCTATTTGTGCCACCCCACAAAGCAGTTTATTTGGCGAAAATCAATTGATAAATACGTTTTGGAGCAACTCAGCAGTTTTGGGCTCCTAGGGTGCCCAATTATGGGAGGGTGAGGAACCTAATTTTGGTGGCAGTCTTCATGAATCGATGTGTTCCACCCCACAATGCCGTTTATTTGGTCAAAATCGGTTGATAAATAGGATTTGGAGCAACTCAGCACTCTTGGACTCCTCGGATACCCAATTTTGGGAGGGTGAGGTACCTACTTTTGGTGGCAATTTTCGTGAATCTATTTGTGCCACCCCGTTAAGCAGTTTATTTGGCGAAAATCGGTGGATAAATAGGATTTGTAGCAACTCAGCACCTTTGAACTCCTAGGGCGCCCAATTTTGGGAGGGTGAGGAACCTAATTTTGGTGGAAATCTTCATGAATCTATTTATGCCACCCCCACAATGCGGTTTATTTGGCGAAAACGGTTGATAAATACGATTTGGAACAACTCTGCACTTTTGGGCTGCTAGGGTGCCAAATTTTAGGAGGGTGAGGTACCTAATTTTGGTGGCAATCTTCATGAATCTATTTATGCCAACCAACAAAGCAGTTTATTTGGCGAAAATCGGTTGATAAATACGATTTGGAGGAACTCAGCCCTTTTGGGCTCCGGAGTGCCAAATTTTGGGAGGGTGAGGAACCTAATTTTGATGGCAAGCTTCATAAATCTATTTGTGCCAGCCCACAATGCAGTTTGTTTGGCCAAAATCGGTTGATAAATACGATTTGGAGCAACTCAGCACATTGGGCTCCTAGGGTGCCCAATTGTGGGATGGTGAGGTACCTAATTTTGGTGGCAATCTTCATGAATCTATTTGTGCCACCCCACAATGCAGTTTATTTGGCGGAATTCGGTTGATAAATGCGATTTGGAGCAACTCAGCACGTTTGGGCTCCTTGGGTGCCCAATTTTTGGAGGGTGAGGTACCTAATTTTGGTGGTAGTCTTCATGAATCGATTTGTGCCACCCCATAAAGCAGTTTATTTGTCGAAAATCGGTTGATAAATACGATTAGGAGTAACTCAGCACTTTTGGGCTCCTTGGGTGCCCGATTTTAGGAGGGTGAGGTACCTAATTTTGGTGGCAATCTTCATGAATCTATTTATGCCACCCCGCAAAGCAGTTTATTTGGCGAAAATCGGTTGATAAATACGATTTGGAGCAACTCAGCACTTTTGGGCTCCTGGGGTGCCCAATTTTGGGAGGGTGAAGAACCTAATTTTGGTGGCAATCTTCATGAATCTATTTGTGCCACCCCACAATGCAATTTATTTGGCAAAAATTGGTTGATAAATACGATTTGGAGCAACTCAGCACACTGGGCTCCTAGGGTGCCCAATTTTGGGAGGGTGAGGTACCTAATTTTGGTGGCAATCTTCATGAACCGATTTGTGCCACCCCATAAAGCAGCTTATTTGTCGAAAATCGGTTGATAAATACGATTTGAAGCAACTGTGCACTGTTGGGCTCCTGGGATGCCCGATTTTGGGAGGGTGAGCAACCTAATTTTGATGGCAATTTTCGTGAATCTATTAGTGCCACCCCGCAAAGCAGTTTATTTGGGGAAAATCGTTTGATAAATACGATTTGGAGCAACTCAGCTCTTTTGGGCTCCTGGTGTGCCCAATTTTGGGAGGGTGAGGAACCTAATTTTGGTGGCAATCTTCATGAATCTATTTATGCCACCCCCACAATGTGTTTTATTTGGCGAAAATCGGTTGATAAATACAATTTGGAGGAACTCAGCACTTTTGGGCTCCTAGGGTGCCCAATTTTAGGAGGGTGAGGTACCTAATTTTGGTTTCAATCTTCATAAATCTATTTGTCCCAACCCACAAAGCAGTTTATTTGGGCGAAAATTGGTTGATAAATTCGATTTGGAGGAAGTCAGCCCTTTTGGGCTCCTGGGGTGCCAAATTTTGGGAGGGTGAGGAACCAAATTTTGGTGGCAATCTTCATGAATCTATTTGTGCCATGCACAAATATGCAGTTTATTTGGCGAAAATCGGTTGATAAATACGATTTGGAGCAACTCAGCACTGTTGGGCTCCTGGGGTGCCCGATTTTGGGAGGGTGAGGAACCTAATTTGATGGCAATTTTCGTGAATCTATTTGTGCCACCCCGCAAAGCAGTTTATTTGGCGAAAATCGTTTGATAAATACGATTTGGAGCAACTCAGCACATTTGGGCTCCTGGGGTGCCCAATTTTGGGAGGGTGAGGAACCTAATTTTGGTGGCAATCTTCATGAATCTATTTGTGCCACCCCACAATGCAATTTATTTGGCGAAAATCGGTTGATAAATACGATTTGGAGCAACTCAGCACATTGGGCTCCTAGGGTGCCCAATTTTGGGAGGGTGAGGTACCTAATTTTGTTGGCAATCTTCATGAATCTATTTGTGCCGCCCCACAATGCAGTTTATTTGGCGGAATTCGGTTGATAAATGCGATTTGGAGCAACTCAGCACGTTTGGGCTCCTAGGGTGCCCAATTTTTGGAGGGTGAGGTACCTAATTTTGGTGGTAGTCTTCATGAATCGATTTGTGCCACCCCATAAAGCAGTTTATTTGTCGAAAATCGGTTGATAAATACGATTTGGAGTAACTCAGCACTTTTGGGCTCCTTGGGTGCCCGATTTTAGGAGGGTGAGGTACCTAATTTTGGTGGCAATCTTCATGAATCTATTTATGCCACCCCACAAAGCAGTTTATTTGGCGAAAATCGGTTGATAAATACGATTTGGAGCAACTCAGCACTTTTGGGCTCCTGGGGTGCCCAATTTTGGGAGGGTGAAGAACCTAATTTTGGTGGCAATCTTCATGAATCTATTTGTGCCACCCCACAATGCAATTTATTTGGCGAAAATTGGTTGATAAATACGATTTGGAGCAACTCAGCACACTGGGCTCCTAGGGTGCCCAATTTTTGGAGGGTGAGGTACCTAATTTTGGTGGCAATCTTCATGAACCGATTTGTGCCACCCCATAAAGCAGCTTATTTGTCGAAAATCGGTTGATAAATACGATTTGAAGCATCTCTGCACTGTTGGGCTCCTGGGATGCCCGATTTTTGGAGGGTGAGCAACCTAATTTTGATGGCAATTTTCGTGAATCTATTAGTGCCACCCCGCAAAGCAGTTTATTTGGGGAAAATCGTTTGATAAATACGATTTGGAGCAACTCAGCTCTTTTGGGCTCCTGGTGTGCCCAATTTTGGGAGGGTGAGGAACCTAATTTTGGTGGCAATCTTCATGAATCTATTTATGCCACCCCCACAATGTGTTTTATTTGGCGAAAATCGGTTGATAAATACAATTTGGAGGAACTCAGCACTTTTGGGCTCCTAGGGTGCCCAATTTTAGGAGGGTGAGGTACCTAATTTTGGTTTCAATCTTCATAAATCTATTTGTCCCAACCCACAAAGCAGTTTATTTGGGCGAAAATTGGTTGATAAATACGATTTGGAGGAAGTCAGCCCTTTTGGGCTCCTGGGGTGCCAAATTTTGGGAGGGTGAGGAACCTAATTTTGGTGGCAATCTTCATGAATCTATTTGTGCCATGCACAAATATGCAGTTTATTTGGCGAAAATCGGTTGATAAATACGATTTGGAGCAACTCAGCACTGTTGGGCTTCTGGGGTGCCCGATTTTGGGAGGGTGAGGAACCTAATTTGATGGCAATTTTCGTGAATCTATTTGTGCCACCCCGCAAAGCAGTTTATTTGGCGAAAATCGTTTGATAAATACGATTTGGAGCAACTCAGGACTTTTGGGCTCCTGGGGTGCCCAATTTTGGGAGGGTGAGGAACCTAATTTTGGTGGCAATCCTCATGAATCTATTTATGCCACCCCCACAATTCGGTTTATTTGGCGAAAATCGGTTGATAAATACGATTTGGAGGAACTCAGCACTTTTGGGCTCCTAGGGTGCCCAATTTTAGGAGGGTGAGGTACCTAATTTTGGTTTCAATCTTCATAAATCTATTTGTCCCAACCCACAAAGCAGTTTATTTGGGCGAAAATCGGTTGATAAATACGATTTGGAGGAACTCAGCACTTTTGGGCTCCTGGGGTGCCAAATTTTGGGAGGGTGAGGAACCTAATTTTGGTGGCAATCTTCATGAATCTATTTGTGCCAGCCCACAATGCAGTTTATTTGGCGAAAATCGGTTGATAAATACGATTTGGAGCAACTCAGCACTTTTGGGCTCCTAGGGTGCCCAATTTTGGGAGGGTGAGGTACCTAATTTTGGTGGCAGTCTTCATGAATGTATTTGTGCCACCCCACAAAGCACTTTATTTGGCGAAAATCGGTTGATAAATACGATTTGTGGCCCCTCAGCACTTTGGGGCTCCTGGGGTGCCCAATTTTGGGAGGGTGAGGAACCTAATTTTGGTGGCAATCTTCATGAATCTATTTGTGCCACCCCACAATGCAATTTATTTGGCGAAAATCGGTTGATAAATACGATTTGGAGCAACTCAGCACATTGGGCTCCTAGGGTGCCCAATTTTGGGAGGGTGAGGTACCTAATTTTGTTGGCAATCTTCATGAATCTATTTGTGCCGCCCCACAATGCAGTTTATTTCGTGGAAATCGGTTGATAAATGCGATTTGGAGCAACTCAGCACGTTTGGGCTCCTAGGGTGCCCAATTTTGGGAGGGTGAGGTACCTAATTTTGGTGGCAGTCTTCATGAATCGATTTGTGCCACCCCATAAAGCAGTTTATTTGTCGAAAATCGGTTGATAAATACGATTTGGAGCAACTCAGCACTTTTGAGCTCCTTGGGTGCCCGATTTTGGGAGGGTGAGGAACCTAATTTTGGTGGCAATCATCATGAATCTATTTGTGCCACCCCACAATGCAGTTTATTTGGCGAAAATCGGTTGATAAATGCGATTTTGATCAACTCAGCAGTTTGGGCTCCTAGGGTGCCCAATTTTGGGAGGGTGAGGTACCTAATTTTGGTGGCAATCTTCATGAATCTCTTTTTGCCACCCCACAATGCAGTTTATTTGGCGAAAATCGGTCGATAATTTCGATTTTTAGCAACTCTGCACTTTTGGGCTCCTAAGGTGCCCAATTGTGGGAGCGTCTGGTACCTAATTTTGGTGGCAAGTTTCATGAATCTATTTGTCCCACCCCACAAAGCAGTTTATTTGGCGAAAATCGGTTGGTAAATACGATTTGGAGCAACTCAGCACTCTCGGGGCTCCTAGGGTGCCCAATTTTGGGTGGGTGAGGTACCTAATTTTGGTGGCAATCTTCATGAATCTATTTGTGCCACCCCACAAAGCACTTTATTTGGCAAAAATCGGTTGATATATATGATTTGGAGCAACTCAGCACTTTGGGGCTCCAGGGGTGCCCAATTTTGGGAGGGTGAGGAACCTAATTTTGGTGGCAATCTTCATGAATCTATTCGTGCCACCCCACAATGCAATTTATTTGGCGAAAATCGGTTGATAAATACCATTTGGAGCAACTCAGCACATTGGGCTCCTAGGGTGCCCAATTTTGGGAGGGTGAGGTACTTAATTTTGGTGGCAATCTTCATGAATCTATTTGTGCCACCCCACAATGCAGTTTATTTGGCAGAAATCGGTTGATAAATGCGATTTGGAGCAACTCAGCACGTTTGGGCTCCTAGGGTGCCCAATTTTCGGAGGGTGAGGTACCTAATTTTGGTGGAAGTCTTCATGAATCGATTTGTGCCACCCCATAAAGCAGTTTATTTGTCGAACATCGGTTGATAAATACGATTTGGAGCAACTCAGCACATTTGGGTTCCTTGGGTGCCCGATGTTGGGAGGGTGAGGAACCTAACTTTGGTGGCAATCATCATGAATCTATTTGTGCCACCCCACAAGGCAATTTATTTGGCGAAAATCGGTTTATAAATACGATTTGGAGCAACTCAGCACTTTTGGGCTCCTGGGGTGCCCAATTTTGGGAGGGTGAGGGACATAATTTTGGTGGCAATCTTCATGATTCTATTTGTGCCAGCCCACAATGCAGTTTATTTGGCGAAAATTGGTTGCTAAATACTATTTGGAGCAACTCAGCACATTTGGGCTCCTAGGGTGCCCAATTTTGGGAGGGTGAGGTACCTAATTTTGGTGGCAATCTTCATAAATCTATTTGTGCCACCCCACAATGCAGTTTATTTGGCGAAAATCGTTTGATAAATGCGATTTTCAGCAACTGTGCACTTTTGGGCTCCTAGGGTGCCCGATTGTAGGAGGGTCTGGTACCTAATTTTGGTGGCAGTCTTCATGAATCTATTTGTGCAACCCCACAAAGCAGTTTATTTGGCGAAAATCGATTGATAAATACGATTTGGAGCAACTCAGTACATTGGGCTCCTAGGGTGCCCAATTTTGGGAGGGTGAGGTACCTAATTTTGGTGGCAATCTTCATGAATCTATTTGAGCCACCCCACAATGCAGTTTATTTGGCGAAAATCGGTCGATAAATGCGATTTGGAGCAACTCAGCACTTTGGGGCTCCTGGGGTGCCCAATTCTGGGAGGGTGAGGTACCTAATTTTGGAGGCAATCTTCATGAATCTATTTGTGCCACCCGATAAAGCAGTTTATTTGGTGCTAATCGGTTGATAAATACGATTTGGAGCAACTCAGCACATTGGACTCCTAGGGTGCCCAATTTTGGGGAGGGTGAGATACCTAATTTTGGTGGCAATCTTCATGAATCTATTTGAGCCACCCCACGATGCAGTTTATTTGGCGAAAATCGGTTGACAAATACGATTTGGAGCAACTCAGCACTTTTGGGCTCCTGGGGTGCCCAGTTTTGGGAGGGTGAGGAACCTAATTTTGGTGGCAATGTTCATGAATCTATTTGTGCCACCCCACAATGCAATTTATTTGGCGAAAATCGGTTTATAAATACGATTTGGAGCAACTCAGCACATTTGGGCTCCGAGGGTGCCCAATTTTGGGAGGGTGAGGGACCTCATTTTGGTGGCAATCTTCATGAATCTATTTGTGCCACCCCACAATGCAGTTTATTTGGCGAAAATCTGTTGATAAATACGATTTGGAGCAACTCAGCACTTTTGGGCTCCTAGGGTGCCCAATTTTGGGAAGGTGTGGTACCTCATTTTGGTGGCTATCTCCATGAATCTATTTGTGCCACCCCACAAAGCAGTTTATTTTGGCGAAAATCAGTTGATAAATACGTTTTGGAGCAACTCAGCAGTTTTGGGCTCCTAGGGTGCCCAATTTTGGGAGGGTGAGGAACCTAATTTTGGTGGCCGTCTTCATGAATCAATGTGGTGCCACCCCACAATGCAGTTTATTTGGTCAAAATCGGTTGATAAATAGGATTTGGAGCAACTCAGCACTCTAGGACTCCTAGGGTACCCAATTTTGGGAGGGTGAGGTACCTACTACTTTTGGTGGCAATTTTCGTGAATCTATTTGTGCCACCCAGTAAAGCAGTTTATTTGGCGAAAATCGGTTGATAAATAGGATTTGGAGCAACTCAGCACTTTTGAACTCCTGGGGCGCCCAATTTTGGGAGGGTGAGGAACCTAATTTTGGTGGCAATCTTCATGAATCTATTTATGCCACCCCCACAATGCGGTTCATTTTGCGAAAACGGTTGATAAATACGATTTGGAACAACTCAGCACTTTTGGGCTCCTAGGGTGCCAAATTTTAGGAGGGTGAGGTACCTAATTTTGGTGGCAATCTTCATGAATCTATTTATGCCAACCCACAAAGCAGTTATTTGGCGAAAATCGGTTGATAAATACGATTTGGGGGAACTCAGCCCTTTTGGGCTCCGGTGTGCCAAATTTTGGGAGGGGTGAGGAACCTAATTTTGATGGCAAGCTTCATAAATCTATTTGTGCCAGCCCACAATGCAGTTTATTTGGCGAAAATCGGTTGATAAACACGATTTGGAGCAACTCAGCACTTTTGGGCTCCTAGGCTGCCCAATTTTGGTAGGGTGAGGTACCTAATTTTGGTGGGAATCTTCATGAATCTATTTGTTCCAGCCCACAAAGCAGTTTATTTGGGGAAAATCGGTTGATAAATACGATTTGGAGCAACTCTGCACATTTGGGCTCCTGGGGTGCCCAATTTTGGGAGGGTGAAGAACCTAATTCTGTTGGCAATCTTCAGGAATCGATTTGTGCCACCCCATAAAGCAGTTTATTTGTCGAAAATCGGTTGATAAATACGATTTGGAGCAACAAAGCACTGTTGGGTTCCTGGGGTTAGGAGGGTCTGGTACCTAATTTTGGTGGCAGTCTTCATGAATCTATTTGTGCAACCCCACAAAGCAGTTTATTTGGCGAAAATCGGTTGATAAATACGATTTGGAGCAACTCAGTACATTGGGCTCCTAGGGTGCCCAATTTTGGGAGGGTGAGGTACCTAATTTTGGTGGCAATCTTCATGAATCTATTTGTGCCACCCCACAATGCAATTTATTTGGCGAAAATTGGTTGATAAATACGATTTGGAGCAACTCAGCACATTGGGCTCCAAGGGTGCCCAATTTTTGGAGGGTGAGGTACCTAATTTTGGTGGCAATCTTCAGGAATCGATTTGTGCCACCCCATAAAGCAGTTTATTTGTCGAAAATCGGTTGATAAATACGATTTGGAGCAACAAAGCACTGTTGGGTTCCTGGGGTTCCCGATTTAGGGAGGGTGAGAAACCTAATTTTGATGGAAGTTTTCGTGAATCTATTTGTGCCACCCCGCAAAGCAGTTTTTTTGGCGAAAATCGTTTGATAAATACGACTTGGAGCAACTCAGCACTTTTGGGCTCCTGGGGTGCCCAATTTTGGGAGGGTGAGGAACCTAATTTTGGTGGCAATCTTCAGGAATCTATTTGTGCCAGCCCACAATGCAGTTTATTTGGCGAAAATCGGTTGATAAATACGATTTGGAGCAACTCAGCACTTTTAGGCTCCTAGGGTGCCCAATTTTGGGAGGGTGAGGTACCTAATTTTGGTGGCAATCTTCATGAATGTATTTGTGCCACCCCACAAAGCACTTTATTTTGCGAAAATCGGTTGATAAATACGATTTGGAGAAACTCAGCACTTTGGGGCTCCTGGGGGTGCCCAATTTTGGGGGGGTGAGGAACCTAATTTTGGTGGCAATCTTCATGAATCTATTTGTGCCACCCCACAATGCAATATATTTGGCGAAAATCGGTTGATAAATACGATTTGGAGCAACACTGCACATTGGGCTCCTAGGGTGCCCAATTGTGGGAGGGTGAGGTACCTAATTTTGGTGGCAATCTTCATGAATCTATTTGTGCCACCCCACAATGCAGTTTATTTGGCGGAATTCTGTTGATAAATGCGATTTGGAGCAGCTCAGCACGTTTGGGCTCCTAGGGTGCCCAATTTTGGGAGGGTGAGGTACCTAATTTTGGTGTCAGTCTTCATGAATCGATTTGTGCCACCCCATAAAGCAGTTTATTTGTCGAAAATCGGTTGATAAATACGATTTGAAGCAACTCAGCACTTTTGGGCTTCTTGGGTGCCCGATTTTAGGAGGGTGAGGTACCTAATTTTGGTGGCAATCTTCATGAATCTATTTATGCCACCCCACAAAGCCGTTTATTTGGCGAAAATCGGTTGATAAATACGATTTGGAGCAACTCAGCACTTTTGGGCTCCTGGGGTGCCCAATTTTGGGAGGGTGAAGAACCTAATTTTGGTGGCAATCTTCATGAATCTATTTGTGCCACCCCACAATGCAATTTATTTGGCGAAAATTGGTTGATAAATACGATTTGGAGCAACTCAGCACATAGGGCTCCTAGTGTGCCCAATTTTTGGAGGATGAGGGTACCTAATTTTGGTGGCAATCTTCATGAACCGATTTGTACCACCCCATAAAGCAGTTTATTTGTTGAAAATCGGTTGATAAATACGATTTGGAGCAACTCCGCACTGTTGGGCTCCTGAGGTGCCCGATTTTGGGAGGGTGAGGAACCTAATTTTGATGGCAATTCTCGTGAATCTATTTGTTCCACCCCGCAAAGCAGTTTATTTGGCGAAAATCGTTTGATAAATACGATTTGGAGCAACTCAGCACTTTTGGGCTCCTGGGGTGCCCAATTTTTGGAGGGGTGAGGAACCTAATTTTGGTGGCAATCCTCGTGAATCTATTTATGCCACCCCCACAATGCGGTTTATTTGGCGAAAATCGGTTGATAAATACGATTTGGAGGAACTCAGCACTTTTGGGCTCCTAAGGTGCCCAATTTTAGGAGGGTGAGGTACCTAATTTTGGTTTCAATCTTCATAAATCTATTTGTCCCAACCCACAAAGCAGTTTATTTGGGCGAAAATCGGTTGATAAATACGATTTGGAGGAACTCAGCCGTTTTGGGCTCCTGGGGTGCCAAATCTTGGGAGGGTGAGGAACCTAATTTTGGTGGCAATCTTCATGAATCTATTTGTGCCAGCCCACAATGGAGTTTATTTGGCGAAAATCGGTTGATAAATACGATTTGGAGCAACTCAGCACTGTTGGGCTCCTGGGGTGCCCGATTTTGGGAGGGGTGAGGAACCTAATTTTGATGGCAATTTTCGTGAATCTATTTGTGCCACCCCGCAAAGCAGTTTATTTGGCGAAAATCGTTTGATAAATACGATTTGGAGCAACTCAGCACTTTTGGGCTCCTGGGGTGCCCAATTTTGGGAGGGTGAGGAACCTAATTTTGGTGGCAATCCTCATGAATCTATTTATGCCACCCCCACAATGCGGTTTATTTGGCGAAAATCGGTTGATAAATACGATTTGGAGGAACTCAGCACTTTTGGGCTCCTAGGGTGCCCAATTTTAGGAGGGGTGAGGTACCTAATTTTGGTTTCAATCTTCATAAATCTATTTGTCCCAACCCCCAAAGCAGTTTATTTGGGCGAAAATCGGTTCATAAATACGATTTGGAGGAACTCAGCACTTTTGGGCTCCTGGGGTGCCAAATTTTGGGAGGGTGAGGAACCTAATTTTGGTGGCAATCTTCATGAATCTATTTGTGCCAGCCCACAATGCAGTTTATTTGGCGAAAATCGGTTGATAAATACGATTTGGAGCAACTCAGCACTTTTGGGCTCCTAGGGTGTCCAATTTTGGGAGGGTGAGGTACCTAATTTTGGTGGCAGTCTTCATGAATCTATTTGTGCCACCCCACAAAGCACTTTATTTGGCCAAAATCGGTTGATAAATACGATTTGGGGCCACTCAGCACTTTGGGGCTCCTGGGGGTGCCCAATTTTGGGGAGGGTGAGGAACCTAATTTTGTTGGCAATCTTCATGAATCTATTTGTGCCACCCCACAATGCAATTTATTTGGCGAAAATCGGTTGATAAATACGATTTTGGAGCAACTCAGCACATTGGGCTCCTAGGGGTGCCCAATTTTGGGAGGGTGAGGTACCTAATTTTGGTGGCAATCTTCATGAATCTATTTGTGCCACCCACAATGCAGTTTATTTCGAGGAAATCGGTTGATAAATGCGATTTGGAGCAACTCAGCACGTTTGGGCTCCTAGGGTGCCCGATTTTGGGAGGTGAGGAACCTAATTTTGGTGGCAATCATCATGAATCTATTTGTGCCACCCCACAAAGCAGTTTATTTGGCGAAAATCGGTTGATAAATGCGAATTTGATCAACTCAGCAGTTTGGGCTCCTAGGGTGCCCAATTTTGGGAGGGTGAGGTACCTAATTTTGGTGGCAATCTTCATGAATCTATTTTTGCCACCCCACAATCTAGTTTATTTGGCGAAAATCGGTCGATAAATTAGATTTTTAGCAACTCTGATCTTTTGGGCTCGTAAGGTGCCCAATTGTGGGAGCGTCTGGGTACCTAATTTTGGTGGCAAGTTTCATGAATCTATTTGTCCCACCCCACAAAGCAGTTTATTTGGCGAAAATCGGTTGGTAAATACGATTTGGAGCAACTCAGCACTCTCGGGGCTCCTAGGGTGCTCAATTTTGGGTGGGTGAGGTACCTAATTTTGGTGGCAATTTTCATGAATCTATTTGTGCTACCTCACAATGCAGTTTATTTGGCGAAAATCGGTTGATAAATACGATTTGGAGCAACTCAGCACTTTTGGGCTCCTGGGGGTGCCCAATTTTTTGGAGGGTGAGGAACCTAATTTTTGGTGGCAATCCCCGTGAATCTATTTATGCCACCCCCACAGTGCGGTTTATTTGGCGAAAATCGGTTGATAAATACGATTTGGAGGAAACGGAACTCAGCACTTTTGGGCTCCTAAGGTGCCCAATTTTTGGAGGGTGAGGTACCTAATTTTGGTTTCAATCTTCATAAATCTATTTGTCCCAACCCACAAAGCAGTTTATTTGGGCGAAAATCGGTTGATAAATTCGATTTGGAGGAACTCAGCCCTTTTGGGCTCCTGGGGTGCCAAATCTTGGGAGGGTGAGGAACCTAATTTTGGTGGCAATCTTCATGAATCTATTTGTGCCAGCCCACAATGGAGTTTATTTGGCGAAAATCGGTTGATAAATACGATTTGGAGCAACTCAGCACTTTTGGGCTCCTGGGGTGCCCGATTTTGGGATGGTGAGGAACCTAATTTTGATGGCAATTTTCGTGAATCTATTTGTGCCACCCCGCAAAGCAGTTTATTTGGCGAAAATCGTTTGATAAATACGATTTGGAGCAACTCAGCACTTTTGGGCTCCTGGGGTGCCCAATTTTGGGAGGGTGAGGAACCTAATTTTGGTGGCAATCCTCATGAATCTATTTATGCCACCCCCACAATGCGGTTTATTTGGCGAAAATCGGTTGATAAATACGATTTGGAGGAACTCAGCACTTTTGGGCTCCTAGGGTGCCCAATTTTAGGAGGGTGAGGTACCTAATTTTGGTTTCAATCTTCATAAATCTATTTGTCCCAACCCACAAAGCAGTTTATTTGGGCGAAAATCGGTTCATAAATACGATTTGGAGGAACTCAGCACTTTTGGGCCCCTGGGGTGCCAAATTTTGGGAGGGTGAGGAACCTAATTTTGGTGGCAATCTTCATGAATCTATTTGTGCCAGCCCACAATGCAGTTTATTTGGCGAAAATCGGTTGATAAATACGATTTGGAGCAACTCAGCACTTTTGGGCTCCTAGGGTGTCCAATTTTGGGAGGGTGAGGTACCTAATTTTGGTGTCAGTCTTCATGAATCTATTTGTGCCACCCCACAAAGCACTTTATTTGGCCAAAATCGGTTGATAAATACGATTTGGGGCCACTCAGCACTTTGGGGCTCCTGGGGTGCCCAATTTTGGGAGGGTGAGGAACCTAATTTTGTTGGCAATCTTCATGAATCTATTTGTGCCACCCCACAATGCAATTTATTTGGCAAAAATCGGTTGATAAATACGGTTTGGAGCAACTCAGCACATTGGGCTCCTAGGGTGCCCAATTTTGGGAGGGTGAGGTACCTAATTTTGGTGGCAATCTTCATGAATCTATTTGTGCCACCCCACAATGCAGTTTATTTCGCGGAAATCGGTTGATAAATGCGATTTGGAGCAACTCAGCACGTTTGGGCTCCTAGGGTGCCCAATTTTGGGAGGGTGAGGTACCTAATTTTGGTGGCAGTCTTCATCAATCGATTTGTGCCACCCCATAAAGCAGTTTGTTTGTCGAAAATCGGTTGATAAATACGATTTGGAGCAACTCAGCACTTTTGGGCTCCTTGGGTGCCCGATTTTGGGAGGTGAGGAACCTAATTTTGGTGGCAATCATCATGAATCTATTTGTGCCACCCCACAAAGCAGTTTATTTGGCGAAAATCGGTTGATAAATGCGATTTTGATCAACTCAGCAGTTTGGGCTCCTAGGGTGCCCAATTTTGGGAGGGTGAGGTACCTAATTTTGGTGGCAATCTTCATGAATCTATTTTTGCCACCCCACAATCTAGTTTATTTGGCGAAAATCGGTCGATAAATTAGATTTTTAGCAACTCTGATCTTTTGGGCTCGTAAGGTGCCCAATTGTGGGAGCGTCTGGTACCTAATTTTGGTGGCAAGTTTCATGAATCTATTTGTCCCACCCCACAAAGCAGTTTCTTTGGCGAAAATCGGTTGGTAAATACGATTTGGAGCAACTCAGCACTCTCGGGGCTCCTAGGGTGCCCAATTTTGGGTGGGTGAGGTACCTAATTTTGGTGGCAATTTTCATGAATCTATTTGTGCTACCTCACAATGCAGTTTATTTGGCGAAAATCGGTTGATAAATACGATTTGGAGCAACTCAGCACTTTTGGGCTCCTGGGATGCCCAATTTTTGGAGGGTGAAGAACCTAATTTTGGTGGCAATCTTCATTAATCTATTTGTGCCACCCCACAATGCAGTTTATTTGGCGGAAATCGGTTGATAAATACGATTTGGAGCAACTCAGCACTTTTGGGCTCCTAGGGTGCCCAATTTTGGGAGGGTGAGGTACCTAGTTTTGGTGGCAATCATCATGAATCTATTTGTGCCACCCCACAATGCAGTTTATTTGGCGAAAATCGGTTGATAAATACAATATGGAGGAACTCGGCACTTTTGGGTTCCTAGGGTGCCCAATTTTGGGAGGGTGAGGTACCTGATTTTGGTGGCAATCTTCATGAGTCTATTTGTGCCACCCACAATGCAGTTTATTTGACGAAAATCGGTTGATAAATGCGATTTTGAGCAACTCAGCACTTTTGGGCTCCTAGGGTGCCCAATTTTGGGAGGGTGAGGTATCTAATTTTGGTGGCAATGTTCATGAATCTATTTGTGCCACCCCACAATGCAGTTTATTTGGCGAAAATCGGTTGATAAATACGATTTGGAGAAACTCAGCACTTTTGGGCTCCTGGGGTGCCCAATTTCGGGAGGGTGGTGAACCTAATTTTGGTGGCAATCTTCATGAATCTATTTATGCCACCCCCACAATGCGGTTTATTTGGCGAAAATCGGTTGATAAATACGATTTGGAGTAATACAGCTCTTTTGGGCTCCTGGGGTGCCAAATTTTGGGAGGGTGAGGAACCTAATTTTGGTGGCAATCTTCATGAATCTATTTGTGCCACCCCACAATGCAGTTTATTTGGCGAAAATCAGTAGATAAATACGATTTGGATCAACTCAGCAGTTTTGGGCTCCTAGGGTGCCCAATTCTGGGAGGGTGAGGAACCTTGTTTTGGTGGCAATCTTCATGAATCAATGTGTGCCACCCCACTATGCAGTTTATTTGGTCAAAATCGGTTGATAAATATGATTTGGAGCAACTTAGCACTTTTGGACTGCTAGGGTTCCCAATTTTGGGAGGGTGAGGTACCTAATTTTGGTGGCAATTTTCGTGAATCTATTTGTGCCTCCCCACAAAGCAGTTTATTTGGCGAAAATCGGTTGATAAATACGATTTGGAGCAACTCAGCACTTTTGGGCTCATGGGGTGCCCAATTTTGGGAGGGTGAGGAACCTAATTTTGGTGGCAATCTTCATGAATCTATTTATGCCACCCCCACAATGCGGTTCATTTGGCGAAAACGGTTGATAAATACGATTTGGAACAACTCAGCACTTTTGGGCTCCTAGGGTGCCCTATTTTGGGAGGGTGAGGTACCTAATTTTGGTGGCAGTCTTCATGAATCGATTTGTGCCACCCCATAAAGCAGTTTATTTGTCGAAAATCGGTTGATAAATACGATTTGGAGCAACTCAGCACTTTTGGGCTCCTTGGGTGCCCGATTTTGGGAGGGTGAGGAACCTAATTTTGGTGGCAATCATCATGAATCTATTTGTGCCACCCCACAATGCAGTTTATTTGGCGAAAATCGGTTGATAAATGCGATTTTGATCAACTCAGCAGTTTGGGCTCCTAGGGTGCCCAATTTTGGGAGGGTGAGGTACCTAATTTTGGTGGCAATCTTCATGAATCTATTTTTGCCACCCCACAATGCAGTTTATTTGGCGAAAATCGGTCGATAAATTCGATTTTTAGCAACTCTGCACTTTTGGGCTCCTAAGGTGCCCAATTGTGGGAGCGTCTGGTACCTAATTTTGGTGGCAAGTTTCATGAATCTATTTGTCCCACCCCACAAAGCAGTTTATTTGGCGAAAATCGGTTGGTAAATACGATTTGGAGCAACTCAGCACTCTCTGGGCTCCTAGGGTGCCCAATTTTGGGTGGGTGAGGTACCTAATTTTGGTGGCAATTTTCATGAATCTATTTGTGCTACCCCACAATGCAGTTTATTTGGCGAAAATCGGTTGATAAATACGATTTGGAGCAACTCAGCACTTTTGGGCCCCTGGGATGCCCAATTTTGGGAGGGTGAAGAACCTAATTTTGGTGGCAATCTTCATTAATGTATTTGTGCCACCCCACAATGCAGTTTATTTGGCGAAAATCGGTTGATAAATACGATTTGGAGCAACTCAGCACTTTTGGGCTCCTAGGGTGCCCAATTTTGGGAGGGTGGGGTACCTAGTTTTGGTGGCAATCATCATGAATCTATTTGTGCCACCCCACAATGCAGTTTATTTGCGAAAATCGGTTGATAAATGCAATATGGAGGAACTCGGCACTTTTGGGTTCCTAGGGTGCCCAAGTTTGGGAGGTTGAGGTACCTGATTTTGGTGGCAATCTTCATGAGTCTATTTGTGCCACCCACAATGCAGTTTATTTGACGAAAATCGGTTGATAAATGCGATTTTGAGCAACTCAGCACTTTTGGGCTCCTAGGGTGCCCAATTTTGGGAGGGTGAGGTATCTAATTTTGGTGGCAATGTTCATAAATCTATTTGTGCCACCCCACAATGCAGTTTATTTGGCGAAAATCGGTTGATAAATACGATTTGGAGCAACTCAGCACTTTTGGGCTCCTAGGGTGCCCAATTTTGGGAGGGTGAGGTACCTAATTTTCTTGGCAATCTTCATGAATCTATTTGTGCCACCCCACAATGCAGTTTATTTGGCGAAAATCGGTTGATAAATGCAATATGGAGGAACTCGGCACTTTTGGGTTCCTAGGGTGCCCAATTTTGGGAGGTTGAGGTACCTGATTTGGTGGCAATCTTCATGAGTCTATTTGTGCCACCCACAATGCCGTTTATTTGGCGAAAATCGGTTGATAAATGCGATTTTGAGCAACTCAGCACTTTTGGGCTCCTAGGGTGCCCAATTTTGGGAGGGTGAGGTATCTAATTTTGGTGGCAATGTTCATAAATCTATTTGTGCCACCCCACAATGCAGTTTATTTGGCGAAAATCGGTTGATAAATACGATTTGGAGCAACTCAGCACTTTTGGGCTCCTAGGGTGCCCAATTTTGGGAGGGTGAGGTACCTATTTTTCTTGGCAATCTTCATGAATCTATTTGTGCCACCCCACAATGCAGTTTATTTGGCGAAAATCGGTTGATAAATACGATTTGGAGCAACTCGGCACTTTTGGGCTCCTGGGGTGCCCAATTTTGGGAGGGTGGTGAACCTAATTTTGGTGGCAATCTTCATGAATCTATTTATGCACCCCCACAATGCGGTTTATTTGGCGAAAATCGGTTGATAAATACGATTTGGAGTAATACAGCTCTTTTGGGCTCCTGGGGTGCCAAATTTTGGGAGGGTGAGGAACCTAATTTTGGTGGCAGTCTTCATGAATCTATTTGTGCCACCCCACAATGCAGTTTATTTGGCGAAAATCAGTAGATAAATACGATTTGGATCAACTCAGCAGTTTTGGGCTCCTAGGGTGCCCAATTCTGGAGGGTGAGGAACCTTATTTTGGTGGCAATCTTCATGAATCAATGTGTGACACCCCACTATGCAGTTTATTTGGTCAAAATCGGTTGATAAATAGGATTTGGAGCAACTTAGCACTTTTGGACTGCTAGGGTTCCCAGTTTTGGGAGGGTGAGGTACCTAATTTTGGTGGCAATTTCGTGAATCTATTTGTGCCTCCCCGCAAAGCAGTTTATTTGGCGAAAATCGGTTGATAAATACGATTTGGAGCAACTCAGCACTTTTGGGCTCATGGGGTGCCCAATTTTGGGAGGGTGAGGAACCTAATTTTTGGTGGCAATCTTCATGAATCTATTTATGCCACCTCACAATGCGGTTTATTTGGCGAAAATCGGTTGATAAATACTATTTGGAGCTACTAAGCACTTTTGGGCTCCTAGGGTGCCCAATTTTAGGAGGGTGAGGTTCCTAATTTTGGTGGCAATCTTCATGAATCTATTTGTGCCAATCCAGAAAGCAGTTTATTTGGCGAAAATCGGTTGATAAATACGATTTGGAGCAACTGAGCACTTTTGGGCTCCTGGGGTGCCAAATTTTGGGAGGGTGAGGAACCTAATTTTGGTGGCAATCTTCATTAATCTATTTGTGCCATCCCACAATGCAGTTTTTTTGGCGAAAATCGGTTGATAAATGCGATTTTGAGCAACTCAGCACTTTTGGGATCCTAGGGTGCCTAATTTTGGGAGGGTGAGGAACCTAATTTGTTGGCAATCTTCATGAATCAATGTGTTCCACCCCACAATGCAGTTTATTTGGTCAAAGTCGGTGATAAATAGGATTTGGAGCAACTCATCACTTTTGGACTCCTAGGGTGCCCCATTCTGGGAGGGTGAGTTACCTAATTTTCTTGGCAATCTTCATGAATCTATTTGTGCCACCCCACAATGCAGTTCATTTGGCGAAAATCTGTTGATAAATACGATTTGGAGCAACTCAGCACTTTTGGGCTCCTAGGGTGCCCAATTTTGGGAAGGTGTGGTGCCTAATTTTGGTGGCAATCTTCATGAATCTATTTGTGCCTCCCCACAAAGCAGTTTATTTGGCGAAAATCAGTTGATAAATACGATTTGGAGCAACTCAGCAGTTTTGGGCTCCTATGGTGCCCAATTTTGGGAGGGTGAGGAACCTAATTTTGGTGGCAATCTTCATGAATCAATGTGTGCCACCCCACAATGCAGTTTATTTGGTCAAAATCGGTTGATAAATAGGATTTGGAGCAACTCAGCACTTTTGGACTCCTAGGGTGCCCAATTTTGGGAGGGTGAGGTACCTAATTTTTGTGGCAATCTTCATGAATCTATTTATGTCACCCCCACAATGCGGTTTATTTGGCGAAAATCGGTTGATAAATACGATTTGGAGCAACTCAGGACTTTTGGGTTCCTATGGTGCCCAATTTTAGGAGGGTGAGGTACCTGATTTTTGTGGCAATCTTCATGAATCTGTTTGTGCCAACCCACAAAGCAGTTCATTTGGGCGAAAATCGGTTGATAAATACGATTTGGAGTAATTCAGCTCTTTTGGGCTCCTGGGGTGCCAAATTTTGGGAGGGTGAGGAACCTAATTTGGTGGCAATCTTCATGAATCTATTTGTGCCACCCCCACAATGCAGTTTATTTGGCGACAATCGGTTGATAAATACGATTTGGAGCAACTCAGCACTTTTGGGCTCCTAGGATGCCCAATTTTGGGAGGGTGAGGTACCTAATTTTGGTGGCAATCTTCATTAATCTATTTGTGCCACCCCACAATGCAGTTTATTTGGCGAAAATCGGTTTCTAAATGCGATTTGGAGGAACTCAGCACTTTTGGGCTCCTGGCGTGCCAAATTTTGGGAGGGTGAGGAACCTAATTTTGGTGGCAATCTTCATTAATCTATTTGTGCCACCCCACAATGCAGTGTATTTGGCGTAAATCGGTTGATAAATACGATTTGGAGCAACTCAGCACCTTTGGGCTGCTAGGGTGCCCAATTTTGGGAGGGTGAGGTACCTAATTTTGGTGGCAATCTTCATAAATCTATTTGTGCCACCCCACAATGCAGTTTATTTGGCGAAAATCGGTTGGTGGCGAATGTCGAATAAGGAACCGGGAATAAGTAACGAATTAAATACTTTCAATACAAAATTATCAATCGAATATTAGAAGTAAACAAATATATAGCTAATTTTAACAATACTTATTCCCCTCTATGCATTTTTGGCAAAAAAAGAAGAAGAAACTATTTCCCACATGTTTTGGTCCTGCAACATAATCAAACAATTCTGGGGAGAATGCCAAATATTTTTACAAGAACGGGACATATCTATCTGTTTGACTAAAAGGAATATACTGCTCGGAACAGAAGACCCTAATGACAAAATCAATGGTATCATCATTTTGGCTAAACCTCATATATACTGTTGTAAATATCAACAAATGTCTCCTAGCCTCGCCAACTTTAGAATCCGCCTAAAAAGATTTTACGAAATAGAGGAACACATAAATACAAAAAATAACCTAGACAGCGAATATTCTGAAAAATGGAACAAACTCGACAATACTGCTTGCGAACAATTACCTTTTCCGACATTACCTCTGTAATAATCCGATAGAAGAGGCCATGTGTATCATGGCATCTCCTAGCCACGTGAGATTGTGCCAAGTAATCTGTATAGACACACAGTGCGCGGATGTAAATCCCTCCGACCTGAAAAGTCTGTTCCTCAGACATATATATTTGCTTGTAGCCTGTAATGAGTGGTAAGTAAGTTACTTTAAGTGCAATTTTGGGCATTCTTTTCTGGAATTCGGGGGCACTAAAATTTGTGGGGGACTAAAGACCTGAGACCATTGCAAATTGCACCTTACTTAGAGTTACGCCCATATCTTCTTCATCCGCAAAGTTCCCGGGAACGCCGAATCCAGTCACAAGGATGTCTGCCTTCTAACGAGTGAAAACTGAGCTAATCGACAAAATATGCCTGCATATACAAATAACAAATAACGAATTGTCTCAGCAAGTCATTTCAAATTACCCGTTCTATCGTCTTTTTCATAGTAGCAGTCTCAATCTAACCCACCAAGCCCACCCCACCTCCACCACAACACACACAAATACACCCACAATAAACACATGCACACACACACCGACCCCCCCCCCCCCCCCACACACACACATACACCCTAGTGTACATACTTATACATACATATACATTTTTACCTGCGTCGCCAGCTACAGAGCAGGTCTAGTAACCGCTCGACTCCGTCCGTCAGTCCGTCCGTCCGTCCGTCCGTCCGTCAGTCCGTCCGTCCGTCCGTCAGTCCGTCCGAAAGACTTCTTCCATCAAAGTTTTCTTAGCTTCTATGAAAGGGAATGATTTGATATTTGGTCTGCTGCTTCATAATGATGAGTTGTATCGTGTAAGCAATTTTCAGATCTGCCGTGCAGCCACTTCCTGTTTTCCGATACTTTGAAATTTTACTGTACCCACTGAACATTGAAATTTTCCGTCAAGGTTTTCTCGGCTTCTATGCAAGGGATTGATTTTATATTTGGTCTGCTGCTTCATAATGATGAGTTGTATCGTGTAAGCAATTTTCAGATCTGCCGTGCAGCCACTTCCTGTTTGCCGATACTTTGAAATTTTACTGTACCCACTGAACATTGAAATTTTCCGTCAAGGTTTTCTCGGCTTCTATGCAAGGGATTGATTTTATATTTGGTCTGCTGCTTCATAATGATGAGTTGTATCGTGTAAGCAATTTTCAGATCTGCCGTGCAGCCACTTTCTGTTTGCCGATACTTTGAAATTTTACTGTACCCACTGAACATTGAAATTTTTCGTCAAACTTTTCTCCGCTTCTATGCAAGGGATTGATTTTATATTTCATCTGGAGCTTGATAATGATCAGTTGTATCGTGTATGCAATTTTCAGATCTGCCGTGCAGCCACTTCCTGTTTGTCGATTCAGTTGCATGCAGCGACGCAGGTCCAGACCCGGTATTGGTCTTGGCTTGTTTCCAATTGCTAGTGTATCTCGCTGTGACAGATTTGGTAACATAACATGTAATATTTTGTATACCCTCTTGCATCTCCTAGCCACGTGAGATTGTACGGAGGACTGTAAAAACGTGGCCTCTGCAAAATATCACTAAATAAACAACTGAAATAAAAGAAAAAAAAAGACAAATCTGAAAAGAGATAAAGCAAAGTTAAAATGAAATGTCACAACGAATTTTTGTGCCGATCCACAGCCTGGAAGGAAGAATTAAAAAAGCCGGTTTCCTACTTGAATGAAAAAATGTCGAAGACGTCTGGTACCTTCTGTATTCAGATGCAAACCATTTTTTTCGGCATACAGCTCTCTTTTTGGAACACCAATGGTTTATATGATTTAAGAAACATTAACTTTCTATTGTGACACAGATCCTAAAGTTTGGTGTTGACTTCTAATACTTTCCCCCCTAGTGTAACATGATCCCTTGGTCGAGGAATGATAGAAGAAAAAAATAATTTGAACGCTGGGATGAATGTTTTTGGTGGTTGTAATCAAATTGTTGAAGCTAGAAATGATTACATTGACTGGTTTTCTTTCTATATCATTCGTCCCCAAGTGGAATATAATGTGTGAGAAATCATGAATACTGGCCTTGCATTCACTAATCAAGTATGTCATGCGGGAAACTGTATAACCAGGATATGCCCTAACTTCCAAGTCAAATACATCTTTGATATATTTACAAATGGAGTCGCTCACCAAAAGTACTTTGCGTTGTTGTTTAATTGAAAATAAAGATGATATAATTATAAGACAGTGGAAATAATCATTTCCTTCATTTTCGACATTACTAATAACTTATCTTTCATTGTGAAATGTAAATAAGCCTTGTACGCATCACTGGCCCAGTCACCTCTTAACTGAATAAGTCGTACAAAATGACTTTTGAGGGCAGTTTAGATGTCGCATGAATATTTGTGAAGACCTTCTCGTTACTTTTTGTCGATGTCGGTGTTTTTTGTCGATGTCGGTGTTTCTTTGATCCCGTAATTTTTGGATACCAATTAGCACATTTTTCCAACCAGTCGTGCAAATACTATTTTTAGTATCATAGGCAAATTTAAAAAAACGCGTTTCGTTTCGAATATATTGAGTAAAAATCATTGCGATTTCGTCCTTGAATTTAGGTCCGTGAACATTCGTGTTAAGTTAGCTAAGTGTTCAGCGTTCAACATTCGTCCAACATTCGTGTGAAGTTAGCTCAATGTTCAGCATTCAACGTTCGTTCAACATTCATCAACTGCATAAGTGCATCGATTACATTAATGCAGCCGCCACTGGCTGAAAAAGTTCCTGACCCAACGCAAGATGGGGGTAATGGTTGTCAGAAACTATTCAGAACATCTCCTGGTTGAATCAGGAGTGCCACAGGATACTGTACTAGGACCGTGCTTACTCTTATGCCACACGAACGACCTGCATGACGGCGATAAATCAAAGGTTTGCCTCTTCGCTGACGATTGCCTACTAATTAGAGAGATCAAAGCATTTAAGGGGGGGGGGGGGGGGGCGGAGCGCCTAGGTTTGAGTGTTGTTACAACTAGAGTTGGATACTCGAACTGTCTTTTGCATGAGGGCTGCCCATCTCGGCGATGATTGCACCGATCCCACTTATGATCTATGGTTGTGTTCTCTTCAAACTCCAGATACTGCCGTATGCCAAGCGTTGAGTGCTGCGCTCACTCCACATGCAGGTTATGCGAATGTTGAACTCTGAACTGGAATACTAAAAGTCACCAATATTGCTTCAGGCGAGAGGGTGTCGCCCTGATATGGGCGTTCTTAGAAGTAGAGTCGGTCCCATGAAAGGTATGCCTCGACCTTGGATGAAAGCACAGATTCGGAATGTGGCACACTGACTTTTGGCGAATGCTGAACGTTGAACGCGAACGCTGAACGCTGAGCTAATTTCACCCTAATATTGGTCGAATGTTGAACGCTGAAATGGAGTAGTAAAAGGTCATCATTATCACCTCATGTGAGAAGGGTCGCCCAGATATGAGTGTCGTTCGATGTAAACAATTGGCAGTCGGTCGCATGAAGGGTACACCTCGGGTGAAAGCACAGATTCGGCATGTGGCACACTGAATGTTGACGAATGTTGAACGCTGAACGCCGAGCTAACTTCATACGAATGTTGGTCGAATGTTGAACGCTGAACACTGAGCTAACTTCACACGAATGTTGAACGCTGAACACTGAGCTAACTTCACACGAATGTTGAACGCTGAACACTGAGCTAACTTCACGGACCTCTTGAATTTTTACAATCCGACTATTATTAGCGAAGTTACGCCAAAAATGGAAATAATAAAAAAATCTCATTTGTAACAGGCTGAAGAACCTTTCAAGAAGAGTCATTCAAATACACGCCTTTTTTATTCTGCAGTGGTAGACATATTCTGGGCAATGAAAAAGAACTTTACACAATTTGGTTGCGTTTCCAGGTATTCGCATGAAGGACAGCTGACGTCGACTTAACATGTTGAGAACAACGTAGTTTCGTCACCCACTAAACGGGCCAAATTGCCAGAGTTATTAGACCACAGACGTCTGGAAACCTGATCTAAATCACCCTACCTTAAAACACCTAAATCGTCTATTGTGATTGAATAACACGTGTGGGATTCATCTCCAACACAGTTTCGTCCAGCACGCGGAGGTGAACAGAATATTCTTTTACATTAAACCATGAAGTGCATTTAAAACACTGTGGATAACCAAGACTGAAATTGACAGTATTGTGGATAACATGGAACCCATCAACGGTACATGGAGAGAAATTCTAAACAGAAACACTAACAGAGTGGAATTTTCACACATATATCGTCTTAACCCTTTACCCAACGTAACGGCCAAAACCGGCCAGCGCTATTCTCAAAAATCGCCAATTAATTTTCAAACTATTTTCATTTTTTGTCTCAAAAACATAGGTTATGACCCCTCGTTGGAACGAGCTCGTCGAGCTCGTCCCAACGAGGGGTCATAACCTATGTTTTTGAGACAAAAAATGAAAAAAATTAGTTATTCAAGAATTTTTTTTGCAAGTGTCGTCTGCTTTTCATGTTAGGTAAAGGGTTAACCCATGTGAAAGAAGCATTTCATTGAACTGAGGGTCCTTTGAACGACAACCATCTGCAGAAATATGTTGTGTTCGGTGTCCCTTTTCCATCGAAGCTGGGAGCATATTTTGTGAGTGGAAACCTCACTCCTCGAGTGTTTTAGCAGAGCCCCTCCTTTGTGTGGCGAGATGGGACGCGATGGGTTGAATGTATCTGAGATCAGTTAAAGATTATAAATTGGCAGAATTTGGGAGAGTTTTCAGTTTCCCGTTTGAACTCAGCAAAATTAGAAGAAACATATACATATATTTTATATTTCGTTAAAAAATGATGCGTATAGTTTGAGGTTTGTTGCTTTGGACCACTGAGAAAAGTCGACCCAGGCTGTTGTAATATAACTGAATATAACACAACACTTAACATGATCAATTATTGAGTTCTCGCGGCTGAAATAAAATTTGGTAGCAATAACATTTCCTAATCCAAACTAATCCTTTAATTACCCTTCCAAAGATGTAAAACAAGAGCCGACAGTAGCTACCGCTTTTTTCTGAAACAGCCTGTGATCGCAATGAAAACACTGACTGGTGACGATAAAGCATAAATTATACTCCTATGAAGTTTATTCTTATGAGATTTCCAACATCAGAAACTGGTTAAATTGAATTACAATTACGTATATTTATATACAACATTCGCACCTCTGAACTCAGAGTGCGAGCATCCTAATTAGAATCTCAATTATGGAAACTCTGGAACTACCAGTGCGACTGAAGAAAACGATAGCAGCTCCGGGCGTCTCTTGCCCTATCACCTGGACTATCCAGGAGAGAGGCAAGAGCGGCCATCTGTCTCTTGAGTTCAAGATCGCGGAAGGCAAGAAATCACCACCCTCCTCGGGGAGAGGTAGTACCTTTAATGAGAGGATCCCCTCTCACACTGGTCCTCACCCGAGTAGGTCAGGAGGCCCTGAAAAGAGAAAGAGAAGAAAGACGAGCCCGTCCACCAAGCGGAGGGATTCCCGACCCTTGGAGGAATTCTTGGAGATGAAGAAATAGAACGGTGAGGAAAAGAAAGAGCCCGAGGCGGCCACCACTTCCCCTCCCACTCCCACAGATAGCCCCACCCAAATGCCTGCTTCCCAGTCGGTATTGTCGGATGTGGAAGAGTCTGTGGAGACTGAAATGGAAGCTGCCCTCTCGCCTCTTCCATATCCCCACTCGCCTCTTCCCGCTAAACCAGAATGCCAGGACGCGGACGACAGGCTGGAGAACATCTTACGGGAAAACAAAATACAAGGGGACCTTCACAGGCAAGAGATGGACAGGAATTACCAACTATTCCTCCAACAAGTCGAAGAAGCCAAAAACTAATAGACGCCAGAAACCTACAACAACAAAAGACTCGGCAATCACCCACAACCATTCTAGACTCGGCTAGGACCAGACCCTACAAAACTCACCAACCACCATCGGGCAGCCCACCAACAACACCAACTTCCACTGTCTCTCCTTCCAAACCTCCACCTCCGAAAAAGAAGCAGAAAAGACACAAGCGCCGCTAACAACCCACAACTTCTCCTCCTTTACCACGGTCTGACACTTCAAAATTCTACAGCTAATGAGGGTCGAAAGGGGTTTGCTTTCAAATCGTCCCTGCGCGCCTTGGGCGCGCGAAACCATTTGATTCGATATTTATATACTTTTATATTTGCACTGAGACTTGTAAAGAAATTTTCTTTCTAACATTCGACCTACCATTTAACAATTTTATTAGCACTACGACAAATATTGGAATTATTTTGAATCTATTCATGGGAAAAGACAGCGCCCGAGAAAAAAATTCAATTTCTAACATTCGTCCTGTCACTTAAGTTGACCGTGCACATGTATATTAGCACTACGAAAAAGCCCTGGACCGATTCAATCCGTGGACCGACTTAGGGGCATACCTCAGTTGCTGACTTTATTTTTGGCTGACTTCTCCCATGGGCGACTTCATTTGGGGGCGACTCCCCACCATTTAACTCCTTGTAGACTTTATACCACAACAACAAAGCTTGAATTGTTTTTTTGCGACAATTCATTGGAAAACATCCAGCGGTGTTTTGAATAGATAGGTGCAAAAAATGAGAAAAAAACCTCTTTCTACAGCCCCGTGTCTTGCAGCACACTGAGAGACCATGTGTTCGAGTGTTGTTTTCTTAATTCTGGGTAGCTGTCTTTTCCACCTAAGATCGCCGTATGTACATGTGCCGAGTCGACGTCCAGTAAGAACAGGCTTCGACACCCTTATAGTTTAAAGACCCCCCCCCCCATAAATAGCAGATGTATGCCCCCACCCCCCGCCACGAAAAGTCGGGGATCACATGTCGCCTATCGAGGAGATAGACAGTACAACGGAAGTGACTCCAGCTCCTTATTCCTTATTCGATATTCAGTAAACTGCCGAGAGGCATTAAACAAATTCCACCGTAGGGTGGCACACCACAAACACTATTACCAGAGGGGTCAGCCACCCCGGCCAACCACTTCCAACCGTCCAACCAAGAGGCTTAAAAACAGGGGTTTTGATTTTCTCGGCCGTTTGAAGGAATAGCATCAAATAAATACCACCGTAGGGTGGCACACCACAAACACTATTACCAGAGGGGTCAGCCACCCCGACCAACCACTTCCAACCGTCCAACCAAGAGGCTTAAAAACAGGGGTTTTGATTTTCTCGGCCGTTTGAAGGAATAGCATCAAATAAATACCACCGTAGGGTGGCACACCACAAACACTATTACCAGAGGGGTCAGCCACCCCGGCCAACCACTTCGAACCGTCCAACCAACAGGCTTAAAAACAGGGGTTTTGATTTTCTCGGCCCTTTGTAGGAATAGAATCAAATAAATACAACCGTAGGGTGGCACACCACAAACACAATAACAAGGGGGGTCAGCCACCCTGGCCAACCACTTCCAACCGTTCAACCAAGCAGCTTAAAAACAGGGGTTTTGATTTTCTCGGCCGTTTGAAGCAATAGACTCAAATAAATACCACCATAGGGTGGCGCACCACCAACACTATTACCAGAAGGGTCAGCCACCTCGGCCAACCACTTCCAACCGTCCAACGAGGAGGCTTAAAAACAGAGGTTTTGATTTTCTCGGCCGTTTGACGCAAAAGATTCAAATAAATACCACCGTAGGGTGGCACACCACAAACACTATTACCAGAGGGGTCAACCACCCCGGCCAACCACTTCCAACCGTCCAACCAGGAGGCTTAAAAACAGTGGTTTTGATTTTCTCGGCCGTTTGAATGAACAGAATCAAATAAATACCACCGTAGGGTGGCACACCACAAACACTATTACCAGAGGGGTCAGCCACCATGTCCAACCACTTCCAATCGTCCAACCAAGAGGCTTAAAAAGAGGGGTTTTGATTTTCTCGATCCTTTGAAGGAATAGAATTAAATAAATACCACCGTAAGGTGGCACACCACAAACACTATTACCAGAGGGGTCAGCCACCATGTCCAACCACTACCAACCGTCCAACCAAAAGGCTTAAAAAACAGGGGCTTTGATTTTCTCGGCCCTTTGAAGGAATAGAATCAAATAAATACAACCGTAGGGTGGCACACCACAAACACTATTACAAGGGGGGGGGGGGGGGGTCAGCCACACCGGCCAACCACTTCCAACCGTCCAACCAAGAGGCTTAAAACAGGGGTTTTGATTTTCTCGGCCGTTTGAAGCAATAGACTCAAATAAATACCACCATAGGGTGGCACACCACAAACACTATTACCAGAGGGGTCAGCCACCTCGGCCAACCACTTCCAACCGTCCAAAGAGGAGGCTTAAAAACAAGGGTTTTGATTTTCTCGGCCGTTTGACGCAAAAGATTCAAATAAATACCACCGTAGGGTGGCACACCCCAAACACTATTACCTGAGGGGTCAGCATCTCCGGCCAACCACTTCCAACCGTCCAACCAAGAGGCTTAAAAACAGGTTTTGATTTTCTCGGTCGTTTGAAGGAATAGAATTAAATAAACACCACCGTAAGGTGGCACACCACAAACACTATTACCAGAGGGGTCAGCCACCCTGGCCAACCACTTCCAACCGTCCAACCAGGAGGCTTAAAACAGGGGTTTTGATTTTCTCGGCCCTTTGAAGGAATAGAATCAAATAAGTACAACCGTAGGGTGGCACACCACAAACACTATTACAAGGGGGGGGGGGGGGGGTCAGCCACCCCGGCCAACCACTTGCAACCGTCCAACCAAGAGGCTTAAAAACAGGGGTTTTGATTTTCTCGGCTGTTTGAATCAATAGACTCAAATAAATACCACCATAGGGTGGCACACCACAAACACTATTACCAGAGGGGTCAGCCACTTCGGCCAACCACTTCCAACCATCCAACGAGGAGGCTTAAAAACAAGGGTTTTGATTTTCTCGGCCGTTTGACGCAAAAGATTCAAATAAATACCACCGTAGGGTGGCACACCACAAACACTATTACCAGAGGGGTCAGCCACCCCGGCCAACCACTTCCAACCGTCCAACCAAGAGGCTTAAAAACAGTGGTTTTGATTTTCCCGGTCGTTTGAAGGAATAGAATCAAATAAATACCACCGTAAGGTGGCACACCACAAACACTATTACCAGAGGGGTCAGCCACCCCGGCCAACCACTTCCACCCGTCCAACCAAGAGGCTTAAAAACGAGTTTTGATTTTCTCGGCCATTTGACGCAAAAGATTCAAATAAATACCACCGTAGGGTGGCACACCACAAACACTATTACCAGAGGGGTCAACCCCCTCCCGGCCAACTGCCGCCAACCGTGATAGTGGGGGACATAGTAGCCACTAGGTTCGCACTCAAGCTTCAGGTACAGTAATCTAACAGTGGTGTGAGATGGGGAGGTCCATGGTAGCCCATCCCTATAAGCCAGGACCCGGGGAGGGGGCGTTGTTGTTTAGTGATATGAGCTGGATTTGAAGATAGCACCATCAGTTCGTGTCAAGATTGATCACGGCGTGCCATGTTCATCATACTGTCGTATTACACGGCTGGAACCCCACGTTGGTCCGAGGTTACGGGCTCAGGATTGGAAATATAGCCTCCTGCGTCGTGCAGGGGTGTGATCTCCACATAGTGGAACGCATATAGGGGAATGAGTATTGGTGTTCTCATTTGGCTGTGCGCCAGGTTAAGCGGTTCGGGGAGAACTCAATTCCCGCATAGGTTATGGTTTGCCCTATGCTCCTTCGAGGGAGCTTGTTTTTTGTAAATTTGAAGGCAGTGAGTATGTATAAGTACCACTCTTTCTAATACTGTGGGTGGCTCTTAAAAGGGCCGTTAATTAGCGTAGTTTAGGGTCTACATCCAAGATTTTTTCTGGTTGGTGGAAGTGGATTCATCTGGTTTGTCCATCGTCTGTGGGTTAGTAGTTGCTTTAGGTGCTGTTTGCAGCAGTTTTTTGGCTGTCAGCAGTGAAATGTTGGCAGCCATGTCCGCAATCTTCCGATCGTCACTACTACCAGTGTGCAGGCCAGGATATTTGGCAGCCAACTGGTTAAGGTGGTTCACAATAGTGTCTTTAGCCGCCTATTTATACTTCTCCACCTGGTCAAACAACTCTGCGTCAAGCTTCTGTTGATCAGGAATGCTCGCGGTGGATGGAGGACGAGTGCCGTAGGTCCAGTCAGGTGATTCGATATGTTTGATTCAATAGAGGGCGTGCCTCGTTATCTGTTCCCTCAAATCTTCCTCCCTATGTTTGGTATGATCTAGTGGTTCTAGTATGCCTAAGTGGAGGCTGGTACGGTCGTGCCGACGTTCTGTGCTGGTAGTTCGATCTACGAGATGTTCTAATTGGTCGCATGGTTGGAAGCAGAAGTAGTTATGAAAGCCTAACTAAAACTAAACTAAAAGAATGGTTTTAGCGCGCCAAAGGCGCGCAGGGACGGTGTGGGGCAAGCTGCTTTCGACCCATCTCTAACTGTATCATAGTGATACTTTTGCTTTTAAGTTCTCTGCATCATGTCTGAGTGTGTTAAAGGGAGAAAAGGAGAGGGTGAACGACGTTTGTGCTTCGTCTTTCTCTTCTTCGAGGGAAGAGGCTGTGACGGTGATGTTGTGTAGTAGATGTGTTTGTGTCATTTAGAATTGTCGTAGTATCAGGTGGAATGGTAGTTGGTGGAAGGTTGTATGTTGCTCGAAGTTTTGTTATGGCCCGGTGCATTCTCGTCTTTCTTGGATGATTTTGGTGATCTCGTCTATGTCGTTCGTGTCATTCCGAGCTTGCATATTTTCTGACGGTGGAGCAGATTCGGCGTTCTGGTCCTGGTTTTCTGGCCTGGAAGGGATAGGTGAGTGGGGATCTGCAAGTGGCGAGAAGACAGCTTCCAATTCCATCTCAGACTCCACAGGACTTTCCTCTTCGGCGCGCAAAAACCATTTCATTCGACGAACGTCAACGTCGAATAATTCACTGGGGGTGAGAAGTATGTGACTGGTTATCCAGGTTGTAGCGGAAGAGAGCAGTGTTTAAGAGCGTGGCCCACATGTTGTGTGGGAGGGGCGTTTGAAGCCTAGGGTAGGTGCTCATCCAAGACGCTCTGTCCTTGCAGGAGGATGCGAATTGTGGTGGGTATCAGGTGGTATGATCATGCGTTTATGATAGTTAATTGCCTGTAGTAAATATGCTCATCGAGCCCCCGCCCCATGTGTGTGTGTGGGGGGGGGGGGGAGGGGGGCAGTAAGTAGACCCTAGCCTGGTAACGGTTAATTGTGGTGGGTTGTACTGCCAATGGAAGACCGGATGCTCGGTGGGTGGATCTCTCTGATACTATGCCTTGTAGGCGATAGTTGGGCACATAGTAGGGTGTCATTGAGGTTTGTGCCGCGTTTGAAAGTCAGAATTGGAGGTTCCGGGAATATTCTACGCACTGTGGTACTGCTGGATATGAGTTCCCAATATTTTAGGAGTGCCTCCTTGATGTTAGAAATGTACGTGTTGAAGGTCGTAGTGAAGACCAGAGGTGGCTCCATGTAAGATTTATTTCTTGCATGGTGTAACCCCATGGTAGGAGTTTATTTACAAACCGTTCTTTGTGGTATGTATAGCGCGTTTCACATGAGTTGTTGCGTATAAAGCGCGTCAGTTCACCCTTGATGAAACCCGTAAAAGCAACAGAGGGTGATCGGATTGGCGGTGGAGGTATTGGAATGAATCCGTTGGTTTGATGGGGTGACGCACACCCAGAACGCCGGTGGCTTGGAACCTATCACCCTTGTAAATCTCGGTATCAAGGAACGTGACTTTGGTGGTCGAGGCTTCATATACAAAGCGAAATGTCGGGTGTTATTGGTTAGCTCTTTCCATGAATCTATGCAGGTCCGCTTCGGATCCCGTCCAGATGATAAAGGTATCATCACGATATCGGAGCCAATTGTGGATTTTGCCCTGGCCCATTGAAAGTAGTGTGGTCTCAGAGGTATGGGTCGTGATATCGGCTATTTCAGGACTGGCCTTACTGTCCATGGCAGCTCCCAATGTTTGGATATAGGACTGTCCATCAAACTGGAAGCAGTTGCACTCAAGTATAAGCTTAAGGGGCGTTAGTAGTGAAGTAGTCCATGGTTTGGGTATAAGATATGGTAAATAATGGTTCTTAATCAGAGCCCGTTCGACAGCTGCCATAGCTTCCTCGTGCGATATGTTGTGTACATATTGGCAATGTCGGCAGAAATGGAATCAGGAGGGATAGGTGGCTCCTCAGTGAGTTGGATGAAGTGGGAAGTGTCCCGTATATACGCATGTTGTTTCTTCACAATGGGAACCAGGAAAAAGTCAAGTAGACCGGATAAATAGGTAGTGGGGCTGCTGCAACCCGCAATGATCGGCCAACCCGTTGTAGGCGGGTCCTTGTGTATCTTTGGTAGAAGGTAGAGGACAGGCTGTTTGGTGGTGTCCAATTTAGGTTGAAGTGATGTATGCATTTTATGATCAATCTCGTGGTTATTGTGCATACGTCCCAAGTGATTCCGGACGTCGAGTATGGTACGTGCCGTTATATCACGGGGGAACGGTTTAAAGTGGAGGGCCGATGTAAGTTGTCGAAGGCCCTCAGCTACATAGGTAGTGCAGTTGAGTAGAACAATTGATTTGCCTTTATCCGACTGTTTGGTGACAATGTCGCGGTTCTGCAGGAGGCTATTTAGCACAATTCGCTCCGCCCTGGTCATATTATTGAAGTAGATGCGGAGGCGCGAGGGGTTAAGACACCGTAGGAGTTCTATTTTCGTCTTAGATAGGTATGTTTCCACTGTAACATTGTAACAAGTGGTTGGAGCGGTATTGGTCCTCTTGTGCAAGGGGTTAATAAACCGCTGCTGTTGGTCAGCATGTATAACTCTCAATCTCATTCTATTGTGAAGCAATTTGATATCCTCATTGATGAAGGATTTGATAGGTTTTGGAGGCGTTGGTATAAATTTGAGGCCCTTGTCGAGTACAATCTTCTCAGGTATACTGAGGAGCGACGTGAAATTAGTTACTTATTCCTTATTTGACATTTGACATTTTTTATACCATCAAAACAGAAAAAATGGCACCTGTTGTACGGTGGCAGAAGTGAAGACGAGTTGACTGACATGTTGCCCGCCCCATATGACCCCTCTTTATAGGGCAACCAAGGCCCTAAAAGTGACACCCTCCTAGAAAACCTTCTAGATGGGCACATCTGATAAAATAAAAGGTGCTGTAGGGTAGCACAAATGAAGACGAGTTGATTGACATGTTGCCTGTCCCCATATGACCCCTCTTTATAGGGCAACCAAGGCCCTAAAAGTGACAGTCTCCCAGAAAACCTTCTAGATGGGCAAATCTGATCAAATAAAAGGTGCTGTAGTGTGGCACAAATAGAGACGAGTTGATTGACATGTTGCCCGTCCCCATGTGACCCCTCTTTATTGGGCAACCAAGGTCCTAAAAGTGACAGCCTCCCAGAAAACCTTCTAGATGGGCAAATCTGATCAGATAAAAGGTGCTGTAGGTTAACTAGAGTTTAACGCGAATTTATCGGCGATGTTAACGCGATTTTATCCGTGAGGTTATCGCAACTTTATCCGCATTGTTGGCGAGTGTTAATTCGTCACGTTAACGCGCATTTGGCGCGAGTTTATCCGTGAGGTCAGTGCGAGTTTATCCGCAAGGTTAACGCGAGTATAACACAAGTTTATCCACGAGGTTGACGCGAGTTTAACGCGAGGTTAACACAAGGTTAACGCGAGTTTGATAGGAGCTTATCCACTACGTTATCGCAAGTTTGGCGAGTGAATATCCGCGAGGTTAACGCGAGTTTACCCGCGAGGTTAACGGAAGTTTATCTGCGAGGTTAACGCGAGTTTTACGCGAAGTTTACGCTTGTTAATCTATGAGGATGACGCGAGATTAACGCTAGTTAACCCGCGAGGATAACGGGTGTTAATCCGCACGGTTATCGGGAGTTAGGCACGAGTTTACCCACGAGGTTTAACCTCGCGTTAACGTTGCGGATAAACTCGCGTTCAACTCGCGCTAACCTCACGGATACTCTCACATTAACTTCGCGTCAAACTCGCGCTAACGACGCGGATAAACTCCCGTTAAACTCGAATTAACCTCCCATATGAACTGGCGTCAAACTCGAGTTAACCCCACTTTAAACACGCGTAAACCTGGTTGATAGACTCGCGTTAATCTCGCGGATAATCTCGCGGATAATCTCGCGTTAGCGCCGCACATAAACTCGCGCTAATCCTGCGGATAAACACGCCATAACCTTGCGATTTAACTCGCGTTAATCTCGCATTAACCTCGGGAATAAACTCGTCTTAACATAGCGATAACCTCGCGGATAAACAAGCGTTAACCTCCAGGATTACTTTCCGTTAAACTCGAGTTAAACTCACTTTAACCTAGAGGTTAGACTCCCGTTAATCTCGCGGTTAAACTCGCGTTAGTGTCGCCTGGATAAACTCACGTTAACCTGGCGTTAACATCGACGATAAACTCGCATTGAATTCGAGTTACTCTCAAGGATAACCTCGCGTTAACCTCCGGATAAACTCGCGACAAACGCGCGTTAACCTCGCGGGTAAACTCACGTTAACCTCGCGTCAAACTCGCGATAATATCGCGGACAAACTCGCGATAACCCTGCCCATCAATTCGCATTAATATCGAGGATAAACACGCATTAAACTCACACTAATATCAGGGATAAACGCGCATTAAACTCACGAGTTACTCTATCTAATAACGCGGCTAAGCTCGCGATAATCCGACAAACAAATTCGCGTTAAACTCGAGGTAACCTCGCGTTGTGCGCACGCTAACAACGCGGACAAAACACGCGATAACCTCGCGCATAAACTTCCGTTAACATCGCCGTTAAACTCGCGTTACACTCGAGTTAACCCCCTTTTAAACTCGCCTTAACCAAGCGGATAGACTAGTGTTAATCTCGGGGATAATCTCGCATTAGTGTCGCCTATAAACCCGCCCTCATCTCCCGTATAAACACGCGTTAACCTCGCTTATTAACGCGGGTTAGTCTCGCATTAACTTCGGGGATAAACGCGCGTTAAACTGGCGGATTAACTATCGTTAAACTCGCCATAACCTCGGGGATAAATTCGCGTTATGTTCGCGGGTAAACACAAGTTAACATCGCGGATTAACTCGCATTAAACTCGTATTAACCTCGCGTAAACCCCGCGTAAACCTCGCAGATAAACATGCGTTAACCTTCAGGATTAACTCACGATAAACTCGCGGATATTCTCGCGCCAAACGTGTACTAATCATACGGACAAACATGCGTTAACTTCACGGACTAACTCGCGTTAATCTCGCTTTAACCTCGGGGATATACTAGCGTTAAACTCGCGTACAAACACGCGTTAACCTCGCGGATTAACTCGTGGATAAACTCGTGTTAATCTCGTTGATAAACTCGTGTTAACCTCGCGTTACACTTGTGTTAATCTCGTGGATACACTCGTGTTAAACTCGCGTTAACCTTGCGGATAAACTCGCCTTAAACACTAACTCGCGTTAATCTCGCTTTAACCTCGGGGATATACTAGCGTTAAACTCGCGTACAAACACGCGTTAACCTCGCGGATTAACTCGTGGATAAACACGTGTTAATCTCGTTGATAAACTCGCGTTAACCTCGCGTTACACTTGTGTTAACCTCACGGATAAACTCGCGTTAACGTCGCGTCACACTCGCGCTAACAAAGCAGATAAACTCCCGTTAAACTTGAGGATAAACTCGCGTTAAACTCGGGTAACCTCGAGGATGAACTCGCGTTCAACTCGAGTTAGCCTCGCGGATAAACTCGCCTTAAAATCGAGTTAATCTCGCGTTAAACTCGCGTTAACCTGGCGGTTAGATTCGCGTTAATCTTGTGGATAAACTCGCGTTAGCGTCGCGCATAAACTCATGATAGTCCCGCGGATAAACACGCGTTAACCTCGCGAATTAACTCGCATTAACCTCGGGGATAAACCCTTGTTTAACTCGCGAACAAACAAGCGTTAACATCGCACATAATCGCGCGGTAACATCGCAGATAAATGCGCGTTTAACTGGACTAAACCTAGCGGATAGACTCGCGTTAAAGTGGCGTTCACCTTGCGGATAGACTCGCATTAACTTCTCTGACAGACTCCCATTAATCTCGCGTTATTCCCGGGGATAAACTCGTGTTAACCACGAGTCGCGTTAAACACGCGTTAAACTCGCAGATAAACCCGCGCTAAACTCGAGTTAACCTCCCGAATAAACTCGGGTTAACCTTGCTGATTAACTCGAAGATAAACTCGCGTTAACATCGGGGATAATGTTGCTGGAACCTCGCGGATTACCTCGCGTTAAACTTGTGGATAAACTCGCGTCAACCACGCGGATAATCACGCGTGAACATCGTGAATTAACTCGAGATAATCTCGTGTTAACCTCGGGGATATACTCGTGTTAAACTCGCGGACAAACACGCGCTAAATTCGGGTTAACGTTGCGTATAATCACGCGTGAACCTCGCGGATTAACTCGCGTTAAACGTGCGTTAAACTCGCCTTAGCTTCGGGAATAAACTCGCGTTAAAATCGCGGCTAAACACACGTTAACATCGCGGATTACCTAGCGTTAAACTTGTGTTAAACTCGCGTTAACTTCTCCGATACACTCGCGTTAATCTCGCTTTAATCTCGAGGATAAACTCGCATTCAACGCGCAGACAAACACTCGTTAAATTCGCGTTAACCTCGCGGATTAACTTGCATTAATCTCCTGGATTAACTCGTGTTAATCTCGTGTTTATCTCGCGTTAACCTCGTGGATTAATTCGCGTCAATCTCTTGTTAACCTCGGGGATATACTTGCGTTACACTACCGGACAAATACGCGACGAACTCACGTTAACCTCGCGGACAAACTCGCTGAAAAACAAGCGGATAAACTCGCGATAATCTCGGGCATAATCTCGCCTTATAATCGCGGATAAACTCGCGTTAACCTACCGGATAGACTCGCGTTAAGCTCGGGAATAAACTCGGTTTGAACTCGCGTTAACGTCGCGCATAAACTTCCGCTAACCGCGTGATTTAACACCCCTTATTGTCGCAGATTAATTAGGGTTAATCTCGCGTCAACCTTGTGGATTAGAATTCGCGTTACCCACGCGCTAACCTTGCGGATAAACTCGCGTTCACCTTGCTGATAAACTCGCGTTAAACTCGCGTTAACGTCGAGGGTTAACAATCGCTAACAAAGCAGATAAACTCGCGATAATCTCGGGAATAAATTCGTGTTAAAATCGCGTTAACCTCGCCTTTATCTCTCGATAACAACGTGGATAAACTCGCGATAGCCTCGCGCATAAACTCGCGTTAACATCGCCAACAGCAACGCGTTAAACTCGCAGATGAACTTGCGCCAAACTCGCGTTAACCTCGCGGACAAACTCACATTATTATCATGGATAAGCTCACGTAAAGTTTTAGTTAACCTCGCGGAGAAACTCGCGTAAACCTGACAGATAAACTCTCGATAATCTCGCGTTAAGCTCTGGGATTAACTCGAGTCAAATTCGCTTTAAACTCGCGGTAACCTCGCAGATAAACTTCAGTTAACCTCCGGGAAAAACTCGCCTCAGCCCCGCGGATAAACTGGCGCCGACCTCGCGGAAAAATAGGCGGATAAACTCCCGATAACCTCGCACATAAACTCGTGTTATAATCGCGGATAAACTCGCGCTAACCGTGCCGATAACGACACGTTAACCTCGCGGATTAACTCGCATTAAACTCGTGTTAAACTCGCGTTAACCTCGGGACTAAACTCGCGTTACACTCGGGGATGAACGCGCGTCAATTTCTCGTTAACCAAGCGGATAAATTCGCGTTAGACTCGAGTTAACCTCGTGGATAAACTCGCGTTAAGCTCTCGTTAGCGTCGCGCGTAAACTCGCGCTAATCCTGCGGATACACACGCGTTACCCTCGCGAATTGACTCGCTTTTATCTCACGTTAACCGCTGGGAAAAACTCCTGTTAAACACGCGGAGAAACACGCGTTAAATTCGCGTTACCGTCCGGATAAACTCGCGTTGACGTCTCATATAATCACTCGTTATAATCGTGGATAAACTCGCGTAAAATTCGAGTTAACCTCGTTGATAAACTCGTGTTAACTTCTCGGATAAACTCGCGCAAAACTCACGTTAACCTCGTGGATAAACTCACGCTAATAACGCGGGTAAACTCGCGATAACCTTGCGCAAAAACTCGCATTAATATCGCGGATAAACTAGATATAATCTGGATGAAAAACTCACGTTGACGTCACGCATAAACTCGCGCTGACTGCACCGACAAACGCACGTTAATCTCGCGAATTAACATGTTAAACTCGCGTAAAACTCACATTAACATCGCGGATAAACACGCGTTAAACTCGTGGATTGACACGCGTCACAGTGTTAACTCTCGGATAAACTCGCGTTAAACTCGAGTTAACCTTTCGAGTAAATTCGCGTTAACCTCGCAGATTAACTCGCGTTAATCTCGCGTTAACGTCGCGGATATACACGCGCCAAACTCGTGATAACCTAGCCAATAAGCACTCGCGTTAACATCGCGTTTAACTCGCGCTAACAACGCGTTAAATTCGCGATAACCTCGTGCACATACTCGCCTAAACGTCGCCGATAAACTCGCGCCAAAGTCGCGTTAACCGTCAGGATAAACTCACGTTAACCCCGCGCCGCGTGAACATCGCCGATAAACTCGCAATGAACTCGAGTTAACCTCGGGGATAACCTCGCGTTAACTTCCTGAAGAAACTCGCGTCAAACTCGCGTTAACCTCACGGATAAACCCACGTAATCCTCGCGTCAAACACGCCATAATATCGCGGATAAACTCGTAATATACTTGCGCATAAACTCGCATTAATATTCCGGATAAACTCGCGTTAAACTCGCGCTAACCTCACGGATGAACTCGCGTTAAACTCGAGTGAGTTAACATCGTGGGTTAACTCTAGATAACAACGCGCATGAACTCGCGATAACTCAATTTTACCTAGCGCGTTGTACTCGCGCTAACAACATGGATAAACTCGCGATAACCTTGCACATAGAGTTGCGCTAACTTCGCCGATAAACTCACGTTGAACTCGAGGTAACCTCGCGAATAAACTCGTATTAATCGCGCGGATAAACTCGCGACAAACTCGTTAAGTCGCCTTAAAGACATGGTAACCTCGCGGAAAAACTCGCGTTAACCTTCCAGATAAACTTGCGCCAAACTCACATTAACCTTGCAGACGAACACGCATTAAACACACGTTAACTTCGCGCATATACTCGCGTTAACATCGCGGTTAAACTCGCGTTTAACTCTGCTAAACTGGCGTTAAACTGGCATTAATGTTCCAGATAGCTTCGCGTTAACCTCGCGAACAGGTTCCCGTTAACCTCACGTTAATCTCGCGAATAAACTAGAATTAACGACGAGGATTACCTCGCGCTAAACACAACACGCATTAAACACGCAGATAAACTCACGGATAAACGCGGCTTAAAGTTGTGTTAACCTTGCTGATTAACTAATTAGCAGATAAACTTGCAGTAACCTCAGGAATAAACTCACGTTAACCTCGCGTAAAACTCGTGGATAAACTCACGTTATCCGCGCGGATAAACAGACATTGACATCGCGGATTAACTAGCGTTAATCTAGTGTTAAACTCGGGTATATACTCGCGGAGTCTATCCGCTAGGTTAACGCAAGTTTATTCGCGATGTCAATATGGGCAATATGTCAATCAACTTGTGTTCATTTGTGCTACCCTGCAGTACCTATTATTTGATCAGATTTGCCCATCTAGAAGGTTTTCTGGGAGGTTGTCACTTTTAGGGCCTTGGTTTCCCCATAAAGAGGGGTCATATGGAAACGGGCAACATGTCAATCAACTGGTCTCTTCATTTGTGCCACTCTACAACACCTTTTATTTGATCAGATTTGCCCATCTAGAGGGTTTTCTGGGAGGTTGTCACTTTTAGGGCCTTGGTTTCCCCATAAAGAGGGGTCATATGGGGACGGGCAACATGTCAGTCAACTCATCTTCATTTGTCACACGCTACAGAACCTTTTATTTGATCAGATTTGTCCATCTAGAAGGTTTTCTGGGAGGTTGTCACTTTTAGGGACTTGGTTGCCCCATAAAGAGGTGCCATATGGGGACGGGCAACATGTCAATCAACTCGTCTTCATTTGTGTTACCCTAAAGCAACTTTTATTTGGTCAGATTTGCCCATCTAGAAGGTTTTCTGGGAGGCTGTCACTTTTAGGGCCTTGGTTGCCCTATAAAGAGGGGTCATATGGGGACGGGCAACATGTCAATCAACTCGTCTTCATTTGTGCCACCCTACAGCCCCTTTCATTTGACCAGATTTGCCCATCTGGTAGATTTACTGGGAGGTTGTCACTTTTAGGGCTTTGGTTGCTCCATAAAGAAGGGGGGGGGGGGGGGGTCATATGGAGACAGGCAACATGTCAATCAACTCGTCTTTATTTGTGCCACCCTACGGCACCTTTTATTTGATCAGATTTGCTCATCTAGAAGGTTTTCTAGGAGGTTGTCACTTTTAGGGCCTTGGTTGCCCCATAAAGAGGGGTCATATGGGGAATGAGTCTCCGAGTATTATTCAGTTGTAGTCGGAGCAATAGGTCCCCTGAACACACAGGGTCCGCCATCCACTCACCGAGTGACAATACTCCGGCCAATCAGGGGCATGTATCCGGTGACAAGGCCAATGTCCTCCTAATAGCGATGCTCATTCATTCACAGGCCGTCAAAAACCTATACACCTCAGCCGCCGCCTCCGCACAAAAAGCCCGCGAGTGGCTTTACATGTCAAATGCACCCAGAATCAGCATACACGACGTTGGATGGAAAGACATTCCAACCCTACCGCACGGGCTGACACGGCTAGCTATACTGAGCTCTGAACCTTCAACCTAATAAGGGCTGACATCAAGTCTATCTATTGAAGCTAGCATAGGGTCTTCCTATGGTGACCATACATTAAAATACTAATCCCGGTACCACTTTACCATCTACCAACACGGGATAACCAAAAATTAACCGAGAACCAACCAACCCCTTTCTTACATTTGTGGGCCTGGGCCATGAAATACCACAATATATTGAACATGGCATTCCGTGGGCAACCTGAACATGGACTGATGGTGTACTCCCGAAATTACCTCAAATTACCATACCCCCCCTCCCCCCCCCCCCCCCCACACACACACACACGGCGAGCTGGGCTTACACGGACTGGGCTACCATGGCCCTAGTCTTGACACGAACCTATGCTGCTCTCTTTAAATCCAGCTCATATCACCAAACCACAACCCGCCCTCCCACCCAGGGGCGCTGCTTATAGGGATGGGCTGCCATGGCCCTCCCCATCTCGCGACACTATTAGATGACCGCATTCGAAGCTCGAGGGCGAACCTAGTGGCTACTATGCGCCCCCCTATAATCCCTCTGGTAATTGTGTTTGTAGGGTGCCTCCCTATGGTGGTATTTATTTGAATATGTTGCGCCAAACGGCCAAAAAAATCAAAACCCCTGTGTTTAAGCCTCTTGGTTGGACGGTTGGCTGTGGTTGGCCGGGATGATTGACCCCTCTGGAAATAGAGTTTGTGGGGTGATACCCTATGGTGGAATTTTTTTAATCTGATGTGTCAAATGGCTGAGAAAATCAAAGCCCCTGTTTTTATGCCTCTTGGTTGGACGGTTGAAAGTGGTTGGCCGGGGTGTCTGAGCCCTCTGGTAATTGTGTTTGTGGTGTGCCACCCTACGGTGGTATTTATTTGATTCTATTCCTTCAAACGGCCGGGAAAATCAAAACCACTGTTTTTAAGCCTCTTGGTTGGACGGTTGGAAGTGGTTGGCCGGAGTGGCTGACCCCTCTGGTAATAGTGTTTGTGGTGTGCCACCCTACGGTGGTATTTATTTAATTCTATTCCTTCAAACGGCCGAGAAAATCAAAACCACTGTTTTTAAGCCTCTTGGTTGGACAGTTGGAAGTGGTTGGCTGGGGTGGCTGACCCCTCTGGTAATAGTGTTTGTGGTGTGCCACCCTACGGTGGTATTTATTTGAATCTTTTGCGTCAAACGGCCGAGAAAATCAAAACCCCTCTTTTTAAGCCTCTTGGTTGGACAGTTGGAAGTGGTTGTCCAGGGTGTCTGAAACCTCTGGTAATAGTGTTTGTGGTGTGCCACCCTACGGTGGTTTTTATTTGATTCTATTCCTTCAAACGGCCAAGAAAATCAAAACCCCTGTTTTTAAGCCTCTTGGTTGGACGGTTGGAAGTGGTTGGCCGGGGTGGCTGACCCCCTCTGGTAATAGTGTTTGTGGTGTGCCACCAAACGGTGGTATTTATTTGATTCTATTCCTTCAAACGCCCGAGAAAATCAAAACCCCTGTTTTTAAGTCTCTTGACTGGACAGTTGGAAGTGGTTGGCCGGGGTGGCTGACCCCTCTGGTAATAGTGTTTGTGGTGTGCCACCCTACGGTGGTATTTATTTGATTCTATTCCTTCAAAGGGCCGATAAAATCAAAACCTTTGTTTTTAAGCCTCTTGGTTAGACGGTTGGAAGCAGTTTCCGGGGTGGCTGACCCCTCTGGTAATAGCGTTTGTGGTGTGCCACCATACGGTGGTATTTATCTGATTCTATTCCTTCAAACGGCCGAGAAAATCAAAACCCCTGTTTTTAAGCCTCTTGGTTGGACGATAGGAAGTGGTTGGCCGGGCAGGCTGACCCCTCTGATAATAGTGTTTGTGGTGTGCCACCCAAAGGTGGTATTTATTTGATTCTATTCCTTCAAACGGCCGAGAAAATCAAAATCCCTGTTTTTAAGCCTCTTGGTTGGACGACTGGAAGTGGTTGTCCAGGGTGGCTGACCCCTATGGTAGTAGTGTTTGTGGTGTGCCACCGTACGGTGGTATTTATTTGATTATATTCCTTCAAATGGCTGAGAAAATCAAAACCCCTGTTTTTGAGCCTCTTTGTTGAACGGTTGGAAGTGGTTGGCCGGGGTGGCTGACCCTCTGGTAATAGTGTTTCTGGTGTGCCACCCTACGGTGGTATTTATTTGATTCTATTCCTTCAAAGGGCCGAGAAAATCAAACCCCTGTTTTTAAGCCTCTTTGTTGGATGGCTGGAAGTGGTTGGCCGGGGTGGCTGACCCCTCTGGTAATAGTGTTTGTGGTGTGTCACCCAACAGTGGTATTTATTTGATTTTATTCCTTCAACTGGCTGCGAAAATCAAAACCCGTGTTTTTAAGCCTCTTAGTTGGACAGTTTGAAGTGGTTGGCCGGGGTGGCTGACCCCTCAGGTAATAGTGTTTGTGGTGTGCCACCCTACTGTGGTATTATTTAATTCTATTCCTTCAAATGGCCGAGAAAATCAAAACCACTGTTTCTAAGCCTCTTGATTGGACGATTGGAAGTGGCTGGCCGGGCTGGCTGACCCCTCAGGTAATAGTGTTTGTGTTGTGCCACCCTACGGTGGTATTTATTTGATTCTATTCCTTCAAAGGGCCGAGAAAATCAAAACTCCTGTTTTTAAGCCTCTTGGTTGGACGGTTGGAAGTGGTTGGCCGGGGTGGCTGACCCTCTGGTAATAGTGTTTGTGGTGTGCCCCCCTACGGTGGTATTTATTTGATTCTATTCCTTAAAATGACCGAGAAAATCAAAACCCCTGTTTTTAAGCCTCTTGGTTGGACGGTTGGAAGTGGTTGGCCGGGGTGGCTGACCCCTCTGGTAATAGTGTTTGTGGTGTGCCGCCCTATAGTGGGATTTGTTTGATTCTCTTCCTTCAAACAGCCGAGAAAATCAAAACCCCCTGTTTTTAAGCCTTTTGATTGGACGATTGGAAGTGTTTGGCCGGGGTGGCTGACCCTCTGGTAATAGTGTTTGTGGTGTGCCACCCTACGGTGGTATTTATTTGATTCTATTCCTTCAAAGGGCCGAGAAAATCAAAACCCCCGTTTTTAAGCCTCTTGGGTGGACGGTTGGAAGTGGTTGGCCGGGGTGGCTGACCCCTCTGGTAATAGTGTTTGTGGTGTGCCACCCAACGGTGGTATTTATTTGATTCTATTCCTTCAAACGCCCGAGAAAATCAAAACCCCTGTTTTTAAGCCTCTTGGTTGGACAGTTGGAAGTGGTTGGCCGGGGTGGCTGACCCCTCTGGTAATAGTGTTTGTGGTGTGCCACCCTACGGTGGTATTTATTTGATTCTATTCCTTCAAACGGCCGAGAAAATCAAACCCCCTGTTTTTAAGCCTCTTGGTTGGACGGTTGGAAGTTGTTGGCCGGGGTGGCTGACCCCTCTGGTAATAGTGTTTGTGGTGTGCCACCCTACGGTGGTATTTGTTTGATTCTATTCCTTCAAACGCCCGAGAAAATCAAAACCCCTGTTTTGAAGCCTCTTGGTTGGACGGTTGGAAGTGGTTGGCAGGGGTGGCTGACCCTCTGGTTATAATGTTTGTGGTGTGCCACCCTACGGTGGTATTTATTTGATTCTATTCCTTCAAACGGCCGAGAAAATCAAACCCCCTGTTTTTAAGCCTCTTGGTTGGCCGGTTGGAAGTGGTTGGCCGGGGTGGCTGACCCCTCTGGTAATAGTGTTTGTGGTGTGCCACCCTACGGTGGGATTTGTTTAATGCCTCTCGGCAGTTTACTGAATATCGAATAAGGAATAAGGAATAAGGAGCTGGAGTCACCTCCGTACTTTTTATTCTGTTTTTACCATTCGCGAAAAGAGATAGAACACTTGCCCATGTGCCATGTACGTCGATAGAAGTTCTTTTATCGGAAAAACAAACATTGTGGGTGGAATTCAGTTATCCGCAGCAGTAGCGTGTAACGGTAGTCTACAGACAAAATTCAATGCAGTGTTGAAATAAATGACAGTGTTGGGAATAAATTTGTTCTGCTTCAGAAATGAACCGTCTATGATGCTATTTACATATTAATGCCTTCCGTTGAGGGCACTATGCTCTCATAGTGTTGCTGAGGGATGCAATAGTGCCCGAGCGATAGCGAGGGCACTATTTGGTTCCCGAAGCAACACTATGAGAGCACAGTGCCCGAAACGGAAGGCATTAATGGGTTTAGTACATCACACCCAGACCATCTCCACAACATATTAAAGAAGGAACGGAGAGATAACTAACACTTTACTATCCAAAATAAAACAATGAAATTAATAACATGAAAATGTCAGGAAAACATTAAACTATCAACTGGATTCGAACTCAACGGGTAAAGTAGAATAATGTAAATAAACACATGAAACCGATCAACCAATCATGTGGCACATAACTGGTTAACACGAGATATCATACAACAGAATCAACGTCTCACATATGGTGGTATTAACAGAGCTTGTGAGGCACTATAGAAATTCCATTATTCATGGCACTAAAGTTTTATTAACGTTCACCCCATTGAACGTGTTATGGGTACTTCCTCTGATGTACGAGCACATTTTAATTATTGTAAATATTTACAACACAATTGCTGAAATTGAATTTTGGGGCACAATACTGCATTTTGTTGCATATTTCTTTGGATTGCTTTCGAATGTCAATTGATGTTGAGTTTTTTTAACACTCGATTTCCTCCAACACACTTATCAGATCGTCGTCATCAATATCGGTATCTAATAATTCGGGTGCTGATACTGTGGAATTTGCTGACTGGAAAGAGAGTTGCGTTGTTGTTTTCTCAACAGCATTCCTCGCTGCAGGCATTTCTGAATGTTCAGCATCTGCATTATCGACCATGGAACTCAAGCTCTCTGACATACCTCGTTTGACATCAGCTCTTGTGTCGAAACGTAACTTTACAATGATTTTTCATTTCTGTGTCCCGATAAAGAAATAATATCGCGATCTTTGAATCCACAATCATTAAGAATTGTTATGGTCGTAGCACGCACACAGTGGTTGGTATATGTATCAGAAAGACCAACTTGTTTAGACATTTTTACCATGAACTCTCCTATGGATTTTTTTCCCATTGCCCTTCGCTCAAACCAACATTCGTCATTCTCGTGGTATGAATTTTTTTGGGAATTTGAAAGAACGCATCACACTCATGGTTTCGTTTCATAAGATATCTTTGAAAACTATTAACAGGGCACATTTTTGTGCCAGTTTCATACATTCTAGGTCCATCACCTTCATCCTCATTCGTTACACCTGTGTGATTTTTTGTTCGCTCAGAAGTAGTTTTCAGGATGTATTTTCTTCTAGTGTCATCAGTTTTAACTACAAAATCACAAGCTTTAATTTCTCGAATGTTTTCTCTCCCTCTCCGACAAAAGTAAAATAAAGGCTCAAACATTTACTTTATTCAAAAGACCTCTTGGAATGTCCGGATTAAACACAATTGGGTGCTGATATAATTTCCTTAGATCGCCTGAAACAGAATGAAACACTAAGCATCAAAGCAGAATAAACGTTTACACGGTCAATCACAATCGTTTATTGTGATCGAAGATAAATAATATTCAGTGCCCTCTCTAACACTCTTATTCAAAACTATTTAATTGATAGGTCTACAATTTATTTATTTATTCATGTTTATGATAACTTTCAACATACATTGCTCCTCGTAATTTATCTATTTATTTATTCATGTTTATGATAACTTTCAGCAAACATTGCTGCCCGTTATTTATTTACTTTCTCTCACAACTGTTCTTATGTGTCTCTTGTCGATTTGAGTAATAAACAACACTCGTCTATTTCATGTAATTAACAAGACTGTGTATTTATACGAGAACAAATAATTACAACACCACTGTCTATTGCGGACACTGACTTGTTCACTTTCTAGTTTTGTTGTGTTTTATTTTATTATGTATTTTTTATAGTTACCTGGCGGAATGGGTTTTTTGTGTCGGACTGTTCCTTTTCCGTCTTCTCTTGTTTTCTTCAACATGCTGTCGAATACACGATTAGCACCTTTGAAAGCTGGGTCTGTTATTATATCAAAGTGTCTCTCATGTGGGGGTTCTTGCAAATATCTTCTTATTCCTTGACGAATGGCACAAATACTGCTTTTGGAATACAAATCACCATCGCGATTTCTAACGTTTGTATAAAAGTCTTTCAATAGTTCCGTTAATCTTCCAACATCTAACGTTTCAAATGCACCATTCCTTTTTCTGTCAGAACAGAACTGCCGGAAAATATTGACAGCATATTTGGTTAAACTAACTGTCTTTCGGCTCTTATGTTGTTCAAGAAAAGAATTAACATTCTCGTTTGCGAATATCGAAACGCTCATTTTATTTCTATTCGTCTCCACATTTGCCGTCTGCTCAGAAGAAAAGGGGAATCCCCTCGGGATTCTGTTTGCAATGCGTGCGCACTATTGCATGACTCCGGGCACTATGCTTGACTCCGGGCACTATGCTTTCATAGTCCCTATCAATACAGCCAATGAGAATACGGGGATTTGTCACGTGATGTACTAATTTCCCTGAAAGCCATTTGTTGGTAACAGTTTGTAAAATGGATTGAAATTATTGATATTTTGAATTCTGTCTAAAATATGTTTTTAAATTGAATTTTTATTAACCAAACCGTTTCGGGTGTCGGGATGGTGAAAATTTGGTTTCCCAACTCAAATCTGTCGAAAACATTTACTGGTCTGTCGAAGATAATTAGGATTGCCCCACAGTAGAATGCCTTTTTACGCACCCAACCTTTTCCTAGTGATTGTGTTTGTTGGATATACATGTACGTTATATTGTTCATGTTTGTCGTTGCCGTTGTCACCATTCTCTGTATTTTAGAAAAATAAGATCCCGAAGAACCTGCTTGTACACTTTTTTAAGGGAGACAATTACACACCTTATGAGAATGTCTCTCACATCTTAATTGTCGCACTGGAGGTATCCTGTTGGAATTTCTAGGTGGCAATTATCTTTACAGATTCATGTAGTTTGCGCAGTATACTCGGGTTATTGTACAGACCACGTTAGATTAACTCTCAGTTATATTTTGTTTTCCAGGCGAAGAACGACCAGCACGTTTTTCACCAAACAGATAAGATTCAGAGCTTTTGGCAATTTTTCTAACAGGAAAAGGGGGTCAGTGGTGGTAAAGTCTTGATGTAATCACATATATCAAAGTCCATTTCTGGAGTTTGGAGGAAAGTGTCTGCAAAATGTCACTGAATGATTGGCAATCGTCAGTAATCAACTAACTACTCCCTATTGCAATTATCGAGGTTGGCAGCAGTTTGGGGCGTTCTGGAGCCGAACCTATGGGATGAGCTCACTCCAGTTAAAAAACACCACTTTCTTTTATACAGATGGACCACTTCCCTTACATACACCTACAGTCTTGCATGGCCCCGTTGTGGGGACTTGTCGGTGAGAAACAAGACCCAACAAAAACGGGGAAACAAACCCTAACCCAATGTTTTCTTTGCGAAGACACTGGAAAAAAAAGAAAAGAAATCTGTGTGGGAGTACAAACACTCTTCTCATGGGTCTCGCAAATTCTGGAAGATATCCCACTCACCCTCTCCACCAAACATACGCACCAAACACACATTAATATTCCCCTTCTCCAATTCATACACACACGCTTTTCTTTCGGAAGACATTTCTTCAATAATCAATGCTAAAACTCTAAAGGGAATGTAGCGTTTAGGCTGTCCACCCATCACCAGTGGTGTTCATATATATTCAATGACTATCCCAGTTTGATAAATTTTATTTTTTACCCTTTCCGTTACAGTCTTGTCTTTACCGTCACAACCAAATTATTATCATTACAACCGAAACAGTCGCTTGTTTCCGAGAAAGGAAAACTCGTTAATGCTGAAAGTTATTTAGAAACTTGACGTTCGTCTGAATGGCTCCAACATTTATATATAGTTTCTTATTTCCCGTGTTTCCCTGATTTCTCCTCCAGAAATGCTCTTGCGGACATGTGCGCTGCCACAAAAAACAATAAAGTTGGACATTGTTTGCTGCATAGAAATCGTTTTTATATCCGATTTCTATGGTTTCCTGTACCCAATACACACCAGTACTTTTTTCGTCCGTAACGGTGAATACATCTAACCTTGCTACAGATAGCTAACTTGCACGTGCAAGATAGAAATAATTCTCGACTGGCGCCTCAACGCTTCCGTATTACAGTGACACTTCGGGTTTCCATAGAGACAGTTTAAGGGCGACGGGAGCTCGGCAATTGTGTGTCAAGTTTATCTGTGATTACTGTAAACATATCCCAAGTTTTAGTGAATATATAAAGTCTTGTATAAGTCACGAAATGCAAAGAGCAAAAGTTCCTGCATTTAAAGAATGACCCAGTTTCCAAATATGGGCTTCTAGCAAATAATAAAATAATCTATTTACATTTTGCCCACGAGCTTTGTAACCTGACTCACCTAAAATGGTTTACCTTCCCTGAGGTATAGGTATTGAAACCTCAACTTCTCGACAACAAAAATGGGCCCTACGTCTTTGGGATATTTCAAGAGAATGCGAACCCCCACTAGAATTTACGCCCATGAAACTACTATTTTTGTAAATACGTACTTATAAGTGATCACGTATTTGACTCCAAATTCCCATTCAGATTTGTTCAGTGTATTGTTGACTTATTAATGGAATTAAGAATTATATTCTGAAAGCGTGGGTTCCTATTTTTTTGAGACCAGGCTACATCAATGGACCGTTGGGGGAGAATTCATGCATGGGAGTTTGGGGATTTGCACTGGGTGCACCCCCCCCCCCCCGGTACAAAATTAATGTTCAATTTTTAAGGTGGTCAAATGTGACGAAGACGAATCGCAAAACTGTTTGAAACTCAATCTATGCACAAAATAAGGCCTATGAGAGTTTATAGAATGAGAGTATTCCGTGGAGATAGACCTAAAGTTCACAATCATCGCCGCGAAGATCAGGGGCTTCGCGAAGATATCCGTTGGGGGGGGGGGGGGGCAGGTTGTCCCGACTGTCATGACTCACGTCTTGACTGAAGTAATATGCCAACTATATCATCAAGACATGCCTTCTTCGATAGGGATTGTAGTGAATATTATTTATTTACTTATTGGTATTTAAGATCACATACTTATGCACAATGGCTGGTCGTGACCGTGACAGTTTTATGGGTGCAGGAAGCCGGAGTACCCGAAGAGCTCCACCGAGCATCGACGAGCAACTGTCAGCTCCTCGACATTCTAACTCTGTTCAAGCTCCGCTCAAGCAGGGTTACAGCGTTTGAAGACGTGCTCCATCGACGTGCAGTGCGCCTTAATACACGGCATCATCGTGCCCCCATGTCCATGTAGGCAACCGGGATAAAGTACCTTGCCCAAGGACACAACGCGGGTCGTCCCGGATGGGGCTCGAACTCGGGCCCTCTAGCATAGGAATCCAAAAGTCTACCACCGAGCCACCGCGCTCCTGATTGTAGCAACTGTCATACAGACTCCCCAAAATATATAGGCCTACTACCTCCACACAAGCAGGGTTAGCATTGAATGAATGCTAGTGCATAATCGACGGTTAGCATTGATTGAATGTTCAGTACACTGCGCCACCGTGCCCCCACGGGGGTAATCGAGATTAAGTGTCTTACCCAAGGACACAACGCAGTTACCCTTGGTCGGGATTGAACTGTGAACCTTTCGGTTTGAAGTGCAATGCTCTAACCACCGAACTCCCTCTAGACCTAATAGCTACCGATTAAAGTGTAGATTAAAATTGAAAAAGTATTTCTTTTCTTTTATAGCGTCAGGTTAAATACTTTATGCCACTGGATTAATTTTTTCATTCATTCAGGGATTATGAGTATTTTCCTCGGGGGCGTAACTATGCGAGGCTCTACGGGGGTTGCACCCCCCCCCCCCCCTCTCTCTACCACCGAATAATTTTCCACTTGGGATAATTTCATCTGGATTGGAGTCTTAGCTTATGTTTCCGTAGTCTATTCCGGATTACATGGAATAGTGTGACATGCGCAGTGAAGATACAGAATAGTAATCGCGAGGAAACAGCAAATTGCACTTTAAATGTAAACCAGAATGGAATTTGAGGAAGTGGCGCTCGCAATTTTTGTTGATGATGTTGTCAATGACAACATAGATGCTGTTTTTGCTCATCGCAGTGCCGCATCTGTATAAAACAGCATAGCTCTCCTATGTATACGTAGGTCAATATGACCAGATTAAAAAGAAACAAAAAAAAAAAAATTACAAAGAAACGCTGGACAGAGCACTTGAGTTTTATTATTATTTCGACTCCCATTTGTTCAGAGGCGTAGCCAGGATTCTATAATTGAGGGGGAGGGGGGATAGCCATTTCTAGCCATTTTTTTTTTTGTGGGGACGGGGGCATACCATGATATTTGTAATGTTGTGGGGTTTCGGGGGTCCTTGCCTGGTCCAAGCTAGCACCCTCCCGTCGTTACCCCTCCTCCCACTTCCCTTCATGGAAGTGGGAAGAGGGGGGTAACGACCGGAGGCCCAGTTAGTACATGGACCTGGGAAGAGGCGGGTGACAACCAGGGGGCCTAGTTTGGACAAGGCCTTCTCCGAGAAAATTTTGCAAAATTTAGTACTCCAAGATCGAATATGAGGCAATTGTAGCCTATCGTAGCCCTATATTGGAGAGCATTTGGGTCAATATTTTTTTTTATTTAGGTGGGGGATGCTAAAGCTTTAGGTTGACCTGAGCCTCCAGCCCCCCCCCCCCCCCCCCACACACACACCCCCCGGCTACGCCACTGGCTCAGACGCCGGGAGATTGGGGACAGGTTCTCGCCATTGTGTCCATTCAACTCTGCTCGTTGACGTTATTTGAGCGAGAATTTAAAAAAAAACCCAGTATTTGGTGTCCACTATTAAGTTGGTTATGTGAGTATACTGAGAACCAGCAAAGCCTGTCTGTGCACTCTCACCACAGAGTTCCCGTGAACAAGGTCATGAATGCACCGCCGCGTTGTTAAGGTTCAGTAACAATATCCGATCTCACCAGGGAGAAGGTGGGGGGAGGCAAACCCACACAGCTTGGCTGGTGCGTTAAAATAGGGCGGGGTGTGGTCACACCCCTCAAATTTCTAACTGGTGGGGGCGGGTGGAGAAAGATTTCCAGATCTTCAGTTTTCAGAATTTTTGCGTCTGTAGGATTTGAGCCTTGCAACCAAACTGGTTGTACCCCCCCCCCCTTCCTCAACGTTCAGCATTTTAGGATTTCACATCCAGATGTAATGTTCTGTCACAATAATCAGGGTTTCGGGTCAAGGAGAAATAAATGAGTCAGTTATGAGCGGTCAAGAGTGGTCGCTTCGCAAAAAAATGAATTCCAGGGTTTAAAAAAATCATTTATTCAATTTGGGGGAGGGTCAACGGCCTTGTTGTTTAATTGAATTAACTCCATAGTTCTTTCTCTAATTTCATCAAATATTTGTGGGTATGCTATATTTAAATATTTTGCTGAATTCCATGTACCTAACATATTTGTTATTGTCTTGATCACTCAAACGTTTTTGGAGAATACAACGAACAGGGAAATATTTTCCACTATTTGTTGATAATTGCGCATGTCAGGAATAAAAGGTAAACCATCTAAACCTGCTCGCGAGGTGGTTTACTCAGAATGATTCGGAATGATATTCCAGAATGACGGTTTGCAAAGAAAACAACCAGATTGGTAATCCGAGTTGTCTGCGCATGCCCGGAATAAACCATGTATTCTGGAATGGACTACGGAAACATGAGCTTAGTATCGATTCGCTTTTGCTATATCAGTGTGCAAAATTTCAAAAATTACTCTAACCGACTGACCGTTCACGTGGTTTGGAGATGGCTAACCGGACGCTCGGCTATGTAAAATTCTTGGGAAACTGCCTTTTTTTTTTATCATTAACAAGTATTCATATATTGCGTGGAATAGAAAAATATAGAGCCTCTCAAGGCAAAAGTCTGAAAATCTATCAAGAGACAAGAAAGGCTGGTTAACTGGTTGAGTGCTAGAAGACCATATTTGGGCTTTATTCTGAACTGCAGGAACCTAAAGTTAAAGGCTTTATATTCTGTGGATGTCCTTTATATTATCTTGGAAGTAAAATTACTTCATCTCTATCGATTTGCATTGTTACAATTTATTGGAGTGTAGGCACTCTCCCATACATTGTAACAAGACAAAAACGTGTGAACAAATCTTGAGCCTGGGGAAAAAAATTAGCACCCTACCAGTTCAGTTACTCAGACTTTAGTATTCAAGGTGCAACTTTTGGCTAACCGGCCATCCGTTCGTATAGATTTGAATTTGCGTAACCACCACGCGAACGAAACGAGCGTTCTCGCCAAATTTTGCACACTGCTATATTAAGCCTAATCATGTACTTTTTTACAGGACTATATATATGCTTCTTGGACTTATCACACACACAGTCGGTTTCATGCAAATGGAGGTCTGTGGCCAGTGGAGGCGCAAGGATTCCCCCCCCCCCGACAGGGGGGGGGGGGGGCTTGTACTCCCAGACAGGCGGCTAGGACCAAGTATAGCAGAGCGGTTTCTGGGATTAAATGTTCAAATAAATACCTCTTGGAGAATTTGCGGTTTATTTTCAAATTTATGACAAAAATGAACATCGATATATTTTGGAATAAACTACGAACAATCGGACTGGAAAGTTCACTGGTGACTTTCGCAGAGACTCCCAACACAAAGTGAATTAACAATGTAAAAGCAGCAATACATGTATAATGAAAGTGCCAATGACGCTGTAGCTTAACTTGTCTGTGTGTTGTGTTTGATGAAAAGGATAACGTTTAATGTTAATGAAAGGATTATAATTGGGAATACGTTAATTTCTGTTCCCTGTATGCTACTAAAGAACTGAGAAGTGGGTTAATGTGGCCCTCACAGTTAATGTATGTGGCCCTCACAGTTAACGTATGTCAACGAAAGTTACCAAGTTGCAGTGAAATTTTTCCAAAATGAGTTATCCTATCAAGTTATAATGAAATCCCTTCATAAATATGGCATGTAGACTGTGCTAAATGTTTTCGGGCTTCAGGCCTGTGTAGCCATCACGGTTGACCGATTGCAACTAAAAGGGGACATTATACTGAGTCATTCTACCAAGTTAAAATGAAATCCCTTCACAAATACGACCTGTAGCCTGTAAGTTTTTCGGGTTTTGGGCTCGGGCAGTCATCATGGTTGAATGATCGCGACCAAAAGAGGACGTTCTCATCTGGGCATTATCTGGAGTGATCCTACGAAGTTACAATGAAATCCCTTCATAAATATGACCTGTAGACTGTGCTAAAGGTTTTCGGGCTTCGGGTCCCTGTAGCCGTCACAGTTGACCAATCACGACCAAAAGGGGGTGACATCATCTCGGCATTATATGGAGTCAACCTAACAAGTTACAATGAAATCCTTCCATAAATACGACCTATAGCGTATGCTAAAGGTTTTGGGCTCGGGCAGCCATCACGGCTGAATGATCGCGACCAAAAGGGGACGTTCTCATCTAGACATTATCTGGAGTCATCCTACCAAGTAACAATGAAATCCCTTCATAAATATGACCTGTAGACTGTGCTAAATGTTTTCGGGTTTTGGGCTCGGGCAATCGTCACGGTTGACACATCGCGACCAAATATGGAAGTTCTCATCTAGACATCATATGGAGTCATCCTACCAAGTTACAATGAAATCCCTCCATATTAAATATGACCTGCAGACTGTGCTAAAAGTTTTTGGGTTTCGGGCTTGGGATGCCATCACGGTTGACAGATCATGACCAAAAGGGGACGTTCTCATCTAGACATTATCTGGAGTCATCCTACCAAGTTACAATGAAATCCCTTCATAAATATGACCTGTAGACTGTGCTAAATGTTTTCGGGTTTTGGGCTCGGGGAGTCGTCACGGTTGACAGATCGCGACTAAATGGGGAAGTTCTCATCTAGACATCATACGGAGTCATCCTACCAAGTTACAATGAAATCCCTCCATATTAAATATGACCTGCAGACTGTGCTAAAAGTTTTTGGGTTTCGGGCTTGGGACGCCATCACGGTTGACAGATCATGACCAAAAGGGGACGTTCTCATCTGGACATTATACAGAGGCATCCTACCAAGTTACAATGAAATCCTTTCATAAATACGACATGTAGACTTTGCTAATAGTTTTCGGGTTTTGGGCTCGGGCAGCCATACCCGTCTACCGGTCGCGACCAAAAGGAGACGTTCTCATCTAGACATGACCCAAAACCTGCGTATGAAATTTCGTGACGATCAAACAAGAACTACGGAGTGTAGCCTGTGCTAAATGTGAACAGACTCACAGACTAACAGACTTCCGCATGCGTGATGGCAATAGCTTATCTTGACTTTGTCAAGTTAAGCTAAAAATGAGACAATAGAACATTTGACGTGGCATGCAAGAACACGTGAAACAGCTTCGTAAACGATACAAGTAATAACCACGGAATCCAACGGAGCTGTGAAAAGCCGAGTAGCGAGTTTGATTGTTTTCGAGTCTGCCAGATAGACAAGAAATTAGCTTTAATTTTTAACAGTTTTCGCACTTTTCAGTGGAATATAATGCTTGCTGGGACAAATGACTAATTCGGTCCATTCAATGGCATCCTTTAAGTTTGCAGTGAATAATTGTAATTAATGTAACATTTTTGTGAGTAAATGCTGAAATAATAGTTTATTATATGGCAGGCATTATTACCACATACGTATGTGGTAATAAGCAGCCCCCAGGGAAAACATTAGTACCACATACATATGTGGAAATAAGCAATCCCCCAGGGAAAGCATTAGTACCACATACCTTTTATATCAAGGTGTGAATGTTTTGATTGGTATTCAATAATTCATCTGTATCAATGGTGTTTTGATTCTTTCTTTATCTCCTTAATTATATTTATTTCTATCCAGGCATGACTGTTTAATTGATTTATCTAAATAAATTGTGATTATTTATCTGCTCAATTATATTTATTTATATCTTTTTATTTATTTACATAATTATATTTATTCATTTTATTTTATTTACATCTATTTTTTATTTATATTTATATTTTATTTACTTATTTTTGTTTATGTAAATCCCTTATAAAAAAGTACCATGGTAAATCCCAAAATAACCTGGTATTACCAGGGTATTTTGGGATTTACCATGGTTTACCATGGTACTTTTTTTATAAGGGATATTTTTTTAGATTTAGCAAGCCTTCGTATATAAATATTATTGCCTGTTGCACTTTCCAATAAATGGTAACAAAACTATTAGATTTTCTCTTGCTGGTGAAAAGATAATAACCGGATGTGCTTGTGGGGGTGGGGCGGGGAGTACTGGAAAATTCCTTGGATACCGGTACATAAATCAGTAATGGGCCTAATGTCAAATAAAAATTACTGGGGTGGGGGTGGGGGTGCTGGTGGGTATTACTCAACAGAAAATTAAATACTGCTTATTGACTGTGGTAACCAATTCCTGGAATCGAAGTACTCAACAATGTGCAGCATGACAATAAATGATGGGCTAAACTTGTCTTCATACATTTTAACCCTTGTTGTTGTCACAATTAACTACTGTTGCAGAAAGTAACCCCTAAACATCAATATTTATTCATTTATTGGTGTTTAAGGTCACTTCAGCCACAATGGGTAATTGTGAGCATGAGAGATTTAAATGAAGACAGTCGTTTACACCTGTGCTGCTCAATTCAGAGGACTTGATTCCCCCACCCCCACTGTGATAAACAAACTATCATTGTTCAAATGAAACAAGACCTTTTAACAGGTTAATATTTCAGATGAGGGGACTGTGAAATTACCAGGGAGGTGCGGTGGGTTGGGTATATTATATAATCCTTTACTCAACGTTAAGGCTAATTTTTGCAAGTGCATTTTCTTTTTATCTCACTTGGCAATAAAACAGTGTCTCTGAATGCAGGGAGATGAGAAAAGGAAACGAGGGAAGAACGCGCCGTTGGGATGAGTGGTTGAATATTGGGCTCCTGATTGCTGGATCATGACAAATCATAGACTGGCCATTTCATTAAATGTCGGTACTCCCTGGCATCAGAAGTGAGGGATGGGTATGGTGTCAAACAGGCCTTCAAAAATTGCATAACTTTTTTATCAGGTTATGCAAATCACCTGTGGCATAACCTTTTTTCAGCACAAAATCCACATGGTTTTATTGTCATTTATTTATACCAAAAAAATACAAAAATTACATCCAACTATGATACAACACAACGGTACATTCAAAATGAAACTGGATACTTAACTGAATATCCCGTTAATTGGATATAAATTCCAAACACAAAACCATTTAATAATAACTCTTTGGCCAGCCGCTGATTTGTCGCGGTGCACAAAACCATTTACCACACCTTCAATACAAACTTGTTAATTGCAGATAGGTTATATAGTATAGTACTGTTAATTGAATAAAAATTCTTACAATATGTTGAATTATTACCCTGACAGTCAGTGAGTTCCCAACATTGATTTTGTGGACTTTGGCCCTTTTTACACCCAATAGTGGTATTTAATCTATTGCATCTTGCTTGATAGAGCCCATTGAGCTTTGTTAAACAAGATATAATATAATAAATACCCCGGTACTAAGTCTATCACTAGAAGGTAGGAAAATGACCCAATTCCTGGCAATTAATTGTATATTCCTGCCAATTGAATGTTTATCTCTGGCAAAGTGGATGTTCAATTAAGAGGGTTCCACTGATTTACTTAATTTTGGTGTCCAATATGTAATCACAGCAAAAGTTCTGCTACTTGTTTTGTTGCTTATAGGCACTCTTCCATAAAATACAATAATGCAAATCTATAATATCAATCCAAAGATACATGAAAAGTTGATGATACAAAAATGATGTGATTCTGGTTACATAGCCCCAAAATATGAGGTCGGTCTGTCAAGTTTTTGATTATTCCAGCAAAATTACTTGTTTATCACAATCAACAGACACCACCCTGGTGGGGTTGGGGTGGGGGGGGGGGGCTCAAAATACTATTACATTTGAATAAAATTAAAAATTAAAATCGCCCAACACAGTCACACAAATAAAAAATAGATATAATAATAATAATAATAAATATAATTGAGCAGATAAATAAAGGATCACAATTTATTCAGATAAATCAATTAAACAGTCATGCCTCGATATAAATATAATGAAGGAGATAAAGAAAGAATCACTACACAATTTATACAGATGAATACCAATTAAAACATTCACACCTTAATATAAAAGGTATGTTGTACTAATGCTTTCCCTGGGCCGATCGCATCCGTGGTCATTGGTCATTCACACATCTGACTTCAGAGCGTGAACATCACCTAGATAGCTATGGAACTACCAGATAGACTAGTGAAAGCCATTTCAGCTCTGGGCGTCTCATGCCCTGTCTCCTGGACTATCCAGGAAATAGGCTTGAGCGTCCACCTGAAAGTGGAGTTTGAAATTGAGAAACCATCAACAACAACACCAACCTCTTCGGGGAGAGGTAGTACCCTTGGAGAGAGGATCCCTTCTCCCACTGGTCCTCACACGAAGGGGCACGGAGGCCCTGAAAAGAGACAGCACAAGAAGAAGAAGAAGAGCCCATCGACCAAGCGCAGGGACGCCCGGCGCTTGGAGGCCTTCCGGAATAGGAATAAAGAGTTGAGTGAGGGGGTGGAGGCTCTGGAGGCAGCCGCCAGTTCCCCTCCTTGTCCCACTGGTACACCCAATCAACTGCCGGCTCCTGAGCCGGTACAGTTGGATGAGGAACATCCAGTGGAGACTGAGGAGGAACTGGAAGTTGCTTTTTCACCGCCTCCCACCCCTCACTCCCCCTTCCTTCACTACCGGAAAGCCCGGGAGCGGAACAACCACTTAACCCTTATGAGGAATTAATGAGAGAACTAGAGCTGGCAAGAACAGAACGGCTAAAATGCAGAGAGTACCTGGAAAAACATAACGCGAGCACCTCTACACCACCACCACCACCAGCTTCACCATCACCATCACCATCACCAAGCCAACCTCCACCCAAAAAGAAGAGCCGCAAGAAGGGCAGAAAGGGCTAAACCTCTTCCCTCCTTCCTTTTCCTCCTTTGACACGCCTAGACATACGAAATCATTTACAGTCACTGAGGGTCGAAAGGGGCTTGTCCACCATATCGTCCCTGCGCGCCTTCGGCGCGTCAAACCATTTCGTTCGTGCTTTCCCTGGGGGATTGCTTATTTCCACATACGTATGTGGTAATAATCACTCCCTTATTATATTTACGAAAAGAAAGATTGGCTGATCTTGGAACTAAGTGTCACCTGTCATTTTAACGCCGCTACACAAGCCCACAATAACGGATGCAGTTTCCCAGGCGGAGGAGGGGGTAGACCTCCCCACTGGAGGTTGAAGCACCCCTCGAAGCGCCACCACTGTGACTGGCTTATTGGATATGTTGACCAATTTTGAGTCCGATACATGCTAATTAAGTAACAAATTGGGAAATCCATGCATCACAACTATTACATGCATTTACCCATAAACAGATTTCCTGTGGTTATCTCCGGCTTCCTCCACTCGTAAAACTGTCCGTCACGGCGTGATCGTGGCTATAGAATGCGTCGTTCCAGGGTGAAATGGTTTCGCGCGCCGAAGGCGCGCAAGGACGGTTTGGGACAAGCCCCTTTCGACCCTATTTAACAGTATGTGATTCGGTTTGTCTGGTCTGGCCGTCGTAAAGGAGGAAAATGTTAAGATGCTTAGCGGCGTCTATGATTTCGTCTGTTTTTCTTAGGAGGAGGTGGCTGAGTTGGTGATACCCCCTTTGGTGGTGTTGAAGGAGTGGTGGAGGGCTGACTCGGTTGGTAAGGTCTAGCCCTCGCAGCTGCCGGTGGTGAAGAGCTCTTTGGTGTTGTTCTCAGGTAGTAGTTGCTGAGACTCTCTAATCCTATTCTGAGCATGTTGCCATTGCACCCGCGATCTTTCAAGGTCTTAATATGGGCTTGTAGAAATATAAGGTGGTCGTCGTCTCTGGCCTTATCTCCCAGGATACTTTCCACGGACTCCGCGGTGTTTACTTCCTGATTGTGTCCCGATCGGAAAAAGCAGGAAGAGGGTTTAGCGACATGTGCGATGTCAGCCTCAACTTCCTGCTTCACAAACAGACCATCCTCCTCCATCTCCTCTTCTGGGGAAGAGTGTGATGGGCTGGAGGTTAGACTATTACCTGGCGAACCAGCGTCCTCCGGACCTTCCACCGGAGTGGAGGGTACCGAGCTGGACGTGGAACGGACAGGGGTGGCAGGCATTGAGCGTTCAGTGCCATGATTAGCCTCCCTCTCTTCCTTCTCCGTCCTTTTCTTTTCCATGAACACCGTCAGTCGGCGGGCATCGCGTCGTCTGGCGGAAGGTCCCTTCTTTCTTTTCCTTTTCTTCTTCTGGCTGTCCTTTGTGTTCGGCGCATGTCATCATCCTTTTGCAAGTCCGAGTCACTTGGAAGGTGACCAGTGCGGGGGGAAATCCCCTCACGAAAGGTACTACACCTCTCCAAGGACGTCGGTTCGGCTTCTCTATCAAAATCCACTGTCAGGTGAATTTTACCCTTGAGCACCTGGATACTCCAGGTGGTAGCAAGGGAAGCCTTCACTCTGACAAGTGTTTCCTGGATAACAAGTGGGAGCTCCATTGTTTAGTAGTTAGCACCTCGGAGTCCAAGGTGCGAATGTGATGGTGGGAAATGATGATTTCGCGCGCCGAAGGCGCGCAGGGACGGTATGGGGGACAAGCCCCTTTCGACCCTCTGTGGCTGTATATGATGGCTTTCACATGTCAAGGCGTGTTGAAGGAGGAAAAGGATCCGGTACTCGGCAGGTGTCTTCGGTAGTGTCCAGTGGTGGATGGGTAGTATTATTGGCAGTTGTCGGTTGAACCCTCGGGTGAGGACCAGTGTGGGAGGTTGGGTCCTCTCACAAAGGTACTACCTCTCCCCGAGGGCGCAGTCGTTCTGGATTTTCGGGCATGTATAGTCTGCCGCTTCGAGGATGATAATGAGTGATGGCCATCACTGGCAAGTATAATCTGCCTCAGGCTGTCTCTGTTATAGTTGACTCTTTGGAGGAAAGCAACAGCGACCCCTTTCGGGGACCACCAAGAAGAAGACCCGAACTTCCCTGGTTCGGGGGCAGGCCTGCATTGTAATCCTATTGGGTTGGGACAAAAGATGCGCATTGCGCTTACAAAAAGGGGCAGAGGCGGGACGCAGGACCAACGCTCGCCTCCCTTAAAGTGGTTGACCACTTTTAGGGATGGAGCGGAGGATGTTCAGGAACCGTGGGAGTGGCTGTTTCCATAACGCTTAGACTGTCTGTAGCGGTTATTGGGGTGCTGGTCAAAAAACATCTTCTGTGTACCTGCTTAAAAGAAGAAGGTAGAATTAGTTTTCATTAGAATATGTAAACTGTAAAGATAAAAGTAGCACCTCTTTAGATGCGTGTCCTTGTGGTATCTGCTGTGTGTGTGGAGAGAGTATGGAATGCACGAATCTTTACATTCGTAAGGGCAGTAACATACTCTCGTGTGGTATTGTGCAGTGTGTGTGCTTGTCGCTACGGGGGAGAGTATGAAATGCACGAATCTTTACATTCGTAAGGGCAGTAACATACTCTCATGCTTGGGACCCCAATCCCTATTTATTATTTAGTTTTAAGTTGCAGGGGATCTCGAGCGTTTTAAGTTGGCTGAACTTCCTAGTTTGCAGCTGGACGGTAACAGGTCTAGCACACTAGACCACACCCAAGGGTGTTTCTTTCCTGTTGTGTCCTTCGCTGGAAGTGGCCTTATTTAGGTTAGTTTAAGTTTATTTGAAGTTGAGGGTGCCGAGGATCGCGATCGTTTAATGCGGGTTGAGCTTCCGAGGCTGTCAGCGGGAAGGCAACAGGTCTAGCACACTAGACCACACCCGAGGGTGTTTCTTTCCTGTTGTACCCTTCGCTGGTTGCGGACTTATTTTTTTTTTTTTTTTAATTTAGTTTAGGGGTATTCGGGGGCGTCGGGGATCGCAGTTCACCTTGTCATTCCCTAGTTTTTATTCGAGCGGTCTTAGTTTTGATTGCAATTTTTGGGCTTTTGTCGGCTTTCGCAAATTGTTCCAAGTTCGGAGATTAGTTCGCTGTCGGCTAACCGGTCATGATTTTTCGCGGCCAGGGTGGCTAGGCGGTCTTTAATGGTGGGGATATCGGCCCTGTCGTGGAGTGTTTTTATGGGTGTGTCCCATGGGGCGCGGAGGGCAACTCTAAGCGCGTGATTTTGGACCCTCTGGAGTTTTTCCATGTTAGTTTGGTTGAGGTCAGTTAGTATTATTGCACCGTATTCGAGTACTGGGCGCACAAAGGATTTGTATAGTTTGAGTAGGGTGGACTGGTTGGCCCCCCATGAAGTTCCCTTGAGCATTTTCAGTAAGTTAATTCGTTTAGTAGCTTTTTTCGCCATGTCGTCGGTATGTTTGTTGAAGGACAGTTTCTGATCAATGGTGATGCCCAGGAATTTCGCTTCTTTGCATTCTGGGAGGGTGTTATCCATAAGTTTTAGGTCAAAACCTCGTTTATTTTTCTTGCGGGTAAAGGTGATTCGTTGGGTTTTATTGGCATTTAGCTTAATTCTCCATTTGGCACACCATTGTTCTAGGTCATCGAGAGCGCGTTGCAGGGGTTTTTGGAGCAGATTGGCCGTATTGTTAGAGTCCCAGAGGCCCTTGTCATCCGCGAATTGGGAGACTTGTACACGATCTTGGGAGAAGTTAAGGTCATTTACATAGAGGATGTAGAGGAGGGGGCTCAGGACGGATCCTTGGGGGTGCCTGCTTCAAGGGGGACACTGTCAGACAATTCATTGTTCACTCTGACTTTAATTTCGCGATCATTTAAGAAAGAGGATAGCAATCTGAGCAGTTTCTTGGGGAGTTTCATTTCTGATAATTTGTAGCGCATCCCATTGTGCCAGACGGAGTCAAATGCTTTTTCGACGTCTAACAGGACTGCCGCGCCTATTTGCTGATTGTTGATAGCGGTCTTCATTTGGCTAACTAGTCGGTAGACATGTTCGATGCCTTCTTTGCGGTTTCTATAGGCTCTTTGCCATTTATTAAAAAAATCGTTGTCTTCAAGGTGCCCCCTGAGCCGATTGGTAAGGATTCGTTCGAATGTCTTACCAATGCAGCTGAGTAGGCTGATTGGGCGGTAGCTGGCTGGATCGGAGGGGTCCTTGTCCGGTTTTGGAATCATGACACCGATGGCCTTTTTCCAACATTTTGGAAAATAGCCATGGGTGAGGCATGCGTTGAACAGTTTTTTTAGTTTTTCGATTAGGGAGTATGGGCTTTGTTTTAGAATTTTGTAGCTTACTTCGTCTTCGCCGGGTGAGGAAGAATTTTTGCATTTTTTTATGACGTTGATGATTTCGTCATTAGTGATGGGGATGACGAGGTCTTCGTCATCCCCGTCTTCTGGCTCGTTATCGAATTTGGGGTCACGGTAGATATCAGGGTGTGCATTGATGTAGTTATCAATGGCGTTTATGGCGGCGTCATCGTTGCCCGCACCTTGATGCGGGCGATGGGTTTTTCTTAGGAGGTCGGCAAAGGTGTCGACCTTGTCTTTGTCAGTGCGCGTGAAGGAACCGTCTTCCTTCTTAAGAGGTTTTCCTGCGGCTTTGCGGCTTTTGTTTTTTTGTCCAGTTAGGGTTTTGAAAGAGTCCCAGAATTTTTTCGCATACTGGACTCCGTTTAGATCGGCTGTTGCCTTTTCCCAGTTGGCTTGTTTTTCAGCTTGGAGAGCTTTTTTTTACCTCGCCATGAAGGCGGTTGTATGTTTTTTTTAGGTCAGCTTTCTTACCGGGGTCAGTTTCGGTTTTAAGAGCGCGAAGAGCTTTCCGTTTAGTTTTGATTAGTGAGAGTGTGTCGCCCGAGATAGTATTTCTCCAGGGGCGAACTTCTTCTTTTGGGCATATTTCGTTTAGGGTTGAGTTAATGATTTTTTCTATGCCCTCGCATTGGGTTTCGAGTTCCGCTGCATTGGATGAGTTTGACATCGATGTTGTCACGATAGAGGTTCCAATTAGTTTTTCTAAAATTTCTGCGAAGAGTGTGTGGGGGAGAGGGGGGGTACCTGAGTGGGCCATTTCCTAGCTGCAGTGAGGCATGGACCGGGAGGTGATCGCTGCCTAAGTCGTCATCGCCGACCCAGTGGTCATCGATGTGATTTATCAGGGAGTCACTGGCGATAATTAGATCGAGGATCTCAGATGAGAATAATGGGTTATTACTGATATAAGTCGCAGAGCTGTCATTCATAACCACATGAAGGTTATGCTTTTTTGTGATTTCAAGGAGGGCTTCACGGTTAGGGATGGTTTTGTTACAGCCAAAGTACAGGTGTTTGGCATTGAAGTCGCCGAGGAAAATGCAGTGTTTGTATTTCCTCGTAAAGAATTCAAAGACAGTGTCAGAAACAATTTTGCTTGGGTCGTTATAATAACAAACAATCGCGATGTTTTGTTGTCGACAGTGATTTCAGTTGCAATCACCTCTGCATCGAGGTGATTGGTTTTTATTGTTTTAGTTTTGATGTTCTGCTTTATTAGAAGAGCGACGCCGCCACCTTTGGTGATTTGTCGGTCTCTTCTAATTGTGCTGAACCCGCTAACTGAAAATTTTTTGCTGGGTTGAAGCCAACTTTCGCAGATGCAGATAATGTTTGTATCTTCGAAGTATCGGCTCATTTGAAGTTTTTTGTTATTAACGCTTCTAGCGTTCCACACGGCTATTTGTAGCTTATTCATGACGGGGGTTGGGAGTTAGTCGCGGTGCTTTAGATATAGGTTTGGACAGGTGCTTTAGTCTGAGCTGATAGCGGCTTTGATTAGTGATTCCGAAATATGCGTCTTGAAAAGTCGGGACGCCGATCGGCTGACATCCTGGCAGATGTCGGACAGATTGGTTTTAGAGTGTTTGCTTAATACTGAATACAGGGATCCGGCGATAAGGGAGCAGACGGTATGTGGAGATGATGCATTGTCAGGCTTGATGAGATTTAGGTTTTTCAGCTCGATGGCAGTTTTTACTTTTTTGAAATGAGGACACCCCCGGTAGCTGCTGGGGTGACTTCCTTTACAGTTGGGGCAGGAGGGGGATTTTAACCTGCATGACTTGGTGAGATGTGATTCTCCGCAATTCATGCAGGTTAGATTCCCTCTACATTTGTTGGCTATATGCCCGAACTTTTGGCATTTGTGGCACTGTATGGGCGTTGGGGAGGTATTGTATTCCTCCCCAGCGTGCCACCTGCCATTGATGTGGATCCCATTTTTGATTATTTTTATTTTGGTTTCCTTGTTGGGACAGGTGACTTTAATTTTCCACGTGGCCTTGCCCGTGGCTCTGGAGTGGAATCTCTCCCATTTGCAGTTATTAAGGCTAAGGTTTATGGTTCCACTGGGTGTATCGGGGTGGACCCTAGTTATAACCGCAGTGAGGTTTGGCGAGTTGTTACCCCTGCCCTCCCTGCTGCCGTTTGTTTTGTTTTTTGTACTGTTGGTACTATTGGTGGGGGGTGTTTGAATTTTGCCCCCTTTTGGTTTTGGCAGTTGGCTATCATGTTAGCTTTTGCCTTCTTTCTTTTAACCACTGTTGTACAGGGTGTCTCCATGAGTGAGGAGGCCCTGGCTGGTTAGGTTGAGGCTCATTGTTGGTATGATGGAGTGCTTTGGGTGAGGTGGTGGGTGGAGGGCAGTTCCTCACTTTCTTGACCTGCCGGTCAACGGTGTGGTAAAAGCCCTGTCCGTCCACCACCTCTACCAACTCACTCTCTAGGTCTATTGAATTTTTTCTTTTGCCTTTATTGCGGGACGGGGTCAGAGTGCTGCTAGGAGCACTGACCAGCGGAGTGGCGAGCATTATATCTAGATTTTTATCTGGGCAGATGGTGCCCAGAGAGCAGGGATCAGCTGGATCCTTGAGTGCTGCATTGGTAGGGCCTGTGTCTCCCCGACCAGATGATGACTCGTCAGGGACAGGTCCCTCAGGAGTAACCACCTGGAGATCGGTGGGTAGAATCTCTCTTATGAAGGAATTGTCTAGAGAATTATCCTCGGCAATTGCTACAATTTGGATTGGGCTGCAAGGTGGAGACCCAACCGACGCCACAGTGACTGCTGGAGCATCCCTCAGTGCAGTAGCCTCCAATGCAACACAGCTGTCTGGTGCATTTGGTGGTTTTTGCAAGCCCAGTTGGGCTGACAACGTTCTGATTTGGTTTGTTAAATCGATAAACCTCTCGTTGGCAGCTATTCTCTCCTCGGCCATTTCTCTGGTTAGTTTATCAGTTTATTATGTGATGGTGATGCGTCGTTGAACCCTAATAAAGGAATAAATAAGTGATTTAAATTAAGTCTCGAGTCGGACCTGTGTGACAATACGAGATCACATTTTGCTGTAGAAAATTAGCGAGGTTTTCCACATTTCGTTTTTTTCGAAAAGTTATTCAACCCTCTGTGCACTGATGTAGAATCAGAGATGTGGCGACAGGGTGTGTGTGGAGTATTTTTTTCAATAGTTGGAAATTCCGAGGTCAAATATCAAATAGTTGGAAATGCAATAAATTAACATTGTTCATGAAAAATATTAAAATTCCAACTAATGATGAGAAATTTTGATCTTTTATTTCAAACTGGAAACTTGAGTTTCAAATTTCCTATTCTAAAATTGACATGGCCTCAAAATTTCGTCTCTGACATCAATCCGGTAAATTTTCTGACCCAGACACATTATAAATGATGCTTTTTCCGTTTCCGGACTAGTGAAAATTTTCAGAAGGGTTCATAAGCATGTATATATAATCACTTTAAAAGATATCACCCAGCGCTGCAGTGCAACCACCTATCGAAACCACTCACAGTTGGAATTTACACCGGTGGCACCCCCCACCCCCAGCTGAAACCCTCTAGCCACATCCCTGTGTAGAATATACCTGCCAATATTTCAGGTAGCATTTTTTTCGCATAATACAACTAGACATTTGGCCAATTCGCTCTCGTTGGATACAGCTCATTCAGCTCTGTCAAACAAGCTTAAATTGGTATAATAATAATAATAATAACTCTTTGGCCAGCCGCTGATTTGTCGCGGTCCTCATAAGAGAAGGCCATCATTCCCCCTGCACCCCACCCCCTCTTCCCCTCCTCTCCTCCCAGCATTCAGATATAAACTGCTTAATAGTGTCCCTCACTTCCTCTTTTTCAATTTCTTCAATAAGCATTCCTACCCTCTCCCTCGTGTCCCCCTTCAGCCATCTATCCTTTGTTTCTTCACCCCACTTCTGCATTATTCTTCCAGTAAATTTTATTCTATGAGGTATATACTGTGGACATTCCAAGAGAAAATGTTCCAGGGTCTCCACTACTCCAGAGTGGCACATTTGGCATCCCTTTTCCCCATCTCTCCCAATTTTTCCCCGAAGCTCCAGTGATCTTGATCTCAGTTTGAACAGCAGTGACCCTCCAAAGGTGCCATCTAGGTACTTCTCAAAAGCTGGCTTTTCTTTATATTGTAACCCCTGCAGTGATCTTTTCACGCTAACCCCTGCTCGCCAGTTTCGATTGCAGTCTTCCATGACTCTCTCTTTGACAAACCTTTTGCCTTCTTTCATTCCTACTTCTATGTTTGTGACCTCTATAGAGTAATTGTCCATTAGTTCCCTCACATGTTTTGACCACCCCGTTTCTATATTAGAATTCCAAATGGTATCGAGCATCAATTTGCACCACCGGTTGTCAGGCAGGTTTCTCAAGTAGTTAAAGTAACACAGTTTTCCCAAATCTACCCTGTCCTTGATTTTCATCCACCCAAGCTCCCCCCTTACTGCTTCCAAAGCTGCAGCATTACTCGACCCTGTTATCCATCTGCCGGCATCATTCTGAGTACTTTCCAACTTCTTAATAACGGTTTGGTTTAATGGAATCACGTCCGTGCCATACGTTATACTTGGTAAACCCACCCTCTCCCACAGTGTTTTCCCCACAAAGACCTTATTGAAACTATTTTTCCCTAAAAGTTTTAGTTGGTTCAGAATTCTTTTCCCCTTCAGAATCAGTTTGGCTGAGTAATTTCTGTACACCCCTCTTCCCGTTATATTTATGCTTACCCCTAGATACTCATACTCTCCCGTTTCTCCTACAGTGATTTGTTTGCTTTCCCCTTCGGGGATTGAGAACTCCCCCACTCTCCATCTCTTCGTCATATCTACCTTGCGGCCAACGGGTATTACCTTGCTTTTATTTTCATTTAGTTCGAGCCGCCAAGTGTTCCCATATCTACCAACAATTTCCAGCAGTTTCTCTAGCCCCTGTTCAGTTCTAGACATTAACACCATGTCGTCCGCAAAGAATAAGCCTGGTATCTTTATGTCTCCAACATTTACCCCCTCCGCACTCTGAATTAGTTCGTCCCCTAAATCTTTAACATACAATGCAAACAAAATCGGTGAAAAGATACACCCCTGCTTGAGGCCTATATCCATAGGGACTCGTTTTGTAGTGATACTCCCTAGACTGAGTTTGCTTTGCACATCTGTATACAGTGCTTTCATGATTCCCACAAAGTCACCCCCCAGTCCGATGCCCTCGAGCTTTCGCCACATACCTTCCCTCCACACTCGGTAGTACGCTTTTTTCACATCTAGAAATGCCAGAAACACCTTTTTCTTTTCAGCCTTTGTTGATTCTATCAGTTGGGTGAGTGTAAATAGGTGATCAGTGACTCTTCGTCCTTTCCTGAAACCATTTTGAATTTCTCCTAAAAAACCTTTCTCTTCAATAACTTCCTCTAGTCTACCGTATATGACCTTACAGAATACTTTTCCGATGTTACTACTAACTGATATCCCCCTATAGTTATCTAGAACTTCCTTATCCCCCTTTTTGTGTATGAACGACACCTTACTTTCCCTCCACTCTCTGGGGACCTCTTGCTTTCGCAGAGCCAGGTTGAAAAGGTTTGTCAGGACTTCAATAAGTGCCTCCCCTCCATTTTTGAGGAATTCGTTCGGAATTTCATCAGTCCCTCCCGCTTTACCATTTTTTAATTTCGAGACCACGTTCCGCACTTCTTCTGCCGTTATTTCGCTACATACACGATTGGATAGGTTCTCCTCCACCAGTGTATTTCTTTTTGGTGGGGACCCACTGCCCCATCGCCTATCGTTTATCTTTTCCCAGTGCTTGACTAACTCTGAAGCGATACGGCCTTTATCTTCTGTACTTTCCCCATCCACTTTGATACTCTGCACACTCCTTTTCCCCCGTTTATTTATCCAGTTCCAAAATACGTTTGAGCTCGAACCCCCCGTTTTCTTTATTGTTCTGGCAAGACTGCAATTGTGCTCCTTCCTATTATTATTCTTTATCTCATTCACCTTTCTCCGTGCCAGTTCATATTCTCCTTTCATTAGTCTCGTGTCATTGTTATCCACCCCTTTAAGCTTCCTACTTCTTCTGTAAGCAGCGCATTTTACCTTCCTTTCTTTTATAGCCTTTTTCAGTCCCTCGTTAACCCTGTATCCAAGTTCTCTCGTTGGGACCCTCATCCTTCCTATACAATCCCTCCCTGCCTCTGTTAGGCTATTTACTATGCCATCTGAAATACTCTGGACATTTGCATCCCTAGGTATACATTCAAGATTTGGTTAAATATCTTGTTGCATTATGGGGAAAATTAATTGCTTGAAAGGGGGGGGGGGGGGCGGTGGCTCAGTTGGAAGAGGTGCAGGCTGCAAGCCGAGAGGTCCTCGGTTCGAATCCCACCTGCGGCGACCGCGTTGTGTCCTTGGGCAAGAAACTTCACCTCCATTGTCCACGTGGGAGCACGATGGCGGGGCACGATGGCGTTGTTTACTAAGGCGTAGTGCACGTCGATGGTGCACCTGCCTTCGCCCAATGCTAACCCTGCTTGTGTAGAGTCAGTATGTTGGGGAGCTGACCGTTGCTCGCCGTTGCTCGGTGGTTCTCTCCGGGTACCCCGGTTTCCTCCACCCATAAAGCTGTCGTGGTCATGATAAGCCATTGTGCAGAAATATGTGACCTTAAACACCAATAAATAAATAAATAATTGCTTGAAATTTTCGTATAAATGGACATCAGTGTGGAGAGGGTTAAAATTATATTTTAAAATTAAATGCAGCGTCCAGTATTTCGTGTTAATTGGTCAAGTACTTAATTTGCGTTAACTGTCATCTCTTCCCTTATAAAAAAGTACCATGGTAAACCATGGTAAATCCCAAAATACCCTGGTATACCAGGGTATTTTGGGATTTACCATGGTACTTTTTTATAAGGGTTTGGTGTTGGTGGGGATAATATCGATAAGGAAGGCAGAAAGTCGAGCCCACGCCCCTCCAATTGGCGAGAATATTTTTAAAAAGATACCCTGGGGAAGACTTTGGAGCTTCACCTATTGGGATATCTATTTTTAACCCAGCACGAGATGACATTAAGTGGGGTATATTTCACTGCTGCGAATGATCAATGGGCGTACGGAGCTTTTGTGATATCTAGGTTGGCAAACCTTTTGATTTACCCGAAATTCTGCTTGGATGGAATACAAATATACATGACCCTCTCTCTCTCTCTCTCTGTCGTTCCTTGTCCAGGTTTTTAAAGCTGGCTTGCCCGAATCCGGGGGGGGGGGGGGGCAACTGGCTTGTACGCCCATGTGCGAATCAGCAGATAAATCCCCCCCCCCCCCCCCCCCCCCCCCCAAACACACACACACAAATATATTGTTGCTGATTACAGTGCTTGAATTTTGAAACAAAAATTTGTACAACATTATCTCCACCTGGGAACATTTATGAATTAACTACGAAGATTCGAGCAATGTCAATTGTTGCATCACCGTTTGACTTCTCAATCGACAGTAAACAATAACAAGTCGATAAATGTTTCTATTTTTGTGTTCGCTGCAATTTTCTGTGGAATAATTCATTCTACAGTGATTTTTCATTGGTTCTCCAGTTTGCGTCAGAGGTCAAAGTAAAGGTTAGAGCCGTGCCCACGTTCTCGGCCAATGAATACTGCGCACTATCCTTCTGGGTTTTGTTTCAAGGTCAGTTATTGACGGTAACACGTTTATTTCCATCACCACTACAAAATTGTTTGCGAATCTCACAGTTATTCGTGTTTGTCATTTTTTCAAAGAGACAGATTTTGTTACTGCATTGACCGAAGACTGATTTGGAAAGTTATCGTGTACGTAGACCGTTTTTTAAATATAATATTTAACCTCTTGAATTTTCCGGAGTCCTCGCTGTTTTATGAATTCAATTCCAATTTCAATTTTTGCGGCTTCATTGAAATTTCAAGATTTGCAGTTCCTGCTAATTTTCGTATATTTTGGGATTGGGTGAAATTGATGTTTTTCACTCGGTGAATAGACCCCTCGCATTTGTAAGAAAATGATATCAAATATAATTGTATTTCTACCAGGCTGCTTTCGACATTCGTTATGTCATGATACTGATAGTATTTATATTGATACATCATTAGACATTACAATTTACATGCATGATGTATGTAACTTAAGAGAAAGACTATTATTAATAACGTAGTAAAGCATGTATAAATTATAATTTTCAGTTTTGTTACCGGTACATTGTTTTTATGAATTTATGCTTAAAATTATTTTAAATGAAAACTCCTGTGATTACAAAAATAGACGAAAATCCCGAGTTAGCGTGTTTTCTTCGACCTTCTCACAGGTTAACCATATGCGGATCTTGACGCCAATGACGGTGAAAATTTAAAAAAAACTCAGTTGCAACACCAGCCTTTGAAATTTTCATCCTGCACACTGAGGTTTAAATGTCAAAATTTCAACCAGCAAAATTTTCACATTGTGCCACTACTAGGGATTTAATCAAGTCAGTCTCGTTTGTCAGAGCTCACTGAACTCTGTGAAATGAGAGTGATTTGATTAATTTCCAAGTTTCGTTATATGAGAAACATTAGCTGCTAAACATTTTGCCATTTTTGGTATTTTGACTCTTAAAAAGTATGTGGGGACAACTCAGGGAGTTGGCTTGTTTGCACAATTCAAAATGAGAATCTTGATAGTGATACCGGTACACCAAATTTCAAGCCCCGTTCTCACTAATTAACTCTAATAGTCTTAACTCACTGAGTATTTTCAAGGTTTCTTCATCAAATCTAATAATGGCTGCTTCATAGCAGCCATGACCAGATTTGCTGAAAAATTAAACTAAATTTAGGGGGAAAATTGAATTTCATGTACCTAAATTATACTTATATCATTGTCAAGAGAAATCGTGTTAGGGGCAGGAAAGCTGCCTGCAGCATGCAAGGAGGTAACGCCTTGCATGCTGCTGGTAGATATTCCTGCCCAGCTCAGGGTTTGTCTTGTTACTGAAATAGGTATAATTTGGTCATATTTAATCAAAAGTTTTCCTATGTAAATTGAACGGATATTTTTACCAATAATTCCTGGTGTTATATTTACATGTAGAATTAATTTTTCATCAAATATAGTCATGGCTGCTTGAAAATACTCAGCAGGTTAAGAGTTAATCATTCATTTATAACTATGCTATTTTGTATTTTTTTTTCTTGTCATACACAGACCAGGGCTTATATTTCGATGAGAATCCGAGAATCGATTCGCACAAAGATTCGCGCAATAAAACCGGCGAGAATCCATGTAGATTCTCACTGCACCTCTGCTAGAATTCGCGTGAAAAAAATTGAGTCAATTTAACCTTTAACTAACACAGCGGCAACAAATTAACCAATAGAAGGCTAACATGACCTGAAATATCCTGACACTTTGTCAATAAAACCTTACAAATATGGCTGTCATTGGAACCGGCTCATTGAGCCGGTTCCAATGACAGCCATATTTGTAAGATTTTATTGGTAAATATTGTTCATTTAATTATTTTATCATTTATTTATTATTTATTCTTTAAAAATTATCAAACTTAATTTTAAAAATTAAGAAAGTGTGTTGGGTAAAAGGTTAACATGTGTTATCAGTATACAACAGTGGTTCAACCTTGGTGGCGTCATGGGATCCTGGGACACTGATAGTAGGTATGGATTCTTGCAACCATTTTCACGAGAATCGAAATGGACTCTCACAAATTTAGACGAAATATAAGCCCTGAAGACAAAAAAAGTCTGCCAATTGTTTTGTTTTTTTTGTCACAGTAAAAGTCAATTTCAGTATATACAAAACACAGACATGCATGAGTAGTAACTTTTTGGATAGGAGTCATAGGACATCTGAAAAGAAAATTGTTAAATTCTTGATCTAATTGAATAATGACTCGAGAATACAGTACTACAGTACAGTCACTGTGGACTGGTGGTAGTCCATGCGTGGACAGTGATGTCCACACATGCATTTACCAGGTAATAAAAATCAGCATCCAAAAAATTTTAATTAATGAAGCGCCGTGTTGTATCCATTTTAATTAGATTTTTGATGATTATTCCTATAATTAGTGTTTGGAATCTAATATTATTGAGTCCCTGGAAGTATAGCCCACAGGTCTGTGGAAAGTGACCAGTCCACGGCATCAGTACTGTATACTATAGTCTGGTATGCTAGGTTAGCCATATCATATGTTATTTTTGGGGGGAGGAGGCCTTTCTAGGAAATGATGTAAACTTTGGATAATCAATCTCAACAGCAGAGGATGGAACATTCTTGGACTCATCTTTAAGCTTTTTACATCAATTTATCAGCTTGTCAACATATTACAATCTATTTTTCATGTTTTGGTTTAGGGTGTTCACTATTGAAGGTCTTTGTGTATGGCATGAGTGATGACAGGGTTAATCCCAGTCTGTGCTCATAAGTCACATGTGAAACCATACATGCACATTTACCAGTTTCTGAATTCTAAATAAAATGTTATGCAGGGTTGTTTGTATAAACTATATACAACAAATCACTAAGTTGTTGATACATTCATACATGTAGTGTCATAAATATTTCTCAACTGGTTGAGTGCTGAATTATTATTACCTCTGCACAAACCATGTAATGTAACATATGGTTCACGGTCTCCAAACCGTGAACCATATGTTTTATAAATATGAAATTGTTTTAGTTCACTGAAGAATGCCTGGAAGCATTCGTTAATAAACTAAAACAATTTAATATTTATAAAAAAGGTGTATCTAACATTGGTGACTCATCTGTGAAATAGCCACTCAAGGTGAAAGCCACTCCAGTAGCTTCCAGCACTCAACCAGTTGACAGGCAAATACATGTACATACCCAGAAGGGGGTCAAAACACAACTGTACATGTATATAGAATTTTTTTTACCATATGTACAGTCCCACCATAACCATCTCCTGTCTCATTGTCCTAAAGATTTAATGCTTGATTCAACCTATAGGAGCCGTTTGTAACCAATGGGTTAAACAATTAATTGAATATTATATCAGATTCCTTGATGTTTCCTCATTAATCTCATATCAGACTCTCAGATAAGCAGTCTAACATTTGCAGAATGAGGTAGGTCCCCAAAGGATGAATTTTATGTTGCTATCCCATACAGATTGCCAAATTACCCCCCGTGTACATCTTTCTGTTTAGTTTTGAGACCCTGATTCAGATTGAGGTTCTCAGTGCAGGCCTGGCATTCTGAAAAATGCAGGAGGGCAAAAAATCGCTCTCCTCAATCAGCTTAGGAGAGCAATTAGCTTTACACAGCATTTTAAGTATCCAGTTGAACTAGCTCATTGAAACTGAAACCGACAGACTACATCAGTGATTTTATTAACTTTACTAAGGTAAAGCGAAATCTCTTAGACATCTAGATGTCTCACTCAACAACCGAACACACACTTGACAAGCCCTGTGTGTGTACCCAGACCTGTTGTCCAAGAAAGTCATACGCCTACCACTACCACCTTCAACCCTCTGGGGAGTTGAAGGTGGTAGTGGTAGGCGTATGACTTTCTTGGACAACAGGTCTGCTTGAATCTAGAGTCAGATCCTGGTGCAAGTGCTTCAGGTGACAGGATAGTAGTAATGGTAGTATATTATAGTGTCAATATTCCTTGAATAATTACCCCTCAAACTGTGATGTCAGTTGTTGAACTTGAAACTGACAGAAAAAAAATATTGCTGTGACCCATTTCGCTTCAGATGATTGCAACTGTGTTTGGGTATGGTTGCAGCCATTACCTTTTACCACTAAACCACTTTCAAAATGAAATTACGTGATGTTATGTGACTTCGAAGTTAAATTACATTTTTGCTTTACAACAAAAATTTAATGTGAGCATAATACATGTAATGTCAATCATCCCAGACCAAAATATTTAGGAGGGCATTTTTTCGCTCTCCTTAATTCTTTCAGGAGGGCAGTAAGGAGAGCTAAAAAATCGCTCTCCTGAAATTGCCAAGCCTGTCAGTGGGTAAATTTAGTGATGCTACCCTACTGTGCAGGGTAGCATCACTAAATGTACCCTCAGGGGACCTCATTTTGCAGATGACAGTCTGCTTATTTTCTGGCTTGTATCATATGGTGGTAATTTTGTGTTTTAGGAGCTAAAACATTGAAAAGTTCTTGAAACAAGAATACAAGACCAATTGAAGTAAGTTGAAGGATAACCTCATAAGATTTCCCAGACAAGAAAACATAAGAAATTAACCCTCAATACACTGATGAGAAAATATTAAAATCTCAACCTGCAAATGTTTCCCATACAGCAACTTGAGAACTGAACCCATTCATTCTTGTTTGACAGAACTCATAGAGCTCTGTCAAACACTGATGAATTGATTACATTTCTGGCTGCACAATGGGAAAGAGTACAGTAGACTGAGTAGAGTCATGTTAATGGAATGGTCACTTTGCCAATTATTCAATTAACAGGAGTGTTAAACAGGGACTGTGTCATTTTCCTATATTCTAGAGATAAACTTAGCATTTATTCTATTATATCTTGTTTGACAGAGCTCCATCGTCCATGAGCTCTGTCAAACAAAATATAATAGATTAATTTGCCTTTAATGGATGTACTGATGCAAAAGAGGTCTATAAACAAAGCAAAACTGGGGAGAGTAATTTCTTGACAGGTTGGGAGATTTTTTTCATTTAACAGGAGTTTACCCAATAACCTCTATTCAATTAACAGGTTAAATTTGTACTGGAGGTATAGTAAATGGTTTTGTGTTGGCAAATTATATTCAATTAACAGGACTATTCAGTTAAGAGATACCGGTATCCAATTAAGTGGGCTCCACTGTATTTCAACAAAATCATATCATGTGACACCTCGTTGGAAGAAGCTTGATTAGCTGGTTCCAATGAGGCAGCACATGATATGGTTTTGTTGAAATTTTTTGAAAAATAACTTTCAACTGTTCAATTTGTAAATTATGTGGGTGGACTTATTTATTTATTGGGGTTTAAACTCACTTTTGGCAAACGCGGTCACCCCTAAAAGGCTAAGGCAGGGCACAGACCTTTAGATTGCTTTATTTTGGGCACATCATTAGCTTAACTTGACAAAGTCAAGATAACCTATTGCCATCACACCTTCGGAAGTCTGTGAGTCTGTTCACATTTGCCTTTAGCACAGGCTACACCCTGTAGTTCTTGTCCGATTATCACTAAATTTTATATGCAGGTTTGAGTTCATGTCTAGATGAGAACGTCTCCTTTTGGTCATGATCGGTCAACCGTGATGGCTGCCTAAGCCCGAAACCAAAAAAACGTTTAGCACAGTCTGCAGATCATATTTAGTATGGAGGGATTTCAATATAACCTGGTAGGATGACTCAGTATGATGTCTAGATGAGAACTTCCATATTTGGTTGTGATTTGTCAAGCCCAAAACCCAAAAACCTTTAGCACAGTCTACAGGTCGTAATTATGGAGGAATTTCATTGTAACTTGGTAGGATGACTCCATATAATGTGCAGATGAGAACGTTCCCTTGTGGTCGCGATTGGTCAACTGTGCCGGCCACATGGACCCGAAGCCCAAAAACCGTTAGCACAGTCTACAGGTCGTATTTATGGAGGGATTTCATTGTAACTTGGTAGGACGACTCCATATATTGTCAAGATGAGAACGTCCCCTTTTGGTCAGGATCAGTCAACTGTGATGGCTACAGGAGCGTGAAGCCCGAAAACCTTTGGCACAGTCTACAGGACGTATTTATGAAGGGGTTTCATTGTAACTTGATAGGATGACTCATAAGCTCAACTTGACAAAGTCAAGATAAGCTCTTGCCATCATACGTGTGGAAGTCTTTTAGTCTGAGTCTGTTAGTCTGTGAGTTTGTTCACATTTTCCTTTAGCACAGGCTGCACCCCGTAGTTCTTGTCCGATCGTCATGGAATTTCATATGCAGGTTTGAGGTCATATCTAAATGAGAACTTCCCCGTTTTGGTTGCGATCGGTCAACCGTGATGGCTGCCCGAGCCTAAAACCCGAAAACCTTTTGCACAGTCTACAGGTCGTATTTATGAAAGGATTTCATGGTAACTTGGTAGGATGACTCTGTATAATCTGTATAATATCTAGATGAGAACTTCCCCTTTTGGTCATGATCTGTCAACCATGATGGCTGCCCTAGCCCGAAACCTAGAAACTTTTAGCACACTCTACAGATCATATTTAATATGGAGGGGTTTCATTGTAACTTGGTAGGATGACTCCTAATGATGTTAAGATGAAAACTTCCCAATTTGGTCACGATCTGTCAACCGTGATGACTGCCCGAGCCTAAAAACCTTTAGCACAGTCTACAGGCTGTATTTATGGAGGGATTTCATTGTAACTTGGTAGGATGACTCCATATAATGTCTAGATGAGAACAGCCCCTTATCACGATTGGTCAACTGCGATGGCTACAGGGGCCCGAAACCCGAAAATCTTTAGCACAGTCTACAGGTCATATTTATGAAGGGATTTCATCATAACCCGGAGGTCCATTGGCTGAAACATTTCTTGTGTTTTTTGTCCATATGGACAGAATTTGAAAGTTATAGTTTGGGTGGTAACTCCACTCCACTCCACAGGTGATTTTGTTACAATCCACTCTCCACGTACTGTACATGTTCTATCAAGAACAACTTGTCTATTGACAATGTTGTGAAAGATTGGGGATTGCAGAGAGGAATGATGGTATGGGGGTCTGTGAAAGATTGGGGATGACATAGAGGGGAATGATGGGATGGGGTCTGTGAAAGATTGGGGATGATATGGAGGGGAGTGATAGGATGGATAGGGTCTATGAAAGATTGGAGATGACATGGAGTCAAATGATGGGATGGGGGAAGTGCTGTTTGTAGATGATAACCTTTTCTTCTCCTCTTACTTTGTATTATGTTTTACAGTACAGTGATCACAAATGTGGCATCTACTTCAATCAGACTGCGATTTAGTCACTTACAGGATCAGGAATGTTGGGGTCATGGGTGGGTGGGTGTCCACCTGTAAATTTCCAACTGCACCCCCCTCCCCCCCCCCCCCCCCCACCCGCCCACCCATCAGAGGCAAAATTCTGACTACCATTACATAATGTACTAAATCCCATCACAGTGATCACACACCAATTGCAGAAGTGGTATTTTTCTCTATCAGATTGTGATCCAATTGCTCACAGGGATGGGATCTTGGAGGGGGTGTCCATCTTGCAACAAGTCAAAATTTTGCACTTACTCGTTTTTACTGGTAGAGTGCTTATTATCGGTTATCAAAATTTGTTCACATGTCTTTACCTTGTTACAATTGATGGAAGAGTGCCTACAGTCACTCTCCCATAAATTGTAATGTTGCAATTTCTGTGGAAAATGGGGGAGGGGGTGCAATTGGAAATCTAGAGATGGATACCCGCCTCTCCTGGTAAATGCTAACTCTGGTATATTGGCCATTGCGCCTGCAGTTTTTAGCTTAACTTGACAAAGTCAAGATAAGCTATTGTCATCACATGTGCGGAAGTCTGTGTGTCAGTTCACATTTTCTTTAGCACAGGCTACACCCCGTAGTTCTTGTCTGATCATCACAAAATGTCTTTATGCAGAATCGAGGTCATGTCGAGATGAGAACGTCCCATTTTGGTTGCTAATGGTCAACTGTGACGACTGTGTGGACCCGAAACCATTTATGAAGGGATTTCATTGTAAATTGGTAGGATGACTCAGTATAATGTCTAGATGAGAATGTCCTGTTTTGGCCGTGATCAGTCAACTGTGCTGGCTGCATGTGACCTAGATTTGTTTAGCGCAGTCTACAGTTCTCATTTATGAAGTGATTCCATTATAACTTGGAAGGATAACTTGGCATGATGTCTAAATGAGACTGTCCTATTTTTGGTCAGGATCGGTCAGCTGTTAGTGCCACTTGGGCACATGACCTAGATTCCTTTAGCACTGTCTACAGGTTGTTTCTTATCAACCTACTCACAATTGTTTACTACAGGCTTGCACTACAGTGGAAGTCCCTAACTCGGATAAAATACTCTCTATTTTTGTCTTTCCCAAGCAAGTTGGGAAAGAAAAGTGGTGCAAAAGCACCAATAAAAATAAGCCAAAACTGGGTCGAGTGCAACCGGCGCAGACCCAGTACGGGACGCTCTCTCCCAAGTACAACTCCACGACTTCCGTTGCCAGTGCGCATATACCGTCTCTAAAGACTCATTCTTTTTAAAATCCGCTTCGTGTCGAGATGTTTTTGCATGCTTATCAGTGTTCCACCAGCTCGATGTTTGATGTTTCCTGATTCATTATACCACAGTGTATCCTTTGTATTCTCAGGAACAGTGTTTTATATTCTCTTTTTTCTATTATATGTCCATAATGTATATTTATTTGCTCTCTCTCGGGTCGCGCGCGATTTTCGCGGGCCACGCGGTTCGGACTTAGATTTTCACAATTATTGTTCATGCTTTTTTTGCAAATTTTTCTAATTGTGTTAGAGTTAGGTGTCAGCGGGGTACCACTCCTACAGTGTTTCTTCTTTCTGTTGAGAGTAGTCTTCCTGTTGGGTGGTTCCCGGTCGACCGTCTGGGGTCTTTGTTTCTGTCACCTTTCTCTCTTTGGGGGTGTTCTGTTTTCTGATCTCACCTTCTCTGCTCCTCTCACCTCTTCCATGCCTAGGACAATTCCTTGTGGGCAGTGTCTGCTGCCTAAGCATGTGGACGATGTACATTCGTCGTGTTCCTCCTGTAATGGGTGTTCGGCCGAGCGGCCGTGTGGTGTCTGTGGAACATGGTCTTCCACCTTTTGGGCGTCAGTAAATCGTGTCGTTCATTCTCGTGGCTGTGCCTCCCGCTCCCGCGGGAAAGGAGAACGTGGTCGTTCGGGGCCTCCCGAGCCGACTTTGTCTGGTGAGAGTTATTCCTCCTCCGTGGGGGATGTGCTGTCTTTTCCTGTGGTGGATACTGCGGGAGCCGTTGAGTGTTCTGGTGTAGAGATGCCTGGTTCCGGGACTACGGTCCCCCTCCAGTCGACATCTGAGGCTGTCACTAGGGTTGTGACTCCTCCTTCGGAGCCGAGCCGGTGTGCTCTCTCCACTTTTTCACCAGCCTCAACGACTCTCGACGTATCTACTACTGCTGCTGGTCCGTCTGCTTCGTTGTCTGTTTCAGCCGGCCTTGGCTTTTCGCTGCAGGGGACTGCAGAACTGTCCGATACTGTAGACGTGGGATATCGGCCCCAGCCTTCCCTGACTTCAACTCGGCGAAGTCGGAAGGGGCTGCCGGCCGAGCCCATCGCTGTGGTCTCGTCGCCGTCGAGTACCACAGTTGTGTCTTTGGATTCGGATGTTCGTAGTGGAAACACTATGAACTCCGTGGCGTTTCCGTCCACTCACTCTGGTCACACGACCAGTTTTGGGGGACCAACGCCTTTTGTGCAGCCTGGACCTTCTGCCCCGCAGAGGTCCGCGGTGACTCTCATGAGTTCTCGCAATATTGATCCTCGGGGTGCATCGTACCCCTATACACGTCTGCCTTCAGATGTTTCGGCTGCCGCCCGTCGTCCCACGTCGGGTGTTTTGGAGGATCGTGACCCTTCGCTGGTTAAGAGGGTCAGAGGTGAAGCCACTTTGCCGGTTCGCTCCCCTGTCGAACCGGTCGGTACAGGCAGTGAGCTTAGGGAGGCCCTCTCCTTACTCACTCAGGTTCTCTCAAGGAGCCTTCCTGTTGCTTCCAGCGAGGCTATGGGTGGTTTCCAGGCGCCTCCTATGGCGCCGCCTCCCGGGATTGGAAACAGGCCGGTTTCCGATTCCTCTGGTGTCCCGACACCATGGGAGGCGTCGGCTGGTTTGCCCACGATGGGCTATGTGTCTTCCGACTCTGGGGAGGAGTCCGACATGCTTGAGGTCGAGGGCCAGCAGTCTTCGGACTTGGGGGCGGCTCTTGACTTTGTGTTTGGGTTTCTGCCTGAGCTCAAACCTGCTAACCAGCCGACAGTGTCAGCCTGGCCGCGATCATCGGTCGCGCGCCAACAGCCTGTGGAACAACCTGCTTCTGGGCGCCTTCGACCATGCCAGTCGGTACAGGTGGTTGAGGCTTTTTCAGCATTGGATGCCAAGCTGAATTCCAAGGCTTTGAAGACTTCGTTCTTCACCAGGGTTGACACCTTTTTGCCTCCTGTGCGTTATCGTTCCTACGATTCCGCCAATCCGTCAGTCTGCCAGACTTTGACGGTTCTGGATCAGGACTCCACTTCCCTCGGGCTTTCCAAGCCCAAGTCTGCCGTCATTCCAATGACGACTCTGGAGTCCACGTTGGGCTTATCTAGAGAGATGCTTGGCATGCTTTCTCTCTCAGATCACGTCGTCTCAGCTTTGGCTGCTTATCTGCCTCCAGATAAGTTTGACGAGGTACAGGCTCCTTTGCGTGTGCTGTCCAAGGCGCTTATGCACCTTACTCACACTCATGCCTGTAACACGGCCAATTTGGAATTAGTTCGAAGGGACGCTGTGCTGGACACAGGACGATCCCTTCCCGAGGAGCAACGTGCTACTCTTCGATCTGCTTCTTTGGCAGGTCCGCAACTTTTCCATGGTTCCGTGTCGACGGTCCGGGATGACGTCCTACGTCATTCCAAAGATCAGCTGCTGTTTCGTCAGCTTGATCAGCCTTCTCGGGGAGGCAAGGGCCGTTCCAAGCCTAACAAGTACCCTTCTGCTTCCTCTGTGAAGCAAAAGGCTGGTCCTTCTGCCGCCGCCTCTACTTCTTACTCACGGGGTAAAGGTAGGGGTCGGCAGAATCGAGGGAAGTCTCAGGATTCTTCATTTAGCAGAGGAGGTGGTTTCTCCTCTCGCGGGCCTCGTCGGGGCTCGAAATGAAGGTCCTCACCTCGACTCGTCCCAGGTTGGAGGAAGGATAGCAGAGTTCGCAGACCATTGGACCACCATCACATCCGATCCATGGGTGTTAGATGTTGTTCGGTCCGGGCTGCGCATATCCTTCCGACGGCACCCCACTCTGTCAAGGGTGCCTCTTCCAACCACAGTTCCTTCAGACGTTTTACGTCGGGAACTTTTGTCCACGGAGATTGCCAATCTCCTGGCAAAGGGGGCGATCGAGGTCGTCAAGAACGTTCAGTCAGTGGGTTTCTATTCCCGCATGTTCATGGTGCCGAAGAAGGACGGCCGACTCCGACCGGTTATCGATCTGAGCATCCTGAACCAGTCTATCATTGCTCCCAAGTTCAGCATGGAGACTTTCAGGTCGGTCCGCCAATCAATTCACCAGGGAGATTTCGCAGCCAGCATCGACCTGCGAGACGCTTACTTCCACGTTCCGATGCATCGGGCGTCACGGAAGTATCTCAGGTTCGCTTTTCTGGGGCGAGTTTACCAGTTCAAGGCCATGCCTTTCGGCCTCAACCTGGCTCCTTGGGCGTTCACCAGACTGATGTCGCATGTGATAGCGTTCCATCGCACACAGTCCAGGGTGACTACTTCGGCATATCTGGACGATATCCTCCAGAGGCATTCCAATGCTGCCTTATTGGAATCGGATGTCGCCACTCTGTTGAGCTTGCTCACGTCGCTAGGATTCAGAGTCAACGAGGAGAAGTCGGACCTGGTCCCTTCTCAGTCGTTTTGTCATCTGGGGATGTCTTTCCAAACCAAATTCAATTTGGTGGCTGTTCCCCAGGCCAAGGCTGTGATTCTCTCAGCTTTTGCTCTGACTCTGTCCCAGTCCAGGTCCGCGACCGCTCGGAGTTTTCTCTGGCTGATCGGTCTCTGCGGTTCGGTGACGGATCTCATTCCTCTAGGTCGGCTGCGTGTCAGACCTCTCCAACACTTTCTGCTCAGTCGTTGGAGACCGAATGTAGATTCTCTGGATCAGATGCTTCCGTTTCCGGACTCTCTGTATCCTCACCTTCTTCCCTGGACAGATGTTCAGTGGATTACGCAGGGTGTTCCGCTGGACTTACCCACGTCCGATCGCGTTCTGACGGCAGATGCCAGCGATCTCGGATGGGGTGCAACGTTGGATCCTCTCGGTCTTTCCCTACACGGGATGTGGGACCAGGATCACGCAGCTCTACACATCAACCAGAAGGAGCTTCTTGCTCTTCTTCTGAGTTTTAGGCAGTGGATCCCTCACCTGTCGAATCGCCAGGTCCTTCTACTATCCGACAATTCGACAGTGGTTGCTTACATTCGGAACCAGGGCGGCACGCACTCGCTTCCGATGTACGAGTTAGCTTGGGATCTTTTACTGCTCGCTCAGGAGGTTCACGCCGGAGTGGTTGTTCGTCACATTCCCGGTCGTCTGAACGTCCTAGCCGACTCCCTGTCCCGACAGGGCAGGGTTATTTCCACCGAGTGGATGCTTCACAGGGCAGTGTTCCAGTCGCTTTGCGATCTCTGGGGACGTCCCCACATCGATCTCTTTGCAACTCGTTGGAACCATCAGGTGGACACTTTCGTGTCCCCGTGTCCAGATCCTCTGGCTTTTGCCGTGGACGCTCTGTCACTCGATTGGAACGGTCTAGTCGGCTACGCCTTCCCGCCGGTTCCGATTCTTCCTCAGGTTCTCGCCAAAATTCGAACCTGCAGTTGTCGAATCATTCTGATCGCTCCCCTGTCGCCTCAGCGGGTGTGGATCAATCAGCTCCGCTCGCTGATGGCGGCGGTTCCGGCACGTCTCCCGCTACGCCGCGACCTTCTTTGTCAAGGTCGCCCGAGGAGGTTTCACGTCGACCCGACTTCATTGTGCCTTCACGCATATCTTTTGTCAGGTCCTGTCTCCTCCGTAGAGGTTTTTCGAGACGAGCAGTGGAGTGCATTTCTTCTTCAAGGAGGCACTCCACTGGTTTAGCTTATGCAGCTAAATGGAAGGTCTTCTGTCGATGGTGTGCTGATCACTCTGTTGATTATGCCAATCCTTCGATTTCACAGATTGCGGAGTTTCTGGTATATCTGTTTGATTCTCGGGGTCTCCAGCCTGTTACCATCAAGGGTTACAGGTCTATGCTTTTTCTTATGTGGGGAAGCGTCGTATCGGCACTAATCCTTACCTCTCCAAGCTTGTTCGGCACTTTTCTTTGAAAAGGCCTCGGACTTTGCAGCTTACTCCACGATGGAATCTTTCGTGGGTGCTGCTTTGCTTGGGGGGGGGGGGGGGGGGGGGGGGGGGGGGGGCGCCGTTCGAACCTTTATAAGACGGCTTTTCTGATGGCATTTGCTTCGGCCAGACGGGTTAGTGAGCTTCACGCCCTCTCGGTTGACCCGGCCTTTTTTAGGAGTTCTCCCAACAGTGTTACTTTTACCACTGATTGCTCCTTTTTGGCTAAGAATCAGTTACCAGATACTACTCCTCCTCCTATCTGTATCAGGGCTCTTCCCTCTGTTGAGGGTACTCGCCCTTAGCTCTGTCCGGTCCGTGCTATTCGCATTTATCTTGATCGGACACGCTTCATACGGAAGGGCAGAAAACGTTTTTTTCTGTCTCTCATTCCGGGTCGACAGAAGATCTCTCCTCAATCCATTTCTCAATGGATTTGTCTTGCTATTCGTACGGCTTATAGTCGTTTAGCAGCTGGCGATTGTATTACCAATCGTATTTCTGCCCACGAGGTGCGGGCACTGTCTACCTCTTGGGCTTATTCTAACTCCGTCAAGTTGTCGGATGTTATGCAGGCAGCCTACTGGAGAAATGCTTCTACTTTCTCCACCTTTTATTTACGCCAGTTGCAGGAGCAGTCGGAGGACCTTTTTGCCTTGGGTCCTCTTTCTTCTGCTCAGGCTGTTGTCTGCCATAGCCATTAGGCTTCTTGAAGGTCAGTTTCAGCCTTGTGCTGTTACTGCCCTTTTTTCTGTCTGTGTGTCACACAGACTCATATGTCTCTTTTCATTGTCCTTTACCAATGATTGCGACATTATGGTTGATAAGCCTCAGGACCTCTTCCTTCTGCTTCACGGTTCCAGTGCACTAGGGTTATGTGGGGGTTGGTTATGCGATTCCCTCCAGCCTTTTGTCTATTCAGCCTGTAGTAAACAATTGTGAGTAGGTTGATAAGAAATCTAAATTTTATAGTAAATTTCCTTTCTTATTATACCTACCACAATTGTTTACATGGAGGCCCTCCCGTCTTCTTTACGGGTAAAGAATCTTTCCTCCCCGCTGATCACATAACTCTAACGTTTACGGATTCAAAAAGAATGAGTCTTTAGAGACGGTATATGCACACTGGCAACGGAAGTCGTGGAGTTGTACTTGGGAGAGAGCGTCCCGTACTGGGTCTGCACCGGTTGCACTCGACCCAGTTTTGGCTTATTTTTATTGGTGCTTTTGCACCACTTTTCTTTCCCAACTTGCTTGGGAAAGACAAAAATAGAGAGTATTTTATCTGAGTTAGGGACTTCCACTGTAGTGCAAGCCTGTAGTAAACAATTGTGGTAGGTATAATAAGAAAGGAAATTTACTATAAAATTTAGATTTTTATGAAGGGACTTCATTGTAACTTGGTAGAATAACTCGGTATGATATCTGGATAAGACTGTCGGATTTTGGTCATGGTTGGTCAACCATGACTGATGGACAGCCTCTTGTCCTGGATTCCTTTAGCAAAGTCTACGAGTCATATTTATGAATGGATTTCATTTTAACTTGGTAGGATGACTTGGTTTAGAATGATTTTACTGTAACTTGTAACTTTGGTTGACATACATTAACTGTGACGGACACATCAACCCAGGCCTCAATTCTTCAGCACTTTCTACACCTCAAATTATTCTTATTGAAAACATAGTTCATGTAGGGAACAGAAATTAACATATTCTCAATTATCACAAGTCTTGTCTTATTTCATAATCCTTTCATAAACATTGAACATTATCCTTTTCATCAAACACTACACAGTCAAGTTAAGCTACAGTGTCACTGACACTTTCATTACTTTTAGCAAGTGGACAATGTGCCTTGGATTAAACCTTTCCCTAATGCATCGGCTGCATCCGTCACAAAATATACAAATTGTGCTGTGGAAATGACCCCTCATTGGAACAAGCTCGTTTAAATGAGGGGGTCACATGATATGGTTTTGTGTGAATTGGTTTATAAACAATGGTATTCCAAAACATCAAACTAAAAAACTACACTTTTCAAGGATTGGTATGTAAATAACGTGATTCAATAAACTTCAAAGTCAGTAATGCTACTCACTGTCTTTTCACTCATGCATTCCGTGGAGAATCATCTAATTGACTGACGGTTGCTCCATTGAAGCTGCATTTCATCATTTTTATCCAACAAGTGAGATTTTACAGTGTTACAGAAAGAAACCGGACAGAGGATTTTCTTTGGATCGAGACCCAGAGGGGATTCTGTCAAAATACTTGCCGCTTTTATAATCACAGTATTTTAATAAACCGATATAAGGCATTACAACTGCTAAAAGTTGGACAAGTGAACTGAATTAGGCCCACAAAGTAGATCTTCTGTTTCTCGGGCCATTTTTAGCTTAACTTGACAAAGTCAAGATAAGCTATTGCCATCACACGTGTGGAAGTCTGTTAGTCTGTGAGTCTGTTCACATTTTCCTTTAGCACGGGCTACACCCTGCAGTTCTTGTCTGATTGTCACAAAGTTTCATATGCAGGTTTGGGGTCATGTCTAGATGAGAACGCCCCCTTTTGGTCGCGATCGGTCAACCGGTATGGCTGCCCAAGCCCAAAACCCGAAAACCATTAGCATAATCTACAGGTCATATTTATGAAGGGATTTCATTGTAACTTGGTAGAATGCCTCTGTACAATGCCTAGATGAGAACGTCCCCTTTTGGGCATGATCTGTCAACCGTGATGGCTGCCCAAGTCTGAACCCAAAAACTTTTAGCACAGTCTGCAGGTCATGTTTAATATGGAGGTATTTCATTGTAACTTGGTAGGATGACTCCTTATGATGTCTAGATGAGAATTTTCCCATTTGGACATGATTTGTCGACCGTGATGACTGCCCGAGCCCAAAACCCGAAAACCTTTAGCACAGTCAACAGGTCTTATTTATGGCGGAATTTCATTGTAACTTGGTGGGTTGTCTTCATATAATGTCTAGATGAGAAAGTCCTCTTTTGGACGTGATTGGGCAACTGTGATGGCTACAGGGGCCCGAAGTCCGAAAACCTTTAGCATAGGCAAAAGGTCATATTTATGGAAGGATTTCATTGTAACCTGTTAAGTTGACTCCATATAATGCCCAGATGATGACATCCCATTTTGGTCATGATTGGTCAACTGTGATGGCTACAGGTGCCCAAAGTCCGAAAACCTTGAGCACTGTCTGCAGGTCATATTTATGAAGGGATTTCATTGTAACTTCGTAGGATCACTCCAGATGATGCCCAGATGAGATTGTCCCCTTTGGTTGCGATCATTCAACCATAATGGCTGCCCGAGCCCGAAAACCTTTAGCACAGCCTACAGGTCACATTTATGAAGGGATTTCAATGTAATCTGGTAGGTTGACTTCATATAATGTCTAGATGAGAACGTCCCCTTTTGGACGTGATTGGGCAACTGTGACAGCTATAGGGGCCCGAAGCCTGAAAACCTTTAGCACAGTCTACAGGTCATATTTATGAAGGAATTTCATTGTAGCATGGTAGGATGATTCCAAATAATGTCAAGATGAGAACATCCCCTTTTGGTCGCGATCGTTCAGCCTTTATGGCTGCCCAAGCCCAAAGACCTTTAGCATAGTCTACAGGTCGTATTTATGGAAGGATTTCATTGTAACTTGTTAAGTTGACTCCACACAATGCCTAGATGATGACATCCCCTTTTGGTCGTGATTGGTCAACTGTGACGGCTACAGGGGCCCAAAGCCCAAAAACCTTGAGCACTGTCTACAGGTCATATTTATGAAGGGATTTCATTGTAACTTCGTAGGATCACTCACTCCAGATGAGAATTTCCCTTTTGGTTGCGATCATTCAACCATAATGGCTGCCCGAGCCCGAAGCCCAAAAACCTTCAGCACAGTCTACTGATCATATTTATGAAGGGATTTCATTGTAACTTGGTAAGTTGACTTCATATAATGTCTAGATGAGAACGTCCCCTTTTGGACTCGATTGGGCAACTGTGACCGCTACAGGGGCCCGAAGCCTGAAAACCTTTAGCACAGTCTACAGGTCATATTTATGAAGGGATTTCATTGTAGCTTGGCAGGATGACTCCAAATAACGTCTAGATGAGAACGTCCCCGTTTGGTCGCGATCATTCAGCTTTGATGGCTGCCTGAGCCCCAAAACCTTTAGCATAGTCTGTAGATTGTATTTGTGTAAGGATTTCATTGTAACTTGTTAAGTTGACTCGATATAATGCCTAGATGATGACATCCCCTTTTCGTCGTGATTGGTCAACTGTGTCGGCTACAGGGGCCCGAAGCCCGTAAACCTTGAGCACAGTCTACAGGTCATATTTATGAAGGGATTTCATTGTAACTTCGTGGGATCACTCTAAATGATGCCCAGATGAGAATGTCCCCTTTTGTTTGCGATCATTCAACCATGATGGCTGCCCAGGCCCAAAGCCCGAAAACCTTTAGCACAGTCTACAGGTCATATTTATGAAGTGATTTCATTGTAATTTGGTAGATTGACTTCATATAATGTCTAGATGAGAACGTCTCATTTTTGGATGCGATTGGGCAACTGTGACGGCTACAGGGGCCCAAAAACCTTTATCACAGTCTACAGGTCATATTTATGAAGGGATTTCATTGTAGCTTGGTAGGATGGCTCCAAATAATGTCTAGATGAGAACGTCCCCTTTTGGTCATGATCATTCCAAAACCCCAAAACCTTTAGCATAGTCTATAGGTTGTATTTATGTAAGGAATTCATTGTAACTTGTTAGGTTGACTCCATATAATGCCTAGATGATGACATCCCCCTTTGGTCGTGATTGGTCAGCTGTGATGCCTTCAGGGCCCGAAGCCCGAAAACCTTGAGCACAGTCTGCAGGTCATACTTATGAATGGATTTCATTGTAACTTTGTAGAATTACTCTAGATCATGCCCAGATGACAACGTCTTCTTTTGATTGCGATCATTCAACCATGATGGCTTCCCGAGCCCAAAACCCGAAAACTTTAGTACAGACTGCAGGTCGTATTTGTGAAGGGATTTCATTGTAACTTAGTAGAATGACTCAGTATAATGTGGAGATGAGGACGTCCCCTTTTGGTAGCAATCGGTCAACTGTCATGGCTAGACAGGCCCGAAGCCCGAAAACCTTTAGCACAGTCTACTGGTACAGGCCATATTTAAGAAGGGATTTCAATGTAACTTGACAGGATGACTCGTTTTGTAATAATTTCACTGTAACTTGGTAACTTTCGTTGACATACGTTAACTGTGAGGGCCACATACATTAACTGTGAGGTCATATTAACTCCCCCCCCCCCCCCCCCCCCCCCCCCCCCCCCCCCCCCCCCCCCCCCCCCCCCCCCCCCCCCCCCCCCCCCCCCCCCCCCCCCCCCCCACCCTCACCCCACCCTTTAAAAGTCAAGATAAGCTATTGCCATCACTCGTGCGGAAGTCTGTTAGTCTGTTCACATTTTCCTTTAGCACGGGCTACACCCCGCAGTTCTTGTCTGATTGTCACGAAATTTCATATGCAGGTTTGGGGTCATGTCTAGATGAGAATGTCCCCTTTTGGTTGCGATCGGTCAACCAGTATTACTGCCCGAACCCAAAACCCGAAAACCATTAGCACAGTCTACAGGTCGTATTTATGAAGGGATTTCATTGTAACTTGGTAGGATGCCTCTGTATAATGCCTAGATGAGAATGTCCCCTTTTGTGCATGATCTGTCAACCGTGATGGCTGCTCAAGCCCGAAACGCAAAACTTTTAGCACAGTCTGCAGGTCATGTTTAATATGGAGGGATTTCAGTCTGCAGGTCTGCAGGTCATGTTTAATATGGAGGGATTTCATTGTAACTTGGTAGGATGGCTCCTTATGATGTGTGGATGAGAATTTCCCCATTTGGGCGTGATCTGCCAACCGAGACGACTGCCCGAGCCCAAAACCCAAAAACCTTTAGCACAGTCTACAGGTCATATTTATTGAGGAATTTCATTGTAACTTGGTGGGTTCACTTCATATAATGTATAGATGAGAAAGTCCCCTTTTGGACGTGATTAGGCAACTGTGACGGTTACAGAGGCCCAAAGCCCAAAAACCTTTAGCACAGTCTACGGGTCATATTTATGAAGGGATTTCATTGTAACTTGGTGGGATGACTCCAAATAATGTCTAGATGAGATCGTCCCATTTTGATCACGATCATTCAGCCTTGATGGGTGGCTGAGCCCAAAAACCTTTAGCATAGGCAAAAGGTCATATTTATGGAAGGATTTCATTGTAACCTGTTAGGTTGACTTCATATAATGCCTAGATGATGACATCCCCTTTTGGTCATGATTGGTCAGCTGTGATGGCTGCAGGTGCCCGAAGCCCAAAAACCTTTAGCACAGTCTACAGGTCATATTTATGAAGGGGTTTCATTGTAACTTCGTAGGATCACTCCAGATGATGCCCAGATGAGATTGTCCCCTTCGGTTACGATCATTCAACCATGATGGCTGCCTGAGCCCGTAGCCTGAAAACCTTTAGCACAGTCTACAGGTCATATTTATGAAGGGATTTCATTGTAACTTCGTAGGATCACGCCAGATGATGCCCAAATGAGAATGTCCCCATTTGGTTGCGATCATTCAACCATTAAGGCTGCCCTAGCGCACCGCCCGAATACCATCAGCACAGTCCTCAGGTCATATTTATGAAGGGATTTCATTGTAACTTGGTAGGTTTGACTTCATATAATGTCCAGATGAGAACGTCCCCTTTTGGACACGATTGGGCAACTGTGATAGCTACAGGGGCCCGAAGCCCAAAAACCTTTAGAGCAGTCTACAGGTCATAATTATGAAGGGATTTCATTGTAGCTTGGTAGGATGACTCCAGATGATGCCCAGATGAAAATGTCCCCTTTTGGTTGCGATCATTCAACCATGATGGCTGCCCGAGCCCAATTTATTTATTGGTGTTTAAGGTCACATATTTCTGCTCAATGGCTGACCAGGACCATGACAGTTTTACAGGTGGAGGAAGCCGGAGTACCCGGAGAGAAGTTCAGAGAACCACTGAGCAATGGCGACCAACTGTCAGCTCCCCAACATATCAACTCCACTAAAGCAGGGTTAGCACTGGTTGACAGGTGCACCATCGACGTGCAGTATGCCTTAGTACACAACGTCACCGTGCCCCCACGTGGGCAATGGGGGTGAAGTGTCTTGCCCAAGGACACAATGCGGTTGCCGCAGGTGGGATTCGAACTGAGTACCTCTCGGCTTGCAGCCTGTACCTCTACCACCTGAGCCACCGCGTCTCCACCCTAGCCCAAAGCCCGAAAACCTTTAGCACAGTCTTCAGTTCATATGTTTGAAGGGATTTCATTGTAACTTGGTAGGTTGACTTCATATAATGTTTTAGATGAGAACAGCTCCTTTTGGACACCACAAAGGGAACTGTGACGGCTACAGGGGCATGAAGCCTGAAAACCTTTAGCACAGTCTTCAGGTGAAATTTATGAAGGGATTTCCTTGTACCTTGGTAGGATGACTCCAAATAATGTTTAGATGAGAACATCCCCTTTTGGTCGCGATCATTCAGCCTTGATGGCTGCCCGAGCCCAAAATCCCAAAACCTTTAGCATAGTCTAGGTATTTATGGAAGGATTTCATTGTAACCTGATAGTTTGACTCCGTATAATATGCCTAGATGATGACATCCCCTTTTGGTCGTGATTGGTCAACTGTGATGGCTTCAGGGGCCCGAAAACCTTGAGCACAGTCTACAGGTCATATTTATGAAAGGATTTCATTGTAACTTTGTAGGATCACTCCAGATGATGCCCAGATGAGAATGTCCCCTTTTGGTTGTGATCATTCAACCATGATGGCTGCCTGAGCCCAAAGCCCAAAAACCTTCAGCACAGTCTACAGGTCATATATATGAAGGGATTTCATTGTAACTTGGTAGGTTGACTTCATATAATGTCTAGATGAGAACGTCCCCTTTGGATGCAATTGGGAAACTGACGGCTACAGGGGCCCAAAGCCCGAAAAACCTTTAGCACAGTCTACAGGCCACATTTATGAAGGGGTTTCAATGTAACTTGATAGGATGACTCGTTTTGGAATAATTTCACTGTAACTTGGTAACTTTCGTTGATATACGTTAACTGTAAAGGCCACATACATTAACTGTGAGGTCATTTTAACCCACCCCTCATCTGTTTAGTACAGTGTACACCTCATATTATTTTTATCAAAAACATAGCATACAGGGAACAGAAATGAACATATTCCCAATTATCACAATTCTTGTCTTATTTCATAATTCTTTTATAAACATTGAACATTATCCTTTTCATCAAACACAACACACAAGTTAAGCTACAGTGTCATTGACGCTTTCATTTAAAGTTTGCATTGGTTATAAAACGAGAACGTTTGGCAGTCAAAAGTACCATGTGGAAGGGTATGAGAAACAGATTTTTAACTGTTTTAGGCCTCACATACATTTTACAGTTCAAAAGTACTAAGGATTTCTCTTATAATTAGAACATGTAATATCCAAACCACAAGTGGGTTGGTAAATATTCTGCTTTTGGTATTTTTGTTCCTCTTTCTGTACAAAAGCAACAGTAAATCAATATTACAATTTATGAGTGTTATAAATGCAAATATGTACTCTTAACTGCTTAATAACAGTGATGGCTGAATAGTAGTGATGGTCAGGATATTTGATTGGAAATAATAATATTGATGGCATTTTCCCACTATTCCTCCCTTCCAAATATTAGTGATTTCTGTGATTTTTCTCCAAAATGAATAATGGTGCCGGCAATAAAATACTGTGAAATCAAGACTGCGTTAAGAACGAGCTGAAATAGCTTTTCACATTAAATGTTCATGCATTTCTTTTAGTTTTAGATTGGTGAAATGCTATAGTGTTGCATACATGGAGGCCCTTGCAAATATTTGAATATGACTGAATCGAAATCTGGACACTATTCATGAATCAAATCGAATTGAATATCAAATTGAATACATAACACTTGTTATCAGTGGTATTACGGCAGAAAAAAAATAACATTTAAATTCAGTGCATACACTTAAGTTGCAAACGACATATCATTAAGTTCTCTTTCCCGTGTAGACAGACCAGTATTTGATGTGAGGTCTCTGGTGGGCATGTTCATGGAAACATTCTGCAGTTGGTTCCATATTTACTACATAAAAAAAACCAAATTTTCTGTGCAGCTCAGTTATTCTGGGTTTATTTAAAATATAGAGTATCCCAATCCAGAAGGATTCCAAAACAAAACTCGAAAAGAAATTTATTATATTTGCTGTTGCTGAGAGGGGGGGAGGGGGGGGGGGGTGGGGGGGGGGTGGTGGTGGCACCCCTTCCAGCAGTTTTGTCAGAACTTAGGCAGTGGTTGAAAATCAACTAAGATGGGGTCACGGTGGCATTGTGGTAACCGGTTCTTGTCAGATCACCGAAGTTAAGCAACGTCAAGCCCAGTTAGTCCTCGGATGGTTGACCATCTGAGCAATCGATTTGGACTCCAGCGATGTGTCCTTGAGCAAGGCACTTAACACTTAGTGTCCACATGGGGGCACGATGACGCTGTGTACTTAGGCGTACTGTATGTCGATGGTGCGCATGTCTTCAACCATGTGCTGCAGTGTGGAGTTACAATGTTGGGGAGCTGGTAGCTGCTCGTTGTTGCTCGGTGGTTCTCTCCTGGTACACTAGCTTCCTCCACCTGTAAAACTGTCATGGTCATGATTAGCCATTGTGCATAAATAAGTATGTGACCTTGAACACCAATAAATAAATTAATCAAATAAGATTCTTTTGTATACATTCACGCAGCAGGCCGAACATTTTACACAAAGTTCATTAAAGTTTTTGTGTTTTATTTTTATCCAGACAAGGGCCAAAATGCCCTTGTGCTGAAACGACCATAAACCATTATTTAACTGATAGAGTGCTGGAAGCCCATATTTGGGCTTTGTTCTCAAGTGCAGATCCTGCAATAAAAGCTTCATATTCTGTAAATGTGCTTCGTATTATCTTTGAAGTGAAATTACTTGGCCTGTATGGATTTGCATTGTCACAATTGATGGGAGAGTGCCCAAAGGCACTCTCCCATAAATTGTTACAAGTCACAGACATGTGAATAATTTTCGACAACCAAAAATAATTTAGCACTCTACCAGTTAAGTGTATTTCATTGGGATCTTGGGTTTTAAATGGGAGGTTTTGATTTTTCTGTCTATTACAGGGGGGGGGGGGGGGATTTGGGTGTTTACGACAACCCGACACATAACACGTGATTCTAGCATCTATTTACAATGTTTTGGATTAATTGTGATTTGAAAGAAGTTGTGTTAACTGTCGTCGTCACTCCAAATGAAGACTGTCAGAAAATGAACATGAATAAAAGAAAAGGTCGCTTTGTATTTACTTTGTTGTATTTTTCGACAATGTTGTGGACTGACTGCGATTTGAATTACCCTGAGTGACCTAAATGTGTTTAGTGTGGAGTATAGTTTACTACTGCCGTTCTGAAATGCAAACTGGTAACTACAAATATAGAAATCAGAAAAGAGCGTATTTTATTTGATTTCTATGATGACAAAACACAATGCAGCTTTGAAACTATTTCTGAGAAGTCGTTTGAATGAAGTAAAATCTGTGCACCATGACAAATAACTCAAAGACTGACTTGTAATGGCTACACCACACCTTTATTAAAAGTCCTGTAAAATCACATACAGTAGTCAGTACAGTGTAGCTAAGAAAATAGCAAATAAACATCATTATGTCTGAACAAATTTTACCTTACTCACATCTACATACAACTGACATCCCTCCCTCTCATGACATGTCCTCTATGGGCAGACACAAAGTGCCCTTGACATGTCGGATCTAAAGCACCAGATGGATATAAAGTGCCCTGGTGGATGGAGGGGTGGTAGAGGCAAATTGTAATGGCAGCTGCGTTGTGTTGAAAACAGATGATAAGTGACTTCTCCGCTGCCAGTGTCTGTTGACTACCTCGGCCAAATCACACATTAATTAACCATGGTATATACCAATGTCCAGCTTCAGATGGCAAAAACAAAGACATTGGGTGATAACAATTAACACTACTTCTACTTCTACTTCTACCAATGAGTGGCCACCATCAACACATTGATTATTCTGCCACTTGAGAAGATGCGCATGTTTTTTTTTTTTTTTTTTTTTTTTTTTTTTGATTGTGCTGTACATTTCAAATACAGTGAGAGGTTAAAAGCATCATGATCTATGGCTAAATAATCCTGTGTAATTGAGTTTTGAAGTTATCAAGACTCATGTTGGTGGTGACGCTGGCACTTGGTAATGTGTTCCAGTCCTTTATGGTCCTGGGGTAGAAGGAATTTTTCCTAACTTCAGTACGACACAATGGTAATTGGAACCCTTTTACATTTGTCCCACGTGATGTTCTGTCTGATGGAATGAGACTTTTTGTTGTGTCTACATAGACTGTTCTGTTGATAAGTTTGTGTAACATTGTCAGCCTAGCTATTTTTCTACGGTCTTTCAGGGCTTTCCAATTTAGACTCTCAATCATGGAGCTAACAGACGAGGTGTTATGGTGACGATTTGTTACATATCTCGCTGCCCTCCTTTGTACCATTTCAAGCCAGTGGATGTTTTTCTGATGGTACGGGTCCCATCAGCACAAACACCTGCATGGTTTGGGTACAGTTGTGATCAACAACAAGGTGGGAACACTGATCTGCTACGAGGATCAAAACACAACGCCGCCTTCATAGCTCTTGTTCCGATGGTACTAGGTGTCATCCTGTTATTAGCTCATCTTGACAAAGTCAAGCTGAGCTAATCTCATCGTTCTGTGTCCGTTGTCCGTCCATCTGTCGTCCGTCAACACCTTGTTTCGGTCTTCTCCAATGCCACCAATTCAAGTGAAAGTTTGTGTGAGTGATGGTCCCGAAGGGGCATTGCATTTTTGTTCAACTCAACATCCCCAGCCCCATAGGGAAGGAGTGGAGAAAAATGCTCCAAAATATTTTAAAAATCTTCTTCTTATGAACCAATGTGTTCAATGACTTGATATTTGCTATGGAGGTTCCTTTTGAGGTGTAGAATCAAGTTTGTTCAAACGAAGTTCGTGAAGCGATATTTGGCTTTGTAATGGGAGGGGTAAAAATTTTTAACCAAATTTGGTATGTGGTATTATTGGGTCATAAGTACTTGATTCATGCAAAAAAAACCAAAAACATTCCCGCATCCCCAAGGGAACCCTGGGAGCTAAAAATAGAAATATTTTCAAACGCCCATATTTCCCAAGCCACAAGGAACAGAGAGCTGTTATTTGGTATGAAGTATCCTTTGGACCAGTAGAAGTGAATGGTAAAAAAAAAATTGCCATCTTCCTTAGATCCACCAGTCAGAATGCTTTCATATTTGGTGTGCAACATCTCTAGGGGGGTGGGGGGGGGGAGGGGGGGGTCACTCCCCCATAAATTGTAACAAGGCATATCCTAAAAGACTAAATAATATCACTTTAAAGATAGTTTGAAACGTAGCCACTGAATTTGAAGCCTTTAAGTTGTGGTACATGCACCTAAGAACAGAGCCCAAATATGGGCTTCCAGCACTCTACCAGTTAAAGAATGAAAGGAAATCTTCGGAAATGTTAAGTGCAATTGTTAATTGCTTTGGGGGCTTTTTTTATGGTTTTGAAATATACTGCTAACAAATTATGAGAGGAGGTGGGGGTGGGGGGGGGGGTGGGGGACTTATTCACCTGAAATTATGGTTGGAGGGATTTCTGTTCGCCTGAAAAAAAAATGAGGGGGGGGGGGTGTATTTTTGCTCATTGTGTGAAACCGATTGGGGGGATTTTTGTAGGTCACCGGCTGCTGATTGAAAATAATGACTAATCTGCATGTAGTCTCTCACCATTTTAAATTTAAAAAATATTACGTTGGGGTGGGGGGGGGGGGGGGTGGGAGTGTTGAGGGGCTGTTAAAAAAATGCAGGAAACTATACTATGTGGTGGGTGGGTACCAGAGAATGCCAAATGTAATTTTTTACACCCTTTTGTCAATTTTTAGCTCACCGAAGGGAGCTCAACTTATCACTTGCCGTCCGTCGTTGTCCGGCGTCTTCGTCGTCCGTCCGGCGTCGTGAACATTTTTCAAACGACTTCTCCTCTGAAACCGCTAGGTCGATTTGCTCAAAACTTTGTATGGATGTTCATTACCATATGTCAATTCAAGTTTGTTCAAATGAAATGGACATGCCCACTTGGGGCTCCATAGGGGGGATAACTCTGATAGCACCGTATGAATTATAGAAAAATTATTAAAAAATCTTCTTCTTCAGAACCAATGGGCAGAATCTTTTGATTCTTGGTACGCAGCATCTTGGTATGGGTCTGATTCAAGGTTGTTTAAATTGGCCCCCCTGGATTCATATTTGGGCTCACTATAGAAGCCCAAATTCGAACTTTGTGCATTTCAGGCAAATTTCTTAAAAAATCTTCTTCTCCAGATCCAGCAGGCAGAATCTTTTGATATTTGGTATGCAACATTGCGGGGTGGATCTGATTCCAGTTTGTTCAAATCGGCTCCCTGGATTCACATTTGGGCTCAGTATAGAAGCCCGAATTCTAACTTGGTGCATTTCAGGCAAATTTCTTAAAAAATCTTCTTTTCCAGATCAAGCAGGCAAAATCTTTTGATATTTGGTATGCAACATTGTGGGGTGGATCTGATTCAAGTTTGTTCAAATCGGCCTCCTGGATTCATATTTGGGCACAGTATAGCAGCCCAAATTTGAACTGAGTGCATTTCAGGCAAATTTCTTAAAAAATCTTCTTCTCCAGATCCAGCAGGCAGAATCTTTTGATATTTGGTATGCAACATTGTGGGGTGGATCTGATTCAAGTATGTTCAAATCAGCCCCCTGGATTCATATTTGGGCTCACTATAGAAGCTCGAATTCGAACTTAGTGCATTTCAGGCAAATTTCTTAAAAAATCTTCTTCTCCAGATCCAGCAGGCAGAATCTTTTGATATTTGGTATGCAAAATTGTGGGGTGGATCTGATTCAAATTATTTAAATCGGCCCCCTGGCTTCATATTTGGGCTCAGGATAGAGGCCCAAATTCGAACTTAGTGCATTTCAGGCAAATTTCTTTAAAAATCTTCTTCTCCAGATCCAGCAGGCAGAATCTTTTGATATTGGGTATGCAGCATGCTTATTTATTATTATTATTTATTGGTGTTTAAGGTCACATACTTATGCACAATGGCTAATCGTGACCGTGACAGTTTTACGGGTGGAGGAAGCCGGAGTACCCGGAGAGAACCACCGAGCAACGACGAGCAGCTGCCAGCTCTCCAACATCGTAACTCTGAACTCTGCACTGCAGCACAGGCAGGGTTAGATTGGTTGAAGACATGCACACCATCTACGTGCAGTACGCCTCAGTACACAGTGTCATCATGCCCCCATGTAGGCAATCGGGGTGAAGTGTCTTGCCCAAGGACACAACGCGGTTGACGCAGGTGGGATTCGAACCGAGGACCTCTCGGCTTGCAGCCTGCACCTCTACCAACTGAGCCACCACGCCCCCAATGCAGCATGCTTAGGGAGGTGAGATTAAAGTTTTTTCAAGCCAAGTCCCTGGGTTCATATTTGGTTGCGCTCACTATGGTAGCCCGAATTATAACTTAGTTCAAAATGAGGAATTTTCTTTAAAAATCTTCTTCTTCAGATCCAGCAGTTGGAATGTTGTGATATTTGGTATGCAGCATCCTTAGGGGGGTGGGGGGGGGGGGGGGGAATTCAAGTTTGTTCAAGCCATGTCCCAGATCCATATTTGGGCTCACTGTGGGAGCTTGAATTGTAACTTAGTTCGAAATGAGGAATTTTCTTTAAAAATCTTCTTCAGATCCAGCAGTCAGAATGTTTTGATATGTGGTGTGTAGCATCCTTTGGGGGGTGAGATTCAAGTTTGTTAAAGTCAAGTCCCTGGATCCATATTTGGGCTCCCTGTGGGAGCCTGAATTATAACTTAGTTCAAAATGAGGAATTTTCTTTAAAAATCTTCTTCTTCAGATTAAGCAGTTGGAATGTTTTGATATTTGGCATGCAGCATCCTTAGGGGGGTAAGATTCAAGTTTGTTCAAGCCAAGTCCCTGGGCTCATATTTGGGCTAACTATTTTATCACCTCTAATTAATGGTAGCTCCTGTCTGATGAGGATAAATAATTGTACCTACTTAGAAGAGAATCTGCAATACATGGGCTGGATGAAGTTTGCCCATCTTTGAACAAATAAAAATAACAATAACAGTATATTTTCAGAAGACTTTTCGACCTGAAACAGCAAAATATAACCAATGTCATCTGATATAGCTAATTTGATTGATAGGACATCCACTCTTACTGTCAGGGTGATGTCTCATTCAAAAGCCATAGATCCATATGTATAGACATATTAACCATTACTAAGGGAAAGTTAGATTCTACCACAGTGATAAATACATGTGATTTTTATCCTCCACAGTGATTTTTATCTCTGTGGGGGTAAATATAAAAATCACATACAATAAACTTTAACACCAGACTGTGATAAAGTTTATTGGATGTGTTAAAATAATGAGTTCAACACATGACCTTTGGTTGTTTGCTGTTAAAATTGCCTGAACCAATCCAAAAGAGAAATATGTCAAAAAAGAGTGACAAGAATTCATGCAAGGATTAATCTTCATTCTGTTTCTGAAAATGTTAAAATAGTCTTCTCTCAGCCTTTCCAGTAGAGATATGTGGGTCTTAAGCAGTCTTAAAAATAAAAAGAATGAAACAACTAACAAAGCATCAAAAGCCTTTCTAGGTATTATAAAATTTACTCACAAAAATAAAGGTGCTGAACCAAGCATATGCTTCAGTTTACATTGTTTTGAGAATAAAAGACAATTCATTGCTGTATGATACTGGTAATGTTATCTGTACAGTGGAGCCCACTTAATTGTCTTTCTCTTAACTGAATAAGCCTGTTAATTGAATATAATTTGCCAACACAAAACCATTTACCACACCTCCAGTACTAATTTGATCTGTTAATTGAATATAGGTTGCAGAGTAAACTTTTGTTAATTGAATAAAAAATCTTGTAACCTGTTGTGAAATTACCCTAACTTCCCACAGTTTTCCTTTATTTTATAGACCTATTTGATCTCTGTCCATCCAATACAGGCATTTATATATCTTGTTTGACAGAGTTCATGGAGAATAATTGATAAGTTTATCTCTAGAATACAGGAAAGTTAACTGAATACTCCTGTTAATTTAATAATTATACCCCACGCAACAAAGTTGCGGGGGTATAATGTTTTTGACTGGTCCGTCCGTCAGTCCATCAGTCCTACTTGTTTTCCGGACTTTTTTTCTACACGCTTCCAGATATTGAGCTGAATTTTGGTATGTGAGTCTAACATGGTGGCCTACAGATCAAGTTTACATTCTGTTCCACTCCACTGATTTTTACCAAAATTATGGCCCCTTGGACTCTGAAAAATTCATCAAAATTACAGTTTTCCAGACTTTTTTTCTACACGTTTCCAGATATTGAGCTGATTTTTGGTATGTTAGTCTGACATGGTGGCCTACAGATCAAGTTTGCATTTTGTTCCGCTCCACTGGTTTTTACCGAAATTACGGCCCTTGAACTTTGAAAAGTTCATCAAAATTACAGTTTTGCAGACTTTTTTCCTACACGCTTCCAGATATTGAGCTGATTTTTGGTATGTTCGTTCAACATGGTGGCCTACACAACAAGTTTGGGTTTTGTTCCGCTCCACTGATTTTTACCAAAATTACGACCCCATAGACTTTGAAAAGTTCATCAAAATTACAGTTTTCTGGGCTTTCTCTCTACATGCTTCCAGATATTGAGCTGATTTTTGGTATGTTTGTCTAACATGGTGGCCTACAGATCAAGTTTGCATTTTGTTCTGCTCCACTGATTTTTACCGAAATTACGGCCCTTCGACTTTGAAAAGTTCATCAAAATTACAGTTTTCCAGACTTTTTTTCTACACGCTTTCAGATATTATCGAAATTATGGCCATTTTAGTATGTGAGTCTACCACAATGACTTACAGATCAAGTTTGCGTTTCGTTCTGCTCGACTGATTTTTGGCAAAATTACTGGCCCTGGACTCGGAAAAATACAAGTAACAGATTTCCGGGTCATTTTCCTAAAAATTACACTTTTCTGAGCTTGAAATATCGGGGCGCGTGGGGTATGTGAGCATGCTCTCTAAGGTTCTATATTTTTTATTGGTAAAGTGGCTATTCAGTTAACAGGACTCCACTCTACTAGTTAGAAAGGAGCCCAACATAGTCTTTTGCCGGAGCTTGAATTCGACAGTTCAGTCATTTTCCTTGTATTTGGGCTGTGGTAATGTTGAAAACTCATCAATTTTTTGCAATCGATAGGTTGAAAAGGTGATGGTTTGGAAGGAAATATGAGCTGAAATGTAAAACTAATCCCTTTTATGATGTAATCTATATTGAGTACGATATATACTACAATAATAGTACGAAGAGGGAGTACTACAATTCTATGATAGTGGGGTCATATAATACAAGGGTACTGTTCTCGGTAACCAATAGTCTCCTTGGTAAAGAACAAAAAGTCATTCACCCATATCATCGAAATACTGAAGAAATTGTGGAAAAATTCAGCGATTATTTCACAACTAAAATTCAAGTAATCCTGGATAGTACACCATCATGTGAACCACCAGAGTTTGATCATCTTGACATAAAAAGAGATTTTTCTAATTTCAGTCAGGCGAGTTTGTTGGAATTATGAAAGCATTATATAAAGATGTGCAGAGTGAACTTAGCCTGGGAAATATTACAACAAAACTTGTGCCTATGGAGATAGGCCTAAAACAGGGGTGTATCCTTTCGCTAATTCTTTTTGCATTGTACATCAAACGTTTAGAAGATGAACTCCTGCTTAGCGACGAGGGGGTAGCAGTTGGGGACTTGGAAGATCCCAGGGCTATTTTTTGCAGACGATATGGTGCTCGTGTCAGAAAGCGAAGAGGGGCTAGCGAAAATGCTGGGGATTGTTGGGAAATATGGGAGCAAATGGAAACTCAAACTTAATGAAAGCAAGGGCAAAGTTATACCTGTGGGCCACAAAGTGGACCCTACTCGAAGGTGGAGAGTGGGGGAGTTCTGTATTACAGAAGGTAGCAGCAAACTTCTTAGTGTAGGAGAGACAGGTGACTACGAGTATCTGGGGGTAAATATAAAAATCACAGGAAGAAGCATCTACCGAAACCACACAAATAAATTGATTCTGAAGGGGAAGCGAATCCATAACCAAATGAAACTTATAGGGAGAAACAGTTTCAATATGGTTTTCGTGAGGAAAACCATTTGGGAAATGGTGGGTCTGCCAAGTATAACGTACGGTACGGAAGTGGTACCCCTAAACCAGACGGCTGTAAAGAGCTTGGAAATCCTGCAGAATGATGCAGGCTGATGGATAACAGGGTCGAGTAATGCCGCAGCGCTAGAAGCAATCAGGGGTGAACTTGGGTGGATGAGGATCAAGGACAGGATAGATCTATTGAAACTCGGTTATCTTAATTATTTGGTAAATCATCCCGACAGCCGATGGTGTAAAGTAATATTCCTGAGAATTTTCAACTCAAATATCAAGACGGGGTGGGTGGTCCAAGTGAGGGAGCTAGTAGAGAACTAACTCATTGGAGATCTCAGCCATAGACGTTGGGGCAAACCAGGGTAAAAGAATCGTCAGAGAAAGGGTCATGGAGGATTGTAACCATAATTGGCAACAGGGGGTCAAATCAAAGAAGTCTTTGGGTGGCCTGCATGATAAAGAGAAGCCTAGATTGGAAAAGTACCTTGATGGTACAAACAGTGAAAAGGAGTGTCAGATGTGTAATTTGGGCGTGGTGGAGACCCTGGAACACTTTCTTCTACAATGCCCAAAATACCAGTCTAAGAGAATAAGATTCGCTGGGAGTATAATGGGGAAGTGGGATGGGAGAATTAAGGACATGTGGTTAGTGGGAGACTCAAAGGAGAGGGTTAATATGCTAATTGGAGAGATTAGGAAGAATAGGGCAAGGGATGTCATCAAGCAGTTAGTCTCCGAGTGTTGGGAGGAGAGAAGAAGCGTGGGATGTGGGAGGTAGTTTGGAGTAAGGGGTAACCAAGGCCTTCTCATCTGAGAACCGCGACAAATCAGTGGCCGGCCAAAGCGTTATTATTATTATCTCAGAAGAAGATATTCAAAAAATTTTATCATCATCCATTAAATCCAGTGATCTAGATCAAATTCCAACATTCCTTTTGAAAGAGACAATTGATTATCTTCTGCCAGCCATAACACCTATTAAATCTGCATCCCTACATGAGGGGTTTGTTCCAAACCCATTGAAAAAAGTACTTGTTACTCCACTCATCAAGAAACCATCTCTTTATCCTGAAAACGTGAAGAGTTATCGACCAGTATCAAACCTCTCTTTCCTGTCTAAATTGTTGGAAAGGGTTGTTGCTTTCCAACTCAAAAATCATCTGCATGAAAATGATCTTTTAGAGCCTTTCTAGTCTGCATATAAAGCCAACCACAGTACAGAAACAGCCTTACTACGAGTCAACAATAACATTGTTAAATCAGTGTCTGAGGGTAAGGCTGTACTGCTTGTTCTCTTGGATTTGTCAGCAGCATTCCACACAGTCGACCATGGTATTCACATGCAGATATTGACACAGCATGACATATGTGGAACTGTCTTATCATGGTTTGCATCATATCTGGAAGGTCGCCGTCAACAAATATATATCAATAAGATCAGAAAGCAGGATATTAAAGGTGGTGTTCCTCAGGGCTCAGTTCTTGGACCACTCTTGTTTACTCTGTACACTTCTTCTGTAGGATGCCTTCTTACAAAGCATGACATATCATATCATCAGTACGCAAACAACACCCAACTGTACATCACATTCAACCAATCTGTTCCAAGTAACTCATTCACCACAGACAATAACATGGAAATTTGCATAAATCTTGTGCGGGAATGGATGATAGACTTTAAACTGAAAATGAATGACTCTAATAAAACTGAATTCTTAGTGATATCCTAGGTTCGCATGCCTACACCCTCTGTTACATCAATTCTGGTTTGAAACAACATCACTATGAAACATGAATCGGCCAGGAATATTGGACTGATTATGGACTCAAAATTAAAACTAGACATCCATATCGATAAAATATGTCAAAAATGGTACTGGCAGCTCCATAATGTTGGAAGACTGCGACCTTATCTTAACCAGTCAGCACTTGAAAAGCTTGTGCACTCCTTCATCACCTCACAACTAAACTATTGTAATTCAGTGTTAGTGGGGCTGTCCCAGTGCCTGATTCAGAAGCTTCAAAAAGTTCAGAATACAATAGTACCAAACGCTCCGTACACATAACACCTGTTTTAAGACAACTACATTGGCTCCCAGTTAAACAGAGAATTGATTTCAAAATATTGATCTTAGTATTCAAATGTATCCACAAACTGGCTCCAGTTTACATGCAAGAGCTCCTCACTGTACATGTATCTACACCATCACACAGTCTCTGATCTAAAAACCAAATTCAACTAGTTGTACCTTTTAGTAGATCTAATCTGGCTAATGATCGTGTGTTCTCCATCGTGGGTCCCAGATTGTGGAATTCCCTGCCAATTAGTGTCAGAATTTCAGAAACTCTTGATGTCTTCAAAAGAAATCTTAAAACTTTCCTGTTTACTGAAGCATTCTCCTGAACCTCTCTAAGAGGCAACCAAAACAGATGTGACTCTTTATTTCAGAAAAGTGTATTTAGGTTCTGTCAAGTGTTTTAGAGCACTATTTGTGGTTTTACGCTCCAGAAAATCAATTATTATTATTATCATCATTTAGAAGCATTTGAAACTTTATTTTCACAGGAAGACAACTCTTTGAGTTCTAAAGAGTGGGTGTCCAAAAAAGTTTGCATTAAAGTGGCATGCTGGGTCCCCAAAATGGTGGGGTGCAAATTTTTGGCATTCTTTCTCCATTTTGTTACTGCCTGATCCCCCCCACCCCCCTGCCCCCTCAGATTATGGAATAAAAAACTGAAAATCTATTAAATATGAAATATAAATGTAAAAGATATTTCATCCACCTTTATTTTTCTTGAGGACTTGTGTCCTGGAGATGCCAATACTATAAAACTTTACAATTGTATTTTCTAGAATTGTATTTTCTTGTGGCCTCTGAAGTTTTTTGTCTTGAAAACTTTTGTTTTGAGGGCTTTTGTCCTGCACTCATAACTATTTTGGAATAAATGTCCTTTAACTCCTTGATCTAGCCTGTTTTTGATCATGGTAACTTTTTTCTTTCTTCATCTTTTCCAGTCTTTCTTCAATGTGGGAATAATACATTTTGAATTGAACTGTATGAAACGTTGACACTACATGTACAACTTCAATGAACCTTTACGTTTGTAATTAAGAGTCATCAATGTATAACTAAATATCTTATCTATTACAGAATATAGGTGTCTATATACACTACATGTATCATTTACTAGCATGCATGGTGTGAGAGATAATTAAAAAATCATCTTTAGGTGTGTCACTGCTGGAAGCAGCCCTTTAAATATCCCAAAATTCATTGCAGTAACTCAAGCAAGGCTGATCACACACGTTGGATGCCAAGGTGTAAAATATGTCAATTAGAGGCTCTAATTAATGGATTTAATACCTAATAGTGGATCCTGAGAGGAAACAGAACATCACTTCCTAAGAGAGGTATAGTCTCTTTAGTGAGAGGAGCCACTCCTGCATTGGACAACACCTGGAGGAAATAGAGGCCCTGGAAGTGAAGAAGAAAAAGAAGAGGAGGAAAAAGAAGGGTCCATCTGCCAGACAACAAGATGCCTGTCCATCAACAGAGTTTTTTAATACAATGAATAGGGTGAAGGAAGAAAATGAATCAATGATCTTGGCACACCAACCTCTGCCTTCATGCCACAGGTCCCAGAATCACTTGCATCCAGCTCGGTTCTTTTCTCACAAGATGTTGAACTTGAAGAGAATGGAGATTCTGTGGGCAAGCTTAAGTTAACTCCATCACAGCTCTTTCATCTCTGGAAGGAGAGCAGCATGCCCTCATTGCCCAAGGAGGAGACAAAGGACAGCGTGTTTAGATCTTCGACTCCAAAATCTTTTCTTCCCCAGAAAAGAAAGAAGAAAGCTCAGTTGAAGGGGTTGCTCCTGTGGAGGGAGGAGATCCTCAAGAAGTGGGAAACAAGATGCAACGGGGAGACCAAACCACAACAATGATGAAAAGAAGAGGAAGAGTGGCACTGCAACATTGAGGAAGACAGGCAAGAAAAGGAAGAGATGGCAAAATTACAGGATGAAAAGATCAGGGCTTTCTTTACTGGCAGATCTTCCAACACAAACCTCAAAATCCCCATCAAAACCACCTTACAGGAAAAAGAACAAAAAGCACTTGGATCGACAATAAGGCCCCACCCCAATTCCCTGCTGCAGCCCAACATTTTCCTACCACTGAAAGGATACTTCACTGGGGTCAAAAGGGGTTGAACAATCCCTCTCTGTCCTACCGAAATCATTTGATTGATGAATGGCCACTCATGTCCTAGTTACATAAACGGCCTCAACTTGCAGACATTGCCGATAAATTTGTTTTTTGTAACTTTCTTACATTTTTGTCCAGAAATAATTATTATAATAAATAGCTGTTTAGGCATTAACTCCTTACTTGCCAAGTACTATTTTTAGCTCAACTTGACGTCAAGTATGAGCTATTGGGATGGGCTTTGATCTCTTGTCTGTCCTCAACATCCATCCATCCACAATTCCTTTAGCATACCCTCCAGGCCACAGCTCTCACCTGATCAGTTCCAAATTTTATATGTGGCTTTGGGGCAATGTCTAGATGGGAGCTATCAAATTTTTCTGAATTTCATTAAAAAACGTGACTGCCAGCGGTCATCTTAGATTTGGCAAATAAATTGTCATCAATTCCATTAGCACACCCTACAGGCTGCATCTCTCAAACGATCTTTTTCAAATTTCATATGTACCTTTGGTGTGATGTCCAGATGGAAACTGTTGAATTTTTCTGAATTTTGTTGAAAAACATTGCTGCCAGCAGCCATCTTGGATTTGGATATAAATTGTCAAACAATTCCTTTAGCACCCCAACAGGCCACGACTCTCACCCGATCAGTCCCAAATTTCACATGGCTTTGGGGCAATATCTAGATGGCAGCTATAAAATTTTTTCAGATTTCATTGAAAAACATGGCTGCCAGGAACCATCTTAGATTTGACATATAAATTATCAACTAATCCATTAGCACACCCTACAGACTGCATCTCTAACTCAATCTTTTTTAAATTTCATATGTAGCTTTAGAGAACGAGTGTTTTTGGGTTTGGTCCGAAATTCAAGATGGCAGCCAGCCACCATTTTGTACCGACGATGCAGAAATCTGTTTTTTTGCACAGAACTTCCATATGAAAGCGCTGATTTGAATAATTTTTTGTATGAATGTTTAGTACCATGGGATACATCACATATAATACGTTTTTTTTTCTCGTACGTAAATTATGCAAGTTAGACTAACTTTGATGTATTTAGTGTTACTTTCAGCACTGTCAGCGCAAATGCCAATACGGCTCGGGCTAGAGGCTGCATTTATGAACCAATCTTTACGAAACTTCTTGGGTACCTTTCATATCACCGTGGGACGAGAACGAGTGTTTTTGGGTGCGGTCCGAAATTCAAGATGGCCGCTGGCAGCCATTTTGTTCAAAATTAGAGGCAATCAGATTTTTGTGCAGAACTTCCACATGAAAGCTCTGATTTGAATAATTTTTTGTGTGAATGTTTAGTACCATGGTATACATCACATATAATATAGGTTTTTTTCTCGTGCAGAAATTATGCAAATTAGATAAACTTTGATTTATTCAGTGCTACTTACACACAGGAAGTACACATGTCAAATGTATTTATCAACCGATCTTCACGAAACGTCTTGGGTAACTCCGCTATCACCTTGGGACGAGAATGAGTGTTTCTGAGTGTGGTCCGAAATACAAGATGGCTGCCAGTGGCCATTTTGTACCGAAATTAGGTCTAATCAGTTTTTTGTACACCACTTCTATACGGCTCAGGCTAGAGGCCATATTTATGAACCGATCTTTGTTATCACCGTGGGATGAGAACAGGTGTTTTGGGGTGTGGTCCGAAATTCAACATGGCCACCAGCAGCCATTTTGTACCATAATTAGTGCAATCAGTCTTTTGTACAGAACTTCTGTATGAAAGTTCTGATTTGAATAATTTTTTGTATGAATGTTTAGTAAAATGGAATACATCACACATACAGTACGGGTTTTTTTCTCGTGCAGAAATTATGCAAATTAGATGAATTTTGATTTATTTAATGCTACATGTACTTATACACTGTAAGTGCACACGTTATTACGGCTCGGGTTAAAGGCTGTATTTATCAATCGATCTTCACGAAACTTCTTGGGTATCTTTGTTATCACCTTGGCACGAGAACGAGTGTTTCTGAGTGCGGTCCAAAATTCAAGATGGCTGCCAGTGGCCATTTGGTACTGAAATTAGGTCCAATCATTTTTTTGTCACAACTTCTATACAGCTCGTATTTATGAACTGACCTTCACAAAACTTCTTGGGTACCTTTGTTTTCACCTTGGGACAGGAATGAGTGTGTTTTGGGGTGCCTTTGTTATCACTGTGCTATGAGAACAAATATTTTGGGGTTAAGTCAGACCCACTCTGGGACTCAAAGATTTCTTTTCTAGTTTACCATCTGACTGTCACCCACCTTTACAATACTTTACCTATACATTTGTTACAGGCTATGGTCAGTATTTATGTACAGGCTGTTACAATACTTTATATGTACCTTTGTTATCAGATGTTTGTCATTGCTGTGTCACATACTTTACATGTACATGTCTTGACAAGTTGAGCTACAGTGTCATTGACACTTTCATTTAATTTCATATATAGCTTTGGTGTGATGTCTAGATGGGATCTATCAAATTTTTCTGAATTTCGTTAAAAAATATGGCAGCCATCTTGGATTTGGCACATGAATTGTCAACAATTCAATTGGCACAAACCTTTGGCTGCATCTCTCACCCAATCTTTTTCAAATTTCATATGTAGTTTTGGAGTGATATCTAGATGGGAGCTATCAACTTTTTCTGCATTCTGTTGAAAAAGATGGCCTCCACCGGCCATCTTGGATTTGCAGTAAACAGTGATGAAAGTCAAAATTGGGCATTTAAGGGTTAAATAAGAATTAATTTTTTATTTGAATGAGGACTCAGATTGGGAAATTTTTTATTTGAATTGGGAAAAATTATGCACCCCAAAATATCTCAACAAGCTGAAAATTGCCTGGAATGGATCTTCTCGCCCCAATAGAATGTACGCCTTATAGAATGAGAATCATGCAGTAGCTTTCGGTTACGATTGTGGTATGAAACTGAAATTAGCAGTATTCAGTATAGCATACATGTACTTGTAACTACATGCTTTACGCTTGGAGGGGGAGATTTCCTGTTTTTTTCCCCATCTTTGGAAATGTTTGAATTTCTCCCTCTAACTCTCATCAAAGAATTTGAAAATATACCAAAGGTGCTGAAAATCCATTAAATTCACTACTCATTCAAGTGCAGGAACCCTGGTTAATTGTGATCCAAGTTACTTTCACGTAAATTCTGACTGGGTCACAGAAGGCAAGTATTACTTTTGAACTAGCTTAACTGATAACAGTAGTTCAACCAGAATTGATTTTATCTGTGCTTGAGGTAAAATTTCCTAACACTTTAACATGTATCAGGTGCATGACCTCAAAACCTCCAAAAATCTTGTTTAAACCCTTACACACTGATGTGAAGCAGCAAATGGTTCCCATAATGCAGCTACAAATTTAACTAGTGGTTATTGTGCAACGTTTGGGATGCATTCTGAATTACAGACACCGCAACTTGAAGGTTTCATATTCTGTGGATGTGGTTCACATTACTTTTGAAGTAAATTTATTTCATCTGTTTGAAATTGCTATATGAATTTTCCTTGAACATTACAATTTATAGGAGAGTGCCTAGACTCTCCCATAAATTGTAACAAGGTAAAGACATGGAAACAAATTTTGGAAACAAAGAAAAACTTAACACTCTATAAGTTTACCAAATTAATCGTGTTTGATAGAGCTTTTAAATTGTAACAATACAAAGACATGTGAACAAAATTTGGCAACCCCCAAAAATTGAGCACTATACCAATTAACAGATTGAATCTTGTGTGACAATGCTTTTAAATTGTTACAAGGTAACATGGGAACAAATTTTGGCAACTAAGAAAAATTGAGCACTCTGTCAGTTAACCAATTCATTGTTATTTGATAGAGCTTTTAAATTGTAACAAGATAAAGATACATGATTGTGAACAAGTTTCAGCAACCAAGAAATTGCACTCTACCAGCTAACAAATTGATTTTTGTGTGACAGCCTTTAAATTATAACAAGGTAAAGACACGTGAACAAATTTTGGCAACCAAGAAATATTTTGCACTCTATCAATTAACCAATTCAGTCTTGTCTGACAGGGGTTTTAAATTGTAACATGCTGAAGACATGAAAACAAATTTCAGCAAACAAATTTCAGCAACCATGAAAGATTTAGCATGCTATCAGTTAACCAATTCAGTCTTGTTTGACAGAGCTTTTAAATTAAACAAGATAAAGATATTTGAACAAGAAAATTCAGCACTCTACCAGCTAACAAATTGATTTTCGTGTCACAAACCTTCACAAAGTCAGGCCCCCACCAGTTCATATTTTGTACTATCAATAATAATCCCCAAACGTAGTGGATGGGTTAGTACAACTTATGGGACAATAAACCAACAGACAATTCATCCTATACTGCCAATCTAAACCACCAAGGACTATCTCGCAAAACCGCACTAGGCAATCATGCTTTACCCCCCCCCCCCCCCCTCCCCATACTGCTTGACCTAGCTATAGCAGACATAGGATAATATGAAGGCCCAAGGGCATGTGGTATACCAACATTGATATATACCACAACTACCAGATCACCCCCACCCCATACGAGAAGCCCAACATACCCTGACCCAAACAATGTTATGTCAGATTGTATAGTGGACAACAAGAGCAGTCAACTTCTCTTACATCGTTGGCACTTCATGACGTCACAACGTCAATAGCAACGTCAACCGTTTGTGGAAAAAAAACAGTTTCAAGAAAACTCACCTTCCCCTTCACTTTTCCATCACATACCCATAATACCCATAGCCCTGGGTGTATATACATTACTATATATACTATATATGCTAATCATGTTCCATTTGCAGGATCTAGCTGGATGGAGCCGAAATTTTGCAACGAAAAAAGTTGCTCCGGCAAAAGGCTCCAGTTCCTATGGAAATTTAACACTAGCTGCCCCGGCAAAGCTCAGAGTAATGGGGCATGATTGGGTACATGCTGTACTACTGATGTCGAGTCAGTTGTTGAGAAAGTGTGTTGGCATATATGGTCCTTAAGTGTTGGGTATACTAGTTAAAATTGTCTAATATTTTCTTTCCTTTTCAGATGAACAGAAACTAATTAACCCTTTACCCAACCTGAAAAGCAGACGACACTTGAAAAAAAAATTCTTGAATAACTTATTTTTTTCATTTTTTGTCTCAAAAACATAGGTTATGACCCCCCATTGGAACGAGCTCGACGAGCTCGTTCCAATGAGGGGCCATAACCTATGTTTTTGAGACAAAAAATGAAAAAAATAATGAAAATTAATTGGCGATTTTTGAGAATAGCGCTGGCCGGTTTGGGCCGTTACGTTGGGTAAAGGGTTAATGAATTTTTCAGTTCTTTATTTTAGGTGAACAGAAGGTAATGAAATTTTCAGTTTCTTTATTTCAGGTAAACAGAAGCTAATGATTTTTTTTTCTTCGTTTCAGGTGAACAGAAGCCAATTATTTTTATTTTAGATGGTTCACTAAGTCCTGTTAGGTACATGGACCTCCCCGTGGTAGGAACCGGTAACAGGAATTTTCAATAATTCCCAGCTAAACCTAATCAGGCAGTAGCAAAGGTCTTTCCAAAGTTTATTATCCTGACAGGCATGAATATAAAATTTATATATATTCTTCAAGTACTACATGTATATTTATCTGTAATACCTGAAGATAATATATATTCGTTGTGGCCGAATTGTTTTAACCCAAGTGCTGAGTCATCCAAAGTCACGTGCCGAATCATCCAACACAGGTGCCAAATTGTCCAAGCCAAGTGCCGAATCGACCAAGTGTTGAATCGTCCAAATTCTGAATCGTCTGCATACCTTCAGATGGGTGACTGTCAGAGCGATCGATTCAGACTCCTGCATTGTGTCCTTGGGCAAGGCACTTCACCCAGATTGTTCACATGGGTGCACGATGATGCCATATTCTAAGGCATACTGCACATCGATGTTGTGCATGTCTTCAACCAGTCTAACCCCGCCTGTGCTGCAGTGCGGAGTTACGATGTTGGGGAGCTAGCAGCTGCTCGTCGTTGCTCGGTGGTTCTCTCCTGGTACTCAGACTTCCTCCACCCATAAAACTGTCACGGTCATGATTAGCCATTGTGCATAAGTATGATCTTAAACACCAATAAATAAAAATAATATCTTTGTCAAGTATCACCCTTCAGACAACTTTTTCTGACCCGAAAACAGGGGCTCATGCAACAAATAAGAGAGAAAAACTGAACTGATATAAAGAAAAGTACTAGTCACGTTCAGGGAATTCACTATAAGAACACACAAAAGTAACTTGTATTTTTTAGGTCCAAAAGTCATCAAATCACCCTCTTTTTATCAGAAATATTCAATTATAATGCAAGATGTCAATAGAATATTTCAGACGTTGATTGAAACAAAATAGTTTCCCCAGGCTGTTTATTTTTAGCTCAACTTTGGCGAAGCAAAATTTGAGGTATTGTCATGGCCCGTCATCCGTCTGTTCGTCCGTCGCGCCGTACACACGGCTCGGGCTAGAGGCCGTATTTATGAACCGATCTTTATGAAACTTCTTGGGTACCTTTGTTATCATTGTGAGACGAGAACGAGTGTTTTGGTGTCCGGTGCGAAATTCAAGACGGCCGCTGACAGCCATTTTGTACAAAATTAGGTGCAATCCGATTTTTGTACAGAACTTCCATATGAAAGCTCTGATTTGAATAAGTTTTTGTATGAATGTTTAGTACCATGGGATACATCACATATAATACGGGGTTTTTTCTCGTGCATAAATTATACAAATTAGACTAACTTTGATTTATTTAGTGTTACTTTCAGCACTGTAACTGCAAATGCCAATATGGCTCGGGTTAGAGGCCGTATTTATGAACCGATCTTTACGAAACTTCTTGGGTACCTTTGTTATCACCGTGGGGCGAGAATGAGTGTTTTGGGGGCCGGTCTGAAATTCAAGATGGCCGCTGGCAGCCATTTTTTACAAAATTAGGTGCAATCAGATTTTTGCGCAGAACTTCCATATGAAAGCGCTGATTTGAAATTTTTTGTGTGTGAATGTTTAGTACCAAGGGATACATCACATAAAATACAGGTTTTTTCTCGTGCATAAATTATACCAATTAGACTAACTTTGATCTATTTAATGTTACTTTCAGCACTGTAACTGCAAATGCCAATACGGCTCAGACTAGAGGCTGTATTTATAAACCAATCTTTATGAAACTTCTTGGATACCTTTGTTATCACCGTGGGACGAGAATGAGTGTTTTTGGGTGCGGTCCAAAATTCAAGATAGCTGCCAGCAGCCTTTTTGTACCAAAATTAGTGCAATCACTTTTTTGTACAGAACTTCTGTATGAAAGTTCTGATTTGAATAATTTTTTGTGTGAATGTTTAGTACCAAGGGATACATTACATATAATACAGGTTTTTTTCTCGTGCAGAAATTATGTCAGTTAGACTAGCTTTGATCTATTTAATGTTACTTTCAGCACTGTAACTGCAAATGCCAATATGGCACGGGCTAGAGATCGTATTTATGAACCGATCTTCACAAAACTTCTTGGGTACCTTTGTTATCACCATGGGATGAGAAGGAGTGTTTTTGGGTGCGGTCCAAAATTCAAGATGGCTGCCGGCAGCCATTTTGTACCAAAATTAGTGCAATCAGTTTTTTGTACAGAACTTCTGTATGAAAGTTCTGATTTGAATAAATTTCTGTATGGATGTTCATTAACATGGAATACATCACATATAATACAGGTTTTCTTCTCGAGCAGAAATTATGCAAATTAGATGAACTTTGATTTATTCAGTGCTACTTATACACAGTAAGTGCATGTGTCAATACGGCTTGGGCTAGAGGCTGTATATATGAACCGATCTTCACAAAACTTCTTGGGTACATTTGATATCACCTTGGGATGAGAACGAGTGTTTCTGGGTGTGATCCAAAATTCAAGATGGCTGCCAGTGGCCATTTTGTACCGAAATTAGGTCCAATCAGTTTTTGTACACAACTTCTATACGGCTCAGGCTAAAGGCCGTATTTATGAACGATCTTTACGCAACTTTATGGGTACCTTTGTTATCACTGTGGGTCGAGAACGAGTGATTTTGGGTGCGGTCCAAAATTCAAGATGGCCTCCAGCAGCTTTTTTGTACCAAAATTAGTGCAATCAGTTCAGTTTTTTGTACAGAACTTATGTATGAAAGTTCTGATTTGAATAAATTTTTGTAGGAATGTTTAGTAACATGGAATACATCATACGGGTTTTTTTCTCATGCTGAAATTATGCAAATTAGATGAACTTTGATTTGTTCAGTGCTACTTATACACAGTAAGTGCACATGTCAATACGGCTCAGGCTAGAGTCTGTATTTATGAAATGATCTTCACGAAACTTCTTGGGGTACCTTTGTTATCACCTTGTGACAGGAATGAGTGTTTTTGGGTGCCTTTGTTATCACTGTGGTATGAGAACAAATATTTTTGGGTTCAGTCAGACCCACTCTGGGACTCAAAGATTTCTTTTCTAGTTTAGCATCTAACTGTCACCCCACTTTTACAATACTTTACCTATATATTTGTTACAGGCTATGGTCAGCATTTATGTACAGACCGTTACAATACTTTACATGTACCTTTGTTGTCAGGTCATTACCTAGATGTTTGTCATTGCTGTGTCACACACTATTCATGTACATGTCTTAAACAAGTTGAGCTACAGTGTCATTGACACTTTCATTAGAGATTGCATCATTTTCGAGTGCAACATTTCAAGGTGGGTAATTCTAATTCAAATATTTAGTTCCGTGATACCAATAGACCATTTTTACATAGTGCCATCATACAGCTGGGACTCCATATGCCCCAGTCCTGGGTCATTTCATTCCTTCACCAGTTCGTACTGAGTCGTTTCATACTGAGTCACTTCGTACCTGATGAGGTACAAAATGACTCTGGTGGAATACAGCATTAATTAATTCAGGTAAAGTATTTGTTGAATGTTAATTATTTCAGTTAGATTGTATTTTAATAACTTTTCTACCTGTTATGTTTTGTTTTGTTTAATCTTGCCACACATGCTTTATCTTACTGACCAATAATTATAATTCCAGTTAGTTTGTCAACAAGAATAGCACAAACATACCAAGAAAACTGATTTTTGTCCTCATTCTGTTGTTTTTTCAAGCCGCTTCCCATGATTGAAATGTGGCGCTCCCAATCCAGTAACACCATTCCCCCACTAACAAACATCCAAAATGCATTCTTCGAGTGGCAATGGTGGTGGATTGGGTGAGGGATATTAAGATCATTTCCAACAAAAACTTTATAAAGTACACTCTTGTTGCCTTAAGTTTGAGTTTGAATTCATGTCCATATAAGTGGATTTGCTTACTTCTGTAGATATTTTATAGACATTTCGTTAATTATACCCCCACCTTTTTCAAAAAGTGGGGTATACTGGATTGTGCCTGACCATGTGTCTATCTGTGCATCCATGTTTGTGCATCTGTCCGTATGCCTGTCCGTCCACACTCAGATGTATGTTTGTGTTATAATTTCAACATCACTTCTCAGATTTTGATGAAATTTCATACAGATGTTCACTATCATGAGGTCTTTAAGTAGCATCATCCATTTTGCTGTTGGAATATTTTTTCTGTGAGTTATGCTCACACAAAAATAAGATATTTTTTGTCTGTTTGCCTTGTTTCTCGGGTTTGGCTTATTGGATCTCAAAGAAATAGGATATTTTTTGTCTGTTTTCCTTGTTTCTCAGGTTTGGGTTATCAGATTTCAATGAAATTTGGAATGAAGATTGTTTATGGGAAAAGCTTTCAAATGGGTCATGTCCCTACAGTAGAACAAAGAAAATACATGCAAATCACTTCCCCACATGTGGCATTTTGTCTTTGTTCAAAATAGCCAATTTTTTGTCTGTTCGCCTCATATTTCAGGTTTGGGTTATCAGATTTCAATGAAATTTGGAATGAAGATTGTTTATGGGAAAGGTTTTCAAGTGAGTCTGGAATAATATTTCTTACTTTTCACTTTTTCGACTTATTCCCCATTTTAACTTTGAAAATTCGCGGTTTGCCTCGTAAAGTAGCCAATTTTTTGTCTGTTCGCCTCAGATTTCAGGTTTGGATCATCAGATTTCAATGAAATTTGGAATGAAGATTGTTTATAGGAAAGGCTTTCAAATGAGTCATGTCCCTGCAGTAAAACAAGGAAAATAAATGCAAATCACTTTCCCACATGTGGCATTTTGTCTTTGTTCTATAAGGTTTGGGTTATCAGATTTCAGTGAAATTTGGAATGAAGATTGTTTATGGGAAAGGCTTTCAAATGAGTCACGTCTCTGCAATAAAACAAAGAAAATACATGCAAATCACCTCCCCACATGTGGCATTATGTCTTTGTTCTACATCTCTTATGTGGACGGTCCGATCGTAACTAGACCTCAGTAACAGGTGTTTATGGCCTTCACAATTACCTTTCTGTAAAACAATGACAATAATTTTGCTGTTTGCCTCGTAAAATAGCCAATTTTTTGTCTGTTTGCCTCGTATCTCTGGTTTGGGGTTAGTGGCTCTTGGTGAAATTTGGAATGAAGATTGTTTATGGAATACCTTTCACAGTATCATGGTTCATTTCTTCTCTTGTCATTGTTTGGCGGTATGCACCGTGGGGGAATGCCCCGGGGCATGGCTTCCCTTTTGTTTAAAATCTTTGCATTCTCTCAAAAATTCAAATCCATGTATGACCTTATATAACAAATGCGTTGAAAATTTTGAAGGTATGCCCACACCCCCACCTTGTACACCATAGGTTTGGATGTTTCTTAAGTTACAGCATTTTCTTTAATTGCATATCTTCATAATTTGTAGTAAGGCTAATTCCTTCAGTGGACTTGTTTGTCCAAATATGACATAAGCAACTAGCAAAGGGAAAGTGAAAAACAACTGGCTGTCATAACTGCCCCTATCATGAATTGAACAAAGATCCACGGAAATAATTATTCCTTACAGAAAAGTTTGACTGTATGCAACAGTATCAAAGGCATTGCATTGTCCCCAAATATCCTGGTAATATCATGGTTTATTCTGGTATACCAGAGTGTTTTGGTGACATTACTGCACTGTACCATAGTATTTATAGTATTTCTTATCAGGACGTGTGACTTCCCCTTTCCCCCCAAAAGTAAATAAAATAGATATATGCACACACATCCGTACACACATTCAATGCAATTAAACTGCCTGTCAAATCATGCAGGCCTCGTACTCACCTACCTCCTCCCCCTCCCCTCCCATGCACACCAAGTGATTTTACTGTCTGCATAAAACATGGACTTTTATCACAGTCCCACAGGGTAAAATAGGTCACTGTTATTAGCTCACCTGACTGAAAGTAAGGGTGAGCTATTCTGATCACTTTTCGTCCGCTGTGAAGGTGGTGTTTGGGCCTTTTTCTCCCAAACCACTGGCCACATTTTAATGAAATTTCACATGAGTAGTGATTGATTGATTGCTTGATTTTTATTTAGCAGTATACAAGTACAAATGCAAATAGTAGTACCAGCAATGTTAAACAAAATAATTTTGGCATGAAAAAAAGATATTCAGCTTCAGTAGTGGTTATATAGGGGCATTTGGGTTTTTCTTCAAATTGGGTTTCTGCTCATATTGAGGAGGGGGTGATGCCAAAATGCTCTAATTTTTTAAAAACTCTTCTTCTCATGAACCAGCAGTAGCAGATACCTGATATTTGGTATACAGCTTCCTTTTGAGGTGTAGTCTCAAGTTTGTTCAAGAGAAGTTCGAGGGGCAATATTTGTCGTTGTTACAGGAGGGACAAGAATTTTTGCCCCGCCCAAAATTTCTATTTTCCAAACCGAGAGGCCAATTTGAACCAAATTTGATATGAGGTATTAGTGGGTTATAAGCACTTGATTTATGCAAAAAAAAAATTCCAAATGCCCCATGGGAACCCCAGGAACTAAAAATAGAAATATTTTCAAACGCCCACATTTCGCAAACCACACGGAACAGAGAGCTGTTATTTAGTGTGAAGCTTCCTTAGGACCAGTAGAATGGAATGGTGAAAAAAAATTACCATCGTTATGTTAGGATGTTCTGTAGAGGGCATCGAAAAAATGCTGAGTCAGCATATTTGCAAGAAAATTTTCAAATCTTTTCTCAAAAACTAATGGTCAGAATCTTTTGATATTTGGTTTACAACATCCATATGGGGATCAGATACAAGTGTGTTAAAATAAAGCCCATTGGTTCATATTTGGGCTCAATACTGGAGCCCAAATTTTTAACTTAGGGCAATATGGGGAATATTCTTTAAAAATCTTCTTCAGAACCACCTGTCAGATAGTGCTTCATGGTATTTCAGTATACCGGTAATACCGGTATTAATATCATCACCGGTTGAATATCGAACACATTTATGTTTTATCGGTGTACCGCCACAGATGGTATTGATTTTTCGGAACTCAAAAAAATTATATTTGATGATTAAGAATTACCAAATATCATTTTTCCAAGTTCTCAAGCATGTGTCTCAAGCACTACTGTCAGAATCTTTTAATGTTTGGCATACATCATTGTTATGAAGTTCGGATTCAAGATTGTTCAAACCAAGTCCCTAGGTTAATATTTGGGCTTCCCATTTTAACTTAGTGCAGTATGGGGAATAATTTTAAAAAATCTTCTTCAGATCCACCAGTCAGAATGCTTTCATATGTGGTATACTACATCTCTCATGGGGTCATATTCAGGATTGATCAAATCGGGTCCCTAGGTATATATTTAGGCTCGCTATGGTAGCCCAAATTGTAACTTAGTGCAATATGAGGAAATTTCCTTAAAAATCTTCTTCAGATCCACCTTTCAGAATGCTTTCATATTTGAGAAACAACATCTCAGAGGGGATGGGGGGGGGGGGTGGAGGGAGGGGGGGCACCAGATTCAAGTTTGTTCAAATTGGATCCCTAGGTATATATTTAGGCTCGCTATGGTAGCTCAAATTGTTACTTAATGCAATATGAGGAAATTTCCTTAAAAATCTTCTTCAGATCCACCAGTTGGAATGCTTTTATAGTTGGTATACAACATCTCTAGGGGGGGGGGGCAGATTCAAGTTTATTCAAGTCGAGTGCCTGGGTTAATATTTGGGCTCCATATGGAAACCTGAAATTTAACTATGAGGGAATTTCTTCAAAAATCTTCAGATTCACCTGTCAGAATGCTTTCATATTTGATATGCAACATCTTTAGGGGATCAGATTCAAGTTTGTTCAAATCGTGTCCATAGGTTAATATTTGGGCTTGCTATGGTAGCCTAAATTTTAACTTAGTGCAATATGAGGAAATTTCTTTAAAAATCTTCTCCCTGTGGGAGACCGAATTGTAACTTAGTTTAATATGAGGAACAATCTTTAAAAATCTTCTTCTTCACATCCACCACTGAGAATCTTTTGATATTTGGTATACTGTATTGTTAGGGAGGTGAGATTCAAATTTGTTAAAGCCAAGTCCCTGGGCTGATAATTGGGCTCCCTGTGGAGCCCAAATTATAACTTAGTTCAACATGAGGAATATTTAAAAAAATATTTTTCTTCAGATTCAGTAGTCAGAATCTTTTGATATATGGAATACACCATCCTTAGGAAAGTGAGATTCAGGTTTGTTCAAACCAAGTCCCTGGGTTCATCTTTGGGCTCCCTATGTGAGCCCAAATTATAACTTAGTTCAATATGAGGAATATTTAAAAAAAAAAAATAAAAAAAATTTCAGATCCACCGGTAAGAATGTTTTGATATTTGGTATATGGTTTTCTTAATGGGGAAGATGCAAGTTTGTTCAAATCAGGACCCTCGGTTTATAGTTGTCAGTGTCCTGTGAGCACTCTCCGGCCCCTTGGGGCCTCTTGTTAATTACAGCTTCTCGTTCCATTGGGGCAAAATGGGACAGACTGGTTCTTTTTGTCCCAATGGTGGGGCAAAGGGGGGAGGGGGACACTTTTTGTGATTTTAAAAATTCACTGTGTACTTCGTTAAATGCTAGCTGAAGAAAATAATTGAACCAATATATGCGACCATTGATGCTCAAAGCCCCCAGGTGGTCAGTTTTTGAAGTTAACGTGTTCTAGCCCCACAATAATGTTTTTCTCTAATGCGGTCCATTTTGCCACAGCTTCTCTATATGTGTCTTCATTGTAAATGTTGTGCTATTTGAAAAAAATTCTGTACATATATTTTAATCATTTTATTTGAGACAAAAGTATAATATGTGTTGAAATAAGATAAATAAAAAAGTACATAACAAATAATAATTGTTGTTCTTTTTTAAATTTCATCACTAAAAATCGGCGCAATGAGTCTGTATGTTGAGTCGCTTTTTATTTCAATAAATTAATTTTATTATCAACTTTCTCATCCGACAGTGAGTTGATTACACTAACTTATTTTTAGGGGTACGAAACGACTCAGTACGACACAACACAGTACGAACTGGTAATGGAACGAAACGACCCGTGGGATGAACAGGAAAAGGCACGAAAGTCAAAATGACTACATACCTGTGCCCTCACAAACCGGCTTGATTTATCAACATTGCAAACACGTGCACTGAACTGCTGATCGGCATTGAAAGCTTCATTTTTCATCTCTGTTTTATCAATTAAAATTCGACAATTTACCTCATCAGCGTTTGTTCTCATCCCCAAAAAGAACAAAGGTTGGGTGTTAGAAATTTGTGTATTTTGCAGGACACACTACAAAGTGTAGCCCGTGTCCGTGTCGGAGAAAAAGTGTAGTCAGGAATTCAATTACCATTTTATCATTTATTTGTTGGTTGTTTTCTATGAAATTTGGAAAGTATACTCAGGAGACGATACAAAATATATATGCCAAAAGAGAAGTTTGTTATTTTACGATGTTAGAAGACATTTTCTTTTTCAAAGTTGACAAACACACTAAAAAGTGTAGCTGACTTGGCACTGTGTTAGCTAATTAATTGGCTTACGCTGTGTTGACTCAGCGAGGCAGGCTGATTATCCTGGTTCTTTTTATGATTATGAGGAGATTAGTGGGTTGTAGGTGAAAGAAACAACGATTAATTTAATTTTCAGTATTTTATTGGATAAATACAGGACATAATGGATATAGCATAGCACAGATATATAGAGATACAGCACAAACATGAACAAATAACAAACATATATATGAAAAGAAAATGTAAATTTAGTTGGTATGTCGTTCCGAGTGTTTTGTGGTTGAATTCGCCTGTGACAGTAGATAAAAGGTGTCGATCGTGTTATAAAACCAGCCGAAATAAGCACAAGATTTTTTTTTCACCTGCTTATTTATTGAAGTTCCAGAAGGATAACCAGATACCCCATATATCACACATGGCATCCTATCTCCCTGATGGATTGATGGATTACTCCCGGTTATTCAAAACTATACTGACGGAGCTTTCTCCGCTCCTTTTTTGTAACCGCCATGGTCAATATACTGGGGCCACTACCAAACCGGCATTGCCGTTTGGTTTTCTTTTCTTCTCTTCTCTTCAGTTTGTCATTTCACAACATTTGGCTTGCCCTAGTGTGGCGGGACTCAAACTTCTACCATCGCCAAGCCCAAACCAACAGGAGCTCTCTCTGTCTCTCTCTTTAGGAGTCTCCATGGCCTTGAGGCATTGATTATTGACAATCTGTCAGTCCCAATTTATACTATAAGAAATAGTAACCCCACTCACCGCTTCGGTCCTCATGTGAGGCAATAGGAAAGCTGGGTCTATGTGATGCAAGTAAAATAAAATAAAGTTATCCGGGTCGCAAGGGATTTTGAAATCCCACATCGTCCCTGCACACCTTCTGTGCGCTAAAACCTTTCATTCATTCATTCATTCATTCATTCATTCATTCATTCATTCATTCATTCATTCATTCATTCATTCATTCATTCATTCATTCATTCATTCATTCATTCATCGCAACCAATTTGTGAAACAGAGAGTGAGATTGGGAGGGCACACGAGAGAGAGAGAGAGAGTATCCACCACGGACATTTTAACATAATCTTATGGGAAATAATCTTATTATACTCTTACTCTTGTACATCTACTCCAGGTAAATGGACAAAAAAGTAATGAAAGAAAATCTATCAATCAAATCTACACCCGACTAATCTCCTCATAATCATAAAAAGAACCAGGATAATCAGCTTGCCTTGCTGTGTCAACACAGCGTAAGCCAGTTAATTAGCTAACATGGCGCCAAGTCAGCTACACTTTTTTGTGTGTTTGAAAGAGAAAATGTCTTTCATCATACAAACTTCTCTTTTGGCATATATATTTCGTATTGTCCCCTGAGTATACTTTCCAAATTTCATAGAAAACAACCTACAAATAAATGGGGAAATGATAATTTATTTACCGACTATGCTTTTTTCTGACACGGACACAGACACGGACAACAGTTTTTAGTGTGCCCCTATTTTGCGATGTTATATTCCATACTTATCATTATCGTGTTACAATCCTTCAAGGTCATTCCGACGTTCGTCACAGCTCTCAACTACAATGTACCTTCGGCTTCTTTAAAATAAAATGTTTCATTCAAAGAATGGCAGGCAGGCACTCAATCGAATATTGTTTCAAAAGAACGACAGCAGTGCCAATGACAATATTTATAAAGTGGAAACAAATGATATCAATGCAGTGTTCAGTACAGTACAGCAGGCATAGGTGCCATTTTTAGTAACAAATCTGAATGGCTGCTTTTGACGGGCATATCGAGTCCCGGATGTAAGATGGTGCTATGTAAATATGGTCTATTGCATGAAATGTTTCGAATGGGCTTTCAATCTCATAACAATAGCTACCCGTTTCCAGAAATATACAGGACACTTTCAACAAATAATAATATGCATGTAACCCTCTATTATAATAATATAGAAAAAAGACAATTTTCCATAGTATCATAACATAACAGCGCTGATATCTGACTACCTTCTCAGCTTTGAATAAATTTTTGACAATATGTATGGTGTATTGCGATATTTTTTTTTATATCATCACCGGTATTCAAACTTGAATATGTCATGCAGCCCTATGTGAACATGGTGCTTGCACCTGTTCCCCCAAAACCACTGAACCGATTTTAGTTAAAATTTATTCTGACATCGCATTTTGTTTTTGTTCAAATCAACTTGCCCAGCCCCATAGGGAGGGGGTGGGGTAAGATGCTCAAAATGTTTTCTCAAAATCATCTTATGAACCAGTGGGTACAATGACTTGATATTTGGTATGAAGCTAACAGTTGGCGTTTCATGTCATGATTGCAGTTTATTAGTCATCACTACTTGATGTGTGACATAGGTTCAAAAGTTAGGTTTAACCTTAAAACAGCAATAATTCTAGTCAGTGCTGTATTGACAAAAATTGGTATTCAGATTTTATCATTGTCGGGAGGGGGATATTGAAATGGTGTTCGTCCGACAGTCCGTCCTTCCATCACAGACTTTGTCTGCTTAACTCCACCTACAGTTTTCAGTGGATTTTTAGAAAACTTAGTCTGAAGTATCAGTATCAAGTGTAGTTGTGTATGTGGTCAGGAATTTTCAATGCAACAAATTTTGCATGGTCATAGCCCTTGGAAATGGTAAAATTTCCATCACAAAAGCTTGTTCGCTTAACTCTTACATTTTTTATTGGATTTTTACAAAACTTTGTCTGAAGTATCAGTATCAAGTTTGTATCTGTGGTCAGGAATTTTCGATGCGATGAATTTTGCATGGTTACGGCCCTTGGGAATAGCAAAATTTCCATCACAAAGGCTTGTCCGCTTAACTCCTACATTTTTTTATTGGATATTTAAGAAACTTGGTCTCAAGTATCAATATTAAGTGTAGATGTGCATTTGGTCAGAAATTTTTGATGCGACAAATTTTATGTGGTTACAGACCTTGGTAACAGCAAAATTTCTGTCACAACTGCTTGTCCATTTAACTCCTCCTACATTTTTACGAAAATTGGTGTGCAGTATGAGTGCATGTGCATATGGAAAGGAAGTTGAGATTCGAATAATTTTTCCAGAGTTATAGCCCTTGCCAACTTTGAATATACCAAAATTGCTGGTTTTTGGAAGATATCTTCAGCTGCGATTAAAGAAATTAAATGATTAAATGATTTGTCCCCTGCCAACGAAGTCTGGAGGGTATATTGAAATGGTGTTTGTCTGTCCATCCATCCATCCATCCATCCTTTACAAACTTTGTCCGCTTAACTCCTCCTACAGTTTTCAGTGGATTTTTACGAAACTTGATCTGAAGTATCAGTATGAAGTGTAGATGTGCATATGGTAAGAAATTTTTGATGCAACAAAGTTTGCATGGTTACAGCCCTTGGAAATAGCAAAATTTCCCACCTGAAGTACCAGTATCAAGTGTAGATGTGCATGTGGTCAGGAATTTTTGATAGAAGAAATTTTGCATGGAAATGGCCCTTGAAAATAGCAAAATTTCCATCACAAAGGCTTGTCTGCTTATCCTCCATTTTTTATTGGATTTTTACAAAACTTGGTCTGAAGTATCAGTATCAAGTTTAGATGTGCATGTGGTCAGGAATTTTGGATGCGACAAATTTTTTGTAGTTATGGCCCTTGGTAATAGCAAAACTTTCATCACAAATGCTTGTCTGCTTAACTCCACCTGCATTTTTCATTGCAATTTTACGAAACTTAATGTGCAGTATCTGTATGATGTGTAGATGTGCATTTGGAAAGGAGAGGGTGTGGTGGCATTGCGGTAACCGGTTCTCGTCAGATCACCGAAGTTAAGGAACGTCAAGCCCAGTTAGTCCTTGGATGGGTGACCATCTGAACGATCGATTCGGACTCCCGCATGTCTTCAACCAATCTAACCCTGCCTGCGCTGCAGTGCGATGTTATGGAGCTGGCTGCTGCTCATCGTTCCTCGGTGGGTCTCTCTGGGTACTCCGGCTTCCTCCACCCGTAAAACTGTCACCGACCTGATGTGACCTTAGCTGTTAGTGTGTCATTAACCCTTAATGGATAAATAATTAATGAATAGATTTGGACAGGAAGTTTTGATTCCAATAATTTTACCAGAGTTATAGCCCTTGTAGACTTTGAATTTACTAAAATTGCACGTTTTTTGAAGATATCTTCAGTTGCAATTAAAGAAATTAAATGATATTTTGTGAGTGACATTATTGGGTATGAATACATGTCCAAGTTGGTAATGAGATTATTCCTAGATCATAACATAAAAGTCGGCGGGGGATATGGATGTCGTTAGACTGTCTTGTTATTTTTTCGTCTCCCTTTGGGAACACTGGGAACTGGAAAGTGCTTTTTTTACTACATTTAACAAGTTCTGCTTTAATTGTAAAATAGGACCCGCAGCCAACACCTGGGGTCTAGGTCTAAAGTGGGCAGCATAGGTATAAATAATTGGCTAAACTTGACTTCATCCCCATGTTGCTGTGATGAGATGGCCAAAGATTCAGAAAATGGCCTTAAATATCAACAGAATAAATAATTTTTTCACCAGTTTTTGCCTCAAAAACATAGCTTATGACACCTCCTTGAACACTGAATTTTGTGAAGTTTTCTCATGGGAGGTTTCCTGAAACCCCCTATGATGGCTTTCAACATTTCATGCTTACCACCCCCCCCCCCCCCCCCCCCCCCACCCCCCCAAAAAAGGAAAAAAAAGAAAGAAAAGACTAGGCACCCCCTACTTCTGAATTCTAGCTGGCTACACTCCTCATTTCTGTTGGTTAAAGAGCTGACAGATCTCAACTTATGTAACATTGAACTCTGTGCATTTGCTCATGATGCAATGTACTGTCACTGGTTTAACCTTTTACCTAACGAATCAGCCACATCCGCCAGCACAATATACAAATTGAGCAGTTGAAAAAATCTTAGTTTTCAAAAAATTTCAACAAAATCCATATGTGACCTCTCTCATTGGAACTAGCTTGTCAAGATTGTCCCAATGAGTTTTCACATGATATGGTTTTGTTGATATTTTTTGAAAAATTTGAAAAAAATCTTTAAAATAATAAATTTGGGTATTGGTTAAAAGGTTAATCCATGACCAAACATGACACTAAATTTTTTTTATTTCAAATCCCACCGAGCGGTCAGGCATGTAGCCAGGATATCAAAGTTAGGAGGACAAAAACAAAAGTAATATCTGGGGGGGGGGGCTAGTTTAGCGATCTGAATGTAGTGGCTACCCTCTATGATGGGGCATGCTCAAGAGGGGACTCTTGCTGGAGGGGTCCTACTCCGGGAAGCATTTTGAAATTCGAGACAAAAAAAATGCAGTTTCCTTGACTCCGAATCTGTGACCATAATTTATAAGTTGTGAAAGGCATCAGTAATTTGGCCACATCACCTGGGGGTAGGGGGAGATGACTGAAATTGGGGGGGGATGTGCCACTGCGAGTGATTAAGGGTTACTTACTGGTGCAGCCCACTAAACGAGGTACTCTGGTACATACAAAGGTATGTTGGTGTAAAGCTAGTCTGTGAGGTCCTGTTTTGCTCTTTTCATGCCTGGTACAAGTTTATATTACATAAAATAATCCCGACATATAAATACTGATACAACATATCAAAATACATAATTAAATGCATAAAACTTGGGTATATTTATAAAAAAATTTGTTATGTAAAGGTCGAGGGATATGGTTTTATACCAACATGTTCAGGTGTGTGTGACCATAATGACATCATGGCACTATCCCAAGGTCTCCCTAATATTTTAACTTTGACATTCTGCACCAATTGTGGAATCACTTAGGAGGGTTGCATACTGAGATAACAAGAAAATTAGCTCTGTATTTTGGGGGACCTTAGTGTATTAGAGTGTTATCACCTTCGTTTGAAGGATAGCTGCACCAGCATAACCACATGCACACCACTACCTCTACCACACGCAAGCATGCATGCAGGCACACACATACCTATGCACATATGCACGCACACATGCTCACACACACGTTTGCACTTGAAGGCTGCATATTGAAAATATTAATTGATTTACCCCCAAATAATGAATATGGACTCTTCAAATTGCTGCCATTGAACTGACATGGATGATGCCACCAGTGTTCAAAGGGTTAATATTATTTTTCAAATTATTTTTACTGTCAAAAATACATATATAGCTGAAAATCTTTTGTTGCATTAAACTTTTCATTAGTTGGTTATGAATTGAATTTATTCTGATGATGAATAATTTCTCTTATTTTCAGTTTTCTTTTTTTTCAGGAAATTCAAGAAAATAATTTGGAAATATGGAACAGAAAAAGAAAATGAAGTCCACCTGGAATGTGAAAGAATCAACCTTTGCCAAAAACACATTGAATCCCATCAGAACAATAGTTGATGGAATGAAACTTGTTCCAAATCCAAACAAAACGATGATTGCCTTGTCTATAGGTATTCAAAAGATACAGTTCTAAAGTGTTTTACTTATTTTATATGAGTGTAGGACAAAAGCCCTTAAGTACAGGACACAAACTCTTCGACAAAAGCCCTGCCAAATTGACAAAGATGGACAAAAGTCCTTCAAAAATGACAAAGGTGAACTCTTAACTTTGTCCAGTCTCTAAAAAATGATACCATACTTTACACAATGCTTGCTCATAACTCAAGGATGTGTCATGACTTTGACCCAAGGCGATAACCTTCAACAACAAGGGCAAAGACTGTATGTCTGCTCTAACTTCGTCCAACCCTTAAAAAATTATTTGTGTACAAATTTTGTTCATACAATACTTATTCATGACTTAAGTGTGTGTCATGACCTTGACGAAGAACTACACTTGTTTGATAGAGTTCATTTCCATTGTACTACAATCTATTGTTTTTGTGCCTTCTCCTTTGAGCTAAAATTCAGGGAGAATCCATCAACCTTGCTGATATTTTCTTGTTAGTTTAATTAACAGTAATTTACTCTCTAATCCATATGCACTTAACCGTTCACCTAACCTAATGGCCAAAATTAGCGCTAGCACTATTCACAAAAACACCATTCAATTTTCATTTTTTGTCACAAAACCATAGCTTATGACCTCTCATTGGAACAATCTCATTGAGCTCGTTCCAGTGAGGGGTCACAAGCTATGTTTTTGATGCAAAAAATGAAAACAAATTAGTTTTTCAAGAATTTGTAAGCATCTTCTCCCTTCTGTGATTGTTAAAAGGTAAACTGGTGAAATTTGGATTGAAGGTAGGACAAACAGTTCTGAAGTTTGGATGTTACATGCAATTAACAGGATTATTCAAATGAGAAATATTCAGTTAAGTAGTCTCCACAATACTGAGCGGAAAAATCAAGTTACTTCGAGAAATTGACAGTTGAATTATAGCATATTGTGTTAGAAAAGGGAGCGTGGTGGCTCAGTGGTAGACTGCTGGACTTCTATTCTAGAGGTCCCGAGTTTGATCCCCATTCGGGACGACCTGTGTTGTGTCCTTGGACAAGGCACTTTATCCCAGTTGCCTACATGGGGGCACGATGATGCCGTGTACTAAGACGTACTGCACGTCGATGGTGCACATGTCTTCAACTGCTGTAACCCTGCTTAAGCGGAGCTTGAACAGAGTTACAATGTTGAGGAGCAGACAGTTGCTCGTCGATGCTCTGTGATTCTCTCCGGGTACTCCGGCTTCCTCTACCCGTAAAGCTGTCACGGTCATGATTAGCCATTGTGCATAAGTATGTGACCTTAAACACCAATAAGTAAATAAATGTGTTAGAAAACTGTGTTTTGGGATAAATCTTATGACACTAATCTGTTAAATCTGCCTGAAGTACAGCAGTGTTTCAGGGTAAATGTTATATTGAAAGTTAATTGTTAGATACTGTAGAGGAGATAAGTCTCTGCAGTTCCATCTCAATAAAGTTACTACATAACTGCAAGGAATGTTCTATGCTTTGTCATTTCTAATAATACCAGATCTGTTCATCATATTTCATAACTGGCAGAGCCTTTGTTAACCTTTCACCTAACATGAAAAGCAGACGACACTTGCAAAAGAAGTCTTGAATAACTAATTTTTTTTTATTTTTTGTCTCAAAACATAGGTTATGACCCTTCATTGGAATGAGCTCGGTGTGCTCGTTCCAATGAGGGATCATAATCTATGTTTTTGAGACAAAAAATGAAAAAGTAATGAGAATTAATTGGCAGTTTTTGAGAATAGCGCTGGCCGATTTTGGCCGTTACATTTTGTAAAGGGTTAACTGTTTTTATCCCCCACCCAAAAAGGTTTGGCAGGGGATATAGAAATGGGTTCCATCTATAAGTGTGTCAGTCTGTCCATGCATCTGTCAGTGCATCTGTCTGCACATTTTGTGAACATGATTTTCTCGATCAAGTTCGATATACAACAAATTTCCTCGTCTTTTTTAGGAGTTACCTTTGTATTGGTGTTTGTGTGATAATGACCTTGTGAATGTGATAACTTGTTCAAATGTATTCAGATTTTTATGAAACTTGGTATAGTCATACATTGTGAGAAGATCTTGGTCAAGTTCGATATTCCCCAAATTTTCTTGGCTTTTGTAAGAATTACAGGCCTTTGTGTTGGAAATTTGGTGTTTGTGTGGTAATAACTTTGTGAAAGCTATAACTTGCACAAATGTAATCAGGTTTTTATAAAACTTGGTATAGGCACACATTGTGAGAAGACCTTGGTCAAGTTCATTATTCCCCAAATTTTCTTGGCTTTTATAAGAATTATGCACCGTTTTGTTTGAAATTCAGTGTTTGTAAGATAATGACTTTGTGAATGCATAAAGTGAACAAATGTAATAGGTTTTCACGAAACTTGCTGTAGGCATACATTTGGAGAAGATCTCCGTCAAGTTCAATATTCACCAAATTCTGTTGGCTTTTTTAGGAGTTATGCACCTTTTTGTTGAAAAATTTGAGTTTGTATGATTACTGACTGAATGCGCCAACTTGGCAGCCATGACTAGATTTGATGAAAAATATCTTGAAAATTTCTGCGGGTTAGGAGTTAATCTATTGTATATTGTGTTATTAGTCCTTGCCCACACTTGTTGTTCAACTTTGTCGAATTTCCTTCCCTGCAGTTGAGCTTCTATAGTGCTTTTGGGAAGGAAAGTGGACAGAGAGTTTCGACTAGTTCACGACCCAATTGCGATTAGGTATATATTCTCTGTCTACTTTTGTGATCACAGTAAAGTGGAACCCTGTTAATTGAATAGTCACTTTAATTAGGGATTTAATGGTGATTTGGTCAGTTTCTGTTATTGTAGAGATTAACTGAGTATTTATTCTCTTATGTTTTGTTTGACAGAGATCATGGAGCTCTGTCAAACAAGATATAATAGATTAAATGCCTGTATTGGATATACTGAAGCCAAATAGGTATATACGTTTAAACAAGGGGAATTTTGCGATCATCAAGGTAATTTCTCGACATTAAAATATTTTACATTCAGTTAGCATGAGTTTACTCTATAACATGTTTGCAACTAACACGTTAAGTTTGTACTCAAAGTATGGTAAATGGTTTTGTGTTTGGACTTTATATTCAGTTAACAGGGTTATTCAATTAACAGATATCCAGTTAAGTGCTTGTCACTGTTCTGTACTGTACATGTGCACTTGACTTTCTTTTGCCATAATACAGGATTTGCACAACCTTGAAGTCCAAACTTAATATGATTGCACTTCAAGGTTGAGCAAATCCTATTTCATATCAGACAAGTCAAGTTAACCTGTGTTTTTGAAAGTCAAGCTGTAAGAAATTATTTACAAAAATAAAGTGTTTCTAGAAACAGATAAGGAAACTTGTTGCACTCCATGCACTCCATGCACTGACGTAACACCGGCCACAGTCTGATAAAATGGGGCCAATTCAATTGGACATCCCTCAGTAGAATAGTCTTGTTGATTGATGGAGTGCTAAATTAATTTTGATTAGCAAAATTTGTTCACATGTCTTTGCCTTGTTGCAATTTATGGGAGAGTGCTTGGGCACTCTCTCATAAATTGCAACAAGGCAAATCCTTACAGATTAATAATTTCGCTTAAAAAGTTATCTAAAGTATATCTACAGAATATGAAGCCCTTGACTTGTGGTACCCACACTTCAGACTAAAGCCCAAAATATATAAAAGGCTTAAAAGGATTCCACTGTATAGAAAATCTTTGTGGGGAATGTAAGGATGTAAATATAGATTATTACCTCCTTCAAAGTCAGGGTGAGCTCTATTAATCACTCTTTGCCTGTCCGTGTCCGTCGTCCATTTTAGCTGATAGAGTGCAAAATTATTTTTGGTCTGCAAATTTTGTTCACATGTCTTTGCCTTGTTGCAGTTTATGGGAGAGTGCCTAAGGGCCACACTTCCATTAATTGCAACATGGCAAATCCTTACATGGAAAATAATTTCACTTAAAGAGGTTATGAAGCCTTTAACTGGTGGTACCCACCCTTCAGAGTAAAGCCCAAATTTGGGCTTCCAGCACTCAATCAGTTAATTGCATATACCTTTTAAACTCCAAAGCATTTACCATAGCCTTAATGAAAACTTGATCTGTTATTTGCATAGAAACTACAGGGTAAATCTCTATTAATTGACTGACCCAGTTGTGATCCATTCTAAATTTTCCATCCACTTTCTTCCACAAAACATTATAGAATCTAACCTGTTGAAAAAGAAATGCAAGAACATGGAATCTGAGATGTTATTTTCATTTGTTTTTTGTTTGATTTTGCAGTATTTTGTTAACCCTTTACGTAACATAGCGGCCAAAAATGGACAAAACAATTGGCCAGAGTAAGTCCACCACAGCCGAAAATGGCTTGGAAGTTTCTCAATAAAACCATACAAATATGGATATCATTAGAACCAGCTCGTTGAGCTGGTTCTAATGGTATCAATATTTGTGTGTCATTCACTTAGTTCATGTTAAATTATGATATAAATACAGAACACAACTCAGGTAGGGTACGATCCATGTTTGGGATTTTCCTGTATTTGAAGCACTCCACCCTCATGTTCAATCTCAATGTAATTGTGAATTATGAACCACATTGCTTATGTATTTCTGTATCTGAATCATTTGATGTATTGAAGTAGAAACGAAGCTGTTACAGCATCCAGTGTTTTCTCAATGTTCTAAAATCATACTTATTAAGTATCTGGGGATTGAAAAAGTTTTCATGCAGCCGCATTGAAATTCCACTGAAATGATCAGCGTTTTAGGAGTGAAAATGAACTTAAAAGGCTTGTTAATTAAGATAATGATACAACAGTTTAGAATTTTAAGATAAAAAAGTAATCCTCTCACCATTATTTTTATGTACAAAATTTTGTATCTGAGTCTCGCTCTTGTTTCTGAGACAGTTTGTCAACTCGCCATTGACTAATTGAGATATGACCTTAGAAACAAGCACTTGACTTGAATACAACAATGTGCATATAACCATGATGTTAATAATATACTGAATTTTGTTCAGTTTTGGACTGTGGTTATCTGATACATATATGGAGAGAAAGCAAATGTGTCTGTTTTTAGCTCAACTTTGATGAAGACAAATTTGAGCTATTGTCATGGCCCGTCGTCCGTCTGTCCGTCTGTCCGTATGTCAACAATTGGCTATGGCTCGGGCTAGAGGTCGTATTTATGAACCGATCTTTACGAAACTTCTTGGGTACCTTTGTTATGACCGTGGGACGAGAACGAGTGTTTTTGGGTGTGGTCCGAAATTCATGATGGCTGCCAGCCGCCATTTTGTACCGATGATGCAGAAATCTGTTTTTTGTACAGAACTTCCATATGAAAGCTCTGATTTGAATAATTTTTTATATGAATGTTTAGTACCATGGGGTACATCACATATAATACGGGTGTTTTTCTCGTGCGTAAATTGTGCAAATTAGACTAATTTTGATGTTTTTTGGTGTTAATTTCAGCACTGTAAGTGCAAATGCCAATACGGCTCGGGCTATAGGCCGTATTTATGAACCGATCTTTACGAAACTTCTTGGGTACCTTTGGTATCACCGTGGGACGAGAACGAGTGTTTTTGGGACCGGTCCAAAATTCAAGATGACCGATGGCAGCCATTTTGTACAAAATTAGGTGCAATCAGATTTTTGCACAGAACTTCCATATGAAAGCGCTGATTTGAATAATTTTTTGTGTGAATGTTTAGTACCATGGGATACATCACATATAATACGGGTTTTTTTCTCGTGCAGAAATTATGCAAATTAGATGAACTTTGATATTTCAGTGCGACTTACACACATTAAGTACACATGTCAATACGGCTCAGACTTGAGTCTGTATTTATGAACTGATCTTCACGAAATGTCTTGGGTACCTTTGTTATCACCTTGGGACGAGAACAAGTGTTTCTGGGTGCGGTCTAAAATTCAAGATGGCTGCCAGTGGCAATTTTGTACCGAAATTAGGTCTAATCAGTTTTTTGTACACAACTTCTATACAGCTCAGACTAGAGGCCATATTTATGAACCAATCTTTACGAACCTTGTTGGGTACCTTTGTTATCACCGTGGGATGAGAGCGAGTGTTTTTGGGTGTGGTCTGAAATTCAAGATGGCCACCAGCAGCCATTTTGTACCAAAATTAGTGCAATCAGTCTTTTGTACAGAACTTCTGTATGAAAGTTCTGATTTGAATAAATTTTTGTATGAATGTTTAGTAACATGGAATACATCACATATTCTAAGGGGTTTTTTTTCGTGCAGAAATTATGCAAATTAGATGAACTTTGACTTATTCAGTGCTACTTGCACAATGTGAGCACACATGTCAATACGGCTCAGGGTAGAGGCTGTATTTATGAACCGATCTTCACAAAACTTCTTGGGTACCTTTGTTATCACCTTGGGACGAGAATGAGTGTTTCTGGGTACGGTCCAAAATTCAAGATGGCTGCCAGTGGCCATTTTGTACCAAAATTAGGTCCAATCAGTTTTTTGTCACAAGTTCTATACAGCTCGTATTTATGAATTGATCTTCACAAAACTTCTTGGGTACCTTTGTTTTCACCTTGGGACAGGAACGAGTGTGTTTTGGGGTGCCTTTGTTATCACTGTGCTATGAGAACAAATATATTTGGGTTCAGTCAGACCCACTCTGGGACTCAAAGATTTCTTTTCTAGTTTAGCATCTGACTGTCACCCACCTTTACAATACTTTACCTATACATTTGTTACAGGCAACAGTCAGTATTTATGTACAGACCATTACAATACTTTATATGTACCTTTGTTATCAGGTCATTACCTAGATGTTTGTCATTGCTGTGTCACATACTATACATGTGCATGTCTTTGTCTTGACAAGTTGAACTACAGTGTCATTGACACTTTCATTTTATCACACATCCATTAAACTTTAAGCCCTTGTATTTAATGAAAACGCCTGTATGACACAAATGTTTCTGTATTCAGCTGGTGATATACAAGACGGAACATCTTTCCCAGCACAGTTTGTACTAGTTCCTTTCCCATCACGTTATTAGTTACACTTCAAAAAGTTTCCAAATTTTGTTTTACAGTTATCGATTATCTGTCACGTAGTGTGAAAATGACTAATGTCCAAAGCTAAATAAAGTCAGTTCACAAAAAAAATTAGTTAAGCAAAAATGAGATAATATTAAAAAGCAATCATTTCCAACCACAACATTAACCCAGTCCCATGGCCATCTCATCTGTGTATCCCCATATATCTAAATTGGTCAACTTTATTTCAATAAATCTTCGGACATCCCGACATGCTTCAAACTTCTTTTAAAAATTTCTCTTCAAGCTGCTTTGAAAATCTGCCCAAATTTGTACTTTTATTTTTACTATCAGTAATAACCACCAAATGGTTAGGTGTGAATGAACACCAGCCAAAGAGAAACAGTGATACAGATTTAACAAACACACCCAATAGAAAAGATAACAAATGTAATTTAGACTGGTTCCCAAAAGGTTGTTGCCAATGTCATCACAATTTTGACCTTCAGATCATGATAACTTCCTCCATATTTTGTTGATTCTGACCAATACAAAAACAGCTGGGAGGTGTACCAAAATGTGGTTTTGATTCATTAGCAGTCTTTCGATTTTGAGGTGTGTCATCTCGCTTGCATACCATCACGCACGCAGTTTTGGAAAGCTCCTTGCCACTAGTGCCGCACCTTTGCAAAAAGCAGAGTGCAATATGATCGCCTGTTTGAATGTTCGAATTACCTTAACACAAGTGGGGTTAATGCTCATCAAGCATCGATAGCATGTGCACATGGCCTTATGTAGTAATAAACAACTACTAGTCCATGGTGTAGGTTTCGCTTTTAAAAGAAGTTCGGGAACTATGTCGCAACTTCAAACAAGCCGTCACATCAACAGTTGATGCAACAGAGCATCCCAATTTAAACATGATGAAATTGGTTCATCAGAAAAACTTGACGTACCCGTCACAGTTCCATATTGTAGTTACTGTTCCTGGTTCCATTTTTTCCTTATTTAAACTGTGTATTCTACTTTCGATTCTACTGCATTTCAGTTTAGTTTATGGATTTATTTTTGGAAAAAGAATGTTCGAAATAATGAACATGTATTGTGAGTAAGTGATCTTCATGTTATTGTTATGACCCAACAAACGTGTCTTAACGTCACTATGAAAACGGGGATGTTTTTTTAATAAAATACAGCATGTGTATGACAGATGGTATGTCACTATCATACACACGCTGTATTCTATTAAAACATCGCTGTTTCCATAACTTTTTCACAATAGCTGAGCATTTCTTAAGTCGGGAAAATGGCGCTTGCAAATTAGAAATGGACCACGCCACACTTGGCGCACCTGCATTTTATAAAATCGAAAGACTGTTCATTAGTATCTCTGTTTTATCAAATTATATCAATTCAATCGAAAAATTACTGCTTTTCAGTACTTCAGATTTCTTGCTTTGTACTCTACATTTACAGTGGCGTAGCGGAAAAGCTTGTGGGCCTCCCTCGAGATAGAGACGGGGGCCCTTTCATAATGGTGGTTGCCTTTAAAATGGGAGCAAATTTAGTGTTGTTACCGTGCACAGCATACAGGATTTCATGAAGTACATACGCCATAAATTAAATGAAGGTATAGCCTATAGGATCGATTCTAAAACTACGACTCTCTAGATTTTTTCATTACATGTTTTAAGTTTCACCCCCACCATCCAACGACACTCACATGCACGCCCAACATGTGTGACTTGAGAGGCACCATGTATGTATATTGTTTATTTCTCACCCCTATCAGTTACAATGATGTAGTGTTCACTTAAAAGAATAATACATAGACTACACAGAGTATGTCATGTGGGAGTGAGAGTTTGAAATTATGTGTATTTGGTATACATAACATATTAATACATACACAACCTGACACATACATCAGATAACCATAAGTGGCTTAAAGATGCCCCCCCCCCCCCCCCCCCCCCCACAATGCGGGCCCATCCCCTATGCCACTGTACATTTAGCCTTCATGTTTTAATCCTAGAAGGCCAAACGAGAGGTCAGTATTTTCTCTATTTGAAGTGAATTGACAGAAAAAAATACACTTGCAATATATGCAAGCAACATTTTTAAGCAGATTAAGAAAATACTTCAAATCTTAAGGGGCATCTGCATCAAAATAATATAAAATTATCACTAAAATGTTTATTCAGATATTCAAATATCTGTTCATAGAAGACAGTATTTTTCCTGTGAGAACCCCGGGAAATGAAGCAGTGCTTGTTTACTGTGGGTGGAAGTGCTCTAAAATGGGAAACATGGATATAAATGATTGATTAGACTTGACTGTATATCCATGTTGTGGTCACGCTTATCCATTGTGCAGAAATATGTGATCTTAAACACCAATAAATAAATAAATAAATAATTCAAACCCTAAATTCTGATGTTTAATTCAGTACTAATGCCTTTTGAATCACAAAATCAGTCGAAATTAATCGAGGAATCTGCCAAGTAAAATGAAAATAATGGATCTGTGACATTGAATACTGCACTGATTCTGTGGTAATGCCTAAAGAAAATGCAGTTATCGAACCTGAACTTTAAGTACCACCCAGCTCTACATACAAGTATTTTGTGTTCTATTTAGATTATCTTTTTCAGGTGACCCAACTGTTTTTGGAAATTTAACTCTGCCTAATGAAATAGAAGCTGCTGTCATCAGAAACATAAAGTCGAGAAAGGCCAATGGCTATGGACCATCAATTGGTTTGTCTGTTTTTTAATACTCTACAATAGAATCTTATTAATCTAATAAATTGTTTGCAAAATCTATTCATATTGGGATATTCGGTTACTTATAATTTTGTTAAATAACAGTTTTTCAATGGTAAATCACATTCAGTTAGATTTTTTTTAATCCATAAGGACCTAATTCTGACTGATCTCTTTTACTACAACAGAACAGGTGTCCCAACAGGCAGTATCAGGGTTAACTCACAAATTACATTCTAAGTACCCTGGAAGTTGTTTTTAGACAAGTCATGGCTGCCTGTATAGGCAGCCAAGACTTGCCTAAAAACAACTACAAAGCCACAGGATGTAGACGGTCAAAGTGAAGCAAAAATATATATAAATCTTCAGGCCTGTAAGCATTAAAAAGGCTTCATTTAGAGAAACACAGGGCCTTAAATCCGGATAATAGACATTGCAGCTGTAATCAGTTTCTAACTGACAGGTTGGATTTGTGTTTATGTTACAAATGACTTGAAGACAGATTAGATTGTAAAATATACTTTATTAAACAACTTTGGCCAACCTAAGAAGACTCTTGTACACTTTGATGGAGGTCTGTCTCTGTCGGCCACCCATCCTGACCCAGGGTAGGGCATGCACATGCTTGAACCCAGGTTCACCATGTTTGAGCTTGCGGCTAGGTATCCCTCTGTGCATGCCCAAGCCTAGGCAATGGAGAGCCCATGGGCGGCCCACCAAACCAACCCCATACTAATATGTGTCGCTACAGGTGCCTTGATGGGTTGACGTATGAGACCTTACTGGAAACCATATCCTCTGTGGCTACAAACCCATATCTATTAGTTCTGTGTGGAACCAAAAGCTGATAAGTGTTTTTGGCTGGAGGAGCCAGTCATGTAAGGACACATGCACATGTATAGAACCAGTGTGTAAAATAGTATGGTCTGGCTACATATACATGCATCTACATATCCTGGGAAGCCCCAGTCCTGAAGCCTGCACTTGCCTACATGTGAAACCCTGGATCGGAGATGGCTGCCAAGTTAATGGGGAATACATGTATATTAAAATGCATTAATGCTTGTAACCGGGTCTCAGTATCCAGCTGGCTACATACACATGTGAATGTACAGGACATTCCCCAAGGATGGCTGTCTTTTTACCAGTGGCAACATTGGCAATGTATGAAGCCCTGACCAATGTATCTTAAGAGTATGCCACATGGGTGGCATACATGTTAAGGTGTGGTTTGGACAAACCAAGAAATTTTTTGAGGACCATTGACTGCTTTACCACTTCACGATGACATGGCAAAGGTGTGAATTGGCCCCTCTTCAGACTGTCAAGAAGAGATGTCTCAGTCCAATTTAGGAAGGGAGCATTCCGCAGATGTGGAGGAAATGGTGGTGGATTTTTCTTCTATAATTGTTCTCAGATGGTAATTTAAAGGAGTAGGAGAGAAAGCATGTTAACAGTACAGCAGCTGAGAACAAAGAGACAAAGAGATTTAATAGCATGCCTGCTATAAATAGAAACACATGTTGCAGCCAGTCAAATTCACAGAAGTGGACTAATCTTAATGAAATGTAGACTTCTGTGAAATGACCAGCCAGATTTTCCCCAAGGATGGCTGTCTTCTTACCAGTGGCTACATGGGCAATGTATGAAGCCCTGACCAATGTATCTCAAGAGCGTGCCATGTTGGTGGCATACATGTTAAGGTGTGGTTTAGGCATACCAAGAAATATTTTGAGGACCATTGACTGCTTTACCACTTCACGATGACATGCAAAGGTGTGAATTGGCCCCTCTTCAGAGTTTCAAGAAGAGATGTCTCAGTCCAATTTAGGAAGGGAGCATTGCGCAGGTGTGGAGCGGATGGTGGAGGATTTTTCTTCTATAATTGTTCTCAGATGGTAATTGAAAGGAGTAGGAGAGAAAGCATGTTAACAGTACAGCAGCTGAGAACAAAGAGATTTAATAGCATGCCTGCTTTAAATAGAAACATTTGTTGCAGCCTGTCAAATTCACAGAAGTGGACTAATCTTAATAAAATGTAGACTTCTGTGAAATGACCAGCCAGATTCCAAGAAAGTGGACTGCTTTGTATTGATTGATTCTTGTGTAGATAGTTGTCATGCCAAAGTCATTTAGGAACATAAACCCCACACAAAGTGGATCTATCCATCTTCAGCTCCCATTAACTGTATGGTAAATGAGTTAGTGCAGCAAAACCTCAGCAGTCAACAAGGATGTATCATTTACCAGTCCAGTCTGTAATTTAGTGGAGTGATGTAAGATATTTGCCTGCTGAATCAGATTTTTCTTAATTGAATAATCTTACTGATTCCATATAAGTTCCAAACACCAAATCATTTACCATACCTTCAAACAAATGAGATGTGTTCATTGCAAAAAGGTTATCATGTAAACTCCTGTTAATTGAATATCCTGTAATCTATCGAACAGACCTGTTCAACCTCAGTATATCATGTAAAAGCATTTACTCTGTTATAACTTGTTCGACAGAGCTCCATGAGCTCTCAAACAAGATAAAATAGAACAAATGCTCAGTTTAGCACCAGATTTCAGGAAAATTACTAAATTCCTGTTAATTGTATACTCTTGTTTATTATATATGTTTTACTGGCAAAGTGGCTATTCAATTAACAGGTTTCAGAGGGAATGGTGTGCACTTGCACCTGTGCCTTATTCATGATTATATTAATTTTGAAGGGAGTTAAAAATTGCATGCCTGCATTGAGCTTGACTGATATCTCAGTTTTCCTACAATGAAATCTGCTTGGGCTCACTTCAGCTCACAAACAGTAAGCATTACCATGTCATACAACTGAGCAAGCACATGAATGGTGCTCCCATTGTTTTCTTTCATTGATTTAACCCTTTACCCAATGTAACGACCCAAACCGCCAGCGCTATTCACAAAAATTGCCAATTTGCATTATTTTTTCATTTTTGTCTCAAAAACATAGGTTATGACCCCTCATTGGAATGAGCTTGATGAGCTCGTTCCAATGAGGGGTCATAACGTATGTTTTTGAAACAAAAAATGAAAAAAAATAGTTATTCAAGAATTTTGTTTGCAAGTGTCGTCTGCTTTTCAGGTTAGGTAAAGGGTTAACAAATAAAAGTTGTGCTTACTTATTGTGGTCACCAAGAGTTGTTTTTTTATTATACTGTAGTATGCTTACTCGAACTTATTTCAACAAGAAATTTTCTGGAGGCACACAACCTTGCTTAACTAACCCTTTACCTAATACGAAATGCAGACAATACTTGCAAACAAAATTCTTGAATAACCAATTTAAAAAAAAAAATTTGTCATCAAAACATAACTTATGATCCCTCATTTTGTTCCAATGAAGGGTCATAAGCCATATTTTTGAGACAAAAAATACTGAAAATTTAATAGTGATTTTTGTGAATAGCACTGGCTGGTTTTGGCCATTACATTGGGTAAAGGGTTAATTGTGCTACCTTCATTATCACTTATTGATTCAAAGAATTGAAGTTCGACAAGTTTAACCCCTTGATACTTTAATTATCCTGATGTTCAAACGACATGGAGAATTCAGTTTCTTCAACGTTTTTCAAATTCAAATGTCGGAAAGTACAAATAACAAGATATTTTTCACATTAAGGATTATTTGGTTGAGGGCTAGATTATTTTTGGTGGTCTGAATTTGTTATTCAAAACTTGTTTTATTGCAAATTATTGGAGAGTGCCCACAGGCACTATATAATAATATAGTGCCTGTATATAATAATTTGCAATAAAACAAACTTATATAAACAAAATATTATTTGTGTTTGATTGAATATGAAATATAAGCAAGGGAAGTGGCTTTCGCTCTGGTATCCTCATTTTTGAAAGTCCTGATAGTGGCTGCTAGCACTCAACCAGTTAAGAAGTCTTGACAGCAAGATTATATTAGTATTTTAAGCTGCAATAACATTTGGCTCAATGGTTGTCACTGAGCACTATTCAGGAGAAAATAGGAATTGATATTAAAATTTTACAAAATTGAAAAATAATAACAAAACAAATGACCACAAAGTCATACAAAAGTATCAACGTGCTGTTTGATTTCGTACGTAATAAGACGTACAAAAGTATCAATGCACTGTTTGATTTCGTACGTAATAAGATACAAAAGTATCAAAGGGTTAATTGAACTATAGCTGTTTATCAGAACTTATTTTGATATGGAACTGTTTTGTGGAGCTTTTTGTTCTTCACATGATGCTGGACATGTAATAGATACATGTTTATCCTGAATAATATCAAGTGATATTTTTTATGGTAATTGTGAGCTTTAAATAAAATAACATCATGAATAATTCAAATGGCAACCTTTTCACCTCTAGAATTATCTGATATTATTTTATCAACTTTCCATTCAGATTAGACTTTGTGTACTCATATTTGTCCATGCTTGCTTGAACTGCATAGAAGGATGAAGATACATCAGCATATCAAGCCCATAGTTATACAAGTGGAATTTACTGCTGTTAATCTATGGATGCCTTGTTCTGCTTGGTGCATTTTTGGCCACTCAAGCAATGTCTTCAAAGCATGAAATAGTTGAAATTTTCTCCTCAAGCTTCTGGCTTCTGAAAGCCACAAAATCGTACCCACACATTGCATATTTAATTAATGATGATTTTATTTTACAAAGAATGCAGTTAACAAGAAAATATTTGTGGTGAAAAAATGGTAAAGACTTTTTAATACGTTCAATTTACAGTGACATTCTGTTAGCCCTATTATCTATTTAAGTGGAGGACATAACATGTCTTACATCTTTTATTCTTTATATGTTACAATAATTTGATTAGTTGTCAACTTTCTGTTTGCCAGTGAATAGTATTTTTAGCAAACTAACAAATGATGCACTAGTCAAGTTTATGCTGGGAATAGGTTTTGTTTCAGATTAGGCCTATAAAAAAATTCTTGCATTTCAGGCAAGTTTTATTCAATTTTATGATGAGGGAGGGAGGCTTTTCTGTTTTGGTTGAGTTGTGTTAACAACTCAGAGCTATGGTTTGGCGTTGGTCAGTGTTCGTCTGGGCATGCAGGCATCAGGTGTCCTTGCTTCCAGGCATCCTTGCACTGTTAGCACAATAACTTGAACAAACGTCCTCCGATTTGACCAATATTTGCCATACAGGTCTTTTGCAATAATATCTTAAGCGAGTTCGAATACTAGCATAGCTCACTTTTTCGTTACAGAATTATGGGCCTCAATTAGTTAATTTTGAGTTTGTTACTGCAATAACTCTGATTTGACTAATATTTGCCATGCAGGTCTTTTGCAATAATATCTCAAGCGAGTTTGAAAACTGGCCTGGTCTGATTTTTCGTTACAGAGTTATTGGCCTTAATTAGTCCATTTTTTTACAAATTTTGAGCTCATTAGCACATTAACTTGAACAAATATTCTCCGATTTGACTAATATTTGGCACACAGGTCTTTTGCAATAATATCTCAAGCGAGCTCAAAAACTGGCCCAGAATAATTTCTCATTATGGGCCTTAATTAAGTAATTATACCTCAAAAAGTGGGGTATACTGGATTGCACCATACCGTGCATCCATCCATACGTCTGTCGGTCCACACTCAGATGTCTGTTCACATAATAGCTTCAACATCAACATGCTCAGATTTCGATGAAATTTCATACAGATGTTCACTATCATGAGATCCTATATTCTAGAGATAAACTTAGCATGTATTCTAATATATCTTGTTTGACAGAGCTTCAGGAGCTCTGTCAAACAAGATATAATAGTTAAATGCCTCTATTGGATGTACTGGGGCCTAATAGGTCTATAAGCAAAGGACAACTTGGGCGAGTCAGGGTAATTTCTCGACAGGTTACAAGGTGTTTTATTCAATTAACAGGAGTTTACTCTATAACCTATATTTAATTAAAAGGTCAAATTTGTACTGGAGGTAGGTAAATGGTTTTGTGTTGGGGAAATTATATTCAATTAACAGGGTTATTCAGTTGAGAGATATCCAATTAAGTGGGCTTCATTGTATTAACGTGATTTAAATTTATTGCCATGTTTTGTAGTTTAGTGGGTAGGCGTGTCACCGAAGTGGGCTCAACTGTACAAACAAATAACCTATATGGACACAATTTTGATTTATATTTCTTATCAACCTACCTTACAATTGTTTACTACAGGCTTGCACTACAGTGGAAGAACCTAACTTGGATAAAATACTCTCTATTTTAATCTTTCCCAAGAGATTTGGGAAAGAAAAGTGGTGTAAAAACACCACGAAAAAATAAGCCCAAACTGGGTCGAGCGCCATCGGCGCACACCCAGTAAGGGACGCTCTTCTCTTAGTACAATTCCACGACTTCCATTAACCAGTGCGCAAGCAGTAATCAAAACCATTCTTCTTTTGTCCGTGCAACATGGTTGATGTGTTGCGCCATCTTTGCATTATGATACAGTGATAATTCAACTCGTCGATAATGGTTTTCCTGTGACTGGATTATGGATCTGAAGATCGTATAATACAGGACTGTGTTTTATATATTCTCGTTAATATTTTCAGCTACATTCTCATTGTATGTTATTTATTTTTCTGTTCTTGCGAATGTTTTTTCGACATCGTGTTCACGGGGTTCGACAGTGCAATTTTTCTGTTAATAAATTTAAATTGTTATTGGAGTTAGTTGTCAATGAGGGACTGTCTGGAAGGATTTCTTCACTCTTTTGAGGGCTGAATTTATGTTTTTTCGGTCCCTGTCGGCCGTCTGGGTTCTGTTGTGTACCCACCGTTTTTTTTCTGCCACCTTCTCTCGTAGTTGAGGGTGTTCTACTTTCTGTATCTGTTGAGTTCACCTTTTTCTTCTACTGCTCTCACCTCTGTTATTTCCAGTTCGGTTCCTTTAGGGAAATTCCTTTTGTCCTCGCCTTGGTGTGTTCTCGTGGCTGTTTCTCCTGCACTCGTGGGTGGTGTAGAATGCTGTCGTTTCGGGGCTCCCGACTCGACCATGTCTGGTGTGAGTTATACCCCTTCTGTGGGGGATGTGCAGCTCCTCCCACACCTGCAGGGGTGGGGGGGAACGCTGTCGTTTCGGGGCCCCCTGATTCGACCACGTCTAGTGAGAATTACTCCCCCTCCATGATGGATGTGCAGTTTTTTTTACCGTGGTGGATACTGCGGGAGCTGTTGGATTTCTGGTGAAGAGATGCCTGGTTCCGGGACTATGCGCCCTCTCCAGTCGACATCTGAGGCTGTCACTAGGGTTGTGACTCCTCCTTTGGAGGCCGAGCTAGGTGGCTCTCTCTCTTTTTCCGCCAGTTCCAACAGCTCCCGTCGCATCTGCTGCTACTGCTGTTCCATCTACCGTCATCGGGCACTGTTTTTAGCCGGCCTCAGCTTATCCCTGCAAGGGTCTGCAGGGATGTCTGTTGTGTGGTTGCGGGGTATCGGCCTCAGCCTTTCTTGACTTCAACTCGACGAAGTCGGAAGTGGCTGTCGACTGAACCCCCTGCTGTGTGCTCTCAGCCGTTGAGCACAGCAGTTTTATACCTGCAGTGGTCTTCTGCGGTGTCTGGTAGTGTAGACGTTGGGGTATCGGCCTCCGCCTTCCCTGACCTCAACTCGACAACTCAACGAAGTTGGAAGTGGCTGCCGGCCGGACCCTCTACTGTGGTCTCTGCACTGTCGAGTACCACAGTTTTGTCATTGGCGTTTTCCGTCCACTCATTCTGATCCCATGGCCAGTTTTGCGGGACCAACACCTGCTGTGCAGCCTGGACCTTCTGCCCACAGAGGTCCATGGCAACTCTCCAGAGTTCCAGCTATGTTGATCCTCGGGTGTGATGTACCCCTATACATGTCTGCCCTCAGATGTTTTGGCTGCCGCCCGTCGCCCCGCTCCGGGTGTATTGGAGGATCGTGACCCTTCGCTGGTTAAGAGGGTCAGGTGTGAAGCCACTTTGCTGGTTTGTCCCCATATCGAACCGGGTGGTACGGGCAGTGAGCTTACTCACTAAGGTTCTGTCCAAGAGCCTTCCTGTTGCTTCCAGCGAGTGGTTTCCAGGCGCCCCCTATGGTGCCGCCTCCCGGGATTGGAAACAGGCTGCTTTCTGATCCCCCTGGTGTTCCTACATCATGGGAGGCATCGGCTGGTTTGCCCACGATTGGCTATGTGTCTTCCGACTCCGGAGAGGAGTCAGACATCCTTGATGTTGAGAGCCAGCAGTCTTCTGACTTGGGGGCAGCTCTTGACTTTGTGTTTGGGTTCCTTCCGGATCTCAAACCATCAAACCAGCCGACAGTGTCAGCCAGGCCGCGATCATCGATCACATGCCTACAGCCTGTGGAGCAACCTGCTTCTGGGCGTCTTCAACCGTGCCAGTCAGTACAGGTGGTTGAAGCATTTTCAGCCTTGGACTCAAAACTGAGTTCCAAGGCTATGAAGGATCCGTTCTTCACCAGGGTTGACACCTTTTTGCCTCTGGTGCATTATCGTTACTACGATTTTGCCAATCCGTCAGTCTGCCAAACTTTGACGGTTTTGGATCAGGACTCCAATTCCCTCAGGCTTTCCAAGCCCAAGTCTGCCGTCATTCCTATGATGACTCTGGAGTCCATGTTGGGCTGATCTGGAGGAATGCTGGGTTTGCTTTCTCTCTCCGATCACGCCGTCTCTGCCTCAGCTGCCTATCTGCCTCCAGATAGGTTTGACGATCTACAGGTTCCTTTGCGTGTGCTGTCCAAGGCGCTCATCCATCTTCTCACACACATGCCTGTGACACGGCTATTTTGGAACTAATTTGAAGGGACTTTATGCGGGACACAGGCCGATCCCTTCCTGGGGGCAGCGCGCTGCTCTTCGATCTGCTTCTTTGGCAGGACCGCTATTGTTCCATGGGTTCAGTGTCGACGGTCCGGGATGGCGTCCTACGTCATTCCAAAGATCAACTGCTGCTTCATCAGCTTAATTAGCCTTCTAGGGGAGGCAGGGACTATTCAAAGCCTAACAAGTACCCTTCTGCTTCTTCTGCAAAGCAAAGGGCTGATCCTTCTGCCTCCGCTTCTACTTCTTACTCATGGGGTAAGGGTAAGCATCGGCAGGCTAGAGGGAAGTCTCAGGATTCTTCATTAAGTAGAGGAGGTGGTTTCTCCTCTCATGGGCCTCGTCAGGGCTCGAACTGAAGGTCCTCACCTCGATTCGTTCCAGGTTGGAGGAAGGATAGCAGAATTCGCTGAACGTTGGGCCACCATCACATCCGATCCTTGGGTGTTCGATGTTGTTCGGTCCGGGCTGCGAATATCCTTCTGAAGGCACCCCACTCTGTCCAGAGTGCCTCTTCCAACCACAGTTCCTTCAGACATTTTACGTCGGGAGCTTTTGTCCATGGAGATAGACAATCTCCTGGCCAAGGGGGCATTTGAGGTCATCAAGAACATTCAGTCAGTGGGGTTTTATTCCCGCCTGTTCGTTGTGCCGAAGGACGGCCGACTCCGACCGGTTATTGATCTGAGTATCCTGAACCAGTCTATCATTGCTCCCAAGTTCATCATGGAGACTTTTAGGTCGGTCCGCCGTTCCATTCACCAGGAAGATTTCGCTTCCAGCATCAATTTGCGAGACGCCTACTTTCATGTTCCGATTCATCAGGTGTTGTTGAAGTATCTCAGGTTCGCTTTTCTGGGGCGAGTTCACCAGTTGAAGGCCATGCCTTTTTGCCTCAACCTTGCTCCTTGGACCTTCACCCGACTGATGTCGCATGTGATAGCCTTCCATCGCACACAGTCCAGGTGACTACTTCGGAGTATCTAGTCGATAACCTCCAGAGGCATTCCAAAGACAGATGCCAGCGATCTCGGTTGGGGTGTGACGTTGGATCCTCTAGTTAGGTCTTTCCCTTCACGGGATGTGGGACCAGGAGAGGACATCTCTACCCATCAACCAGAAGGAGCTTCTTGCTCTTCTTCAGAGTTTCTGGCAGTGGATCCCTCACCTGTCGAATCGTCAGGTCCTTCTGCTGTTCGACAATTCGACAGTTGTTGCTTCATTCGGAACCAGAGCGGCACACACTCGGTTCCAATGTACGAATTTGCTCGGTATCTTCTACTGCTCGCTCTGGATGTCAACGCCGGGGTGGTTGTTCATCACATTTCCAGCCAACTGAACGTCCTAGCCGACACCCTGTCCCGATGGAGCAAGTTCTTTTCCATGCTCCACATGGCGGTGTTCCATCGATCTCTTTGCGACTCGTTGGAACCATCAGGTGGACACTTTCGTGTCCCCGTGTCCAGATGCTCTGGCTTTCGCCGTGGATGCTCTGGCCTCCTTTGGGACAGTCTTGTCGGCTACGCCTTCCTGCCGGTTCCGATTCCGCCTCAGGTTCTAGCCCAGATATGAACCTGCAGTCGTCGAATCCTTTCGATCACACCCCTGTCGCCTCGGTGGGTGTGGATCAATCTGCTCCACTCTCTGTTAGCGGCAGTTCCGGCATGTCTCCCTCTTCGTTGCGACTTTCTTTGACAAAGTCGCCCAAGGAGGTTTCAAGTTGACCCGACTTCATGGTGCCTTCGTGCATGTCTTTTATTGGGTCCTGTCTCCTCCGTAGTGGTTTTTAGAGACAAGCAGTGGAGTTGCTTTTCTTATTCCAGGAGGCACTCACTCCACTGGTTTAGCCTCTAGCTAAGTAGAAGGTTCTTCTGTCGAGATGGTGTGCGATCACTTTGTTGTTTCTGGTACTCCTTCGATCACACCGCTTGCAGAGTTTCTGGTATATGTTTGTTTCTGGGGGTCTCCAACAATGGGTACAAGTCCATGCTTCGGAGACCTTTTTCATATGTGGTACCGCATTGTTTCAACACTCATCCTTGCCTCTCCAAGCTTGTTCAGCTCTTTTCCTTGAAAAGGCCTTGGACTTTGCAGTTTATGCCAAGATGGACACTTTCTTGAGTGCTGCTCTGCTTGGGGGGGGGGGAGGTTTTTTCGCGCCTTTATACTGGATGGATATGTGTTTTCTCACATGCCAGATCTCTCCTGCATCCATTTCTCAATGAATTTGTCTTGCTATTCGTGCAGCTTCCGCTCGGCTAGCTACTGGTGATTGTATTACCAATTGTTTTTTTCTGCCACGAGGTGCATGCATTTTCTTCCTCTCAGGGCTTTTACTAACTCTGTCATGTCGTTTGATGTTATACTGGCAGCCTACTGGAGAAATGCTACCTTCTCCATTTATCTGCGACAGTTGCAAGAGCCGACAGAGGACCTTTGTCCTACGGGCCCTCTTTCTTCGGCTCAGGCTGTTGTCTATCCCAGCCATTCAGCTTTTTACAGGGTCAGTTCCAGCCCCGTGCTGTTACTGGCCTTTCTGTCTGTGTGCCGTACTTCACCATAAGCCTCATCTTTCATTGTCTTTTACTAATGTTTGTGATGCTATGGTTTGATAGGCCTAGGGATCTCTTCCTCTGTCCACGGTTCCAGTGCAGTTGAGTTATGTGTGGGTTAGTTATGTGATTCCCTCCATCCTGTTGTCTATTCAGCCTGTAGTAAACAATTGTAAGGTAGGTTGATAAGAAATATAAATTTTATAGTAAATTTCCTAAGAATCCTTCCTTCCCGCTGATCACATACCTCCTATGTTGGCGGACTCAGAAGAATGGTTTTGATTACTGCTTACAGAAGTCGTGGAATTGTACTAAGAGAAGAGCGTCCCTTACTGGGTGTGCGCCGATGGCGCTTGACCCAGTTTTGGCTTATTTTTTCATGGTGTTTTTACACCACTTTTCTTTCCCAAATCTCTTGGGAAAGATTAAAATAGAGAGTATTTAATCCGAGTTAGCTTCTTCCACTGTAGTGCAAGCCTGTAATAAACAATTGCGGTAGGTATAATAAGAAAGGAAATTTACTATAAAATTCATATTTTTCTCTAATTCTCTTTACATATTATCTGTCACATGTGTTTGCCAATCACACCAGAGTTTTGTTTTTGTTTTTAGTTCAAGTCGTTGTCAAATTCTACAAATAAGACCGAATTTTTGAATTTATGGATTCTTTGACATAGAGGCATGTAATAAACACAGAATGCCACAATGTGTGAATGTGTTCATCAACTAGCACTCATGCCATCAAGGAAGGATAGAACTTGAGGCTGCCCCTCTAGCTCTATCCTTTCTGCACTGACACTTGTCCCGTATTGATGAATGCATCACACAATGTGACGTTCTGTGCATATATTACATTAATTTCATTGGTTGTCTTGCATTTGCTTTCAGGTTTTGAGAGCTCTCGTGCTGCAGTTGCTAAATACTCTTCTACAGAAGGTGCACAGGTTGGAGCAAAGGTAGATTTTTTTATCAGACCAAAACAAAAAAATCCAAGTTTATCAACCCCCACCCCAATTTTTGAGACCCACCTTTAGTTATTTTTCTTAACTTGACATAAGTTTTAACTCCTTGTATGCTGCTGGCGGATATTCCTGCCCAGGACAAGGAATATTTGCCAGTGAAATAAGTATAATTTGAGCACTTTTATCCAATTTCTCCCTTGTATATTGGATTATCTGTTTGTCCAATGATTTCTTGAGTTAAATGTAGATGAAATTTTTATAGCTTTGACCATGACTACTTTTCGTAATGTTTGACTTCAAATCAGCCAATGATAGCAGGGCTTCTGCATCCATGTATTTTTTTCTCCGATTTTAACAAAATTTCATATGCAGGTATAGCTTTGACCATGACTACTTTTCATAATGTTTGGCTTCAAATCAGCCAATGGTAGCATGGCTGCTGCAGCCATGTATTTTTTTCTCCGATTTTTACAAAATTTTATGTACGGGTTCATCTTTGTCCATGACTACTTTTCATAATGTTTGGCTTTAAATCAGTCAGTGATAGCATGGCTGCAGCAGCCATGTAGTTTTTAGGTGCGACTAGCAGCTCTATAAGTGGCAATGTTGGTCTGTCGGTCTGTCTGTCGGTCGGTCGGTCTGTCTGTGACCAATGAGTTTATCTGTGACCAATGAGTTTCAAAACTCAATAACTTTTGAAATACTTGATGGAATGACTTTATATTTGGCATGTAAGTGTATCTTATTCATGTCTAGCCACTGTTCAATGCATGTGTTGTTTCAAATATTTTTCTTGGAGTTATGGCCCTTGATGAACTTAGAATTTTGTGAGATTGCACCACCCTTCGCAGCTATGGTGTCGATGTCGCAATTTTTTCTCCAATTTGAACAAAATTTTATATGTGGGTTTAGCTTTGACCATGTCTATTTTTCATAATGTTTGGCTTCAGATCAGCCAATTGTAGCATGGCTTCTGCAACCTTGTTAGCTCACCTGACTTTCAGTCAGGAGAGCTATAGTGATCACTCACCGTCCGTCGTCCGTCGTCCTGCGTCCGTCGTCCGTCGTCCGTGAACATTGTGTTTGCGTCTTCTCCTCCCAAACCGCTGAACCAATTTAATTGATATTTGAGATAATAGTTTGTTATGACATCGCAATTTGATTTTGTTCAAATCAAGTCGCCCCGCCCGTGGGTAGGGCCACACCCAAAAAGTGTGCTGAAATCTTAAAAAATCTTCTTCTCATGAACCAGCAGTAGCAGAGACTTGATATGTGGTGTGCAGCTTCCTTTTGAGGTGTAGACTCAGATTTGTTCAAGAGAAGTTTGTGGGGCTATACTTGGCGTCGTTATGGGAGGGGCAAAATATTTGGCCCCGCCCAAAATTTCTATTTTCCAAACCGAGAGGCTGATTTGAACCAAATTTTATGTGAGGGCTTATTGGGTCATGAGTACCTAATTTATGCTGATTTTTTTTTTCCCGTAGCCCCATGGGAACCGCAGGAGCTAAAAATAGAAAAAAATTAAAACGCCCATATCTCCAAAACTGCACGGCACCGAGAATTTTTATTTGGTGTGAAGCGTCCTTAGGACCAACAGAAAGAATTGGTAAAAAAAATTGCCATCGGTTTTATCATAGGGTACAGTTTCGGGACATTGAAAAAGTGCTGAGTCAGCACTTTTTAACACTGTAGGCAATGGGAAAAACATTAAAAAATCTTCTTCTCCAGATCCAGCAGGCAGAATCTTTTGATATTTGGTATGCAACATTGGAGGGTGGATCTGATTCAAGTTTGTTCAAATCGGCCCCCTGGGTTCATATTTGGGCTCAGTATAGGAGCCCGATTTCGAACTTAGTGCATTTCAGGCAAATTTCTTAAAAAATCTTCTTCTCCAGATCCAGCAGGCAGAATCTTTTGATATTTGGTATGCAACATTGTGGGGTGGATCTGATTCAAGATTGTTCAAATCGGCCCTCGGGGTTTATATTTGGGCTCAGTATAGGAGCCCAAATTTGAACTTACTGCATTTCAGGCAAATTTCTTTGAAAATCTTCTTCTCCAGATCCAGCAGGCAGAATCTTTTGATATTTGGTATGCAACATTGTGGGGTGGATCTGATTCAAGTTTGTTCAAATCGGCCCCTTGGGTTTATATTTGGGCTCAGTATAGGAGCCCAAATTTGAAATTAGTGCATTTCAGGCAAATTTCTTTGAAAATCTTCTTCTCAAGATCCAGCAGGCAGAATCTTTTGATATTGGGTATGCAACATTGTGGGGTGGATCTGATTCAAGTTTTTTCAAATCGGCCCCTTGGGTTTATATTTGGGCTCAGTATAGGAGCCCAAATTTGAACTAAGTGCATTTCAGGCAAATTTCTTAAAAAATCTTCTTCTCCAGATCCAGCAGACAGAATCTTTTGATATTTGGTATGCAACATTGTGGGGTGGATCTGATTCTATTTTGTTCAAATCGGCTCCCTAGATTCATATTTGGGCTCACTATAGAAGCTCGAATTTGAACTTAGTGCATTTCAGGCAAATTTCTTCAAAAATCTTCTTCTCCAGATCCTGCAGGCAGAATCTTTTGATATTTGGTATGCAACATTGTGGGGTGGATCTGATTCCAGTTTGTTCAAATCGGCCACCTGGATTCATATTTGGGCTCACTATAGAAGCCCAAATTCGAACTTAGTGCATTTCAGGCAAATTTCTTTGAAAATCTTCTTCTCAAGATCCAGCAGGCAGAATCTTGTGATATTTGGTATGCTGCATCCTTAGGGGGGTGAGATTCAAGTTTGTTCAAGCCATGTCCCTAGGTCCATATTTGGGCTCAATGTGGGAGCTTGAATTGTAACTTTGTTCGAAGTGAGGAATTTTCTTAAAAAATCTTCTTCTTCAGATCCAGCAGTCGGAATGGTTTGATATGTGGTGAGTAGCATCCTTGGGGGGAGGGGGGATTCAAGTGTGTTAAAGCCAAGTCCATGGGTCCATATTTGGGCTCCCTGTGGGAGCCCAAATTATAACTTAGTCAATATGAGGAATTTTTCTTTAAAAATCTTCTTCTTCAGATTCAGCAGTTGGAATGTTTTGATATTTGGCATGGAGCAACCTTAGGGGGCTGAGATTCAAGTTTGTTCAAGCCAAGTCCCTTGGTTCATATTTGGGCTCACTATTGGAGCCTAAATGACAACTTAGTTCAAAATGAGGAATTTTATTTAAAAATCTTCAGATCCAGCAGATGAATGCTTTTGATATTTTTTATGCAGCATCCTTAGGGGGTTAAGATTCAAGTTTTTTCAAGCCATGTCCCTAGGTCCATATTTGGGCTGATTGTGGAAGCTCGAATTGTAACTTGGTTCAAAATGAGGAATTTTCTTTAAAAATCTTCTTCTTCAGATCCAGCAGTCGGAATGTTTTGATATTTGGTGTGCAGAATCCTTAGGGGTGTGAGATTCAGGTTTGTTAAAGCCAAGTCCCTGGGTTCATATATGGGCTTCCTGTGGGAGCCCGAATTATGACTTAGTTCAGTATGAGGAATATTCTTTAAAAATCTTTTTTCAGATCCGCTGGTCAGAATATTTGGATATTTGGTTTCAGCTTTTCTTAGGAGGAGCAGATGCAACTTGTGGAAATCAATTCTCTGGGTTGATATTTAGGCTACCATGTCAGGTGAGCGTCCTCAGGCCCCCTGGGGCCTCTTGTATTTTTTATCTCCACATTTCAACGAAATTTGATATGCAGGTTCAGCTTTGACCATCAGTACTTTTCATAATGGTTGGCTTCAAATCAGCCAATGGTAGCATGGCTACTGCAGCTATATTTTTTCTGATTTCAAATGAGTTTTGAAGGATTGGAAGTGATTTTATGCAATATATCCAGATCAGCTAGGGTTGGGGGGGTCCCATGGGTGAATTTTTTTTTGCTTTAGAGTTTATTTTGGGGGATTTTGAGAAATTTCATGACAAAAAAATTTCATCCACAGAGCGATTCAATTTTTTTTTTTTTTCTGCATGAAATCACTAAAAATTCCTCAAAACACATTTTAATTTTAATGCCAAGGAAAAAAAATTGTTGACCCAGTTCACCACATGGGGTGGGGTCTGGGGGGGGGGGATTTTTTCTTTTTTTACCTTTATTTTAAAATGTGTTTGGGGGGATTTTGAGTGATTTCATGAAAAACAAAAAAAATCACCCAATTGACAGGCCCCATACAGTTGGGCTTGGGGTGATAGGTTCATGGGGTGAAATTTTTTGAATAAAATCTCTCAAAATCCCCCAAAACATAATTAGGTGCAATATGTTTTCCTTGTTCACCCCATGGGGTTGGTATGGGGTCCCAGTGGATGAAAGTGATTTGATGCCAAAAACACCCCAATTCACCCAGTTGACCATATAAGATGCCCCAGGCTGGCAGTCGTGAATTGTTTTTTGCATTAAATTACTCAAAATCCTCCAAAATTCTTTTTAAAGTAAAAAAATATTCACCTTATGGAACCAGTCACATTGACTAACTTGGGATAGACTCTCTGGTGTTGGAAAGGTTTACTTCATTTATTATTTGTTGAGTGCAATATGATGAACATTGACTGTTGGTGACCTACTTAAATGTTTCAGGTGTTAAATCTCTCATTTTGATTAATGAGGGTCCGATGGAACAATGTAAACTCATTGTTTAATGAACTTTTGTTTTTTGTATACTTTCACAGAGCCAAATGGGAATTTATCAGTTTCATTGGTATTTATAGTCAGTTTAGTCATCTAGTTTATTTATTGGTGTTTAAGGTTATTTTTCTGCAGCTATGGCTAATTGTGACCACAATAAAGGGTTAAAGTCAGGTTTAGCCAATCATTTACCCCAGTGTTGCCCCCAAGTTCCCCTCCAGGTAAAAAATTTTTTTTTTTTTACCAACCGCCATGATTTTTTGCCCCAACCTGAATTTGTTTTCTTCTCAAGTTTTTTTTTTATGTCCTGTATGTTATTTGCCAATACGGTGTGAAAACCTCTCATTGACCCCCAAAAAATTTCAAATTTTTAACATGGTCAATAATATCAGGCAGGGGGCCAGTTTTCAAAGGCCAATGAATAAACAATGATATGCATTCTTTCAATACCACTTAAGGCTTTTCATAGCATTTTAAACCTTTTTTTCTCTCCCTTTTTTTTTTTTTTTTTACTTTATTTTCTCCACAGAAAGGGGCAACTTTGAAAAACTGAGGGGCAATATTCACCAAAGCCACTAAATGTCGGCAATATACAGGGTTTCAGGAATTCAAGACATGAGGTATTCATTTCAGATTAGCCATAGCTCTGTGGACTTCTTTCAAATAATAAGATTTAGGTTTCCAAAAACAAAATGGTGTCCAAGATGACTGCCTTTCCCAGGATAAACACCTACTCATTTCAGTGTTGTCCAAAATTATACATATGGAAGAAATATATAGAAATAAGTGTCATTTGTGCAAAATTCAGATATCAAAATCTAAAATGGCAGACAAAATAGCAACTGAACAGAAAGAAGTTGAAGTCGAAACTGTCAAAAAGTTCGCAATTTTCACAAAATTTCTCAACGTTCATTCCATATTCAAAATACTATGAACATAAATGGCCTATTACTCTACCATATGCCTAGAGGTCATTCTCCGATAATTTGACTTCAATCTTGGTGATCCGACCCTTGGACGTCCCTCAAATTCATCGTTCGGGTTAGTATATGAAATTTCACAAACAATTATCAAACACTTTGTCAACAAATTTGTGGCAGGATTGTTCAAAGTCTTTGAACTGGATCAAATAATGAGGCAAAAGGATGACAAACAGTTTGCAGAGCTTCTCAACAGACTGAGACAAAACAAGCACACAAAGATTGACCTTCATACATTGAGGCAGAGGTCTGTGAAGCCCAACAATCCCAGTTATCCCAAAACAGCAACACATCTTTATGCCATAAATAAAAAGGTGAGCAGTTTCAACAATGAAATATTCATGGCACGAAAAACAAATAAAATCTGTGTGCCAGCCCTTGACGCTGTTGTCATGGATACCAGTAATGCCAGCATTAAAGATAAAATCAAAAGTAGAATATCTACCAAACCAGCGCATACTGCAGGCTTATTGCAGAAACTTCAAGTAGCTGAAGGTCTAAGGTATGAATTAACGGCTAACATTGATCTTGATGATGGGTTAGCGGATGGTTCGGCAAGGACACTGAGGCATATTGACTGCAGAATGGATGAAACTGAGCGACCAAGTATTCTGTGGGTTAAGTTTGATAAACCAAACATTGGAGCAAGCAGAAGAAGGCAGTATCAGTCTCTTTATAGAGACAGTATTGACAAAGAGTGCACACCTATTTTTGACATAAAGAGATATTTCAGAGTCAATTGCAGTTTCCATCAAAATGTTTCTGCTATCAGACTTCAATTTCCTCTTAGAATGTCAGCTGCTAAAACAGTTCACAAATCACAAGGTGACACACTCAATGAGGTTGTGATTGATATGAACTCAAAAGAAAATTTGCTCACATACATTACGCAGCAATTAGTAGAGTCACAAACATGAATGGCTTGTTTTTTCTTAATTTGGCAGACGAAAAAAATCTTTTGATAATCAAGTAAGTATCGAGATGGAAAGACTTAGAGAGGAGAAACAACTCAAACTTTGTTACACACCAGTGTATTTCATGCCAGAATATACAACAAGGATAAGTTTCCATAATGCACGTTCTGCCCACAAGTAGGGCTGTCGCGACTATCATTTTTTGTAATCGACTAATCGTGACCAGTAATCGACGGTTAGTCGATTAATAGTCGCTTCCCATGATTTTTTAGCAAATCATTCTTCTGTTCGTAAAACTCTGAAAATGACAATGGCACCAGTGTGTTCAGACGAAGTGGGGTTGTGGGAACAACAAATCGGTCCCGACTGAAGCTACATGTAGTCCAATCTTGGAGCCACAGTCCGTAATATAATTTTTGGGGTTGGTACGTCCTGTAGGACGTACCAACCCCAAAAATAATATTACTGACTGCGGGTCCAAGTTTGAACTGGATTGAAGCCGATTAAAATGAATTTACCAAAGAACGTTCCTGCATATGTTTCCTTTCTGCAATAAGTTTCTCGACATTTTGAACATTAAGATCTATGCATTCCCTCGTCAGTTGTTAAAATTGGATCTTAGTCTGAAGTTCCGAACTTTGAGAAGTGATCTGACGTTCTGACTTTCATCATAATTTTGTCACTTCCACGCTTTGGGTTTTCCAATTGGTGCATTCGTGTGTACAAGACTGGAGAAATTCAGAAGAATCTATTCTTCTCGAGTAACTGTGAGTGTTCTTTCTTACACAGTCAGTGACAGTCATACAGTCTTCCGGATATGAATGTTAACTATGGTTAGATATTTAAAGTTATTCACCTTCATTGATCATTCACCTCACAAAACAATGCAATTTAGCCCCGACGTGTAGTAGACGTGTACCACCTTGAAAATGAACGACGATCGACTAAAAATAAAAAACGTCGACTACTTCAATAGTCGACGGTTAGTCGACTAATCGAATAATCGCGACAGCCCTACCCACAAGCACTTTCAAGATATTGCTGCAGATCATAATTTCCAAGCATCTGACATAATAGGGCTAGCAGAATCCAGATTAACAGAGAATGACTTTCTTTTGTATGCCATGGAAGGATATAACAACTCACGGAATTATCAGCCATCCGAGCAGAATTTACGACCACATCATGGTCTACTGATACTTTATAGAGAAAGTTACAACATTAACTCTAGTGACATTTTTCATTTCAATGATGTATGCTTTGAGTGCTCTGTTATTAAATTTCCCACAAGAGAACAAATAGTTTTCTTGTACAGAAAACCATCTTCTCAGTTTAGTCAATTCAGGCATATGGTGTTGAAATATTTAAAACAACACATCATCCAATTTGCCCCTTATGTTATTCTGGGTGATTTCAACTTTGATATAAATGAAAATGAGAATGAAACCTTTCTAGATTTCATGGAGGAAACATTTCAGTGCCAACAGATCATTGCTGAAGATACTTAACCAAATACCTGACTCTGCTTCCAGAATTACCTTGATATTTACAAACATTACTGATGTGGAAACAACTATTATAGAATGCCCATGGTCTGACCACAAAGCAGTTGTTGCAGTCATACCCAGAATTGGTCAATAGCTTGATTAATCAACTCTGTGGTTTAGTGACAAAGGAGAGGAAAGTGTAAGTCATTGAAAAACTATTCACATAAAATTCAATTTTCAATTTGTGCTAAGATTATTTTTGTTCAGTACCTGTATGTTGTTTTCAATGTTCTAATGCATATTTTCCACTTGTTATAATTCCATGGGATTGTACATAAAATGTAACCTTATCAATGTGTGTTTCAGAAAAAAATATTAGTAAAATTTCAAACTTGAAATGACATGTTTCATTGATATCCATTCCACATTGTGTTTTAGCTTATCTTGACAAAGTCGAACTAAGATCTTGTCATTGGGCGTGCAGAAGTCTTAGTCTGTCTGCCTGACCACAATTTGTATGGCACAGGCTACAGGCCGTAGTTCTTATCTGATGATCATCAAATTTCATATGCATGTCTAGACGAGAATGTCTATTTTGATCAGGGTCAGCTGCCTACAATGGCCCTCAAAGCAGCCATCTTGGATGCCTCCAAAATTTGTATGGGGTGGAGTTCTTGTCTGGTCTTTACAAAATTTTTTAATCATGTTCAGGGTAATGTAGAGATCAGAACCTTCTATTTTCATCACCGTCAGCTGCCAATAATGGCCGCCACAACAGCCATTTTGTATTTTTCAATACAGGTTGGAGGCCACTTGAATTTGGCTCAGTGTCTCAGTGTTAAGAAGATGAGATTGTAATATTTTGGTTATGGTTGGCTGTTCTCATAGTGTGGAGGGCTGATGTAAGTGAGATGGGGGTTGGGGTCTGTGAGGGTGAATTTTTTTTTCTCCTTCTTTAAAGGGATTTGAAAGGATTTAAAGTGACTTTATAAGAAAAAAAATATTTTGCCCTGTTTGCCTGGTGGTGGGTAGGGTCCCATGGGGGAATTTTTAAATTTAAAAAATTTTTTTTTTGCATTTTGGAGTATTTTGAGTGATTACATGAAAAAAACCCACTAAGTTAAACCCAGGGGGGTTGACAGGAGCAGGAGGTCCATAGGAGGAAATTTTTATTTTTTTTTTTGTTTTATGCATGTAATCACTCAAAATTCTCCAAAGCACATTTTAATAGCTTTAGAATTGTGATAAACAAGATAAACAAGTAAAATACCACGCCATACGAATGTCTGGGGTGAAAATCCTCTCAAGTGGGCAGAATATGTATGCTTTTGATCAGTAGTAGTGTCCTTGGGCACATCTCGATTGCCCATGTTGTGGCACGGTGGCCCTGTGTACATTGAGGATATCTAGTGTTTTTGAGTGGATACCCAAAATTATCTCATGAGTGACCGAGACAAATGTTTATTTTTTTACATTTTTTTCATTATATTTTTCGTGAGCGCTTCTGCGAACAAAAATAACCACTAATAAACACTAGTTTTCTTTTTCTAATCTGCTTTTTATAAGAATCTGATCATTCCTTTCAATAATTCTGTTTGTTTCAACCTTGCTTCATAAAAGTAAACAGCTGATGTGCATTGATACTTGGAAGTAATTTGATCGATAATCGGAACAGGTAGCATCTTGCGATCGAATTCAGCTGGCGGGTTTCATGCATCAATTCAAGGTGAATACATGTTGAATTATGGATGGAAATGAGTGGTATCCACTGAAAAACACTAGATTTTCTTTTCATTATATGTTTTTAGAACAAATTGATCATTTCCAGTGATAATTTGACTTGTATTCATCTTGAAGTGATGCTTTGAAAGCCTCCTTTTTATATGCCTATTTTGAAAAAACGGTCATATTATGGTATACCACTGTCCATCTGTCTGTCCATCCGTCCACACGTCGTACAATAACTTGGAAACCCTTTCAGCAATTTTTGTGATTTTTTGGTTGAAAGTATATGTTGATGGAAGGAAACTCCCTTTCGATTTGTGTCACTGTCTGATTTGTCATTCCAGAATTATGAGACTTTATTCGTCAAAATAAGGCAATTTTCCACATATTGGACAATAACTTGAAATTGCTTTGATCAATTTTCATGATTTTTTGGCGACAAGTATATGTTGATGGAAGGAATCTCTCTGCATATTTGTGTCTCCGTCCGATATGTCATTCCATAGTTATGGTACTTTATTCGTTAAAATATAAGCAATTTTCCACATGTAGAACAATAACTTGAAAATGCTAAGAGAAATTTTCATGATTTTTTGGTTGCAAGTATATGTTGATAGAAGGAATCTCCCTTTTGATTTGTGTCACTGTCCGATGTGTCATTTCAGAGTTATGGGACTTTATTCGTCAACATATAGGCAATTTTCCACATGTCGGACTTTGAGCAATTTTCATGATTTTTTGGTGGCCATCCTCTGTCATCAATATTCATCTGACTGTACCTTTCATTGTTTCCACACTGTTATCCTATTTCTCTTCTGTTATTTCTGGTACAGTGGAGCCCACTTAATTGGATATCTCTTAATTGTATATCCCTGTTAATTGAATAGAATTTCCCAAAACAAAACCATTTACCATACCTCTAGTACAAATTTGACCTGTTACTTGAATATAGGTTATAGAGTAAACTCCTCTTAATTGAATAAAAAATCCTGTAAAATGTCGAGAAATTACCCTGACTCTCCCCAGTTTTTGTTTGTTTACAGGCCTATTTGGACAGTACATCCAATATAAGCATTTAATCTATTATATCTTGTTTGACAGAGCTCATGGAGCTCTGTCAAACAAGATATAATAGAATAAATGCTAAGTTTATCTCCAGAAAACAGGAAAGTGACACAATCCCTGTTAATTGAATACTCCTGTTAATTGAATAACTTTCATCAGCAAAGTGGCTATTCAATTAACAGGGTTCCACTGTAATGATTATCGAATTATTTTATTATATAAACTACTTAAAAGTTGATATGTTGAACAATGTATCCAATACATTTACCATTTTTTCTTGAAGTTATGATCTCTATAGACATAAGATATATACATGAAATTCAAATAATTTATTTCCAAATTAATGAAAACAGTATGTTGTTGGTTATGATTATTGTACAAGAATATAAAAACACCTGACAAGTACACATGTAAACTCATATTGTGTGCTTCCCTCTTGTAATTAATAACCGGCATATCATGTGCTCATGGCACAGCTGTTTATTCATTGTTACCATGAAAGTGAAAATTTCTATATCTTCACAGTGGGGGGATACAATTTCTCTTTCTGTAATTTTTTTTCGAAAATCTATCATTTAGCATATAATAATAAAGATTTACTGGATGCAGCTATTGCTGTTGCCTTCAACTACTGCTAACTCTGCTTGTGCAAAGTTACTATCTTGGATAGTCTGACTTTTGCTCACTGGTGCTCTGTGGTTCACTCCAGGTACTCTGTTTTTCTGCACCTGTAAAGCTGTCCAACACAATGTGACCCTGGCTGTTGAAAGTGTCATGGAACCTCAATAAAGAAACAAACCAGAGGAAGCTTGTGTACCCGAAGAGAACCACCGAGCAGCGGTGACGAACTGTCAGCTTCCCAACATACTAACTCCACACAAGAAGGGTTAGCATTGGTTGAAGACCGGTGAACCATCGACATTCCATACACCTCAGTACAGAACACTACAGTGCCCCCATGTGAGCAATGGATGTGAAGTGTCTTTCCCAAGGACACAACATGGTTGCCGCAGGTGGGATTCGAACCGAGGACATCTTGGCTTGCAGCCTGCACCTCTACCTACTGAGCCACCACGCTTCCATCAATAAATAAATAATTTCTGGGCTGGAAATGGGTCATTTCTGCAAAAGATGAAAATCAACGTTCTCTGTGAGGCCTCAGGATGAACTTTAAGGCATAGTTGGTAGAAAAACCACTATGCCAAATTTCAATGATGCCTAAACTATAACAGATAAGATTTTTAAAAGTTAAAAATCTGTTTCTCAGGCCCTCCCACGGGGTCCTTTTGTCTGCCGGCTGCTCTCTTTTTATAACCAATGTAAACTTAAAAGAATAAAAATTAAATGGTTTATGTCTGATATAGTACCCAAGTTAATAAAAGTTAATAAAATTGCTAAATTTGTCCCTTGAGTGCAACAAGGCTTTGCAACGTGTTGGCATTGCAAAGCCTTCTTGCACTCAAGGGATGAAATACACCACCACCCATGCTATTCTGTAGATTATGAGGCCAAAAACATAAAAGAAAACAATTATATGAACTTTTGATGTCAAAAAAATAATTACAAAAATAAAATAAAAAATGCCCACCCACCCACATGCAATTTTACAAAAAATGGCCTGAGAAACAGAACATCTACTTTTACAGGCCTAATTCACTTCAATTTTTTCTGATTAATCTCCGATGAATATTTTGCTGACAAAACTGGTATTTTTCTCAATTTTAGGATGTAATATTAGCAAGTGGTTGTTCCAGTGCCTTGGATCTCTGTATAACTGTACTTGCCAGTCCAGGACAAAACATTCTTTGTCCAAAACCAGGATTTCCTATATACAAAACAATTGCTGTCTCATTAGGTATCCAGGTGCAATTCTATGATCTCCTTGTAAGTATTAATTCAATTATCCATTTACATAACATGACCAGCAGATTACACTAAGATTAATTACAACTAAAAAAAGCTGTTACATGTTAGTGATTGAGTGCCAGAAGCCAATATCATGGCTCTGTTACAAAGTGCTGAAAGCCACTCTAGTGGCTCTACACTAACCAATGCTAACCCTGCTTGTGCGGAGTTAGTATATTGGCGAGTCTGGCAGTTGCTTGCTGATTCTCTCTTGGTATTCTAGCTTCCTCCACCTGTAAAACTGTTTGACACAAGGTGACCCTTGCTGTCAAAAGTGTCATTAAACATAAGTAAATAAGCAAGTAGTGGCTTTACACTGAATGCATTATCTTGTCTGCTTAGTAGAAGAAAAAAAATGTTTTAGTAAAATTGTTTGGTTACAATTTACTGGAGAGTGCCAACAGGCACTTTAGAATAAATTGTAACAAAGCAATTATTTACGAACCAAGACTTTCTGAACTGACTGAAGAACCTCTTGGTAATTCTTTGGGCTCTTCAAAAAAAGTACTCAAGTTAGGCCTAAAAAAATAAAAAATCTGTTTCTCAGGCCCTCCTGCATGGTCCTTTTGGCTGCCGCATGCTATCTTTTTATAACCAATTTAAACTTAAAAAAATTAAAATTAAATGGTTTATGTCTGATATTTTACCCAAGTTAAAAAAATTGATGAATGTGTCCCTTGAGTGCAAGAAGGCTTTGCAATGCTTTAGCATTGCGAAGCCTTCTTCCACTCAAGGGATGAAATACACCACCACCCATGCCATTCTGTAGATTATGAGGCCTAAAGCTTGAACCAAGAACATGAACTTTTGATGGCAAAGAAGTAATTACTGAAATAAAAAATAAAATAAAAAACCGCTCGCCCACATGCAATTTCACAAATAATGGCCTGAGAAACAGAAGATCTTCTTTGTGTGGCCTTACAAATCACATTTGAAATATAATTTAGCACTCTACCAGTTAAAACGCAGAAATTTTTGATCCTCCGGCATCTCCTCATAATTGAAAATCTACCTCATAAGTGTTTTTTTGTTTATCTGGAAATCTCTTTGGTGATAATATTTTTTCACTTGTAGGACTGAAAATTTAACCAACTCTATCCATTTTCACAGAGCTCACTGATTTGCAACTGCAGTATGAGAAATTTTCACTGCTGAAAAAATCTTTTTTGTTCATCATACTGTGAGGAAGTTCATAATTCCAACAATTTTCAACTATCTGAAAAAGAATTTTTTAGGCTTTGAATGAAAGTTTATGACCCCCTCACTGGAACTGGCTTGTTCCAGTTCAAGATCATCAGCTATGGTTATGGAGTGAAAAATAAAAAAAATAAAGTTTGCATGAAGGTAATTTTATGTACAACATTGGGTGAATTTGGATTTTACCTTAGGTAAGGGGTAGAGGTCATACTGTCAAATCTATCACCCTTAAGTCAGATCATAAAAAAGGAACAAACATCAGACTTGATGTGAAAGTTAAGGATATTAAAGAGGTATGTCACATAGAAGCAGTCTTTCGATTTTGAGGTGAGCTGTCATTCTTGTGTGTTATTGTTTTATATACTTTTTGTGAATAGACAATAGAGCACCTGAGCATAACAGGCCTTTAGATTGATCTAATTTGGGGACATAGCATTCATGGGTTGATTCCACTTTTTACTGCAACAGAACTGGTCCCCCAGTATTCGGTCTCTGTGTCAACACGAAGTTACATTACAGGCACCTTGGCAGTTCTTTCAAGGCAAGTCTTGGTTACCTTCATAGGCAGCCAAGACTTGCCTTAGAAACAACTGCAAGGCCACAGAATGTAGACTCATTTTGTAGCAAAAATGTATAAGATTTTCTGTCCTCTCACTCTTTGGGTTAAATTATTTTGATGAAACTGGACAGATATACAGACTATGTTATGCATTTTCCCTATAATTTTGAAACATATCTGTAATTTGGGAGACAAGTTACTGGTGTTGTGTTTGATGGAATTTAAAGGCCTGCCTTTGTAAACAGAATAAGACATTTTATCTACTCACAAATTACAGTGAGCACCACTAAAGTCCTCATCTTTATAGATCTCCTCAACCTCAGTATGTCCAAAATAAGTATTTAATTCCAGTTTAATCTTATATATAAAAGAGAATGTCTGTATCTATCTATCTCTCTATCTTTGTTCCGGGTGAACTCCTCTGTTTCTCGACCGATCGATCTCAAATTTTGTACGTGGGGTAATTTGTTCCTACGAGTAACATGGAATGGGTGCCGTGCCCATGCGGGGTGACCTTGACCTTGAAATTGATGATGACCTTTTATTTCGAAAATGGCTGAGCCGATCATATCTGAGGGTATATTGATATAATCATCTTCTCCCGTGTAAAGCCAGGTATTCACCCGCTAGTATTTAATATAAATGCTCAGTTTAACTCCAGACAATAGGAACATCACCAAATTTGTGTTAGGTCCCACAAAGTAGATTTTCTGTTTCTCAGGTCATATTTTGTAAAATTGTATGTGGGTTGGCTTTTTTTATTTTATTTTTTATTTTTGTAATTATTTCTTTTCCATCAAAAGTTCATGTTCTTGGTATGTTTTATGTTTTAGGCCTCATAATCTACAGAATAGCATGGGTGGTGGTGTATTTCATCCCTTGAGAGCAAGAAGGCTTTGCAATGCTAAAGCATTGCAAAGCCTTGTTGCACTCAAGGGACAAATTTATCAATTTATTAAATTGCGTAAACTATCTGACATAAACCATTTAATTTTTATTTTTTTTATTTATTTGTTTGTTTTAGTTGCATGCAGAAGCTAAAAGGACCAGGCATGAGGACCTGAGAAACAGATTTTTAACTTTTTAGACTTTAATTGAATATTTTTCATTGACCAAGTGGGTATTCAGTTAACTAGGTTCTGCTATATTGCTTTTTTTTCAGCTAATATATTTTTTTTGGTGGGTGGAGTGGGGGGGGGGGGGGGAGATGGGGGTGGGTTGGTTTTATTTTTATTAATTTTGTTCTCAAATTTCCACATAACCTGTGCCGCTGAATCTTGTCCGATGAATTATGTTCTGTATTTTACAGCCTGAAAGATCTTGGGAAGTTGATCTTGAACACATGGAGTCATTAATCGATGAAAAAACAGCAGCCTTGATAGTGAACAATCCCTCAAATCCCTGTGGGTCAGTTTACACGAAGGAACACCTTGAAGATATATTGCAGATAGCAGAGAGATATAAAATTCCTGTTATTGCAGATGAAATATATGAGCATTTTGTAAGTGAAATCATTAATTTATTCAGAGAGATAACCAAAAATAAGATAACAAACAAAAGCTGTCACAACTATTGATTTTATAGCTGGTAATAATACTAGTTGATTAATTTCATCATAGGCTACATCTGGCCCATTAGTACCATTCAGAATGACTCTTCACATATATGTATCATTTATGGAACACCTCATGATGCTTAACCCTTTGAGACTTTAATTTTCCTGACTTTCAAACATCACTGGGAATTCAGTTTCTTTGTTTTTTTTTCAAAATGCGACGTCAACCACAGAAAGTACAAATAACAAGATAGTTTTCACATTAGCCATTATCTTGTTGAGGGCTAGAGATAGTTTTCACATTAGCCATTATCTGGTTGAGGGCTAGATTATTTTTTGTGGTCTGAATTTGTTATTCAAAATTGTTTTATTACAAATTATTGGAGAGCGCCCACAGGCACTCCAATAATTTGCAATAAGGCCACACAAAGTAGATATTCTGTTTCTCAGGCCATTATTTGTGAAACTGCATGCAGGCGAGCGTTTTTTTATTTTATTTTTTATTTCAGTAATTTCTTCTTTGCCATCAAAAGTTCATGTTCTTGGTTCAAGTTTTAGGCCTCATAATCTACAGAATAGCATGGGTGGTGGTGTATTTCATCCCTTGAGTGCAAGAAGGCTTTGCAATGCTAAAGCATTGCAAAGCCTTCTTGCACTCAAGGGACAAATTCATCAATTCTTTTAACTTGGGTAAAATATCAGACATAAACCATTTAATTTTTATTTTTTTATGTTTAAATTGGTTATAAAAAGAGAGCATGCGGCAGCCAAAAGGACCATGTGGGAGGGCCTGAGAAACAGATTTTTTATTTTTTTAGGCCTAAAACAAATTTATATAAACAAAATATTATTTGTGTTTGACCGAATATGAAATATAACCAAGGAAAGTGTTGGCTTTTGCTCTGGTATCCTCATTTTTTTGAAAGCCCTGATATTGGCTTCCAGCACTCAACTAGCTAAGAAGTCTTGACAGAAGGATTGTATTAGTATTTTAAACTGCATTAACATTGGGCTCAACGGCTGTCACTGAGCACTATTTGGGAGAAAATAGGAATTGAGTTTAAAAATTTAAAAAATCGAAAAATAATAACAAAACAAATGACCACAAAGTAGCAATGCGCTGTTTGATTTTGTATGTCATAAGACGTACAAAAGTATCAAACGCTTGACCCCCAGGGCCAGGACAATTATCTTAAAATTGGCAGTTATTTCTGCTTTATCTTAAAGCCTCAGATTTATAATTTATGATAATTACTACATTATATATAGGAGGCGTGGTAGATCAGTGCAGGCTTAAAGATGACCTTTCTGTTTTGGAAGCAAAGACTGAACACTTTCAGTTGAGTATGCTAAACCATAGCAATTTTTTGAAAGTTAGGTTAAATAAACAATTGTAACTGAATAGGAGATAACTATCAGGAATTTTTATAGTACTGCAGATTAGCTTTTAATCTAATTTTAGGTGAAAAATAAAGTTGATTTAGACTGTAAATTGCCTTAGGATTATAGAGAGGCAGGTCATGCAAAGATGCATGATGCAAAGATATAACCTTCATCGCCAAGTGGAACTAAAACTGTTTTATTACAGTTGAGTGCTCAGTTAAATATTTGATTAAGCCTAAAAAAGTTTAAAATCTGTTTCTTGGGCCCTCCTGCTTGGCTCTTTTGGCTGTCGCACATTCTCTTTTTATAACCGATGCAAACTTAAAAAAAATGAAATGGTTTATATCTGATATTTTACCAAAGTTTGTAAAATTGCTAAATTTGTCCCTTGAGTGCAACAAGTTTGCAATGCTTCATCATTGTAAAGCCTTCTTGCTGTCAAGGGACGAAATACACCACCATCCATACTATTCTGTAAATGATGAGGCAAAAAGCATAAAACAAACCAAGAATATGAACTTTTGGATGGCAAAGATATTATCACAAAAATAAAAAATAAAAAACCACCCACCCACATGCAATTTTACAAAAAATGGCCTGAGAAACAGAAAATCTACTTTTTGGGGTACTACTTCCATTCTCAACTCTAAGCCCTCTGAACACTGATGTCAAAAAAATGTCAAACTTCAAGCAGCAATTTTTTCCCATAATGCAATTAGGAATTTAAAAATGTCAGTCATGTCTGATAGGGCTTAACCCTTTATCAAAATTTATTTTAATTACTATTTTTGTTAATTTTTCAAAACTTTCCACAAACCATATCTTCTCACCCTGCATTTGAACAAGCTCATCGAGGGGTCACATGATATGGTTTTGTTGAAAGATTATTTTTTTCAACAGCTCAGTTTGCAAATTACACTGGTGAATGTGGGCGATTCATTAGGTAAAGGGTTAATGAGCTCTGTCAAACAAAATTGAATATGTTCAATCCTAATTTCATTATTAGAAACATTTGTTGATTTAAATTTTCTTATTTCTAGCTATAATGCTCTTATTTCTTGCTGATGACAATTGAGCCGGTGTCTGCCTTATTTTTTGATGATTATCCAGAAATTCTGATTTCTGTAATGTTACAGTTAAAACTAGAAGTCCTGTCATGAACTGTGCGCTTATCTAGGCTTAATTGCGCATAGGAATTGCGCGCAATTGCCATATCGAATGGCATCCAAAGCATGGCATGTTCTCCTGGTTACTCATAGCAAACACAGGCAATGTTTCTGCCAATGGACCTCTGGGTAACCCGGAGGTCCATTGACTGAAACATTGCTTGTACACAGGCCATATGTACAGAATTTGATAGCCTTACTATGGTCATAACGCGTAGATTAATGCGCAGATCGACGTGCTATTTGTGCGCATTCCATAACAGGACTTCTAGTTTTAACTGTACTTGAAAAAGCATCTTATTTGATTCTCATAATTCCTGTAATCAGATCTGGAAAGATGTGTGTTTTATATGTTCAAATGCAAACTGCATCAAAGAGTTGCTAAAACATTACTTGGTAATATTTATGTGCATTTTCATTTATATTTTTTTTAGCATATTGTTGATTCAAGTTTCTCCAAAATATCCACACCATTATTAAGTCATCCAACAAAGTATGGACATTTTAAAAATAGTAATTAAAATAATAAATTTCTATGCTTCTGTCACTAAAAGTTGAGAGACATATTGTTTTACCCCTGTCTGTCCATTTGTCCATTCTTCCATTCCTCTGTTCATCTGTTTGTTTGTCCGTCCATCCATCCACAAACAGGGTACAAGGTTTGTCTGCCTAACTCCTGTTACAGTTTTCAAGCTAGAACTTTTTATTTTACAGGGTATTTATACACATACCAAGGTCTGCAAATTGCCTGGAATTTGATTTTAGTAAAGTTTTCACAAAGTTACACGTTCTTGTACACTGTATACAAAACTGCACTTGTTAATACCCCGATGTTGGTGTAGAAACGACCGGTTATGAAAAGCTGTTTTAGTGCGGTCACGTGAGAAGGATTACATAACCAATTAATGTTTTGCGAGAAAAATCTTTCAGAGACTGTCCCTGAATAGCAATTATATTGTTCAGTCAGAAAATTTCTAAAACCTACATTTAATAAAATATTCAGATACTTTTCCATTTCCAGAACTCTGTACTACGGTTTAAACTACGGTTTAATATAGGAATTGAAAAATCTGTTCGTTAATTTGTGAGATTTTTTATTTGTTTTCATATTAAAATAAAATTTTTGGTGATAAATGATTTGGATTCCCCCCTGTATAATTGAATGTCGGATTGTCTCCGTCGAAATGATCTTGTCTTCATTCATTCTCGTAACGGTTTATCTGTATTTTTTAAATGAAATTATTGAATAGAACAAATATTTCAGTGAATAAAATGTTTTGGGTGTACAGTGTTTTTGAAACAACAATGTGACAGTATTGGCGATACATTCTGGCGTTTTGCTGTGGCAATAGCTTTTCCGACACAGGATTATGAATTCTATACTGTGCCGAGTGCCCGAATATTTCAAAGTTAAACCCAGTGATTTAATTTGTATTGTAGCAAATTAATACCAGTTCCACTTCTTATTCCTGTTACTTAAACCAGCAGTAATATATTCAGGTTTTCCCAAATTCTCCGACATCATAGTTTAGGCACATTATAGCTGCACATCCTCCAAAGTATGGAGGTAATGAATTACTGCAAGTGACATCTGCAGGTGGATTTCCCACTCATCAAAACAACTTTCAATAACTGACTAAATTCAGGTCATATGCTATGTTTTGAGACAAAAATTTGAAATTTTTAAATGTTATCCAAGAATTTATTTTGCAAGCATTGTCTGCTATCCGCATTGGGTAAAGAGTTAAGAGACAACCTGCAGTGGCGGTTCAAGAATTTCACGAGGAAGGGGGGGGGGGGAGGCGTTAATTATCCTCATAGTATCAGTATGATGCATCATCCGAGTTAGGTTGAGTGTTACGAGTTTGGTCGATTTTTTTCCCTTCCCTACCCCCACAAAAAATGGCAAGACTGGTGTTCTCGGCGATTTCGAGGTTGCTATGACCATCTGCCCCAGGTACCATAAGATGTTGCGGTGTTGTTCTCACAACCATAAATTCAAGTATTGTATTCCTGGTATGGCATCATTTCGTTTTCATGGGGACACGCTTTATCTGTCGGAAGGGTCCCGAGTTGAATTTGGATGCCGTGTTTTAAAATAGCTCTGGAAAAAGGCACGTCCGGATGGATCTGATCTGTTTCGACAACAATCCACTTCACGAATTTCCGAGGCTGTAAATAGCTGCCAGATATGTCCAAAAAATCGTATTATAATTTGACATTTGGGTGGATTATTATGCTATTCCCCTGACAAAAGCAGGTAAATTCCCTTGATGTTCAAAAATAAAAATGTATAAGCAATCTATAACTTTCAGTGTCTGTTGAAAAACAGACTGAATACTGAGTTTGTTCGCCAGTCTCCAATGACTTCAGAATATTTCATGCAATGTAGATCCAATTGACGGAAAAGCCACACTGCTGCACGCGATCGGTGAAATTCTTAATTTTTGGGTCAGATTTATCAAACAAAATAATGGGATTTACCAAACCGATTTTCATCTTTAAAGATTTTATTTGATATACAAAATTCCCAAACAAAATGTATCGGGTACAAAAAAAAGATTTAGTGAACAGAAGTTAATATGTTAATTGGCAAATCTTTTCCCAGTACAGTCCAATCAACACTGATTTGTGAGTGGACGTCTGACATTATGTAATTGCACATAACACACTCATTCGATTTTTGGATAATTTTTTTGTTTGGAGTGTACACGTAATGTCTATTTTTGTGAAATTTCAAGGTTTGTCAGCCTAACTCCTACAGCAGTTTTTAAGCAAGATCCTTTTTATTGTACAGGGCATTTATACATATACCAAAGGTGTGCATATTGCCAAGAATTTGATTTTATTCAGTTTATAATAGTGCTGAAATGGTTAGTAAATTTTGTAAATGGTAGCTGTTTGCTATGATTCAAAAAATTACTGATTAACTGCTACATTTATATCAAATTTAATTTGAAGAACGATGTCAACTCTTTTTCCACTGTAAACAAGTGACTATACTGACTACTGTACACAGCAGATTCAGAATTTCATATTACGATACCCCTGCCTTCATTCATTTTAACAACCGTTCTTTCTGGCATTATTTGGCATATTAAGTGATTTTTAGCTCACCTACATCTGTAAGATGTGGTGAGCTATTGTCATAACCTCGGGCGTCGGCGTCCGGCGTGTCCAATATTGTAAGATTTAATGTTAAGGTTAATTGCTCAAACATCAGTGGGCTCGCGCCTTTGATATTGCATATGTAGGTTGTAGGGGACTATCAGAACAGTATTTAACCCTGATACTATGACTTTTTTCAAAATTTCACCTGAAATTTTCTGCTGAAAGTTGTTGTAAGAATTTGCGTTTAGGTGTTGTAAGAATTTGTGTCAAAGTCAGCTTTTGTGCAGATTGTGCTGCTTTAACTTCTCATTACTGTTGATTTTCATATTTCAATAACAACTGTAGGTATTAACCCTACTGTATGCAGAAATTTAACGAAAATTTTCTTTTTTTTCACTCAAAATTTTCATGTTTTGCTCGGACTTAGTAAATTTTAAGTTGTAAAACTTTGTAAACTTTGTGTTTAGGTGAGTTGTGTTTCTATGTGTTTTTCCAAGCGATTAGTATTCTATACTTAGGTTACTGAACTCCATTGCAGTAATATTTAACCCTCATTACATGCATATTTGAGGAATTTGAGGCTGATTTTCTGCCAAAACTTGTAAGAATTAGCGTTTAGGTGTTGTAAGAATTTGCGTTAAAGTCAGCTTTTGTACAGATTGTGGTGCTTTAACTTCTCATTACTCTTGATTTTCATATTTCAATAACAACTGTAGGTATTAACCTGACTGTATGCAGAAATTTAACGGAAATTTTCTTTTTTTTTCAGTCAAAATTTTCATGTTTTTCTCGGACTTAGTAAATTTTAAGTTCTAAAAGTTTGTGTTAAGGTGAAGTGTTAAGGTGAGTTCTCAAAGATCAGTGGGCTCAGGCCTTTGATATTGCATATGTAGGTTGTAGGGGACTATCAGTACAGTATTTAACCCTGATACTATGACTTTTTTCCAAATTTCACCTAAAATTTTCTGCCAAAAGTTGTTGCAAGAATTTGCGTTTAGGTGTTGTAAGAATTTGCGTTAAAGTCAGCTTTTGTGCAGATTGTGCTGCTGTAACTTCTCATTACTGTTGATTTTCATATTTCAATAACAACTGTAGGTATTAACCCTACTGTATACAGAAATTTAACGGAAATTTTTCTTTTTTTCAGTCAAAATTTTCATGTTTTTCTCGGACTTAGTAAATTTTAAGTTGTAAAACTTTGTAAACTTTGTGTTTAAGTGAGTTGTGTTTCTGTGTGTCTTTCCAGGTGATTAATATTCTAAGCTTGGGTTACTGAACTCCATTGCAGTAATATTTAACCCTCATTACATGGATATTTGAGGAATTTGAGGCTGATTTTCTGCCAAAACTTGTTGTAAGAATTAGCGTTTAGGTGTTGTAAGAATTTGTGTTAAAGTCAGCTTTTGTGCAGATTGTGGTGCCTTCACCTCTCATTATTGTTTATTTTCTCATTTCAATAACAACTGTAGGTATTAACCCTACTGTATGCAGAAATTTAACTGATTTCTTTTCTTTTTTTCAGTCACAATGTTCACGTTTTTGTCTAACTTACTCAATTTTAAGTTCTAAAAGTTTGTGTTAAGGTGAGGTGTTAAGGTGAGTTCTGTTTCTATGTGTCTTTCCAGGCAATTGGTATTGTATGCATGGGTTACTGAACTACAGTGCGGTAACGTTGCGCCCTTATTACATGCATATTTGAGGAATTTGAGGGGGATTTTGGGGACTTATATTCACTTTCTTTAAAAAAAATTTTTTTTAACTTTTTTTTTTATTTAATACTTTCTCATACTTGTTACTAGTAACATTAAGGCTTATTTTGGTTGTTGATGTGATGTATTTTTGTTGGGACTTATAGTCACTTTCTTGAACGAATGTTTTTCCGCAACTCCTCTTTAACCAATGAATGTACTTCAATTAAAATTTCAGTGATTTATGAAAGCCTTTCCTAATTCTTATTTATGATTTAATATCTGGCCTCACGATTCATATTCTTAATCATAAACATTTCTAAAAGAAAAAAATGCTTTTATATCCAATGATTCTATGTTGAATTGATATATAATAAATAGAGGATATTCACGAAAATTTGATGAATACCGAAAATATCTTGTGAGTGGCTACAAAGAAATATGAGGATCTTCACGAGCGACGCAGTCGTGAGTGAAGATCCTCATATTTCTTGTAGCCACGAACGAGATATTTTCGGTATTCATCAAATTTTCGTGAATTTTCTTTTTATTTAATGCTCTACGACTACAAACTCTCCAATTTGTGGCCTTTATTTGCCATTAAGGCGCAAAATTTATGTGCCGAACCGGCGTCCATACAAAAATTACAACAACCAAACTCCAACCATTGGAATGTGTGAATATCCACACAAAAAGTAGTCCCGTCTTATTTCTCCCCTAACTTTACGATTTACCAAGGCTGGCGAATTGAAATAATCGCAATGTGTTTCGAAGAAATAGGACAATAACAAAAAACACCACTTTCTTATTTTCAATAACAAGACACGTCATTTTATTTTTTTTGAACTCAATGCACTGAAGACGTCAGGAAGACATCAAAGGAATCCATGATAATAAACCTTTTACGATGTTGTAATTAAATTTAACTTTCGAAACAATAAAATTTTTACAGCAGACGAATTCTCGAAAGCGATGCAGGGGAAGCAACTCTTTGCGAAATTCGCAGCTGGAGATTGTTTACAAATGGTCAGCGCATAAATACGTAGAATTTAAAGTACATGTGATTCGTCATCCGAACCTACGATGAAATATCGATTTCTAAATATCATTTTGATATTTCGTTTTGCCGACCGACAGGGGAATATGACTTAATTTTTCAGCGTGAATTGATGCATGAGCATTAAATAAATGCAGAAATATAGACTTTCCAAAGCCATCACATAAACCACATCAATCATTTGATGCATAGTTAATGATTTATATTAACTAAATATTAGGCATGTTACATTGGAACGACATTATCAAGCGCGAATGTAGGTGAGCGTTGGGATGTAACATCCCTCTTGTTATTCAAGCCTTAAGAACTATAAAAGATAATACAACTGGTATAAATGTAAATTAATACAAATTTGGCGAAGTCCCAGTTAAATATTTTCAGCTTATAAAAAGGCTGTATAAAATATCGAACATCTGTACCAGCACTCTCTTTGCTTTTTTATTACCGTTTTTCAATTGGATATTTATGCGATTTTACAGAATTAAATATACTTCCAAATATATAAAATGTGTTGTATAAAATGTGTTGTTTTTTATTCACTCACAACAGTAAATATCAAAACAATACAAAACTTACCTTGATATATCTAGCTTAATGTACATTTTGGAAATTCCCCATGTCATAAATTTATGGCATGGCATGTCGGTGTCCAGTCAGACAATGGGTATTTAAATTATTTAGCATGTGACTGAAACATACTGTTGATTAGCTGAATTCCTTTGCTACAACCAATTCCAACACCGTAGTAGGAAATTAAATCTTTTACTATTGGATTGGGCAACGCAGGCTTCAGGAAATATTTATACTTACACAGCCTCATATCACATCTGTGGCTCCCTGACAGAACCTGCCTACTTATAGTGTAACAGGCTTTTCTTGAAATACCTTATGATGTGAAACTGGTCAAAACTAGGAGCCACTGTGTTTTGACAGTGTCGGCACTCACACATGTGAGTGGAGAAACTAAACAGTACAGCTTATGAATGTATAATCAGGATGCTCTGGTTGAATAACAGTGACCCCTTAATGAAAACAAAACATCAATGGCTGCAGTCATTCATACAATTCAGTTTGCTGAATACTGATTAAACATACAATAACTTGACTTCAGTTATTAAATATTTTCATGGAATTTATAAAAAATGCACAACATAAAAAACATTAGGTATGTTTTCAAGAACTTTTATTTTAATACATTTATTTCTTACTTACCAAGTCACCATGCTTCGAAGTTCGAAAGGTTTTGAATATATTTCATACAAACATGCCACTTTTCTTGGGGATGGGCCTATATGTAAATGCAGGAGCAACTGCAACCCCATAAAATCATACTCAGTACAGTTGGGAACTGAGCTTACCGGCGAGAATGTGCTTACTGGTGGGACAGTAAGGTAATAAAAACAACCCTTATTAAAGGAGTCTTCTGAAAGCAACCAACACAACACATGACATGTTCTGATTCCAAATACATGTAAATGGTTAACCAGCAGCAAAAATCAATACCGGTAACTAATAATCGAACTGTATAAACTGATTAATCGTTTCAGTGTTCAGTACAGTTGGGAACTGAGCTTACCGGCGTGAATGTGCTTACTGGTGGGACAGTAAGGTAATAAAAACAACCCTTATTAAAGGAGTCTTCTGAAATCAACCAACACAATACATGGCATGTTCTGACTCCAAATCATGTAAATGGTTAACCAGTAGCAAAAATCAATACCGGTAATGGTAATAATCGAACTGTATAAACTGATTAATCGTTTCAGCACTACTTTTTCAAAAAATTACGGGTTGTCGAAATTTGTGTAATTTCGAATATAAGGTACACGATTTGTCCACCTAACTCCTCCCATGATACATATGAAAATTAAAGTACATGGTAGAACTTGTGGAGGCATCATCATATGTGCCTTATAAACCTAGCACATGTACCAGTAACAAATCACTGTTTGCTCTTCAACCTCTGGTGTGCATGTGCTGTGTGGGGACATTATTCAGTCTCGTGTTATTGTTTTTTTTCTTCAGCCTCAGTTCAGGCTTTTTTTCATCCTCAGTTTAGGTTACTTCCCATGAAGCTATGTTCCAATAAGACTAAAATCCTCCTCCTCTGATTGAACAAAATCCTGCTTAGTACATTCTATGATTACGGCTCAAGTGGCAAATGTCAACGTCTGACGCCACAACGCGAAATATTCAAAATGATGTCTCCCATTTTGTAATTGTTTCATCAACAGAGTGACTAGCAAGCCACTTCATTTTTCTGAATTTTTCACACATGTAGCAGAGGCTGTTCCGGGTGAAGTCTTGTTTAAATTACAGAACCGATATACAAATTGAACTGAGATGGAATGAGTTTATCTGGTTTATTAGCTCACCTGAGCGAAGCTCAAGGGGAGCTTTACTGATCACTTTCCGTCTGGTGTCCAGGGTCAACTTTACATTATCGATTTCTTGTCACAAACTACTCAACCAAATTGAACCAAATCTGGTGTGCGTGTTCCTGTCGCATGTCAATTCAAATTTGTTCAAATCAAGTTGAAATGCCCCTTGGTAGGGCCACGCCCAAAAAGTGAGCCTAAATCTTAAAAAATCTTCTTCTCATGAACCAGCAGTAGCAAAGACTTGATATAAGGTGTGCAGCTTCCTTTTGAGGTGTAGACTCAGATTTGTTCAAGACAAGTTCTAGGGTCTGTATCTGCCATCGTTATGGGAGGGGGCCAGAATTTTTGCCCCTAACCAAAAATTCTATTTTCCAAACTGAGAGGCTGATTTGAACCAAATTTGATACAAGGTTTTATTGGGACATAAGTAGTTAATTTATGCCAAAAACATTTTTTTCCTCGCCCCATGGGAATTGCAGGATCAAAAATTGGAAAAAATTTTTTAAACGCTCATATCTTCAAAACTGTACAGCACTGAGAATTTTTATTTGGTGCGAAAATTCCATAGGACCAACAGAATGGAATGGTAAAACAAAATTGCTATCGGTTTTATCATGGGGTACTTTTTCGAAACCTTGAAAATCCGGAAATTAGTTTTTTTGATTTTTTATGCATTTTGGTCAATTTTAAGACAAAAATTTTTTTTTTTTACCCTGAAAATTTGGTGTCAGGCTGGGACAAAATCCAGAAATTAGTTTTTTTGTTTTTTATGTGTTTTTTGTTGGGGACTTAGAAAATTTCCAAACAAAAATAAAAAAAAAATCTGTTTTTTATGTGTTTATCTCAATTTTGGGATGTCAAAGTGCAGGAACTGAAAATAGAAGGAAAATCGTGTGTATTATGTGGTCACAATCGCTTCATCTAGTTTTAAAATCCATTCCTTAGTATTTTTCCATCAATTATACCTTTCTAACTGCAGTGACATAACAACCCTTGGATTATGACAGTGCTTGTCTACAGCGGTTGGAATTGGACCCAGTCAGCAGGTCCTATGAAAAATTTCATGACTTTATTTCTCTATAGTGTTGATAAGCCATGACTAGCTGAATGTGACCTAAAATGCTCCTTTGAACTACTATGTCAGGTGAGCAGTTTAAGGCCCCTTGGGGCCTCTTGTTGAACATAAGTCCAGGTTGAACATAAGCAAACCTCAGACCATGTTACCGGCAATTCATCACAATAATTTATAATGTTCACAAAATTCCGTACACTTAATAATCCTTTCTGTCTAGTACTCTGCTGAAGCTGTGATTTTTTATATCGCCCCTTTGTCAAAAACAGCACCCAATTTAGGCATTTTTGTTTAACTTTTAATTTCAACTTAACTATTGAACTTTTGTTCTCGAAATTTTGGAAACATATTCTGCAAGAAAAACATGTCTAAAAATGTCAAACCAACTTGGGAAATTCGAAACAGATATAGCCGAGTTTCAGGGTGATCCTTTTGACACCAACATCACAAAAAATTAAATTACTTCTGATTTTCCTGAAATTTTAGTAAGTTGTACTCCGAGCTCAAAAAATAAATATGTGCATGTTTTGGGATTTTTTCATTTAGTGTCATTTTCAACATTTTAGGTCATTTCGACGTTTTGCTTGTCCCTCAACCCTCCAGTGACACCCCTACCCACTAAACTACAAACATAGCAGTAAATTTAAATCGTATTAATACAATGGGACCCACTTAATTGGATATCTCTTAAATGAATAACACTGTTACCATACGTCCAGTACAAATTTGACCTGTTGATTGAATATAGGTTATATAGAGTAAACTTCTGTTAATTGAATAAAAAATAATCTTGTAACCTGTCGAGAAATTACACTGACTCTCCACAGTTTTCCTTTGTTTATAGACCCATTTGGCCTCAGTACATCCAATACAGGCATTTAATCAATTATATCTTGTTTGCCAGAGCTCTTGGAGCTCGTCAAACAAAATATAATAGAATAAATGCTAAGTTTATCTCCAGAATATAGGAAAGTTACACAATCCCTGTTAATTGAATGCTCCTGTTAATTGAACAATTTTCATTGGCAAAGTGGCTATTCAGTTTACAGGGTTTTACTGTACTAGTCATCCCACATACTAAGGTGAAAAAATTTAAAACATCAGACATCAGATACAAGAGAAATGATGTAAACAATGTCAGGGATAACCTCTCACATTCGGTGATACCTCTATCCCACAAAACTACAAAATTAAATTTAAATCACAGGAATAATTTTTGAAGTGCAGCGTCAAACATTTTCCACTTTGTCCAAAAATTGTTAACCCTTTACCCAACATAATGTGTTGAGCCTGTTCCAATGAGGGTTCATATTCTGTGTTTTTGACACAAAAAAATGAAAAAGAATTTTTTTTTTGCAAGTATAATCTGTCTTTCGTGTTAGGTAAAGCATTAACTCTGTGACGTTAATACCCATCAAAAATGTCAAAATTACATTAGGACGTTTTAGTACTCATGCTCTCAAAATCAAAGGTGAAAAAAATTTGAAAATCAAACTCAGATAAATCTGATATGACATAAATGATGTTGGGTTACCAGTCTCACTTGGTTGTGTTGATATTCTCTTTTCAACCTCATTTTTTTAGCATTTGGCATTAAAAATTTTGAAAATATAATCACAATGCACATGACTCAGCTGCCAAACATTGTTTGTCTCTGAAACAGCACGGCCACCCTCTAACCATTGGCCATGCTTCGCCGGATAATTTCTGGAAATTTGCTTTGTGATTTCAAAAGCCATCTCATCTGGAATGTGATTTTTCTCGAGTCGGAGGCTCACTTTGATCATCTCAATATGGGGGTGCGGTGGCTCAGTAGATAGAGGTGCTGGCTGCAAGCCGAGATGTCCTTGGTTTGAATCCCACCTGCAGCAAGCATGTGTCCTTGGGCAAGACACTTCATCCCCATTGCCTACATCGGGGCACGGTGGCATTGTGTACTAAGGCGTACTGCATGTCGATAGTGCACTTGTCTTCAACCAGTGCTAACCCTGCTTGTGAGGAGTTAGTAAGTTGGAGAGCTGACAGTTGCACGCCATTGCTCAGTGTACTCCGGGTACTCCGGCTTCCTCCACCCAAAAAACTGTCATGGTCATGATTAGCCATTGTGCATAAATATGCGACCTTAAACACCAAGGTGTAAATAAATAAATAATCTCAATACTGGCTAAAACTTTTACTATATAATTTTGATCTCTTTTGAGGCTGTAGATACCCTTAGAGAAACGAGGAAATAGCATTTATAAGGGTAAAAACAATTGAAAGTGCTTAAAAATGCAGGGAAATCAAAAAATGTCTGCATGTGATTGCTAGGATCAGTTTAGTAAAATAATAAGTACAGTGGAACCCTGTTAATTGAATAGCCACTTTTCCAATAAAAATTATTCCATTAATTGGAGTATTCAGTTAACAGGGATTGTGTCAGTTTCCTGTATTCTAGAGATAAATTTAGCATTTATTCTATTATATCTTGTTTGACAGAGCTCCATGAGCTCTGTCAAACAATATATACTAGATTAAATGCCTGTATTGAATATACTTTAGGCCAAAAAGGTATATGAACAAAGAAAAACTGTGGAGAGTCAGGGTTTTTTCTCGACAGACAGGTTGCAAGATTTTTTATTCAATTAACAAGAGTTTACTCTATAACCTGTATTCAATTAACAGGTCAAATTTGTACTGGAGGTATGGTAAATGATTTCGCGTTTGGGAATTATATTCAATCAACAGGGTTATTCAGTTACTGGTACATTCGTCAAAATCGTATAAACCAAATCATGTAATGATTTAGAATGTCTATATGTTCGCATGGCTGATCAGATTTTGAAGACTCAATAAGCCCCACTGACTAAACCTAATTGTGACAGTGACAGCCGACTGATCGATCACTATTCCTATCACCTCCAGTGAGTGAGCAAACAATGATAATTTCTTGGGAACAAATAATTTACATGTAATAGAAACACCGAAAAGGGAGAAAAATAAGGGGTCTTATATTCGAACATAATTTTGAGGTAAGCTAAAAAACTGTTTTTAATCATATTGTTACGTGACTTGCTAAATAACCATCGTCTGCGATCGAAATTCAAAAGTAAACTAACAAGACTTTGTACTATCATTTTCACAAATTCATATCTAAATTCATCATGGCTGAGGAATGTTATGGGAATTTCAATATCACTGCTCCTGCAGAATTTATCAATTTAAGAGGAGTGACAAATGATGACTTTCAATCTTTGTTTAACAAGCAAGACTCAAGATGTGTGTGTATTTCTGATGAATAGTTGAATGCCTAGTATGATGAATGTCGACACTCCAAATCCAAAAAAAATAACTTGATGACGTGCAAAGCATTGCTTGAAATGGGCAATGAAATGTCTAAGTGAAATATGATCGATGTGACCTTTTGTGACACACTTTTCTGTGTTTACCTGTTGTATTTTTGCAGAAATTACATGTTTTTCATTCAAATACACATAGTTATTATATTTTTCTGTTAATGCTGGATTAAATTATAAGAATTATCTGTTGTTTTCTTTCGGTTTATGCGATATAAACCGAAAATTTTCTGCACCGGCTTAATCATAACTTGCTATGTGAGTTATGAAGCTTGTGCTGAAAATTTTTGGTTTATATCACATAAACCGAAAGAAAACAAGTTATTTCTTAAAAAGATATTGGATGTACTAATTATAGGATTAACAGTCATGAAAACATGTGAATAAGTATCATACTCTTTATAAAAGAACTTTGTAATGAATATTATTTTATCATTTTAGGTTTATCCTGGTGAAGAATATCATTCTTTAGCATCCCTGTCCACAGATGTTCCAATACTATCTTGTAGTGGACTGACTAAAAGGTATGGCTTTTTATATCCTTTTGCCTAAAACAACTAGAGGACGATCTCATTGTTTTTTGCTAAATAAGGCCCCTCAAAGTAGATCTTCTGTTTCTCAGGCCAATTTTTGTAAAATTTCATATGGGCAGGCAGTTTTGTATTTTTTTATTTATTTTTATAATTATTTCTTTGCCATCAAAAATTCATGTTCTTGGTTTGTTTCATATTTTAGGCCTCATAATCTACATAATAGCATTGGTGGTGGTGTTTTTCGTCCCTTGAGTGCAAGAAGGCTTTGCACATGCTAAAGCATTGCAAAACCTTGTTTGCACTCAAAGGACAAATTTATCAGTCTTATTAACTGGGGTAAAATTTCAGACATAAACCATTTTATTTTTATTTTTTTCATTTTGAATTGGTTATAAAAATAGTGCATTCGGCAGCCAAACGCTCCAGGACCATGCGTGAGGGCCTGAGAAACAGTTTTTTAACAATTTTTAGGGCTAAATAGTTTTATATTTTCTCCCAAAACATAGCTTATGATACCTCAGAGGAATGAGCTTATCACACTTGTTCCATTGATACCCATATTTGTATAGCACTGTTCTACCCCTTCATCAAAAATGGAAAGTTACATGTTCTTCCTGTGATCATTAGTATGTGGTTATTTATGTCCAGCATTTTAAAATGACTAGTAAGCAGACCGATAGACAAAAAGTGTGAAGTGTTTTATTATGAATAATATTGGAACAATACTAGAATGTTTCATATTGATTTCTCGATGAAACTACGTGAACGGTTTGGACTTTTTTTTTTAGCTATGACCAGCAGCTGTACATCTGGCAATGTCAGTTGGTCTGTTTGTCTCTCAGTATGTTGATTGTATGTGTCCAACAAGTTTTTAAACTTCGTAACTTTTAAAATACTTGGTGGAATGACATCATATTTGGGACACACGTGTATCTTACTGATGTCTAGCCCCCCGTTCAGTGCTGGTGTTATTCAGAGTATTTTTGTCAGAGTTATTGCCCTATATGGACTTGGAATTTGTTTGCTTTTTGCTCTCTCCGGGGCGAACTTGTAATTTTTTACCCGTTTATGACAGTTCAATATTTTAATAAATAATTTCAATGTAAACAACACTGAAATTTTGCCATGGTTATGATATTATCTATTTTGTCCAATTACTAAGGTAAACATAATGTTCTGCATGGAAGATTTTTAAGAGTAATGCACTGTACCAAACCTGTAAAGAAGAATGTTGTTGCAATGCTTATATCTTTGTCTAAGGAAAGATTTTTTCTCTATTTTTATTTTGGCAATTTTTGGGCTGACAAAACAAATTTATTCATTGGTATTTGCCACAGTATTGCAAATTGACAATATAATTGACAAGGCTGTGAATGTAATATAGGCCCATAAATTGATGGATGTTACCATATCTCCATATGTGTTGGGAATTCTCATGTTATGAAACTTCCCAATGGTACTCCTTGGAAGTAGAATTATGATTAATGTGGTAGAAATGTTAATTGGCTGAGTGCTGGAAGCCCATTTTTCAGCTTTATTCTGAAGTGCACTTCTATGCTAGAGGTCCCGAGTTTGATCCCCATCCGGGACGACCCGCATTGTGTCCTTGGGCAAGGCACTTTATCCTGGTTGCCTTCATGGGGGTACGATGATGCCGTTTCCTAGGGCGTACTGCACGTCGATGGTGCACATGTCTTCAACCGCTGTAACCCTGCTTGAGCGAAGCTTGAACAGAGTTAGAATGTTGAGGAGCTGACAGTTGATGCTTGGTGGTTCTCTCCGGGTACTCCGGCTTCCTCCACCCATAAAACTGTCACAGTTACGGTCATGATTAGCCATTGTGCATAAGTATGTGACCTTAAACATCAATAAATAAATAATATTCTGAAGTGCAGGTACTACAACTTAAAGGCTCCATGTTCTGTACACATGCTTCAAATTATCTTTGAAGTAAAATTATTTAGTGTGTAGGGATTTGTCATGTTAAAATTTATGGGAGGGTGCCACTTCATACTTTTATTGTGGCTTCACAATACCCATGCCCAAAAAGCCTTTCTCAACAGTGCATCACAAAACAGCATCTTCTGAAGGAATGTGGTTAAGGGGACTGGAATGGAGTATAGGGGTCCACTTGGAAAATTCCAATTACCCCTGTCTCTCTACCCCCACCCCACCCCCTCCCACTCTCATGGGAAACTTTCTGTTTGGTGTTTTAACAGTTTGAACCTGAGAGGCTGCTTTTCAGGCTTCTGGAACATATGTCTCCAAGGCTGCACATTGAAAGTCTTAGTTGGTCTGCCCCAAAATAATGAATATGGACTCTTCCAATTGTTACCATTTAACTGACATGAAAGATACAACCAGGGTTCAAAGAGTTAAGAAATTCTAATGCTGTAAATTCTGACTCCAGTGTAAAAAATTGTGTACTGTAGCCCTTTGTACTATGGCATACTCCACGTTGATGGTGCACCTGTCTTCAACCAGTGCTAACCCTGCTTTTGTGGAGTTAGTACGTTTGGGAGTCTTGACAGTTGCTTGCCATTGATTGATGGTTCTCTCCAGGCACTCCAGCTTACTCTGCCTGTAAAACTGTCTCATACAAGGTGACCCTGGCTGTCAAAAGTGTTGTTGAACTCCAATAAATAAATAAATACTAGATCTGTGTCATTTGTGTGCAAAGCACACTATGGTGTATCCCCGCATTTTCAGTATGCCATCACGATGGTCAGAAATCAATTCACATTCTCTAATGACAAAAGTGGCTCTACTGGCACCATATGGGGATGCATCAAATATCCAAAACGTTTATGCACATATAGAGATCCTACCTGAACATGTGATCACACTTTCAACATTTCAAATTAAAACCCCTAGGAGCCTTTCGCCGGAAACCAATTCTCCAACGATAAAAGTGGTTCCACTGGAACCACTTGGGGCCATATCAAAATTCTGAAACCTTCATGTACATCCAGAGATGCTACCTGAACAGATTAGCATAGTTTAAACGTTTGGAATTAAATAACCAAGGAGCCGTTCGATGAAAACTAATTTTCCAACGATAAAAGTGGTTCCACTGGAGCCACTTGGGGCCAAATCAAAATTACGAAACCTTCATGTACATCTAGAGATGCTACCTGAACACATTAGCATAGTTTAAATGTTTCGAATTAAATACCCTAGGAGCCTTTCGATGAAAACTGATTTTCTAACAATAAAAGTGGTTTCACTGGAACCACCTGAGGCCAAATCAAAATTCTGAAACCTTCATGTACATCTAGAGATGTTACCTGAACACCTTAGCATAGTTTAAACGTTTCGAATTAAATACTCTTGGAGCCTTTCGATGAAAACTGATTTTCCAACGATAAAAGTGGCTGCACGGGAACCACTTGGGGCCAAATCAAAATTCTGAAACCTTCATGCACATCTAGAGTTGCTACCTGAACACCTTAGCATAGTTTAAACATTTCGAATTGAATACCCTAGGAGCCTTTCAGGGTGTGACGTATGGACAGATGTAAGGACGTACGGATGGACATATGGACGGAGATCATTACTATATCCCCGCATTTTTGAAAATGTGGGGATAATTAAGTAGCATTTCTCAGTTAAGCAGTACCATCTGTAGAAGGCAGAGCATCTCATGGCTGGCACCTTTTTTCTGCTCATGGGATATGGAGATTTTGATTCATTCATTTAAACCTACAAATATTTTTAAGTGTTATCTGTCACCTTGAGATGCAAAGGGATAATTGATATTTATGAAATACAACTATCTCTTTATCTTCCAAAATTGCAAGGGTGAATTCTAAAGCATGTTCAATTTATAATATGATGGAGGTGTGTGTTAATTGTACATGAAGATCTGACAATCATCTTGACTTATCATTTACTGGAAATCTCTCTGTACAAAGCTTCCCCTTTCCTGTGGGAACCCTGGGAAGTGAAGCAGTGCTTGTTTACTGTGATAAGCAAGCTCTCTTTTAGTGATACACCAATGCTTGGAGTGGAAGTACTCTAAAATAGGCAACATGGGTATAAACGATTGATTAAACTTGACTTTATCTCCATGTTGCGGTCACGATTAGCTATTGTGCAGAAATGTGTGACCTTAAACACCAATAAATAAAGTAGATGGTGTCATTTGTGTGCAAAGCACACTATAGTTTATCCCCATATTTGCATTCTTGATTATTGGTTAATGCTTGATACGGATAGAAATGAAAAGGTATTATATAAAATTTTAAACCTTTATGCACATCTACAGACCCTACCTGAACAAATGAACACACTTTCAATGTTTTGAATTAACCCCTTTAGGAGCCTTTTGCAGGAAACTGATTCTGAAATGTGTTGCCATGGGTGCCACATGGTGCCGAATAAAAAATTTGAGACCTTTATGAACATCTTGAGACCCTACTTGAATATATGAACACACTTTTAAGCATTTTAATTTAAAACCCCTAAGAGCCTTTTGCTGGAAACTGTTTCTCTAATGATAAAAGTGGTGCTATGGGTGCCACGTAGGGCTGAATCAAAATCTGAAACCTTTATGTACATCTAGAGGCGCCCTACCTGAACATATGAACACACTTTTAGCATTTTGAATTGTACCCATGGGAGTTCTTTGCTGGAAACTGATTCTCTATCAACAAAAGTGGCACTACGAATGCCACACAGGGCAGAATCAAAATTCTGAAACCTTTATGCACATCTAGAGATCTTATCTGTACTTTGAATGTTTCAAATTTTAACACCTGGGAGCTGTTGCCGGAAAACCAATTCTCAACGATAAAATTGTTGCTATGGGCTCCACTTAGGTCCTAATTAAAAATCCCAAACCTTTATGCACCTCTAGACATCCCACTGGAATGCAGGAACACACTTTCAACGTTTCAAAGTAAAACCCCTAGGAGCTTTTTGCCACAAATCGATTCTCAAATGACAAAAGTGGCACTATGGGTGCCCAACGGGACCAAGTCAAAAATCCAAAAACCTTTATGCACCTCTAGAGACCCCACTGGAACATATTAACACTCTTTCAATGTCACGAATTGAAACCCCAAGGAGCTTTCCACCAGAAACTGATTCTCTAATGACAAAAGTGGCTCTACATGTGCCCCACAGGGCCAAATAAAAAATCCCAAATCTTTATGCACATCTAGAGACCCTAATAGAACATATTTACACACTTTCAATGTTTCGAATTAAAACCCCTAAGAGCCTTCCATTGTAAACTGATTTTCTAACAATAACAACAAAAGTGGTGCTACGTGCACCGAACAGGGTCGAATCAAAATTCCGAAACCTTAATGCACATCTACAGATGCTACCTGAACACCTCAGCATAGTTTAAATGTTTTGAATTACATAGTCTTGGTGATATGGCATATGGACGGCCCGGACGGACAGAGATCACCACAATATCCCGCTTTAATAAATAAATAAGTAAATAAAGCTTCCTAATAAATGATGAAATCAAGAATTTGTTACTCGTAAAGCTTTCAAAAATTGGGCATGTTTTTAAGTAGCAGACTCATATTCAATTCCAAGAATTTGTACTGGTCATTATGTCGGGCACTAGCAAATTGGTGCCTGTCAAATATGCAAGTTGAGTCTGTCAGTAACCATGACATGCTTCTTATTGGTGATGATAGAGATACTGAGACTTTAAAATTCTGTAAACAGTGAAAAGCAGGGCTTAAAATTCATGTGAGAATCAGAATTGATTCTTGTAAAGGAAACAATGAGATTCTCACAAAATGTTGATTTGATTTTTCTCATAGATTCAGAAAGTGTCCTTGAAGACCTGGAGAATTCTACACTATTCAGAGTTCCCACCTGGCCTTGGATTCAAAGAACAGCCTTGAATTTGACTTAGGACCATTCAAGGCCTTGAAATCCTGAAAAATAGGCAAATAGGCCTTGAAAAGCCTTGGATGTATGCACAAAATAAAAACACTGACAAAGCACATAATCATAAATATTTAGTTTTATATGCAAAATTTTGTTGAGGCATGGACCCCCAGTCATTACCACCTCCTCCCACTTTTCGGAGGGAAGTGGGAGGAGCAGTAATGACTGGTCAGTCCTAGTTCAGACTATGTACATCAATGAATTTGGCTATTGCATGGCCATAGAAAATGTCAAGTAATGGTCTTGAATAGCCTTGAATTTTGCCATTTTTGCTCAGTCATAATATGGTAACATTGTGACTTGACAGTGGTATTTAGTGAAGTCTTGGCTGCCTATACATGCATCCAAAACTTCAATGGAAACCACTGCCAAGGTTCAGTAACTCCATCAGCAAGACCACCAAATGCCTGTATGTTGAAACATGCATTCCACAGTAAGAAATTGGAACTTGGCCTTACAGTATGTGGATATTGAATTGTAACTAAATCACTCTGGGAGTGGAGTTAGCACCCAAAGTAGCACTCAAATTCTGTACATATGAATAAAAAATCTTATAACCCGGAGGTCCATTGGCTGGAACTTTGCACGAGCTTGTTACGCTTTGCAACAAATTTACAATTATTGCTTGAGTGGAATACACTCTCCATGTACTGTAAGTGGTAAACTTTTGTAAGTATTTCAGTATAAGGTTTTTTTCACTATGGAATACATGTTTGTACTGGTTACACTCCCAAGGGTATAACAGTACTGTACTCTCAAATTCTAAATTGTTAAATCAAAAAAGATTCTCAAGGGTTGGGACAAATTGCCCAGGACAGGAAATCTCTTGCCACTAAAGTAAGTAAAATTTGTGCACATTTAAAAATTGGGAACAAAAACCTCAAGCTCAATGACCACCATTATCCAATGAAAGTTGCCAGAGTTATTCCAAATCCCCCCTCCCCCCCCCCCCCCCCCCGCCTCCACCCACTGTGTGACAATTAGACAATTTTTTTGTTTGTTCCAAAATGCATTTTGAAGGATTTGGTGCGCATACTTGCAGAAAAAAATGCTTACTCCTATGCTCCCCCCCCCCCCCCCCCCCCCCCCTCTCAACCACCATGTGAATTGGGCATTTTTAAAAAAAATTTCTTTGCTTTAAAAATGCATTTTGAAGGATTTAGAGTGATTACATGCAGAAAAAAATTGACCCTATGACCCCATCACCTGTTCAGTCCGTTTGGCCACAAAATCTTTTCTTTCGCTCCAAGATGGGTTTGGCTGGATTTAAAGTGATTTTATGTGGGGGAAAAAACCCATCTATGAAACTAAATCCTCCCTCCCATCCAGTGCCAATTAGGCAGTTTTGTTTTTGACTCCAAAATGCATTTTGAAGGATTAAGAGGTCATACTAATGTAAATTTATTTTTTACCCCTATGACCCATCCCCACCTCCCTGTGAATTAGGCATTTTTTTTTCTTTGCTCAAAAAATGCACTTTGAAGGATTTAGATTGATTACATGCAGAAAAAAATTAACCCTATGACCCCACCACCTGTTCAGTACGTTTGGCCACAAAATCTTTTTTTTTCGCACCAAGATGGGTTTGGCTGGATTTAAAGTGATTTTATGTGGGGGAAAAAACCCATCTATGAAACTAAATCCTCCCTCCCATCCAGTGCCAATTAGGCAGTTTTGTTTTTGGCTCCAAAATGCATTTTGAGTGCATACCAATGTAAATTTATTTTTTACCCCTATGACCTATCCCCACCCCCATGTCGATTAGGCATTTTTTTTTCTTTGCTCAAAAATGCACTTTGGAGGATTTAGAGTGATTACATGCAGAAAAAAATGGACTCCTATGACCCGGTCAGGCCACAAAATTTTTTTTTTTTTGCTCCAAGATGGGCTCCAAAAAACCCATCTATGCTCCTCCTCCCCAATTGTGGAGTGTGTGTGTGGGGGGGGGGGGGGGGGGGGGGGGGGGGATTAGCAACACTTGGCAATGCAAGCCTCTTGTTTTTAGTGTCTGTCCTTGTGACAGTTTTGTGTCTGTCACTCAATACTTGATACCTGTCATAGTGTGGTGTGCTGTTACTGTTACTTATTTCCATCATTAATGTCTTATCATACAAAACTCTGCTTCAAACCACGTCATTTTTCCTGATTGCATTCAAAGAATAACTGCGAACATTTATTTCGATGTAAACAAAGGGGGCAATTCTACCTTGGTTGAAATTGGCCAAGATTGGCATCATATCAGCCGAGTTTGAAATCATATCAGCTGAGTTTGATAATGGGCAATTCTGGGAATTAAAATCATATCTAACAAATAATTATTTAATATTTCTTCAGGTACTTGGTTCCAGGTTGGCGATTGGGATGGATAGTGGTTCATGATCGGAATGATGTTTTTGAGAAAGAGGTTAGTATATGTCATTTCTGAGCTGGAATTGTAGATATTTGGTAAGTCAACCCAGAAGACAAAATTCTGTAACTGTCTTTCGGATAGATTACATGAACTCAATATGGTAAACTATTAATTTCAGTTTACCTTTTCACAATAGATAATAATAAATAATTCCTAAACCTAAAATCCACAAAAGTTCTCTTAACCTGTTAAATCCAAAATGTGGCAGTAAGGCCCCACAAAGTCGATCTTCTGTTTCTCTGGCCATTTTTAGCTCACCTGACTTTCAGTCAGGAGAGCTATAGTCATCACTCATCGTCCGTCGTCTGGCGTCTGTCGTCCCTGAACATGGTGTTTGCATCTTCTCCTTCCAAACCGCTGAACCAATTTAATTGATATTTGAGATAATAGTTTGTTATGACATCGCAATTTGATTTTGTTCAAATCAAGTTGCCATGCCAAAAAAGTGTGCTTAAATCTTAAAAAATCTTCTCATGAACCAGCGGTAGAAGAGACTGGATATTTGGTGTGCAGCTCCCTTTTGAGGTGTAGACTCAGATTTGTTCAAGAGAAGTTTGTGGGGCTATATTTGCCGTCATTATGGGAGGGGCAAGAATTTTTGCCCCTCCCAAAATTTCTATTTTCCAAACCGAGAGGCAGATTTGGACCATATTTGATATGAGGGCTTATTGGGTCATAAGTACTTAATTTATACCCAAATGTTTTTCTTGTCGCCGCATGGGAACCACAGGAGCTAAAAATAGACAAAAATTAAAATGCCCATATCTCCAAAACTACACGGCACTGAGAATTCTTATTTGGTGTGATGCTTCCTTAGGACCAACAGAATGGAATGGTCAAAAAATATTGCTATCGGTTTTATCATGGGGTACTTTTCTGGGACTTTGAAAAGTGCTGAGTCAGCATTTCTTTTCAACCTTCTCACAATTGTTTACAATTGGCTGTAATGTAAGTGCAAGCCCTACTTCGGAACTAACTCAAGCTTTTAGAAACTTTTCCAAACAAGCTGAAAAAGTAATAGAGTGCAAAAGCATGAAAAAGATCGAAAAAAGTGTCGAGTGAGACCAGCGCTCGAAATTACAGGTTCTCTGTCAGCACACCTCTTGCATTTACCGAGCTCATGCGCAACAACCGTGACGTCATTTCCTTTTATTTCCGCCATTTGTACATGGTCGGAAATTTTTGTGACGCGTGATATACTTAGCTGTTTTCTTCATGAACAACTTATTGTATGTGCTATCTGCATTTAATTGTGTGCTAGTGGATTGTATCCTTTTTCAAGCTTTCAAAATTGTTATTAATTAATGTTATTTTTGATCATTGTTGCTTGTTTCTTCACACTTAATATTGTTTTTCCCCCCACGTGTGAACACGACCTTTGTTCTGTTTTCCGTCGGCGGGAAGCTTGATTCCATTATTCTCATTCATATTATGCCAAAGACTATTCCTTGTACCTCTTGCTTGCAAGTGAAACATGTGGACGACTCTCATTCCACATGTGTCACTTGCAACAATTGCACTCAGGCCCAATCATGTGGTATTTGTGGGGTTTGGTCCTCAAAATTCTGGGCTTCTGTTAACAAGGTGGTTCTGTCCAGACCTAGAACCCCTCGTTCTCGGGGTAAGGGTAGCCGTGCCGTAGCAGACATTTCTGTTAGTGCATGTGGTGACTCTGTCACACAGGATTCTGATCTGTCTTTTTCTGTGGAGAGTTCCTCTGCACTGTTGACGGTGCTAGTTAAGTGATACCTGACGTGGAGACTGTGGTCTCTTTGTCTTCTGATGTCACTCTTGAGGCGTCTGTTTTCGTAGAGAGCTTCTCCGAGGTCAGCTCGGTGACCCTCTCCGATTTGCCTCCTACGCCGTTGACAGTTGCTGAGGAAGTTGTTACTACAGATCCTATTCTGTATGATGGTGGCTCTTCCATCTCCTCTGGGGATGGTATACAGTCTCCGGGGACCAAGGCTGTATCTGTTGGTGTGTCTGTGAGCTCTCAGCCTCCCCTGGCTTCGCGGTGAAGCTGTGCGGGTTTGCTGTCTGCACCACCTCATCTGGCTAGGTTTGCTCCTAGTCGGTTGAGCCGTTCGGTCGCTTCAGCAGCGATTCCTCGCCCCTCGAGCGAATTGTTTATTGTTCCTCCTTCCCCTGCTAGTGTGTCGACTAGCAGGATGGGGTTGGGACATTGGCATCAAGGGCCTGCTGTTCGGCAGAGGTCAGTGACAGCCCGGGTTAGCTGTCACTCTCAGAACCTTCCTCCGGTGATTCCTCACTGTGTTCCGAGTCTGAATGTCGATCGATGCTTGCCGTTGGTCTCAGAGGATGGGCAGTTGGGGCTGTCTGCTGCGCAGAGGCCAATGACAGGTTCCTGTCATTCTTGGAACAATCCTCCGGTGTCTTCTCACCGTGTCCCAGGTCCAGCTACCGATCGTCGTGCGCCGTCGGTCTCTTTAGAGGATTTGCAGGCAGGACCTTCTGTTCCACAGAGGTCAGTGATTGCCCCTGGGCGTCACAATCGGGACTATCCTCTGGTGTCTTCTCACCGTCTCCCTATTCTGTCTGCCGATCGACGTTTGATGTCGGTCTCTTCTGCGGATTTGGGTTCTTCTTCCAGAAGGGCCCATTGGGAGGACACTCCGTCGGGCGATGTTGCTGTGACGGATTCTCAGGGTGAACTGCATCAGGCTGTTTTGGCGCTCACCCGGTTGCTTTCTGGCAACCCTCAAGTTGGCCTCCCTGTGCCTCCTGAGGCACAACCTCCTTTGGACGGTCGCCAAGATGTCTCGCCTGGCCCCTTGGATACTGCACAGTATTCACAGGAGGTTTCTGCTGGTTAGCCCGAGTTGGGCTACGTCTCCTCTGCAACAGAGGATGACGATTTTCTGGAAGGTGATGGGCCCCCCTCGTCAGTCTTGGGGCAGGCTTTGGATTTCATCTTTGGCTTATTGCCGGACATTCAACCTTCAGACCAGCCATCTGTGACCATCCGGCCACGGTCCTCTGTAGAGCGCTGTAACCCTGTTGAGCCTTCTAGCTCTGGGCCTTTGCGTCCTCTGCAATCAGCTCAGGTTGTTGAGTCCTTCCAGGGCTTAGACGCCAAAATGTTTTCTAAAGCCCTCAAGGGTTCTTTCTTTTCTAGAGCTGATGCCTTTCTGCCTCCATCGCGGTTTCGTGTTTACGATTCCGTCTGTCCACCAGTCTTCCAAGGGATGACTACTGTGGATGAGGATTCTTCTTCCCACGGGTTAACTAAGCCTAAGTCGGCAGTTCTCCCGATGTCGGTAGTTGAATCTATGGTGGGCCTGTTCCGAGAGATGCTGGGTATGTTATCTCTCGCAGACCATGTCGTCGCTGCCCTGGCTGAATATTTTTCACCAGGGGAGTTTGATGATGCTCAGGCGCCTTTTCGCATTTTGTCACAGGCTCTCATGAACTTGACACACGCTGATGCCTGTAACACGGCTAATTTGGAGCTGGCACGCCGGGATGCGGTGTTGGATTCTTCTCCATCCCTTCCTTCTGAGCAGCGTGCTGTTCTGAGGTCTGCCTCTTTGGTTGGACCTCAGTTGTTCCATGGTTCTGTGGAAGCTGTCCGTGGCGAAGTTCTTCATCATTCGAAGGACCAGCTTTTGCTGCGACAGCTGGACCAACCTGCTGCTGCGGGTGGTGGTCGTTCCAGGCCCACCAAGCGTACTGTTGCGTCTGCCTCGTCGGCGATGTCGGCTACGCCTTCGGCTCCGTCTGCTCCTTCTGCTCAGAAGAAGTGCCGACGCGGCCAGGTTCACTGGCAGCCTCATGCAGGAAAGTCTTAGGACTCTTTCACTTCCCGAGGTGGTGGTTTTTCCTCTCGGGGGCCTCGTCGAGGCTGCAAGTGAAGGTTCTCACCTTGATTCGCCTCCAGTCAGGGGAAGGCTGTCGCTGTTTTACGACCGTTGGACAGAGATAACATCAGACACTTGGGTCCTCGACGTCATACAATCCGGTCTGCGACTGTCCTTCCATCGGCACCCCAGTTTATCTTGGGTGCTTCTCCCGACTCGGGTCTCTTCCGATTCTCTACGTCGGGACCTTCTGGTGCAGGAGATCGACAATCTCTTCTCCAAAGGGGCGATCGAGGTGGTCAGGAACACCCTTTCACCGGGGTTTTACTCGAGACTTTTCTTGGTGCCGAAGAAAAACGGCCAATTTCGTCCTGTCATCGATCTGAGTATCCTGAACGAGTTCATAATAGCTCCTCGTTTCAGTATGGAGACTTTCTGGTCGGTTCGACGTTCAGTTCATCAGGGCGACTTTGCTGCCAGTATCAATCTGAAGGATGCCTACTTCCATGTACCCATTCATCTGGTGTCACGGAAATACCTTCGGTTCTCGTTTCGGGATCGAGTCTATCAATTCAGAGCTCTCCCGTTCGGTTTGAACCTGGCTCCTTGGGCCTTCACCCGACTGATGTCACATGTGCTTGCTTTCCACCGTACTCAGTCGGCTGTGACTTCGTCAGCCTACCTGGACGACATCCTCCAATGGCACCACGATGCTGCTGTTCTGGAGTTAGATGTCCGTCAGTTTCTTTGCCTGCTAGCATCGCTGGGTTTCGGAGTCAATCGCGAGAAGTCGGATCTCCTTCCTTCTAAGCGAGTCCATCATTTGGGGATGGATTTCGACACTCTTCACAATGTAGTGTCGGACCCCCATACTCGGGCGATGATTCTTTCCACCTTGACTCGGAACCTGCTTCAATCTTCCTCGGTCTCGGCCAGGACTTTCCTTCGGATGTTGGGCCTTTGCGGTTTGGTGACAGATCTCATTCCGCTCGGTCGCTTGTTTGTCCGACCTCTCCAACACTTTCTGTTGGATCATTGGCATCCAAATGTAGATCCGCTGGACCTGGAACTTCCTATTCCTCGGTCCCTGCTTTGTCACCTCCACCCTTGGGCCGATGTTTCCTGGCTGACACAGGGTGTTCCATTGGGTCTTCCTTTGGCCGATCGCATCCTTACTGCGGATGCCAGCGATTGGGGCTGGGGTGCGACGTTGGATCCTCTCGCTCTGTCCACTCACGGTGAGTGGGACAGCGAGCAGGTGGGCCTTCATATCAGCCAGAAGGAGCTCCTTGCTCTTCTTCTGAGTTTTCGGCTTTGGATCCCTCCCCTGTCGGACCATATTGTCCTACTTCTTTCGGACAATTCGACAGTAGTGGCCTACATACGGAATCAAGGAGGCACACATTCGATTCCCATGTATCGGCTATCTCGGGATCTTCTGTTGGCGCGGGATGTAAACGCTCGGGTGTCCATTCGACACATTCCCGGGCGTCTCAACGTCCTAGCATACTCCCTGTCCCGACGCAACAGTGTCCTTCTAACCGAATGGATGCTACATCGGTCAGTGTTTCAGGTGATTTGCAAGGAGTGGGACCGTCCTCAGGTCGACCTTTTCGCTACTCGCTGGAATCATCAGGTAGAGACCGTTGTCTCCCCTTGTCCAGATCCTCTGGCATTTGCGGTAGACGCTCTGTCCCTGGACTGGACAGGTTGGATCGGCTATGCCTTCCCTCCTGCACCGATTCTTCCTCAAGTATTAGCGAAGATTCGTGCTTGCAGTTGCAGGATCATTCTGATCGCACCTCTGTCTCCACAGAGGGTGTGGATCAATCTGCTGCGGCCTCTGTTGGCAGATCGGCCGATTCGTCTACCTCTACGTCACGATCTTCTTTCCCAGGGTCATCCCAGGAAGTATCACAACAACCTGGCGAGCCTGTCCCTTCATGCCTGTCTTTTATCAGGTCCAGTCTCCGACGTAGAGGTTTTTTGAGACGAACAGTGGAGTGCATTTCTGCATGGTGGCGACATTCCACTGACATGACTTATGCTGCGAAGTGGAAGGTTTTCTGCCGCTGGTGTGCAGATCACAATGTGGATTACCATAATCCGTCAATCGCTCAAATTGCAGATTTTCTGGTATATCTTTATGACTCCAAGGGCCTCCAGCCTATTACGATTAAGGGCTATCGATCTATGCTGTCTGATACTTTCTCTTATGTGGGAAAGCGGTGCATCGGTCGTAATATTTTTCTCTCCAAACTCATTCGGCATGTTTCTTTGAAGAGGCCTCGAGTTTTGCATATTACACCCAAGCAGAACTTGGCATGGGTGTTGCACTGTTTGGAGGGGACGCCTTTCGAGCCTTTATCTGAGACCGATATGCGTTTTCTCACCTATAAGACGGCTTTCCTTCTAGCGTTTGCTTCTGCTCGATGAGTCAGTGAGCTTCATGCGCTATCTGTTGATTCTGCTTTCTTCAGAAATGAGGCTAACAGTGTCACCTTCACTACTGATTGCTCTTTTCTGGCTAAGAATCAACTTCCTGATTCGGTACCTCCTCCCATTTGCATTCGGGCTCTCCCCGCTGTCGATGGGCGGAGACCTCTTCTTTGTCCTGTTCGTGCGATCAAGACTTACATTACTCGCACTCAGTTCATTAGGAGGGGTTGGAAGACATTCTTTCTGTCTCTCATTCCTAAGAGGCAGTCCTCTTCCCATTCTATTTCCAGGTGGATCTGTCTTGCAATCAAGCTGGCTTATTCACGCTTGTCTGCTTCGGATCTTGTTTCGAACCGGTTTGATGCTCATGAGGTTCATGCCATTTCTACATCCTGGGCGTTCTCCAATTCTGTTTCGCTCCGGAATGTTATGAATGCGGCTTACTGGAGGAATGCTTCTACCTTCTCCTCCTTTTATCTCCGCCACCCACAGCTGCAATCTGAGGACCTTTATTCTTTAGGCCCTCTCGTTGCTGCTCAGGCTGTTGTGCACCCTCGTTAAAATGGTTTTTATCGAGGTTGTGCTTCGCTCAGCCTTGTTCTTTTCAGGTGCCTTCTCTCTATCTTCATTACAGGTTTTGCTATTGTTCTCTACCCTCCTTGCTTTTCTTTCTGCTGCTCTTGTTGGTATTGGTTATGTGATTCACCTCCTCCTATTGTTTATTCAGCCAATTGTAAACAATTGTGAGTAGGTTGAAAAGAAATTAAAATTTTTTAGTAAATTTTGTTTCTTAACATACTTACCACAATTGTTTACCGGAGGCCCACCCTCCTTGGGGATATCTTTGATATCGATGCCTCCTCGCTAAATCACAAACTTCTCGTTGGCGGAAATACGGAATTGATGTCACGGTTGTTGCGCATGCGCTCGGTAAACGCAAGAGGTATGCAGAGAGAGTACCTGTAATTTCGAGCGCGGGTCTCGCTCGACCCTTTTTTTCGATCTTTTTCGTGCTTTTGCACTCTATTACTTTTCCAGCTTGTGTGGAAAAGTTTCTAAAAGCTTGAGTTAGTTTCGAAGTAGGGCTTGCACTTACGTTACAGCCAATTGTAAATTGTAGGTATGTTAAGAAACAAAATTTACTAAAAAAATTTAATTTCTAGGCTGAAAATATTTGAGTTTTTTGTTTTTTTTACGAGTTTTGGTCAGTTTTAAGAAGAAAAAAAAATTCTAGGCTGAAATTATTTTGTTTGGGACTTCGAAAATTTCCGAACAAAAATAAAGGAAAATCTGTTTTTATGCGTTTATCTCAATTTTTGGACGTAAAAGTGCAGAATCTAAAAATAGAAGGAAAATCCTGTGTATTGTGTGTGCACAACTGCTTCATTTAGTTGGTATATGCTTTTCTTTGGAGGGGCGTATGCAGCTTATTCAAGTCAAGTCCCTGGTTTGATATTTAGACTTCCATGTCAGGTGAGTGCCCTCAGGGCCCCTAAAACTTGACTATTGGTATGGCAAGGGTTGATCACCAAGCAGGTGGGTGGGCGGTCAGGCGGATGGATGGGTTTCTTGGCCTTTTTGCTTATCACTTAGTTGTTTCTGGACGGATTTTGATAATATTTGGTATGTGGCTTGATATGCCTGTTCAACACATGATGATGCGAAATAGGGCGAGTTCATAATTTTTCACAAGAGTTATGGCCCTTTGTTAAAATCGACTAATTTTGAGCTTGATGGAGTGATAACTTCCACAAATGTCAAGCGTCTTGACTAATGTTTGGCACATAGGTTTCAAGCAACAATGTCTTGATCAAGGTCAAAAACTGGCTTGGTCCGATATATGGCAATAGAATTATTGGGCTGACCTAGTCATTTTTTTTTGCAATTTTGTGCTTGATAGCACGATAAAGTAAACAAACATCAACCAATTTGATTCATTTTTAACTCAACTTGACAAAGTTAAGCTGAGCTATTGCCATCACTTCTCGTCCGTCAACGTACGTACGTTAGTACGTTAGTACATACATCCACAATTTCCTTTGGCACACCTCACAGGTCGCATTTATGATCAGATCACATTGAGACTTGGTATGCTTGTTTGGGGTGACCTCCATTTCCGTCAAAAAATGTTGCCACGGCCAATGTTCTTAGAACTTAGTTTAGTCAGACCTCAATATTTTCCTCAATCATATTTATCAAGGTCAAAAACTGGCTTGGTCCGATGTATGGCGATAGAATTATTGGGCTGACTTGGTCATTTTTTTTTGCAATTTTGTGCTCGATAGCACGATAAAGTAAACAAACATCAACCAATTTGATTCATTTTTAACTCAACTTGACAAAGTCAGGCTGAGCTATTGCCATCACTTCTCGTCCGTCGGCGTATGTACGTTAGTACGTTAGTCCACAATTTTCTTTGGCACACCTCACAGGTCGCATTTATGATCAGATCACATTGAAACTTGGTATGCTTGTTTGGGGTGACCTCTAGATGGGAGCTAAGGATTTTTTTCATTTTCCGTCAAAAAATGTTGCCGCGGCCAACGTTTTTAGAACTTGGTTTAGTCAGACCACAATATTTCCCTTTGGCACACCCTACAGGGCACATTTATAATTGGATTGCTTTGAAACCTGGTATGCTTGTTTAGGGTGACCTCTAGATGGGAGCTATCGATTTTCTTCCATTTCCGTCAAAAAATGTTGCCACGGCCAACGTTCTTAGAACTTAGTTTAGTCAGACCTCAATATTTCCTTTTGGCACACCCTACAGGGCACATTTATGATCGGATTGCTTTGAAACCTGGTACGCTTGTTTGGGGAGACCTCTAGATGGGAGCTATCGATTTTCTTCAATTTCCGTCAAAAAATGTTGCCGTGACCAACGTTCTAAGAACTTAGTTTAGTTAGAAGACCTCAATATTTCCCTTTGGCACACCCTACAGGGCACATTTATAATCGGATTGCTTTGAAACCTGGCATGCTTGTTTAAGGTGACCTCTAGATGGGAGCTATCGATTTTCTTCAATTTCCATAAAAAAATGTTGCCGCGGTCAACATTCTTAGAACTTAGGTTTGTCAAATCACAATATTCCCTTTGGCACACCCTACAGGGCACATTTATGATTGGATTGCTTTGAAACCTGGCATGCTTGTTTGGGGTGACCTCTAGATGGGAGCCATTGATTTTCTTCCATTTCAGTCCGTCAAAAAATGTCGCCGCTGGCAACGATCTGTGTACTCAGTTTAGTCAGGCATCAATATATTCCTTTGGCATGCCCTACAGGGCACATTTATGATCAGATTGGTTTCCAACTTTGCATGCTTGTTTGGGGTTACCTCTAGATGGGAGCTATCGATTTTCTTCGATTTCCGTCAAAAAATGTTGCCACTGGCAATAAATGACCTTCGATGAACTCAGTAAAAACTCAGTGCAGTTAAACTTTAATATTTCTCTTTGACACACACTGCAGGACACATTTATGCTTGAATCACTTGCAAACTTGGTGTGCTTGTGTGGGGTGACATCTGTATGGGAGCTGTCGATTTTCTTCAATTTCTGTCAAAAAATGTTGCCGCTTCCCTTTGAACTTTGTTTAGTCAGACCTCAATATTTCCCCTCAACACACCCATCAGGGCACATTTATGATTGGATCACTTTGAAACTTGGTATGTGTGTTTGGGTGACCTCTAGATGTGAGCTATTGCTTTTTTTTCATTTCCATAAAAAATTATTGTCGTTATCACCAGCCTTTGAACTTACTGCATTTGTGTATCAGCTTCTCCCTTGTGCACTCTCTGCAGGTATTTTATGAATTTCCATACCCCCCCCTCTCCCCCCCCCCCCCAAAAAAAAGAACCATTGCCACAAGCAATGACCTTCTTCTTAGTGCATTTGTGTATTAATATCTTCCTTTGGCATGCTTCAGAGGGCACATTCATTATCAGGTTGTTTTGAAACTTTGTATTCTTATGCAGGGTGACAAAGATAGGAGCTATTGATTTTTTTTCATTTCCATCAGAAACTGTTGCTGTTAGCAACAATCTTTGAATTTATTGGATTTGTGCATCAACATTCTTTGACATGGCCTACAGGCCACATTTATCATAGGATTGTTTTTGAACTTGGTGTGCTCATTAGGCAAGACCTTTAGATAAGAGCTGTTGATTAGCATTCATTTCTGTGAAAAAAGTTGCCATTTACAATAATCTCTGAACATACTGCATTTGTGTATCAACATTCTGCCTTTAGCCAATCTTACAGTTTACATTTAAAAATGCATGGATTACTCTGACGTTGTGCACACAATGCTGTTATGTTGAAATTTCATCAAATAACATTGGTGCCAATGATCTTCAATTTTGCCATTTCATTTATAACTTACCAAGTTCAAGTTTGTCAAGTTGAGCTACACTGTCATTGACACTTTCATTTCAGGTTAGAAAGGGTTTGGTAAGGTTATCACAAAGGATTCTTGGACCCAATACAGTAATACAAGCTGCAATAGAAGAAATATTATTTCAAACTCCAGACAGTTTCTATGAAATGGTAGTCAAGTTTGTTCAGGTGAGAAGATAGTCATCTTTCCATGTTTTGATTCGAAACTTTGAATTGCACTTCTTGGCCTCTTCTGAAAACTGGAAAAAATACTGCATATTTTTCCTATATGTAATGGACATTCAAGTTTGCTGTTTCATGACCATGAAACACCGAACAACAGTTATTTTGTTATACAGTGGAACCCTGTTAATTGAATAGACACTTAGTTAATGAAAATTATTCAATTAACAGGAGAATTCAATTAACAGGGATTGTGTCACTTTCCTGTACTCTAGAGATAAACTTAGCATTTATTCTATGATATCTTGTTTGACAAAGCTTCATGAGCTCTGTCAAACTAGAAATAATAGTTTAAATGCCTGTATTCGATACACTGATTCCAAATAGGTCTATAAACAAAGGAAAACTGGGGAGAGTCAGGGTAATTTCTCGACAAGTTGTAAGATTTTTTATTTAATTAACAGGAGTTTACTCTATAACCTATATTCAATTAACAGGTCAAATTTGTACTGGAGGTTTGGTAAATGGATTTGTGTTTGGAAAGTATATTCAATTAACAGGGTTATTCAGTTAAGAGATATCCAATTAAGTGTGTTCCACTGTATATGAACTGCTGCATCAAAAATTCATTGATTGTAATGTGTGAAAGATAATCTAATATTTGTTCACCATAAGTTCTTTTATTAGCTCACATACCTGAAAGTTTGTATGAGCTCTATGTGTGAGCTCTAGTCACCACTTTTCATCCAACATCCATCGTTTGGCTATCCATTATTAACCCACTGCACATTGATGTCAAAATCTCAGAATTTCAGCTTGCAAATTTTTCTATAATATAACTAGGAATTTAACCAATTCAATCTTATTTCCAAGAACTCATTGTGTATGGTAAAAATTTACTACTTGAAAATTCTTCTCCATATAATGAGATACTTGGATATTTTCCCCAGTTTTTAGCTCACCTGACTGAAAGTCAGGGTGAGATTTTCTTATCACTCTTCGTCCGTCGTCCGTCTGTCCATCGTCCGTTGTCCTGTGTGAAGATGGTGTTTGAGCCTCTTTCTCCTAAACCACTGGCCACATTTTAATTAAATTTCATATAAGTAGTGGTTATATAGGAGCATTTTGATTTTTATGCAAATTAGGTTTCGGTTCATATTGAGCAGAGGTGTGGGGAAAAAATGGCCAAATTTTTGGAAAATCTTCTTCTAATGAACCATCAGTAGCAGAGACTTGATATGTGGTATACAGAGTCCTTTTGAGGTTTAGAATCAAGTTTGTTCAAGAGAAGTCTGTCGGGCATTATTTGCCTTCGTTATGGGAGGGGCAAGAAGTTTTGCCACTCCCAAAATTTCTATTTTCCATACCGAGAGGTAGATTTGAACCAAATTTGATATGAGGGCTTATTGGGTCATAAGTACTTAATTTATGCCCAAATGTTTTTCCCATCACCCCATGGGAACCGCAGGAGCTAAAAATAGAAAAAATTAAAACGCCCATATCTCCAAAACTACACGGCACTGAGAATTGTTATTTGGTGTGAAGCTTCCTTAGGACCAACAGAATGCAGTGGTAAAAAAAAAAATTGCTATCGGTTTTATCATGGGGTACTTTTGGGGGACTTTTGAAAAAGTGCTGAGTCAGCATTGTTTAACACTGTGGGTAATGTGAAAAACATGTAAGACTACTTTTCTCCCAAACCACTGCTCCAAAAGCTTTCAAATTTTGCATATAACATCTTTGGAAGATTGTTTCACATGTTTATTGAAATCAATTCCCTGGGTCCATATTTGGGCTCTCTATGGGAACCCAAATGTTTAAATTAATGCAGTATGAGGAATATTCTTCAAAAATCTTCTTCTTCAGATCAACCAATAAGAATCTTTTGATATTTGGTATGCAGCATCCTTAGGGGGGGGGGGGGGGAGATTCAAGTTTGTTCAAGCCAAGTCCCTGGGTTCATATTTAGGCTGAAAATTTGGGGCCCCGTTCTGGACTTAGAAATTTTGGACCAAAATCCGGAAATTTTTTTTTTTTTGTTTTTTATGCGTTTCGGTCAATTTTAAGACAAAAATTTTTTTTTTTTTTTACACTGAAAATTTGGGGTCCGGGTGGGACTTCGAAAATTTTGGACCAAAATCCGGAATTTTTTTTTGTTTTTTATGTGTTTCGGTAAATTTTAAGACAAAAAAAAAAAAATTTTTTTACACTGAAAATTTGGGGGCCGGGTGTGACTTAGAAAATTTTGGACCAAAATCCGGAAATTAGTTTTTTTGGTTTTTTATGCGTTTTAAGAAGAAGAAAAAATTTTAGGCTGAAAATATTTTGTTTGGGGAAAAAAATCTGTTTTTTTATGCGTTTATCTCAATTTTGGGACGTAAAAGTACAGGAACTGAAAATAGAAGGAAAATCCTGTGTATTGTGTGGGCTCAATCGCTTCATCTAGTTGGTATATGCTTTTCTTAGGATGGGCATATGCAGTTTATTCAAGTCAAGTTCCTGGTTTGATATTTAGACTACCATGTCAGGTGAGCGCCCTCAGGCCCCATGGGGCCTCTTGTTTTTTCAAATTACTACAGCTTATTTGAATCGGTATTTCATTTGCAAAGAATAGTTTTTAAAAATTTGAAAAATGTTTTGACATGTTTCTGTTTTTTCTTGGACACTTTGCCTGCATCTAATTAATATAGAGGATATCTAGTGTTCTTGAGTGGATACTGAAAATTATCTCATGAGTGACCAAGACAAATGTTCGTGAGCGCTTGCGCAAGTGAAAATAACCATTTGTCTTTGTCACAAGTGAGATAGTTTTCGGTATCCACTGAAAAATGCTAGATTTTCTTTTTATTATGTGCTTTTATAAGAATCTGATAATTCCACTCATTTCAACCTTGAATTGATGCATGAAAATAAATGGCACATTGAATCATTGATACACGGAAGTGATTTGATTGATAATCGGAACAGACAGCGTCTTGCAATTTGAGTCAGCTGGCGGGTTTCTAGTCCAAACATGGCCTGAAAGTCCGTAATATAAGTTTTTGGTTTGGTACGTCCTATAAAAGGACGTACCAAACCAAAAACTTGTATTAGACTTTCAGGCCATGTTTGGACTAGAGGCTTTCATGCATCAATTCAAGGTGAATATGTGTTGAATTATTTCTGGAAATGATTGGTATCCACTCAAAAACACTAGATTTTCTTTCCATTATACGTTTTTAGAAGAAATTGATCATTTCCAGTGATAATTTGACTCTTATTCACTTTGAAGTGATGCTTTAAAAGCCGTCATTTTGATTGATACCGTGAAAGTGAAAATTTCTATATCTTCACAGTGGATATGATTTCTATCTTTCTGCAGTTTCTTCGATAATCTATTTTTTAGCATATAATAAAATCTGTTATCTGTCATCAAATCCTTCTGTTACTTTTATATCAGGTAAATATGTATCTTTGATGTACTGTCACTTCCAGCATCTATCCTTCATCCAATATTCATATATTTTGAACAACTTGAAAACTTGTTTCAGCAAAGACCCACAGTTGTTTACAAGACAAGAACTCAGATGTAATATTACACATGTATTTCATCAAGTTTAATGTTTCGTATCACGCCACTGACATCTTAACTCAAGTAAATGCCACACCTATGATATACTGTTAATGATTAATTTATTCTGGGATATTCTGTAAGAGACACTAATATTGAATTACGATTATGGCATAACACATTCAGAAATAATAAATACCATATACTGAGGTTTAATTTTCAAAATACCACAGTACTTTTATATCCCAGTACAATCCTACTCTAGAATGCAGGACTGAAGTGGAACTCACAAACATCAGTGGCTCTCAAAAACTTTTTGCGGGAACCATTTTGAGCCCTGCAAAAAAAAAAAAGATGTGTGAATTCCTGTCTTCATAAGGGTGATTTACATGTTTGACATCCAACTTCACCCTGGCGTTACATTTTAAAAATGTGTCAGAGGCCCCAAGTTTTACCACTGTTGGTAATTGTGAAACATTAAAAACAATCTTCACAAACCATTGCTCTGAATGCTTTCTCATTATTCTGCTCCTGGAAAATTTACAGGATCAAATTTAAAGAACAATTGTTGGCACAGTGGGAGATGGAAAAAAATTCACCTCAACAATCATTGGTTCAGATTCCATAATGTTTGATTGCATCTTTATCATCATTATCCTTGAAAATCAATTTGAAAATTTTGTTGTATAATACCATCACACCTTGGCTGAAAAGCAGCCATGTATATATATTTTTAGCTCACCTGACTTTCAGTCAGGAGAGCTATTGTGACCACTCACAGTCTGTCGTCGTCTGTGAACATGGTGTTTGTGTCTTCTCCTCCCAAACCGCTGAACCAATTTAATTGATATTTGAGATAATAGTTTGTTATGACATCGCAATTTGATTTTGTTCAAATCAAGTTGCCTTGCCCCTTGGTAGGGCCACAACCAAAAAGTGTGCTGAAATCTTAAAAAATCTTCTTCTCATGAACCAGCAGTAGCAGAGACTTGATATTTGGCGTGCAGCTTCCTTTTGAGGTGTAGACTCAGATTTGTTCAAGAGAAGTTTGTGGGGCTATATTTGCCGTCATTATGGGAGGGGCCAAAATATTTGCCCCTCCCAAAATTTCTATTTTCCAAACCGAGAGGCAGATTTGGACCAAATTTGATATGAGGGCTCATTGGGTCATAAGTACTTAATTTATGCAAAAAATGTTTTCCTGTCACCCCATGGGAACCGCAGGAGCTAAAAATAGAAAAAAATTAAAACGCCCATATCTCCAAAACTACATGGCACTGAGAATTGTTATTTGGTATGAAGCTTCCTTAGGACCAGCAGAATGGAATGAAAAAAAAAATTGCTATCTATTTTATCATGGGGTACTTTTCTGGGACTTCTGAAAAAGTGCTGAGTCAGCATTTTTTAACACTGTGGGTAATGGGAAAAACATATAAGACGACTTTTTTCCCAAACCACTGCTCCAAAAGCTTTCAGATTTCACATATAACATCTTTGAAAGATTGTTTCACACTTTTATTGAAATCAATTCCCTGGGTCCATATTTGGGCTCTCTATGGGAGCCCAAATGTTTAAATTAGTGCAGTATGAGGAATATTTTATAAAAAAATCTTCTTCAGATCTACCAACAAGAATATTTTGATATTTGGTATGCAGCATGCCAGCATCCTTGGGGGGGGGGGGGGGGGAGAGGAGGGGGGGGAAGGGAGAGGGGGGTGAGATTCAGGTTTGTTCAAGCCAAGTCCCTGGGTTCATATTTAGGCTGAAAATTTGGGGTCCTGTTCTGGCGTTTGACAGTTTGGACCAAAATCCGGAATTTTTTTTTTGTTTTTTTAATGCGTTTCGGTCAATTTTAAGACAAAAAAAAAAATTTCTTTTACACTGGAAATTTGGGGGCCGTGTGGGACTTAGAAAATTTTGGACCAAACTCTGGAAATTTTTTTTTGTTTTTTATGTGTTTCGGTCAATTTTAAGATGGGGTGGGGGGCGGGTGGGACTTAAAATTTAGGCTGAAAATATTTTGTTTGGCACTTCGAAAATTTCCAAACAAAAATAAAAAAAATCTGCTTTTCATGTGTTTATCTCAATTTTGGGATGTAAAAGTGCAGGAACTGAAAATAGACAGAAAAATCCTGTGTATTGTGTAGGCACAACTGCTTCATCTAGTTGGTATATGCTTTTCTTACGAGGGTCGTATGCAGCTTATTCAAATCAAGTCCCTGGTTTGATATTTAGACTACCATGTCAGGTGAGTGCCATCAGGCCCCCTGGGGCCTCTTGTTTTATTTCTATTGATTGTTTGGATTTTTTATTTTGGTGGCTTGTTAGTTAGGATTCACTGTTGGTGTGGGGATCTTGTCACTCAGTTTAGTATTTCAGGTACCTTTTAACATCTTGTTACATTATTGGAGAGAAGCCTAGAAGCACCTTCCAATGGTCTGGAACAAAAGAAATCTGTATGAACAGATGTCAGATTTTATTTATAATTTAACCCTTTACCCAACGTAATGGTCAATACCTGACAGTGCTATTCACAAAAGTTACCATTCCATTTCCATTATTTTTTATTTTTTTTGTCTCAAAAACAACTTATGACCCCTCATTGAAACGAGCTTGTTGAGCTCATTCTAATGAGGGCTCACAAGCTATATGTTCGCAAAAAATCAAAACATTTAGTTATTCCAAAATCTTGTTTGCAGCTAAACGTGAAAAAAAATGTTATCAATCTCATCTATGCATAAAAAGAAGAAAAGTACAAGTGTAAGGAAATACAGCAATGCAGTTGAGAGGTGAAAATATGTATATTTTTTGTTGTAAAATCATAAAATGTTGGAACAATGAGAAAGTTAACTATGCAAGAATATCACAAATTTGCAGAGATATGATGTCACAATCTGTTTTGTAAAATTTCAGTATGTTCAGAAGAATTTCTGATTTTTTTTTTGCTGACATAATACAGTTGCTTATTGTCGGTTAACTGGTAGAGGGGTAAATTATTTCCACTGGTTAACATTTATTCATAAGAAATTGTTTTGTTGATATTTATTGGAGAGTGCCTTTTGGCACTCTCCAATAAATAGTAACCAAGCACTTTCATCCTAACAGAATATTCTTTATTTTCACGGAATATGATGACCATCCACAGAATATAAAGTGTTTTAGCTGCGGTAACAGCAGAGCCCAAATTTCGGCTTTCAGCACTCAGCCAGTTAATGAAATCTCTGTGTACCATTTAGAAAGAGCACATAAACAGAATTATAAAACTGCAGTGCATTCCATCAGCAAGTTGTAACCTACATCAGGCTTTTATCATCTTTGTGGAATATTTAATAGCACTGAAAAAGTTGAAAGTTCTTTTTTTAACATTATAGGATAATGCAGTTTTAGCCCATTACGAGTTGTCCAAAATACCTGGACTGAAACCAGTGATGCCCAAAGGAGCAATGTATATGATGGTAAGTAGAGATTTATGTATTAATAGGAAGGGTCAGAAATACATACGTCCAGAGATGATTAAATTACACAGGCTCATTAAGAGTTACACAACCTGTCTTCTGCTAGCATTGTAATATGAAATTGTTTTCAGAAACGTGAAAAAAAATGTTAATTTTTGTGTCAGAATTTTTTCAGTTTCACCTGAGCAATGAGGTTAATCATATAATTACAGTTGTATTTTAACTGGTAGAGTGCTGGAAGCCCATATTTGGGCTTCATTCAGAAGTGCCAGTATCCCAATTTAAAGACTTCATATTCTGTGAATGCACTTCTTTATCTTTAAGATGGAATTATTTAGTCTAAATGGATTTCAATTTTGATTACCAAAAATAATTTAGCACACTACCAGTTAAGAACACTAAACAATCTCTAATCTCCAACATTTTTCATAATATTACCAGGGAAATGAAAGCTCAAAGTAAGTTTTCAAATTGAATCAAAATCTCAACGTTTTCAAATTGTTGATATTTAACTTTTAGAAGCCGGGAGTCAAGTTTTCTTACCTCTGACATAATATGGCAGATAATCTGGCTGTGACGGTTCGGCTATCTTTGGGCTGGGAGAGAATTAAACACAGCAGGTGCTTCTAGTCAAGTGTCATCTGCCTATTCAGGCAGATGACACTTGACTAGAAGCACCTGCTTACTGTAAGTTTTTCGCGGTATGTCATGTTCAATAAATTCATTCTGATTCCCTGGCTTCTAAGAGTTAACCTACTTAGGACCCATCTGTTTGGACAATTCAATCCCCCCCAAAAAACGAATTTTCCTGAAACAAAATCAAAGTAGTTTTGTAAACGGAACCTCCTTAAACTCTTCTCTCATCAGGTCTCTTGTACAGTAGACTTGATCATAGAAAAAAAGTTCAAGAGGAGGCACTTGGTAGGACTTGAAGAACATCTCGATGATTCAAAAAGTTATGATTAGGCCAAACCAAATCAAATCATCGGGTGCGATTTCAATTCACATTGAATTTTGAAACTTCACAGGGTTCCACTTTGGAGACAATGACTGGGAATATGTTAAATTTGTTACCCCTCTTTTGTCCTTTATGAAATACTTTTCATATCTATACGAAGGCATTCATAACCTTTATTACCTACATGGATTTCAGAAAAAAGAAATAGCTGAAAAATCTCTCCTTCTAATGTTACTGTTGGCATTTAGATTGGTCTAAGTTGCAGACATCTCAGACTTGTCTTACCCACAAAGCAGATCTTCTGTTTCTCAAGCCATTTTTTGTAAAATTGCCCGCAGCTGGGCGTTTTTTAATTTTATTTTTGTAATTATTTCTTTGCCATCAAAAGTTCATGTTCATGATTTGTTTTATGTTTTAGGCCTCATAATCTATAGCATGGGTGGCGATGAATTTCGTCCCCTGAGCGCAAGAAGGCTTAGCAGTGTTAAAGCATTGCGAAGCCTTGTTGCACTCAAGAGACAAATTTATCAATTTTATCAACTTTGGTAAAATATCAGACAGAAACTATTTAATTTTTATTTTTTTATAAGCCGTTTATAAAAACGGGATGTTTTATGTTATCAGTCTGTCTGTCCGTAAACAATTTGGTTTCCGTTCATTTAAAGTCGAACGCCTTGATGGATAGACATCAAACTTTCAGAAGTTGTTTTTAGCAATAAAATACAGGTCAAATTCGATATTGGTGTTTCTCAGTCCATCCCCTGCAGAGTTATGGCCCTTTGGAAACACAATTTTTCTAGAAAAATTGGTTTCTGTTCATTTAAAGCTGAACACTTTGACACCAAATTTTTCAGATGTTGTTTTTAGCAATGAAATACAGGTCAAGTTCGATATTGGTGTTTCTCAGTCCATCCGCTGCAGAGTTATGGCTCTTTGAAAACACAATTTTTGAAAAAAATTGGTTTCCGTTCATTTAAAGCCGAACGGCGTGACACCCAATTTTTCATTTGTTGTTTTTATATGCTCGTTTGAAAAACGGGACGTATTATGTGAATGGTCTCTCCACCCGACTGTCTCCGTCCATGGACACATTTCGTTTCCGGACGATAACTTCAGTTAAATATGGCATGTGGATTTAGTATGACAAAATACAGGATGGGTTCGATTTCTGTTTCTAGCGGCCCATTTGCATTAGAGTTATGGCCCTTTATTTATGGGAATTTTGCCCAACTTCTTGTTTCCGGACGATAACTTTAGTTTGCCTTGACTGATTCATTTCAAATTTTCAGTTTTTTGTTTTTGACCACAAAATACAGCTCAAGTTCACTTTTGACCACAATCGCATATACCTTTCCAGAGTTATTCCCCTTGAATGATTGCAAATTTGTGAATTATGTGGTTTCTGGATGATAACTTTTGTTTGCCTTGACTAATTTGTTTCAAATTCTCAGATTTTGTTTATGACCACAAAGCACAGCTCAAGTTCACTTTCGGCCAAAATCGCTTGTACCTTTCCAGAGTTATTCCTCTTGAATTTGTGCATTTTGTGTTTTCTGGATTATAACTTTAGTATGGCCTGTCTGATTTTTTATACGCCTGTTGAAAAAACGTCGAATTATGGAATCAGTCTGTCTGTCTGTCCATTTGTCCATCCATCGGTCTGTCCGTTTTTTTTCGATTGACTCCTAAACTTGGTATGTGGTTTAATCAAAACAAAAGACAGGTCAAGTTCGAATATGGGGTCAGTTCGAACTTCGAAGTTCCTCTGAATTATGGCCCTTGATGGACATAGAATGCATCAAATATTTGGTTTCCAGATGATAACTTTTAATATTTGTTTTCCGATTGGTTCCAAACTTGGTATGTTGTTTAATCACAACAAAATACAGGTAAAGTTCGAATATGGGGTTGGTCCGAACAATTTTCACCCTCACCCCCATCCTTACCCCAACCCTTCAAAAATACAAAATGGGCATATAATGTCCCGCTAGGCGGTGCTCTTGTTAAAGTTTGCATTGGTTATAAAGAGAGCATGCAGCAGTCAAAAGAACCATGTGGGAGGGTCTGAGAAACAGATTTTTAACTTTTTTAAGCCTAATTCTTTTTAATGATTTGTGATAATCATCCACCATTATAGATTGGAATAGATATGCAGAAGTTCCCTGAATTTGAAAATGATGTAGAATTTACAGAAAAAATGGTTACAGAACAAAGTGTGTTTTGCCTTCCTGCATCAGTGAGTATTATGTGTTTCTTAACTCACTCTATACTGAACAACTTTTTGTACAGTAAAACCTGTCTTGAGAGACCACTGTCTTGAGAGACCACCTGTCTTGAGAGACCACATCTACCAGGCACTGATTGGTTTTACTCTATAATGGACCTGCTATGGGAGACCACCTGTCTTGAGAGACCACCTGTCTTGAGAGACCACTGTGACCTGGTACTAACTTGTATTTTTATGCTATAATAGACCTGTCTTGAGAGACTGCCCCTTTGAAGACTGAAACCATGACAAAAACTTTCGACCTGTTCTGGAATTGGAAAATCCTTTGTGGTTATGCTAACATAATTAAAAGCTCTTAATTGGGTTTCAATTGCTAACTCATTGACTAATTGACTCCACACTAGTAGTAGAATATTTTATTTAAGTGTCACATTTCAATACACATACATAATATACATAGAGTATTTACAAAATATTTACATGAAATCCAGCCTATGAAGGGTTATGAGACACATTTTCATCAGAGGTAGGTCATTTTTACAGTAGTTTATAAATCCCCACCTCCAAAACAAAAACACCCAAACCCGAAAAACAAAAACACATGCATGCACACCAACACACACCCTTGCTCACACACACACACCCTTGCACACACACCCTTGCACACACACCCTTGCACACACACACATGCACACAGTCTTGTTTTCCCTACATACCGAGGTACCCCATTGTCTGTCCTTTGTGTGGACTAACGGTTTCAACCTCGTTTTGTCGGTACAGTTCTGGGAAAACAACCGAGGTAAAGGGTTTCTTTTGTCTTTTGTACCTCGGTAAGGCGAAACACGCAAACTCTTTTGTCTAGTTACCTCGTCAAGTTGGTAAGACAAACGCACGCATGCATGCACACACACACACACACACACACACAGAGTCTTGTTTTCCCTACATACCGAGGTACCCCATTGTCTGTCCTTTGTGTGGACTAACGGTTTCAACCTCGTTTTGCCGGTACAGTTCTGGGAAAACAACCGAGGTAAAGGGTTTCTTTTGTCTTTTGTACCTCGGTAAGGCAAAACACGCAAACTCTTTTGTCTAGTTACCTCGTCAAGTTGGTAAGACAAACGCACACACACACACACACACACACACACACACACACACACACACACACACACACACACACACAGAGCAATATGTAGACATACGCACACATGCACTTGAGTATACTTTCATTTACTAATTTTCTTTCACTTTTTCTTACTTTCTTCCCCTCCCCCCTCCCCTCCCCCCCTCCCCCCCCCCCCCTACATCACGTATATCTGTCTCTTGTTATCTCTTTCCCACTGAAGTGTACTCTCTCTTAGAATGGCACATTCGCAGATATTTGAATTCGGCATCTCCCTTACATTCACCCACGTATTTTTACATACACACAGGCTTAGCTATTTCAATTAATAATACAAATAACAACAAAGAGGAACATTGAAAAATCTGCAAATGCAAAGAGTATAAAAGTATGTACAAACCTCTACAGAATTGGATGAAGGATATTTGTTTCGGTATGCAAATATCTCCCCTACATCCCATCCCCCCCACTCCCCACCCCCTGTGAAATAATAATGATAATAAAATAATAATAATAATTGATTTTGTAAAAGCCTAAAACCACGAAGAGTGCCCTAAAACGCTTCACAGAAATAAAATACACTTTTCTGAAAATAAAGAGTCACATGTTTCAGTTTCCTCTAGGGAGGTTCAGGAGAATGCTTCAGTAAATAGGAAAGTTTTAAGATTTCTCTTGAAGATGTTGATAGTTTCTGAATGCATTCCCACGATGGAGAACACACGATCATTAGCTAGATTAGATCTGCTAAAAGGTATGACTAGTTGAATTTGATCTTTAGATCTCAGACTGCGTGATGGAGTGTATACAGTGATGAGCTCTTGCAGGTAAACTGGAGCCAGTAATAATCATTAGTTTCAGTCAGGAGTGAGATACTTTTTGGTAACCATTCAAAAACACTATATTTTCTTTTTACTATATCCTTTTTATAAGAATCTGATCATTCCTTTCAATATTTCCACTCGTTTCCACGATGCATTGATGCATGATACGCGGAAGTGATTTGACCGATACTCAGAACAGGTAGCGTCTTGCGATCTCATTCAGTTGACGGGTTTCATGCGTCAATTCAAGGCGGACACATGCCAAATTACCGCTGGGAATGATCGATATCCACTCAAAAAAAAAAAAAAACACTATTTCTTTCATTATACGTTTTTAGAACAAATTGATCATTTCCAGGGATAATCTGACTCGCACCTACCTTGAAGTGATGCTTTGAAAGCCGACATTTAATTGATATCATGAAATTGAAAATTTCTATGCATATTTCATAGAAGTTAGCCGTCGCCTCCACAACTCTGGGTTATGTACACAAACAAACAAAAATACATATTGATTTAACATGTATCATTCCTGAAACTGTTTTTGACGTTAAACATTTTGTGTACAGTCGATGCTAAAACACATAAATTTTCGTTCATTTAAAAAAAGAGTTTTTCATCATTGTTAAATTGGTAGAATGCACTGTTAAGTTGGCTGGCTCGGTCAAAGACGTCGTCTCTTAGATCACTGTAGGATGTACAGTTCAAAAGGAAATGTTTCTCATCTTCATTTTCATTAGTCGAGCATAGTTTACAGATTCTCTGATCAAGTGGCACTTTGGGTTTGGCATATCTTCCAGTTTCTGATCATATTATGATGGAAGTTATTCCCAGATTTCGAAGAGGCAGAGAGAATTTCTATATTTTTCATGATGTCTTCACACCTACTCGAATTTAGGCACACCTGTAAATGGTGTAAATTGGGGAAATCTAAAGGCATGTTCAATCCATTAAGGCAACAGTTATTGGGTTATGGATCACTTGAGAAATAGAATCTTTACCTTGTCCTAGGTTTATAGTAAAATCTACAAAACTTTCCCAGTAAATTAGTTTGATTCCTGAGCAAAGCCGTGGTGTAGACATGATTTGCTGAACTTGTTGCATATTTTTATACCCCCACTTTTTTAGCTCACCTGCTGAAAGTCAGGGTGAGCTTTTCTGATCACTTTTTGTCCGTTGTCCGTTGTGAAGGTGGTGTTTGGGCCTTTTTCTCCCAAACCACTGGCCGCATATTAATGAAATTTCATGTGAGTAGTGGTTATATAGGGGCATTTTGATTTTTATGCAAATTAGGTTTCGGGTCATATTGAGCAGAGGGGTGGGGAAAAAATGGCCAAATTTTTTGAAAATCTTCTTCTAATGAACCACCAGTAGCAGAGACTTGATATGTGGTATACAGAGTCCTTTTGAGGTTTAGAGTCAAGTTTGTTCAAGAGAAGTTTGTCGGCATTATTTGCCTTCGTTATGGGATGGGCAAAAATTTTGGCCACGCCCAAAATTTCTATTTTCAGAACCGTGAGGTCAATTTGAACCAAATTTGATATGAGATGATAATGGGTTATAAGTAGTTGATTGATGCAAAAAAAATTTTCTCATTGCTCCGTGGGAACCTCGGGAGCTAAAAATAGGAAAAAACCTTAAAACTGCCATATCTCTAAAACTACACAGCACAGAGAATTCTTATTTTGTATAAAGCTTACTTTTATCCAGTGGAATAGAATGGTTAAAAAAAAATCCCTATCGGTTTGATCACAAGGTACTTTTTTCAGGACTTTGAAAAAGTGCTGAGTCAGCATTTTTTAACACTGTAGGCAATGGGAAAAACATTAAAAAATCTTCTTCTCCAGATCCAGCAGGCAGAATCTTTTGATATGTGGTATGCAACATTGTAGGGTGGATCTGATTCAAGTTTGTTCAAATCGGCTCCCTGGATTTATATTTGGGCTCACTATAGAAGCCCGAATTCGGACTTAGTGCATTTCAGGCAAATTTCTTAAAAAATCTTCTTCTCCAGATCCAGCAGGCAGAATCTTTTGATATTTGGCATGCAACATTGTGGGGTGGATCTGATGCAAGGTTGTTCAAATCGGCCCCCTGGGTTTATATTTGGGCTCAGTATAGAAGCTCGAATTCGAACTTAGTGCATTTCAGGCAAATTTCTTAAAAAATCTTCTTCCTATCGGTTTGATCACAAGGTACTTTTTTCAGAACTTTGAAAAAGTGCTGAGTCAGCATTTTTTAACACTGTAGGCAATGGGAAAAACATTAAAAAATCTTCTTCTCCAGATCCAGCAGGCAGAATCTTTTGATATGTGGTATGCAACATTGTAGGGTGGATCTGATTCAAGTTTGTTCAAATCGGCTCCCTGGATTTATATTTGGGCTCACTATAGAAGCCCGAATTCGGACTTAGTGCATTTCAGGCAAATTTCTTAAAAAATCTTCTTCTCCAGATCCAGCAGGCAGAATCTTTTGATATTTGGCATGCAACATTGTGGGGTGGATCTGATGCAAGGTTGTTCAAATCGGCCCCCTGGGTTTATATTTGGGCTCAGTATAGAAGCTCGAATTCGAACTTAGTGCATTTCAGGCAAATTTCTTAAAAAATCTTCTTCTCCAGATCCAGCAGGCAGAATCTTTTGATATTTGGTATGCAACATTGTGGGGTGGATCTGATTCAAGTTTGTTCAAATCGGCTCCCTGGATTCATATTTGGGCTCACTATAGAAGCCCGAATTTGAACTTAGTGCATTTCAGGCAAATTTCTTCAAAAATCTTCTTCTCCAGATCCAGTAGGCAGAATCTTTTGATATTTGGTATGCAACATTGTGGGGTGGATCTGATTCAAGTTTGTTCAAATCGGCTCCCTGGGTTTATATTTTGGCTCAGTAGAGAAGCTCGAATTCGAACTTAGTGCATTTCAGGCAAATTTCTTAAAAAACCTTCTTCTCCAGATCCAGCAGGCAGAATCTTTTGATATTTGGTATGCAACATTGTGGGGTGGATCTGATTCAAGTTTGTTCAAACCGGCCCCCTGGATTCATATTTGGGCTCACTATAGAAGCCTGAATTCGAACTTAGTGCATTTCAGACAAATTTCTTAAAAAATCTTCTTCTCCAGATCCAGCAGGCAGAATCTTTTGTATTTGGTATGCAACATTGTGGGGTGGATCTGATTCAAGTTTGTTCAAATCGGCCCCCTGGATTCATATTTGGGCTCACTATAGAAGCCCGAATTCGAACTTAGTGCATTTCAGGCAAATTTCTTAAAAAATCTTCTTCTCCAGATCCAGCAGGCAGAATCTTTTGATATTTGGCATGCAACATTGTGGGGTGGATCTGATTCAAGGTTGTTCAAAGCGGCCCCCTGGGTTTATGTTTGGGCTCAGTATAGAAGCTCGAATTCGAACTTAGTGCATTTCAGGAAAATTTCTTAAAAAATCTTCTTCTCCAGATCCAGCAGGCAGAATCTTTTCATATTTGGTATGCAACATTGAGGGGTGGATCTGATTCAAGTTTTTTTCAAATTGGCCCCCTGGATTCATATTTGGGCTCACTATAGAAGCTCAAATTCGAACCTAGTGCATTTCAGGCAAATTTCTTTGAAAATCTTCTTCTCAAGATCCAGCATGCAGAATCTTTTGATATTGGGTATGCACCATGCTTAGGGGGGGGGGGGGGGGGGGGAATTCAAGTTTGTTCAAGCCAAGTCCCTGGGTTCATATTTGGGCTCACTGTGGTAGCCCAAATTATAACTTAGTTCAAAATGAGGAATTTTCTTTAAAAATCTTCTTCAGATCCAGCAGTTGGAATGTTTTGATATTTGATATGCAGCATCCTTAGGGGGGTGAGGTTCAAGTTTGTTCAAATCATGTCCCTAGGTCCATATTTGGACTCACTGTGGGAGCTTGAATTCTAACTTAGTTCAAAATGAGGAATTTTCTTTAAAAATCTTCTTCTTCAGATCCAACAGTCGGAATGTTTTGATATTTGGTATGCAGCATCCTTAGCGGGTGAGATTCAAGATTGTTAAAGCCAAGTCCCTTGGTTTATATATGGGCTCCCTGTGGGAGCCCGAGGAATATTCTTTAAAAATCTTCTTTTTTTTTAGATCCACTGGTCAGAATCTTTGGATATTTGGTAGAAGCTTTTCTTAGGAGCAGCAGATGCAACTTGTTGAAATCAATTCTCTGGGTTGATATTTAGGCTACTATGTCAGGTGAGCGCCCTCAGGCCCCTTGGGGCCTCTTGTTTTTTAGATCCACTGGTCAGAATCTTTGGATATTTGGTATAAGCTTTTCTTAGGAGGAGCAGATGCAACTTGTTGAAATCAATTCTGTGGGTTGATATTTAGGCTACCATGTCATGTGAGCGCCCTCAGGCCCCCTGGGGCCTCTTGTTTCAAAAAGTGGGGTATACTGGATTGTGAGACCATGGTAACGTCTGTCTGTCCGGATTCAGATGCCTGTTCGCATTATAACTTCAACATTACTGCTCAGATTTTGATGAAATTTGATACGGATGTTCATTATCATCAGATCTTTACGCAGCTTAAGCCATTTTGCTGTTGGAATATATTTCTGTGAGTTATGGCCCTTTGAATATACAAAAAGAAGCTATTTATTTGTCTTCGCCTCATATCATTGGTTTGGGTTATTGGAGCTCGATGAAATTTGGAAAGAAAATTGTTTATGGGAAAGGCTTTCAAATGAGTCTCTAGTAATATTTCTTACTTTTCACTTTTTAGACTTATCCCCCCTTTGAAAAATTCGCTGTTTGCCTCGTAAAATAGCCAATTTTTTGTCTGTTCGTCTCATATTTCAGGTTTGGGTTATCAGGATTCAATAAAATTTGGAATCAAGATTGTTTACAGGAAAGGCTTTCAAATGAGTCATCTCCATGCAGTAAAACAAAGAAAATACATGCAAATCACCTCCCCGCATGTGGCATTATGTCTTTGTTCTGTAAGGTTTGGGATATCAGATTTCAATGAAATTTGGAATGAAGATTGTTCGTGGGAAAGGCTTTCAAGTGAGTTATGTCCCCTGTAGTAAAACAAAGAAAATACATGCAAATCACCCCCCCTCCCCCCCCCCCCCCCCCCCCACAAGTGGCATTATGTCTTTGTACTATATCTCTTATGTGGATGGTCCGATTGTCACTAGACCTCAGTAAAACAGGTGTTTCTGGCCTTCACAATTACCTCACTGTAAAACAAAGACAATAATTTTGCTGTTTGCCTGGTAAAAAAAAACAATTTTTTGTCTGTTCACCTCACATATCTCTGATTTGGGTTTAGCGGCTCTCATTGAAATTTGGGGAGATTATTTATGGGAATAGCTTTCACAGTATCAAGGTTCATTTCTTCTCTTGTCGTTGTTTGGCAGTATGCACCGTGGAGGTATGCCCGGGGCATGGCCCCTCTCTTGTTTTTTGTATAAACTGGTGACTCAGTGGAGATCCTCTCTTTATGAAGCAAAGTTCTGCAATCATTGTGCTGCAGATACAGTCCTGAACCAAGTCGCTTTTCTTTGACCTGGTTTTCATAGATGATAATGTGATTTCATCTTTACTGTTGTGCTTAACTGGTAGAGTGCTAAATTATTTTTGAAAGGTGATTTGTAACATGCATATTTTTAGCTCAACTTGATAAAATCAAGTATAAGCTGTTTGGATGTGTTGTGATCTGTCGTCTGTCTGTATGCTCTTCAGTACACAATTCATTTAGCACACCATACAGGCCGCAGCTCTCACCCGATCAGTCCCAAATTTTATATGTAGCTTTGGGGCAATGTCTAGATGGGAGCTATCAAATTTTTTCGAATTTAGTTAAAAGACATGGCCACCAGAGGTCATCTTAGATTTGACATATACTACTCAAAATTTGCTAAGCACCAAATATTTGACACATCATTGTGAAATTTGCTTGTGACATATATGCGATATTTTTGGTGGATATGATTGAGGAATGTATTGAGATGGTTCCCAGTGTTTACATTAGCTCTCTTGACAGGCAGACTTATCGTGACAGTCATGGAAAGCATGTACCCCTTGATTTTCATGATGTTTTCGTGTACTGTCTACATGTACATGACATGTGTAGGGTATTCAATCTTCATTTCAACACAAACCCTTGTGATTTAATGATTGAATATGGCAAATGCAAATGTAAGAAGACATTTGTCAGAAGCAGATATGTGGCGGGCTGTTGGGATGGTGGAGCAAGGGGCTACCCATCGTCAGGTTGGTAAAGCCCTTGGTGTGCACCATACGGTGATCACCAGAACATGGACAAGATTTCAGCAGTATGGTACACCAGTAAGATGCATGGTGGTGGCAAAGACTGGGCGACATCTGCAGTTGAAGACCGGTTTTTGATCATTCAGGCCCGTAGGAACCGCTTTGCCACAGCAATCCAGCTTCGCAGTGACCTTCAGAATGCATCCGGGGTAAATGTTTTGACGCAGACTATCCGGGCAAGGTTGCACGACGATAGTCTCTGATCGAGAAGACCGCTATGGTGGAGAGTCAATCATGGTTTGGGGCAGCATCAGCAGGGATGGACGTACAGAGCTCTGTGTCCTTGAATGTGGTACATTGACTACACAGAGGTATATTGATGAGATCCTGGATGTCTACGTCAGATTGTATGAAGGTGCAGTGGGTGATAGATTCATTCTGATGGACGATAATGCCAGTCCTCATGTTGTCCATGTTGTCAGGGAGTACCGACAGAGGGAGGGGATTGAGCGTATGGACTGGCCAGAAGATCCCCTGACCTCAGTCCAATTGAACAAGTCTGGAATGAGTTGCAGCTTGCAATTTCAGCCCGTCCAGTCCAGCCAAGAAGTGTCCAGGAGCTTGGTGCCATGCTGGTCCAAGAATGGAACAACATCCCACAAAGGACCACCAGGAACCTGATTGGGAGCATGAGAAGGCGTTGTCAAGGTGTAATTAACAGTAATGGGTCTCATACTCGATATTGAACCCATACCTGTTCGCTCCGTCAACTTTTTGGCAAATTGAAAAATTTACTCTTTTACCAATAATATCCGTTTTCCATGGTTATAGTATTCAAAAGCTAAAAAATAATGTCAAACACAAATAAAATTTCTGTACTTAAATCCTTAAAGATATAATTTAATAAAAATATATACACTTTTCATCACAATATTTCAACTAAAACGTAAAACAGGTAGTTGGATATACTTGGTGCTTAGCAAACTTTGAGTAGTGTATAAATTTTCAACAATTCCATTAGCACACCCTACAGGCTGCCTCTCTCACCCAATCTTTTACAAATTTCATATGTTGCTTTGGTGTGATGACTAGATGGGAGCTATTGAATTTTTCTGAATTTTGTTGAAAAACATGGTTGTCAGCCAGCAGCCATCTTGTATTTAGATATAAATTGTCAACAATTCCATTAGCCCACCCTGCAGGCTTCATCTCTCACCTGATCATTTTTGAATTTCTTATATAGCTTTGGTGTGATGTCTAGATGGGAGCTATCAAATTTTTCTGAATTTTGTTTTAAAACATGGCCGCCAGCAGCCATCTTGGATTTGGCATATGAAATGTCAAAATCCCATTAGCACACCCTACAGGCCACATCCCTCACCCCATGTTTTTAGAAATTTTATATGTAGCTTTGGTGTGATGTCTAGATGGGAGCTATCAAATTTTTCTGAATTTTCGATGAAAAACATGCCTGCCAGTGGCCATCTTGGATTTGGCATATAAATTGTCAACAATTCCATAGCAGACACTGCAGGCTGCACCTCTCACCCGATCTTTTTCAAATTTTATATGTAACTTTGGTATGATGTCTAGATGAGAGTTATCAAATTTTTCTGCATTCCATTGAAAAAGATGACCGCCACCAGCCATCTTGGATCTGACATATAAATTGTCAACAATTCCATTAGTACACCCAATAGGCACCCACACCTCACCCGATTTTTTCAGATTTTATATGTAGCCTTGGTGTGATGTCTTTAGAAACTTGAATGACATTACTGAGTCTTTCTATTTAGTTCAGTCCCTTCTTGGACAAGTTGAGCTGCTGTGTCAATGACACTTTCATTTTTAGCTTAACTTGACAAAGTCAAGATAAGCTATTGTCATCACGTGTGCGTAAGTCTGTTAGTCTGTGAGTCTGTTCACATTTTCCTTTAGCACAGGCTTCACCCCGTAGTTCTTGTCCGATTAGTGCTGCCGTGGTTATCTGGATAACCGGTTAACCTGTGGTTAAAACTTTGACCGGTCAAGAAAATGTTTTAACCGGTTAACCTTACATTCACTATACTCACCGTATATGTCCGTGTATAAGTCGCCCCCGTGTATAAGTCATTTGGGATGCAACGGAAATAGGTCAGTTTTCACGAGTTACCACGTGGTGCTTAAGATAAAAGAATAAAGGAAAATTATTATTAAAGATTTAAAAAATACTCGCATTTATTTGTTTTTCGTTGTTTGTTTATCACCCCAATGTCTTCATCCCTGTCAAGAAAATCCAACGCTCGTTTGTGACTGAAACTTCATAGTTTCAGAATCAGACGATTCAGAGCACCATTTGCGCCATAACCTGCGCAGTTGTTGTGATTAAGTTGGTTTTTCCGGAATGCGAGAATGTTCTGGAAAAACCAATAAAAATACAACAAAAGTGCAGGTTACAGCGCAAATTATTTTCAAATTGTTGTCCCACTTAAGCATTGTTGGTGCTATTGAAACTAACTTTACCTGGTGCGCGTGTGCGTAATTTATAACCAGACATTACACATCAGTGAATTGGAGTTCATGGAATAAATAAATACGTCTCTCCGGGTATTGCTGGCAAACATTTAATGTGTTATTATTTATTTTTTCGTTGTTATTTTGATGATTTTGTATTTTTTATGGTTTCATCCATATTGGCCCCACAAACCTGTTGATTTCCGGTACACGCACTGATGTAAACACATGGGCGCTTGAACAACAATGACTAAATAGAATACTTCTTTATTATTATTTATGATCAGTGTAAATAACATTGGCCGGCCTGATATAATAGTTACAGTTGAAGCAAGAACACACTACAAATATAGGTACCTTAAATGCGGTTAACCACGGTTAACCACAGTCAAACACGCTGGTTAACCGGTCAGAAAAAAGTCTTAACCGCGGCAGCGCTATGTCCAATCGTCACAAAATTTCATATGCTGATTTGGGGTCATGTCTAGATGAGAACGTCCCCTTTTGGTCACGATCGGTCAACTGTGATGGCTGCCTGAGCCCAAAACCTGAAAACCTTTAGCATAGTCTACAGGTCGCATTTATGAAGGGATTTCATTGTAGCTTGGTAGGATGCCTCTGCATAATATCTAGATGAGAACGTCCCCTTTTGGTCATGTTCTGTCAACTGGGATGGCTGCCTAAGCCAGAAACCCAAAAACTTTTTGCACAGTCTGCAGGTCATATTTAATATGGAGGGATTTCAGTGTAACTTGGTAGGATGACTCCATATGATGTCTAGATGAGAACTTCCCCATTTGGTCGCGATCTGTCAACCGTGATGACTGCCCAAGCCCAAAACCCGAAAACCTTTAGCACAGTCTACAGGTCATATTTATGGAGGGATTTCATTGTAACTTGGCAGGTTGACTTCATATAATGTCTAGATGAGAATGTCCCCTTTTGATTGCGATTGGTCAACTGTGACGGCTACAGGGGCCTGAAGCCCAAAATCTTTAGCACAGTCTACAGGTCATAGTTATGAAGGAATTTCATTACAACTTGGTAGGATGACTCCAAATAATGTCTAGATGAGAACATCCCCTTTTGGTCGCGATCATTCAGCTATGATGGCTGCCCAAGCCCAAAACCCCAAAACCTTTAGCATAGTCTATAGGTCATATTTATGGAGGGATTTCATTGTAACTTGGTAGGTTGACTCCATATAATGTCTAGATGATAACGTTCCCTCTTGGTCGTGATTGGTCAACTGTGACGGCTCCAGGGGCCCAGAAGCCCAAAAACCTTTAGCTCAGTCTACAGGTCATATTTATGAAGGGATTTCATTGTAACTTGGTGGGATCACTCCAGATAATGCTCAGATGAGAATGTCCCCTTTTGGTCGCGATCATTCAGCCATTATGGCTGCCCGAGCCCAAAACCTGAAAAACTTTAGCACAGACTACAGGTCGTATTTATGAAGGGATTTCATCGTAATTGCGTAGGATGACTCAGTATAATGTCGAGATGAGGACATCCCCTTTTGGTTGCGATCGGTCAACCGTGATGGCTACACAGGCCCAAAGCCCGAAAACATTTAGCACAGGCTACAGACCGTATTTGTGAAGGGATTTCATTGTAACTTGATAGGATGATTCGTTTGGAATAATTTCACTGTAACTTGGTAACTTTTGTTGACATACATTAACTGTGAGGGCCACATACATTAACTGTGAGGTCCACATTAACCCACCCCTCAGTTCTTTAGTACAGTCTACACCTCATATTATTTTTATTGAAAACTTAGCATACAGGGAACAGAAATTAACATATTCCCAATTATCACAATTCTTGTCTTATTTCATAATCCTTTCATAAACATTGAACATTATCCTTTTCATCAAATATAACACACAGACAAGTTAAGCTACAGTGTCATTGACACTTTCCTTCAAAGGTACCATGCCCCAACAAGGGGAGCCTTAATTTATTAAGATTTTGTTCATAAATAATTGATTTGTGACAATTTATTGGAGAGAGTGCCCTCTGGCACTCTCCAATAAATTGTAACAAAACAATTTTATATGAACATGTTTCTTGATAGTGCCTAGCAAACAATAAGTTAATGCATACAGTGTACAGCCACTAAATTGACTTTCAGCACTTTCCAGAAGAGCCATGATAGTGCTTCTAACACTCAACCAGTTAAAATACCATTAAAGGATGAACAATCTTTTATTTTCAGTGCTTCCAGTATCCAAATTTTTTCCGCATTGTTCTGACACCACCACGTGAGAAAATTGAGACTGCATGTGCGAGAATTGCTGAGTTTTGTGCTGATCATTACTGTCATACAAATGGCCATCATGTTGGAAAATGAGAATTTTATTAACAAGAATTGAAGGTGTGAAGTTTGAATACAGCAGGATGTTTTCCTGGATCAGTGCTGTGTTTTTCTTTTTTAATTGCCATCCAATGTCATCACAATATATGCAAAAATCTTTAGAATTATTTTAGTGAAAGGATGGATCTCATTGATACAAACTATTTCAACTCATTCCAGTTTGTTTTTTTTTGTTAGGCATATAAAACAAAATTTTTTGTTTCTAAAGCACTTTTTCCTCAATTTTATGTTTTATGATGAGGAAGGGAGGTTTTTTTTTTAGGTTATTCACTAAGTAGTTTTGAAAATAAATGGAATCAGAAATTTATCTACTTGCACTATTATGTGTCAGCCCAATGCTTTCAGCAGTGAAAATTTCTCATAATGTAGTCGAAAATTTAATCAACTATATCTTGTTTGACAGAGCTCTGTGAGCTCTGTCAAACAAGGTATAATTGGTTAAATATTTGTCCAACAAGTGCATAGATGAGATTTCTGGGTGAAAAAAAGTGATGAGGCAGATTTTCTATGACAAGGGAGGTGCCTGAGAAACAAGAATTTTTTTAAAGCCTAAGGTTACCAATCTGCTGTAATGTGACATTGTGTATGAAAGGGCTCTTTCCAACAGTGTATCACACAATTTGCATTCCATCGACAAGAAAAATCATACACAAGTACACAGAAGACTTCATTTCAGAACAGGACTCAGTTCTAAAACATTTGCCAGTAGTAAATTGCTACAATTTTGAGATCAGCTTGCTAGTGTGAATGCATTTGATTTTTTTTGTGAAATGTATGGAAAGCCGATATTTTTTTCTCATATTATTAGCCTCTGATATACTGTTAAAGAAGGAAAATGGAAATTGTTTTTTTGTTTTACCTCACCTGAGTGAAGCTCAAGGGGAGCTTTAGTGATCACTTTCTGCCAGTCATCCGTCCATTGTCTGTCTGTCTGGCTTGAACTTTACATTATCAACTTCTCATAAACCAATAGGCCAAATTGAACCAAACTGGATATGCATGTTCCTTGTCATTTATCAATAAAAAATTGTTCAAATAAGGTTGCCATACCCACAGGAGGCACCACAAGGCACATAATTCTGTTAGCACCACAAAATATTTTTAAAAATTTTTTAAAATCTTCTCCAAAACTACTAGTCAGAATCTTTTGATAGTTGGTATACAACATCCCCAGAGAGGACAGGTTCAGGTTTGTTCAAAACAAGCCCCTGGGTTCATATTTGAATTTTAACTTCGTGCAGTAAGATAAAAAAAATTTAAAACTCTTCTTCAGATCTGCCAGAAAAAATATTTTATATCTGGTATACTGCATCTTTAGAGGGTCAGCTTGAGGTTTGTTCAAATTAAGTCTCTGGAGTCATATTTTGGCTCACTGTGGGAGCCTGAATTTTAACTTAGTGGAACATAGGGATATTTTAAAAAAAATCTTCTTCAGAGCCATTAGTCAGAATCGTTTAATATTTGGTATGCTGCATCCTTGGTGGGGTGAGATTCAAGTTTGTTCAAATCAGGTCCCTGTGGTGATATTTCTAGTCCCTGTGGGAACCCGAATTTGAACTTTGTGCAATTTGAAGACATTTACTGAAAAATCTTCAGATCTACTGGTCAAAATCTCTTGAAATTTGGTATATTGCATCTATAGTGGGGGAGTGGGAGCCTGAATTATAACCTAGTGTAAAGACTTCTTCTTCAGATCCACCAGTCAGAATATATTGATACTTGGTATGTGGCATCCTTTGTCAGTTGAGATTCAAGTTTGTTCAAACCAAGTCCTTGGGCTCATATTTTTAAAAGGGGACCGGAATTTTAACTTGGTGCATTATGAAGAATTTTTTTTTTTAAATCTTCTTCAGGTCCACCAATCAGAAACTTCTGATGATTGGTATAGAGCCTCCTAGGGTGGGTCATATTCAAGTTTGTTCAAATCAAGTCCCTGGAGTCATATTTGGGCTCCCTGTGTGAACTTGAACTTATTGCAATACAAGGAATATTCTTTAAAAAACTTCAGATCTATCAGATAGAATCTTTTGATATTTGATATGCAGTATCCTCAGAAGGTTCAGATTCAAGTTTGTTCATATTGCGTCCCTGTGGTCATGTTTGGGCTCCCCATGAGAGCCTGAATTTTAACTTAGTGTAATATGAGGAATATTTTTTTAAAATCCTCTGATTCAGATCCATCAGTCAGAATCTTTTGATATTTGGTTTACAGCATCCTTCATGGTGTCGAATTCCAGTTTGTTCAGATGAAGCGCCTGGGTTCACATTTGGGCTCCCTGTGGCAACCTAATTTTGAACTTGGTGTAATATGGGGAAATTCCTTTAAAAATCTTCTTCACATCCACCAGTCATAATCTTTTGATATTTGATATGCTGCAACCTTAGCAAGTTTAAATTCCAGTTTGTTCAAACCAAGAATCATATTTAGGCTCCCTGTGGGATCCCAAATTTTAACTCAGTACAGTGCAAAGACTATTCTTTAATAAATTTTCTTCACATCCAAGAGTTAGATTCTGACAGAACAGATTGTGGTAAATTTTAGTAAGATGTGCATGTGAGTATATAAGATTAACGTTTGCTGAAATGTGGCTTATCAGGCCACAGGTGGCCCCGGGGGAGGCGGTGGGTTGTCAAAGGGTGCAGCATGCAAAGATCTTTTTGCTTGAAAAGAAGGTTTGGAAGGTTTTGACTGATTTTATGAGAAAAAAATCAACTTTCACCCTCTGTGTGTGTGTGTGTGTGGGGGGTGGGGGGGAGTGCACTGGAAGATTTTTCTTCTCTCTTTGCTTCCAAATATGGTTTGAAGGTGATTGAGTGATTTTACACAACAACAAAAAAATTCACTCGACAGACCCTAGTTAAAATAGATTTAGTATATTAACATGTAGATGTTGAATGTGACATGAGATCCTTCTTTAAACAATTTCATCAGAGAAGTGATTTTTTGTAGGTTTATTGATGTAATTACAACTTACACCACTTGGAGGCAATGGGTTTTATAGATTAATGACAGAAAAAACTTTTTATAGAGTTGAAATACGTTGAATTTTTAGAGTATATTTTATAAAATTATGTTGAAATTTTATCTCAGGTCAGAGGACCAAGTCCGAAACAAACAACTCTCTTTTCTTTTGGTGGAAAAAAACAGTTGATTCTAGTCACAGGAAGACTGTGGGGCCTTGGATGCAAGGAACCACTTTGAATTTGACCAAGTGGCATTCAAGGCCTTAAAATCCAAGAAAATTGGCCAGAAGGCCTTGAATTTTCACAAAATAAAAATGCAAAGCACATTATCATAACCATATAGTTTCAATAATTTATGAAGTCCTAATGCCAACTAGGACCCTTCAAGTCATTACCCTCTCCTCCCACTACCTTTTGTGGGAGGTGGAGGTAACAACTGGAGGGTCCTAGTCAGGAATAGCAAATTTGGGGCCTTAACTGGCTGAGTGCCAGAAGCCACTATCGGGGCTTTCAACAAAATGGGGGGACCAGAGCAAAAGTATACATTTTCCTTGCTCATGTTTCATATTCAGTTAAATGCAAATAATATTTTATTTATATCAACTTGTTTCATCACAAATTATTGAAGAATGCCTGTGGGCACTCTTCAATAATTTGTAATAAAACAAATTTTCATTGATAAATTCAGATCCTCAAAAATAATGTAGCCCTCAACCAGTTAAAATCCTTGAATTTGGCTACTGCAAGGCCTTGAAAAATGTCAAAAAACATCCTTGAATTGCCTGGAATTTTATCGGTTCTTGGCTGCAGGAACCCTGTTCAGTAAATTCACTCCTCTGAACATTTTCAACTGAAGGGTTCACAACGTGTTCCATTCAAGGGATCGTGCTTTCAAACTTATCGTGTTTGTCAAAATCCCCCAAAATAGTATTAAATTGTAAGAGTTGTTTTTTATACACATGTATATAAAGTTGAGAAGATTTGGTCTATGCATTAGATGATTTTATTCTCCAATATGTAAATAATGCCGATACGATTTTTGTTTCTGAAGTTTTATTTTTGTGATTATATGGAGGTCTCGGGACCATTGTTGTTTGAATGATTGGTACAAATAATATTTGTGAGTTATACCACTTTAGTATCAGGGAAAATTTTAATATTACACAATAGCTTGAATTTCAAGGGCATTATATGGCTCATTAGTGGCCCAATAGAAATGATTAACAACCTGAGGTTTTATGAGCGGGCTGAGACAGAGCCAAGGGCTGCTAATAAGACAGAGGGCTCTTAATCATTTCTGGGAAAGCGCTATTAGAACTGTAACGCCCAACATAGTCATTTTATTACTGTTATTATCAATTACCAGTAGAACATATTAAATAATGGCAGTGAGCCAAAATGATATTGTACAATGGAAAATGGTTGCCACAACACTATTTCTAATAACCTCAAAACCATGACAACCAAGAATAACAAAACAACTATATCATCTTTTTATTATCAAACAAAATTGAAATGGGCTACGGCATACAGTACATGGAGAGTGGATTGTAACTAAATCACCTATGGAGTGGAGTTATCACCCAAACTATAATTTTCAATTCAAATTTTGTACATATCGACAAAAACACAAGCAATGTTTCAGCCAATGGACCTCCGGGTTCAACCCGGAGGTCCATTGCCTGGAACTTTGTTTGTGCTTGTTATGCTTTGCAACAGATTTGCAATTATTGTTTGGATGGAATCTCCACTCTGTGGGTGATTTAGTGCTAATGCACTCTCCACATACTGCATTACTAATAACCTCAAAACCATGACACTATGAATAAGAAAACTACTATATCATCTTTTTATTATCAATCAGAATTTAAATAGTCTCTACGCCATAGTTTGGGAATTTCTAAGTTATCATAAAGTTGTGTTTAGGGGGAGGATATGTCCACGATCATATAAGCCTTCCATGACCTGAAGAAAACCGCTCCAAAATAAAAGTTGTTACATGATGTCACAGAGAAAGAATCAAATTTCAAATGATAACTGTCGATTGATTGCATCTCGATTATGTGACATGTTAGGACTGTTAATGAGATTCCAAAAAATTATATATTTATTTATGTATTATTTATTGGTGTTTAAGGTCACAAATTTTTGCACAATGGCTAATCATGACCACAACATGAGTATCAACTCAAGACCAGGGGTGAGCGTTAATAAGCCATGTTACCCATTTTAGAGAGGGTTTGCACTGCCCAAGCATTGGTGACTGGGTCCTATTTTTAAAATTCCGAAAAATTAACTGTTCAACAAGTCACCTAAGCTTTACATGGTTTTAACCCTTAGCAAAGCCGTAGTGCAAGAGAATTTCTCCAATCACTGTTTTTTCTTGTTTAACTATGAATTTAACAAATTATAACTTGTTATATCAAGGTATATTTGGTTAAAGATTAAACTGCATTATGGAATTATTGCTGCTGAAAACTTTGCCATATTGACAACAAGAGTACAGAGGGTTAATGCTCCAGTGGAACTCCTTTGATGTTCTAAGACTGCAACGTGGTCATAATTTTTTATAACTGTATACAGGGGATTCCCAAATTCACCAAAGAGCGTGGGGAAAACTTTCATCATTTGACGTCATGAAGAAGCTATAAAAAATTGAGTATTTTTAACAAGCCATTGAATTCTGTCCATAGCTGCCACTTGTGTTGACTTGGGCAATTAAAAAAGAATTTTTTCAAGCACCTCCATTGACATTGGAAATCATCCTCTTAAAAATATTTTTACCAGGTTTAAATTTAATTGGAGAAAAGTTTTGTTTCCTCATCTGATATATGTACAGTATGGTTGCTGTGGACTGAGTGTAGGAATAATCCTCAAAAATTTAATTAATGAAGCACCGGGGACAACCCGGTGCTTCATTAATTAAAGTTTTGCTGATGATGCTTTTTATAATCTGGTAAAGGGATCCGTGGACATCACTGTCCATGCATGGATTACAATCAGTCCATGGTGCCTGTACTGTAATACTTGCACATGTAAACTGACTAAAGCTAATTCAAATTATTGATGATTAAATATGATAAAAACTTTGTGCTCTTAACTGGTAGAGTGTTAGAAGAAACTCCCAGGGCTCTACTGAAAAGTGCTGAAAGCCACTTAGTGGCTTTACACTATGTGCATATTTTGTTTTGTTGGACTAAAAGTTTAACAAATTTTATCTTGTTTGACAGGGCTCCTCTGAGCTCTGTCAAACAAGGCATAGTTGTTTAAATTAACAGCTGCATTATGAGAATTATTTGTTGCTGAAAGCATTGTTTTTTTTCTACATCAGATTGTAAATTTTAATTTCTGAGACAATTCCAACTCTTTTCAGTGCTGTATTTTTTGATTGAAAGAAAAAAATACCTCCCTCATAAAACTGAGAAAAAATTGCCTGAGAAAAAAGAAATTTCTTGTATATGCAAGACTATAAGTGGCAGATTATTAAAGGATCTTGATGTAAGTGAAGACAGTGCAAAACTGAACCTGTAACCGGTCATTGCCATGCAAAATGAAATAACAGACACTTTCTGTTACATCCAGCACACAACACTTGCAAAACCAATTCTTGAATAACTAAAGATTTTAATTTTTAATGTGAAAGAATAGATTATGACCCGTTCATTGGAATAAGCTCGACTAGCCTATTCAAATGAGGTGTCATAAGATATGTTTGGTTGGTTTCTCATAATCAAGTGTGTCACATATTGAAATTTTTCCCGATCAGGAATAAAAATTGACGAAAGTCCCGGTGATGAAGATATTTATTTATGTTCAAGTGTGATTGTATTGGTTTGCGATTATTAGTTTTGAGGATTGTAGGGATCTTTCTGTGTGTTTGTTATTATTGTTGATGAGAGTTTACATTTCTTTCGGATGATTGCAGTTTTGTTGGATACATGTGAAAGAAATTTTCTCCTCACCTTTTTGTTTCTTATCCTCCATACTACAGAAATATATTATGATATTACTCCGCTCTCAAGAGACCTGAAACCATCACTTTGTCAGCAGATACCACCTTCTTCAATTTCTTAGGTGAAGGTGAACCAGGATTCTTCCATTGCTTTGCAGTTTTGACACTGGATCAAACTGACCCTCAGCACACTAATATTGAAATATCAAATTTGAACATGAAAATTTTTCCCCTACTGTAATATGGAAGTTGACCAATTTAATCTTGTTTGACCGAGCTCATTGAGCTTTGTCAAACAAGATTGAATTGGTTAAATTCCTAGATGCATCATGGGAAGATTCTGTTGCTTGAAATTTTTGTATTTCGACATGAGAGTGCAGAGGGTTAATGGACCCATGTCTTATCATGAGCTACAATTCTCAGAAATTGGGGCACTCATATCTGCGAGGTCTTGCAAAGAAGACTTCCACAAAGAGGAAATTACTAGGCTGTAGTATTGCTGGAATAGGTGTATTGAAGTTTGGGGAGATTATTTTGTAAAATAATGTGGAAAACATTTTGATCCAGCATGACTATCTATGTGAGGCCTCAAATGTTTTGACCCACCCTTGTATAAATGTGAGAATGAGCTTCAAAAGCTCATTCCATGGAGTGATAGAAATGATTTTTCTTGCATTCTACAGGACTGGCTGGCTGTTTTGGTAGAAACCTGCAGACTAAAGGCTATTGCACTCTTCTTCATACCGTGACAGACAACTATATGTGTAAACATCAGCACACTGAACCAATGGATACTATGAGTGGTGGTCAAGTGAACAAGTGGGATGGTTTCTCAAGTCAGAGGTCCTAGGCCCCTTTGTGGAACCCCCAGGAAGTGAAACAATGCTTGTTTACTGTAGTAAACAAGCTCTGTTCTTCTGATAAAATAGTCTCCAGTGCTTGGGGTGGACTTGATACCGTGACGGACAACTATATGTGTAAACCTCAGCACACTGAACCAATGGATACTATGAGCGGTGGTCAAGTGAACAAGTGGGATGGTTTCTCAAGTCAGAGGTCCTAGGCCCCTTTGTGGAACCCCCAGAAAGTGAAACAATGCTTGTTTACTGTAGTAAACAAGCTCTGTTCTTCTGATAAAATAGTCTCCAGTGCTTGGGGTGGACTTGATACCGTGACAGACAACTATATGTGTAAACCTCAGCACACTGAACCAATGGATACTATGGGCGGCGGTCAAGTGAACAAGTGGGATGGTTTCTCAAGTCAGAGGTCCTAGGCCCCTTTGTGGAACCCCCAGGAAGTGAAACAATGCTTGTTTACTGTAGTAAACAAGCTCTGTTCTTCTGATAAAATAGTCTCCAGTGCTTGGGGTGGAAATCCTGTAAAATGGGTGACATAGGTATAAACAATTGACTAAACTTGACTTTATCTCCATCTTGCAGTCACAAATTAGCCATTGTGCAGAAATATGTGACTTAAAACACCAATAAATGAATAAACAGGGTTCCTGGGATCAATTGTAAGTTGGGAACGATTTTGAGCTATTCAAATATCTTTTTCAGTACATCCTTTGCAGAATTGATGCAGTCAAAGCATAGGATCATAAATCATCAAATTGACTCGGTTCCTATGGCTCCTCCAGTACCTTGGAGGTCTTGGAATTTGCTAGCCTCATTTTTGACAGTCATGGTGTTGTGGAAAAGTTCAGATTCTCCTTTTCCAGTGAGCCAGTATTGATGGGGAAAACCAGTGGAGCCCACACATTGAATAATCGTATTAAATTATAACTTCCATCTTCCAAACACAAAACTATTTAGCATACCTGCAGTACAAATTTTACCTGTTAATTGATTAAAAAATCTTGTAATATGTCAACAAATTACCCCAATAATTACTGAATTCTCCATGTTTATAGACCTGTGTTGCCTCAGTACATTCAATTCAGGCATTTAATCTATTATAAAGCCTTAAAAGCTCTGTCAAACAAGATATCATAGATTAAATGCTCAGCTGATATCTCTAGAATTCAGAAAAGTGGCTAACTCCCTGTTAATTGAATGTACCTGTTAATTGTTAATTTTCACTGAAAGAGTGGCTATTCAATCAACAGGGTTTCACTGTATTGAGATTCTATTTGTGGTAGTCATGCAATAAAACCTGTTATAAAAGCCACATAGGATAATTTATTACACATCCATTAAACTTTAAACTCTTGTATTTAATGGAATCGCTGCTGTGACATAAATGTTTCTGTATTCAGCTGGTGATGTACAAGCCAGAACATTTTTCCCAGCTCTGTTTATACTAGTTCCTTTCCTGCCGAGTCATTAGTTATTCTTTGAAAAGTTTCCAAATTTTGTTATACAATTGTCGATCGTCTGTCACGTAGGTCAAAATGAAAATGCTCAAAGCAAAATAAAGTCAGTTCACAAAAAAATTAGTTAACCAAAAATGATATAATATTAAAAAACAATCATTTCCAACCACAACATTAACCCAGTCCTGTGGCCATCATGGGTGCGTTTCCTGTTATATCTATTTTGGTAAATCTTCGGACATATTGAAATGCTTCCTTTAAAAGGTTTCTCCCAGTTGTTTTGCAAATCTGCCCAAATTTGTACTTATAATTTTACTAACAGTAATAGCTACCAAATGGTTAGGCATGAATGGACACCAGCCGCAGAGAAACAGCGATACAAATTTCAACAAACACGCCCAGTAGAAAAGAATACGAATGTAATTTAGACTGGTTCCTAAAAGCTTGTTTTGATTTTTTATCAATCCATTTGATCAGTGCAGCTTCAAACAAAACAAATGGACTCTTCACCTTTGGGATTAAACATCAGAATTACAATTTGTGTATTTAAAAGAATTTTAATGCATGGGATGTGTAATAAACACAGAATGTGATGTGTGTTTGAATCGGGGGTATGGTTTGAGTGAAATATGATTATGCCATTCCAACAAGTTACGTAAAACACCCAGGAATTAAAACACAAATCATGACCTGTCTATTTATACTGGATACATGTACAAACTTCTTTATGTCCATGAACTGACAAGACAAGAGCATAATTCACAAAGCATTTTGGAGAGTGATTTTTTTTCCCTTTAACTCTTTACCTAACGTAACAGCCAAAACCGGCCAGCGCTATTCTAAAAAATCGTCAATTAATTTTCATTATTTTTTTTCATTTTTTGTCTCAAAAACATAGGTTATGACCCCTCGTTGGAACGAGTTCGTCGAGCTCGTTCCAATGAGGGGTCATAACCTATGTTTTTGAGACAAAAAATGAAAAAAATTAGTTATTCAAGAATTATTTTTGCAAGTGTCGTCTGCTTTTCAGGTTAGGTAAAGGGTTAAGGTTTGATTTTGAAGACAATGTATAATTGCTCTGTTTCTTTCATTGAATATTTTAACCAGATATGCTTTTTATTTTATGCATAATATATTTTATTTTTACTGTAATCAAGGATAAGGATTATTAAATAATAAACCAAATTAGCTATTTATTATCAAAATTCTAACATCACATTTTATGTTTTTTTTTATCTGAAAATGGTCTTTTAGACCATCATACCATTTTCAAATTAATATATAGAAACAAAATATTTTATTGATTAAATATTTTTAGTTGTAGTTTTCACTTTCGACAGAATTATATTTACAATTTAAAAAGAAATATACAAATTTTACTTTTATGTATATTGATTCTTACCCCATAATGTATAATAAGAAATAGTGGAAAGCCAGAGCACATGTAATGCAGGAAAATAATTTTTATGTTTGAAAAGTTTACATAAAATGTATTAATTTCAACAGAATATATCCAGTTGGATAAGAGCTGTTATAATATATTGAGGAATCAATATTCCTGTTAGTGTTATGCCTATAAGAAAAAAAATCTTGTTTCTCAGGCAATTCATCCTCCATTTTATGATGAGGGAAAGGAAAAGAGGCTTTTTTTTGTTGTTGTTTATTCACAAAACAGTTCTGAAAATAGATGGAATCAGAAATTTAACTACTTACTCTATTATGTGGCAAACCAATGTTTTTAGCTGTGAAAATTTCCCATAATGTAGTTGAAAATTTAACTAACAATATCTGTTTTGACAGAGCTCTCTGAAACAAGGTATATTTGGTTAAGTATTTGTCCCACAAGTGTAAATTATGTCATTAGAGAGATTTCCAAGTGAAAAAAAAGTGATGAGGCAGATTTTCTATGATGAGGGAGGTGTGTGAGAAACAAGATTTTTTTTTAATAGCCTAAGTGTTCTCATTGTTTTATGATTTTTTTTTAGCTTTGTAAGAAGTTTACATCCTATTCTGTGCATTTTGTCTGATACATTGTTGATTTTTTTTCCCACCAGTCATGTTCACAAAAAGGGGGTCAGCATTTTTGAATGCACCATGGGGTCAAACTTTATAATTGTTAACTAATATCAGATTAGCATTTGATGTATATCATCGTAGTTTTTCTTAAAATTTTATATTTTTATGCCAAGACAGTGAAATGAACTGTGATAAGAATCGAATGATAAGGGGCATAGCCCGACTACATGAAATGTGCATCTGTGTGTGTGTGTAAGGGGTGGGGGAGGAGGGATGCAAAAAACACAGAATAACCCCCCTTCCCTGTTCATTTAAGTTAAGGTATGAGTCGCCCATAAGTTAAGGTCCAGGGTTTTACCTGGGAAAAAATGTTTCATGCCAATTGGTGCACCCCAAGTACTTTTTGAAAAGCTTGAGTACACAGAAAGTGAAAGGGATTTCACGCATGAATGTATATAAGGTTGACATTTTTCTGAAAAAGTAAAAAGTAAGGGAGGTACCACTGATCATCATGACAATCATAAAAATTATGCAATCAGATTCTTGTACTTCTTCCAGGCAGACCAAAGGAACTAATCTTTTTGATGCAAGAAAAATGTAAACATATGAGAGTTTATGTTTATCAACCACTAAATTAATGTAGGTGTGTCGTGACCAAATAGCGATCTGATCAAGGGAGAAAGAAACTGCCTGTTTGTAATCAGTACTGATTAGCCACGAATACAATAAACACTTTAACATAATGGACATGACTCAAGAGTCCTGCAGGGGGAGCAGTGAGTCAGTAGGTAGAGGTGCAGGCTGCAAGCTGAGAGGTCCTCTGTTCAAATTCCACCTGTGGCAACTGTGTTGCATCCTTGGGCAAGATGCTTCACCCCCCATTGCCCACGTGGGGAATGGTGGCATTGTGTACTAAGGCATACTGCATGTCGATGGTGCCCTTGCCTTCAACCAATGCTAACCCTGCTTGTGTGGAGTTAGTATGTTGGGGAGTCTGACAGTTGCTCGATGGTTCTCTCCAGGTATTCCGGCTTCCTCCACCCATAAAACTGTCCGACACAAGATGACTGTCGAAAGTGTTGTTAAACCCCATTAAATAAATAAAATAAATAAATAAGCGTCCTGCAATAAAGATTTTACACAGTATGATAACTCAAGGGGGAGTGCAGTGGTTGTGACACTGGACTTTAAACCAAAAGGTCCATGGTTCGATCCATGCCAAGGGGAACATGCATTGTGTCCTTGGTAATCCTGATTGCCCCCATGGGGGCGCTGTGCACTGTGCCATACTGCACATCGATAGTGCACTTGTCGTCAACCATTGCTAACCCTGCATGTGTGGAGTTAGTATGTTGGGTAGTCTGACAGTTGCTCACCACTGCTTGGTGGTTCTCTCCAGGTACTCCGGCTTCCCCCAACCATAAAACTGTCAGACATGAGGTGACCCTGTCTATTGAAAGTGTCATTAAACCCCAATATTCGTCCACATAAATTACAGATTGAACAGCTGAAAAAATGGTAAATCAATTTAAACAGAACCATATTTTATGCGGCCCCTCGTTGGAATGAGCTCAATGATCTTGTTCGAATGAGAGGTCACATGATATGGTTTTGTTGCAATTTTTTTAAACATTTGAAAAAGAAATGATTAAAATAACAAATTTTGATATCATGTGCATTGGGAAAGGGGTTCATTTTCATTGTAACAACTTACATGAACAAGCTTGGCTGTCATGATGACGGTGTCAAGGATGTTGTCATCACAGAGTCAGGGACTGGGCTTATTCACAAGGTGGGGAGTCCAAAAGTTGGTAGGTGGGCTTATTTTTGATTATGGTCTTATACGTGAGTCAGTATGGTACTGGTCATGGCAATCATTGTTTTGGATAATAGCAGAGGTGAAACAAAAGGAGTTGTTGGCACTGGGTGTTAATGACTGGAGAAATAAGAGAAATTGTATGTGATGAATTTTTCTATTCCGAAGTGTAGGGAAATAAGTTTTTGCAGTTCCAGAAATTTTCCAGAAATATTGTACAGTAATTTTTTTCTTGTAAATTTGTGCAATTTTTATTTTATACCAAAGTTGTCATTAATAAAAGTTTCCAAACAATCTCAATCAAATTGTTCTAACATTTACATGGTTTACATGGAGATATTGGTTGGTTATCAGATAGTATTTTTGTGACTTGGGTTTTTTCATGTTTAATTCACTATGTAACAGATATGTTTGAGTTACATGCATTTATGTGTTTGTAAATAAAAGTTAAGGTCTACACAAGCATTTATCAAAGTTTTTGTTTTGTTTTTTGTGTTTAGTTTTTTTTTACAGTTTTTTGTTCAGATAATCATAAAGAAATACATAAAATATACTCACAAAATCATAACATGGTTGACAGATTTAGTAAGTACAGAACAAAAACCTCGCAGATTGGTATTTTACATAAAGTATATACTCTAAAGGTGACTTTAATTGTGGAGTCTTCTCTAAGTTGAGCATGTAGAGTTTCTTGAAGTGTGTAAAAATTTTCTTTTGGAACGGCAGTTTCAGCTAATAAAAAAAATGCTGGAAATTATTTTCCTCTTAGGGTGTTTGAAAAGTCTGTGTGTATGTATATACATGCATAAGTGTATGATTCATGCACACATGTATCATATATACACAAGCGTGCATGCACATGGACAAATGTATGCACATGTGAACGCACACACTCATGCAAATACTCATGCAAATACGCATACACATACCTACACAAGAATGGGGATAGACCTTTGCAGGCAAATGCACAACTGAAAGTCCAAGCTGGACTACATTATTACTTTATCAGCTAATTGTTAAGTGACAAAACATTCTTTAACATATTCCATCTCAGTTTTATGTTGTTTGCCTTTTTCCAAAGAGTATGACCATGTAGACAGTAAATCCAGTTTATAATACGCTTTCAGTTGTTCAATGAAGGATAAAATATTCGGCATGCATTTTCCCAGTTTGCAGGCATAGATGTATTTTTGATATATTAACATAGACAGAATTAGTGTAGCTTCTGTTCTAGTATCGCAAAAACCTAAAAGGACGTAAGCAATGTCTAGAGAGAGAGAGATATTACATTTATCTTTTACTTACTCTGAGAAATTTAAGAGGACAGTTTTTGAGAGTGAACATTCAAAAAATAAATAAGGTATTGTCTCTTTTGTACTGTTGCAGAATATACAAAGCTCTGTTTCTGAAACTTTATATTTATGTTGTTTTGAATTTGTGCACAATATTCGCTGCAAAATTTTATATTGTGAAGTTTGTAAGTAGGTATCATCCATTATATGAAAGGCACTTCTGTACATCAACTCACAATCTTGCGGTTGGATGTTGATGTCCAGAACTTCTTTCCACTTATTTTGTGCATTGACCGGGGAGGCAGTTGAAAGTTCTAGGAATAGGGGATAAAAGATTTTACAACTTTTATGGGAGCATTCAAGTTTCTCTATAAACCTGTTAGTAACTGTCTTGAGTTTAGACGTTTGCTTTATTACTTCTTTCCAAGATCTTGGTATCGCATCAATTACCCCCTGGTAGACTGTGAATGGAGTTTTAATATTAAACTTTTCTGAAAATTCAGAAAAGTTAAGAAAATTTTTATTATCACTTATTAAATCATTAATGAAGAAGATGTCACATTTGTCCCAGTTTTTGTCAAAAAATGGCTTGCCATTAATTTTTATGTTTTTGTGGTATAAGAGAGGCTCACTCAAGATTTTTTCAGGGATCTCACTTACACATTTGTCGGTTAGTAGCGCCCATGCACCCAAAGTATCTTCCCAGAACTGATTCACATGTTTTCCTATGTTTTGTAGACCATCTTTGTGCAGGTGCCATATTTTGTAATTGCCAAACTTCGAAGTCGTCCAAAATAAGGGTTTTCCATGGGGCGAACAGGTTGGGATCTAATAATTTCTTAATCCATGACATTTTAAGGGCTTGGCTGTACACTTTAATATTGGGGTATTTTAAGCCTCCTTTTTCAGTTAAGATAATTACTATTCCACGCTTTATTTTGTCTTTTTTCCCTGACCACAAAAAATAGAACAATTGTGATTGTAGTTTTTTATACTGCTCATCTAATGGACTTGGAAGGACTGTCAAGCAATGTATCAAAATGGGCAATGCGATAGTTTTAACTGTGACTCTTCCAAGTAATGTTAAATTTCTAAAGGACCAGTCACTTAAAACTTTACTGATTTTTTCCATCTTTTTTACGTAATTATTTAATATGTTGTTATCATTATAGAGATTGTATTCAATTCCTAGAATTGTAAATGAAGAACTGTGGTTCCAGTGAACTTTCTGGTTGGTATACGTTTCTGTATTGCACCCTTTTTTGGATCCGATCCATATGATTTGAGTTTTATCAAAGTTCACTTTCAAGCCAGAAATTTTAGAAAAGACAAGTACTGTGTTGAGGGCATTATTTAAAGGGTGTCCATCATCCTTCAGAAAGAGAGTAGAATCTTCTATTTATTGATTTATAAGTTAATCAGAATTATTTATAGATATACCATTTATATTGGGGTTATATTTAAGTGCTGCGCAAAGGATTTCTACAATTAGTACAAAAAAGATACAGTGAAAGTGGATCCCCCTGTCGCACCCCACATTTCAGGTCAAATTTTTCCGAGTAATGACCGTTATTTAGAATAAAGTTAAATATATTTGTATAAAATGTTTGGAACCACCGGATAATAGATGGACCAAATCTGAGAAATCTTATTGCTTTTTCAGTAAATGACCATTCCTGTGAGTCAAATGCTTTCTCAAAATCTAACAATGCCAGTTGTCCTCAAACGTCTAATTTTTCGTATTTTTTTGTCAAATCGAATATCAGGCAGGTAGATTCACCAATACATTTTCCCAATACAAAGCTGAGTTGGGTATCCGAGATTTGTTTGGGGAGAACACTTTTGATACCATTGGTTAGAGCAGCCGATCCAATTTTTAGCTCAACTTTGGTGAAGCCAAATTTGAGCTTATGCCATGGCCAGTCGTCCGTCATCTGTCTGGCCATCTGTCCATCAACAATTTAATACGGCTCGGGCTAGAGGCCGCATTTATGAACCGATCTTTACAAAACTTCTTGGGTACCTTTGTTATGACCGTGGGACGAGAACAAGTGTTTTTGGGTCCAATCCGAAGTTCAAGTTGGCCACTGGCAGCCATTTTGTACAAAATTAGGTGCAATCAGATTTTTGTGTAGAACTTCCATATGAAAGCGCTGATTTGAATAATTTTTTGTATGAATGTTTAGTACCATGGGATTCATCACATATAATACAGGTTTTTTTCTTGTGCGTAAATTAAGCAAATTAGACTAACTTTGATGTTTTTAGCTCAACTTCGGCAAAGCCAAATTTGAGCTTATGCCATGGCTGTCTGTCCGTCAACAATTCAATATGGCTCGGGCTAGAGGCCGTATTTATGAACCGATCTTTACGAAACTTCTTGGGTACCTTTGTTATGACCGTGGGACGAGAACGAGTGTTTTTGGGTCTGATCCAAAATTCAAGTTGGCCGCTGGCAGCCATTTTGTAAGACTTAGGTGCAATCAGATTTTTGCGCAGAACTTCCATATGAAAGCACTGATTTGAATAATCTTTTGTATGAATGTTTAGTACCATGGGATACATCACATATAATACGGTTTTTTTTCTCGTACATAAATTATGCAAATTAGACTAACTTTGATGTATTTAGTGTTACTTTCAGCACTGTAAGTGCAAATGCCAATACGGCTTGGGCTAGATGCCGTATTTATAAACCGATCTTTACGAAACTTCTTGGGTACTTTTGGTATCACCGTGGGACGAGAACGAGTGTTTTTGGGTGCAGTCTGAAATTCAAGATGGCCGATGGCATCCATTTTGTACAAAATTAGGTGCAATCAGATTTTTTCACAGAACTTCCATATGAAATAGCTGATTTGAAAAAAAATTTTGTGTGAATGTTTAGTACCATGGGATACAGGCTACAGGTCTGTACATTATTTATGTACAGACCGTTACAATACTTTATATGTACCTTTGTTATCAGGTCATTACCTAGATGTTTGTCATTGCTGTGTCACATACTATACATGTACATGTCTTAACAAGTTGAGCTACAGTGTCATTGACACTTTCATTACATCTACATTTATTGAGGATATAGAACGCTAATTTTTTATAAATATCTTTGGTTTATTTTGTTTTGGTATGCACGTTATTATACCTTTTCGTTGTGTAATAGATCTCCTACTGAATAGCCATGGTTGATGGAATTAACTAAAAAAGGTCCTTTGTCTTTCAAAAAAAATTTGTAAAATTCCATTGTAAATCCATCCATCTTATCATTCATCATTTGAGGGTCGTTGGGCTTTCTGACAGTAGCAGAGGTCCCTCAAAAGATTCCTTTTCTTCTTTGTCTAAAAACTGTAGAAAGGGGTTATTTTTATAAAAAAAAAACTGTTTTTCATTTTCGTCTTCATTTTCGTCTAACATTGTTATTCTTGATGAGTACAAATTTTGATAGAAAGATTTTTGTTCTGATAGAATTTCTTTTAAATTAGAGGTTTCTGTGCCATCCGATTTCACTAACTTAGTTATTATTTTTTTCAGTTTTGTGTCTTTTTTCAAGGTTGCAAAAGTATTTTCTAGGTTTTCCCCCTCCACTTTCCGTTTGGCTTTAGTTCGCAATATCATACCTATTACTTTAGCATCACATATTGTTTTTAATTCTGTTTCTAGTGTTTCATTTTCTTGACTGACTGAAAGATCACCATTTTCGAGCTCTACAGTTAGTTCTTGAATTTTGTTTTCTATTTCTAAATGGCATTTGTTTTTTTGTTTAATATAGGAGGAGTATGATATGGTTTTTCCCCTTATCATTGTTTTGAGTGTTTCCCAAAACAGTTGGTCATTTATAGTGAACTTTGATGTAATGTTCCAATCGTTATTGCTACTATCCCTCTCTCTGTACTGGTTTATAATATCACCTATGACTGACTTTAGTATATTTATATAGTCCAGATCAGTTAGGAGGCTGTTGTTGAATTTCCAAAACCCATTTCCCGTTGGTTGATTTAAAAATGAGAACTTTAGATCTATCGGGCTGTGATCTGATTTGTATCTAATTTGAATATCTGTGCCTTTTTGAAATACATTTAGGTCTGAAGACACAAGCATATAATCCAAGCAGGCCATTTTATTTTCCGGGCCTGTCCATGTATAACGTCTTGTGTTCGGGATTCACTCTTTGCCAGGCATCATGCAAATGTAATTTATCCATGTAAAAATGAATTTTCTCATTGGATTTTATATTAATTCTGCACTTGTAGTTTACTGTATCTATATCATAATTTTGAGGCACGTTCCAATCACCGCCTATCAAAACTGCCGAATTACCAATGTCTTCTACTTTTGAAAACATTTCATGATAGGAGCTTGGGTTGTCAGTGTTGGGTCAATATACAACAGCAAGGGTAAGTCTGTTATCCTGCACTGTTTTGTCAAGGATAATATAATTACCGTTAGTGTCTGTGATGCATTTGTGTACACAGTAGCTAAAACTGTTTTTGAATAAAATTGCAGTTCCTCGAATGGAACTGGAGAAGGAGTTTAAAATTGCTTCATAACCCAATTCGATTCGCCACCTGTTTTCCACCTTTTTAGAGGAGTGAGTGTCTACAAGAAGAGTAATGTCATATCTATTTCGCCATCTGGAGAAAATGTCATGCCACTTATTTTCTTCCGATGACAGTCCACAGCAATTTAAACTTCCTATTTTTATGTTGGCCATTTATACTCATACTGCAGTATTTTTTAACGAGAAAGCATGCAGTGGAGCAACCGTGAATAAAATATGATAATGGGGAAAAAGTATCTAAATTTTGTTTTTTTAAACAACAATAACAAAGGGATTCCCAGAGTGTTTCTTTGTCTGGCTCCCATCTCCCACCTACACAAACTTACTGAAGTGAATGAGTGAATAAATGATTGAATGAATGAATGAATAAACAAATGGATAGATGAATGAATGAATGAAAGAATGAATGAATAAATGAAAGAATCAATGAATGAATGAACAAATAAATGGATAAATGAATGAATGAATTGATGAATGAATGAATGAATGAATGGATGAATAATCAAAGGAAAGAATGAATAAACAAATGAGTGAATGGATAAATGAATGAATGAATGAACAAATTAACAAATGAATGAATGAAAAAGAATGAGCAAATGAATAAATTAATAGATAAATGAATGAATGAATAAACACATGAATGAATAGACAAATCAATAAATGAATGAATGAATGAATGAATAAATAAATGAATGAACAAATAAATGCATGAATGAATGAAATAACCATCCATCCACTCACTCACCCACTCATTCATTCTTTGCCCTGTTGAAAGCGAAAGGCTAAGTTGTGTACAGATATGTAACGGATATATAACAACTTACAACAAATTGACTTATTACAGCCTTTTCGCCTTTTCTAATGTGTTTATATAGTGTGCACACACACATTCACACATACAATGTATTTAGCTGTTTGGGTTTTTTTTTATTTCGGCTCATCTGACTGAACTGGAAGTGCTAAATTATTTTTCAAGAATTTTTTTTTTTTTCAGGTCAGCTCATCTGACTGAACTGGAAGTGCTAAATTATTTTTCAAAAGTGAATTGTAACCTGAGTATACCCCCCCCCCCCCCCCCCCAACCTCTAAGATACCCAGTACAGTGGAGCCTGCATATCTGGTACAGTGCTGGAAGCCCATATTTGTCACCCCACCCCCCAATTTTTTTCAGGGGTCTATTAAAATAGCCGGTGTCCGTCCCACTTTAGTTTCCTGATGATAACTTTATAGTTGACCAAATCAAATTAAATTTGGTATGTAGGTATTTCAACATACAATACAGGTTAAGTTCGAATTAGGGTGCGATCCAACAATGTTTGCCAGAGTTATGCCCCCTTTTCAACTTTGAAACACAGTAACTTAAACTGTAATTGCTTAAAATACAGGTCAAGTTCAAATTGGGGTTTGGTCCGACATTTATTGCTAGAGTTATGTGCCTTTTTCGACTTTGAAAAATTAATTTTTAGCTCAACTTTGACGTAGTCAAATTTGAGGTTATGCCATGGCCTGTCGTCGTTTGTCCATCTGGATGTCTGTCCATCCATCAACAATTCAATACAGCTCGGGTGGAGAGGCTGTATTTATGAACCAATCTTTACGAAACTTCTTGGGTACCTTTGTTATCACCGTGGGACGAGAATGAGTGTTTTGGGGTGCAGTCCGAAATTCAAGATGGTCATCAGCAGCCATTTTGTACCGAAATTAGTGCAATCAGTTTTTTGTACAGAACTCCTGTATGAAAGTTCTGATTTGAATAAATGTTTGTATGAATGTATAGTAACATGGAATACATCACATATAATACAGGTTTTTTTCTCGTGCAGAAATTATGCAAATTAGGTGAACTTTGATTTATTCAGTTCTACTTTTACACAGTAAGTACACATGTCAATACGGCTCGGACTAGGAGCTGTGTTTATGATCCGAACTTCACAAAACTTCTTGGGTACCTTTGTTATCACCTTGGGACGCGAACAAGTGTTTTGGTGTGCGGTCCAAAATTCAAGATGGCTGCCGGTGGCCATTTTGTACCGAAATTAGGGACAATCACTTTTTTGAACAGAACTTCTACATGAAGGTTCTGATTTGAATAAATTTATGCATGAAGGTTTAGTAATATGGAATACATCACATATAATATGGGTTTTTTTCTCTTGCAGAAATTATGCAAATTTTGATGAACTTTGATTTATTCAGTGCTTCTTATACACAGTAAGTGCACATGTCAATACGGCTCGGGCTAGAGGCTGTATTTATGAACCAATCTTCACGAAACTTCTTTGGTACCTTTGTTATCACCTTGGGACAAGAACAAGTGTTTTTGGGTGCGGTCCAATATTCCACTGGCTATTTTGTTCCGAAATTTGGTGCAATCAGTTTTTTGTACTGAACTTCTAGTACTACGTCTGTTATTATCATGGGATAGTAATGAGTGCTTTTGGGCTTGGGCAAAAATTCAAAATGCCTGTCGGCAGTCATATTTTCAGGAATTGTGTGTATTACATTTTTAGCTCAACTTTGGCGAAGCCAAATTTGAGCTTTTGTCATGGCCCATCGTCTGTCTGTCCGTACATCAACAATTGGATATGGCTCTGGCTAGAGGCCGTATTTATGAACCGACCTTTACGAAACTTCTTGGGTACCTTTGTTATGACCGTGGGTCGAGAACGAGTGTTTTTGGGTGCGGTCTGAAATTCAAGATGGCTGCCAGCCGCCATTTTGTACCGACGATGCAGAAATCTGTTTTTTGTACAGAACTTCCATATGAAAGCTCTGATTTGAATAATTTTTTGTATGAATGTTTAGTACCATGGGATACATCACATATAATACAGGTTTTTTTCTTGTGCGTAAATTGTGCAAATTAGACTAATTTTGATGTTTTTTGGTGTTACTTTCAGCACTGTAAGTGCAAATGCCAATACAGCTCGGGCTAGAGGCCGTATTTATGAACCAATCTTTACGAAACTTCTTGGGTACCTTTGGTATCACCGTGGGACGAGAACGAGTGTTTTTGGGTCCGGTCTGAAATTCAAGATGGCCGATGGCAGCCATTTTGTACAAAATTAGGTGCAATCAGATTTTTGCACAGAACTTCCATATGAAAGCGCTGATTTGAATAATTTTTTGTGTGAATGTTTAGTACCATGGGATACATCACATATAATACAGGTTTTTCTCTCGTGCAGAAATTATGCAAATTAGATTAACTTTGATTTTTTCAGTGCAACTTACACACAGTAAATACACATGTCAATACGGCTCAGACTAGAGTCTGTATTTATGAACTGATCTTCACGAAATGTCTTGAGTACCTTACCTTTGTTATCACCTTGGGATGAGAACGAGTGTTTCTGGGTGCGGTCTAAAATTCAAGATGGCTGCCAGTGGCCATTTTGTACCGAAATTAGGTCTAATCAGTTTTTTGTACACAACTTCTATACAGCTCAGACTAGATACCATATTTATGAACCAATCTTTATGAAACTTCTTGGGTACCTTTGTTATCACCGTGGGATGAGAGAGAGTGTTTTTGGGTGTGGTCTGAAATTCAAGATGGCCACCAGCAGCCATTTTGTACCAAAATTAGTGCAATCAGTCTTTTGTACAGAACTTCTGTATGAAAGTTCTGATTTGAATAAATTTTTGTATGAATGTTTAGTAACATGGAATACAGCACATATTGTAAGAGTTTTTTTTTCGTGCAGAAATTATGCAAATTAGATGAACTTTGATTTATTCAGTGCTACTTATACAATGTAAGCACACATGTAAATACAGCTCAGGGCAGAGGCTGTATTTATGAACCGATCTTCACAAAACTTCTTGGGTACCTTTGTTATCACCTTGGGACGAGAATGAGTGTTTCTGGGTACGGTCCAAAATTCAAGATGGCTGCCAGTGGCCATTTTGTACCAAAATTAGGTCCAATCAGTTTTTTGTCACAAGTTCTATACAGCTTGTATTTATGAACTGATCTTCACAAAACTTCTTGGGCACCTTTGTTTTCACCTTGGGACAGGAACGTGTGTGTTTTGGGGTGCCTTTGTTATCACTGTGCTATGAGAACAAATATTTTGGGGTTCAGTCAGACCCACTCTGGGACTCAAAAATTTCTTTTCTAGTTTAGCATCTGACTGTCACCCACCTTTACAATACTTTACCTATACATTTGTTACAGGCAAAGGTCAGTATTTATGTACAGACCGTTACAATACTTTATATGTACCTTTGTTATCAGGTCATTACTTAGATGTTTGTCACTGCTGTGTCACATACTATACATGTCTTTGTCTTGACAAGTTGAGCTACAGTGTCATTGACACTTTCATTTGTACAGAACCTGTAAAGAAGATTTTTTATGTCAGTAATGTTTGCTATAAATTTATTGGGTGCCTTTGTTATCACTGTAGTATGAGAACAAATATTTTTGGGTTCAGTCAGACCCACTCGGGGACTCAAAAAGGTAGATAATTAAAAATCTTTTCCCAAAAAAACAGACAAAAATAATGTTTCTTGAATTCAGCATTCCTAGTATGTGTATATTCAAATGTGTTGAAGCCAAGTTCCTGTGTTAATATTTGGTGTTGTTTGGGGAGGGTAAACATTATTAGCACAACCCGATTTCCTATTTCCAGTGAGAAAAAATAAAACCTCTCCCGTGGGAACCCTATGAGCAAAAAGATAAAAAAAATTCAAATACCTATATTTTAAGAAGGACTGGACAAATATTTATTAATTTGTATGAATCAACCTTAGAAGGGTTTGAATCAAACAGGCCAAAACAATTGCAAACATTTGGCTTATGGTGCACCATAAAAGGATCCTCATTGTTACATTAACCCCATGGAGATTTCTATTCTAGTTTAGCATCTAACTGTCAGCTTTACAATACTTTACCTGTGCATTTGTTACAGGCTATGGTCAGTATTTATATACAGACCTTTACAATACTTTACATGTACCTTTGTTATCAGGTCATTACCTAGATGTGTGTCATTGCTGTGCCACATACTATACATGTACATGTCTTACACAAGTCGAGCTACAGTGTCATTGACACTTTCTTTTTTTTGGAGGATGTGTGGCCGAGCAGCCTTTTATTGTGCTTTATTCTGAAGTGCTCGTACCACAACTTAAAGGCTTCATATTCTATGCTTGTTCCTCATATTACCTTTGAAGTGAAATTGTTTAGTCTATTAGGATCCCGAGTTTGATCCCCATCTGGGACGACCCGCGTTGTGTCCTTGGGCAAGGTACTTTATCTCGGTTGCCTACATGGGGGCACAGTGACGCCGTGTACAAAGGTGTACTGCACGTCGATGGTGCATTCGTCTTCAATCGTTGTAACCCTGCTTGAACGGAGTTTGAATGTTGAGGAGTTGACGGTTGCTCGTCGATGCTCTGTGATTCTCTCCGGGTATTCCGGCTTCCTCCACCAGTAAACAGTCATGGTCATGATTAGCCATTTTGCATGTGACTTTAAACACCAATAAACAATAAATAATAGTCTATTAGGATTTGCCTTAATACAATTTATGGGAGAGTGCCTATTGACACTCTCCCATAAATTGTAAGAAAGCAAAGATAAGTGAACAAATTTTTGATGACCAAAAATAACTTACCACTCTACCAGTTAATTGGATATCTGTCAACTGAACAACCCTGTTAATTGAATATAATGTTCAAACACAAAACCATTTACCATACCTGTTAATATCACATATAGGCTATGAAGTAAATAAACTCTTTGTTAACTGAATAAAAAGGGTGTGGCTCACTAGGTGGAGATGCAGTCTGCAAGCGCAGGTCTGCGGTTTGATTTCCACCTACGGCAACCTCCGTAATCCAAACTGCCCATTCGGGGGCACACTGACTTTGTGTACTAAGGTGTATTGCATGTTGATGGTGCACTTGTCTTCAACCAATGTTAACCCTGCTTGTGTGGAGTTAGTTTGTTGAGGAGTCTAACAGTTGCTCGCAGATTGTTCTCTCCAGGTACTCTTCCTCCACCCATAAAACTGTCTGAGATGAGGTGATCCTGGCTGTTGAAAGTGTCATCAAACCCAAATAAATATAACGGAATAAAAAACTATGAATATGTCAAGTACTTATCCTGATAAGTTGCCAAACTTCACTTGTTTATAGACTTATTTGGCTTCAGTACATCCAACACTGGAATTTAATTTATAATATCATGTTTGACAGATCTCCATGAGTTCTTTCCAGCAAGGTATAATGGAATAAATGCAGTTTATTTCAAACATACAGAAAAAACCCAAATTCATGTCAGTTAAATAACTTTCTCAAGCAAAATGGTTATTCAATTAATAGGGCTACACTGTACAACCAAGGACGGCTCAGTTTAGCAAAATTTTGTTCATGAATAATTGCTTTGTTACAATTCATAACACTCCCCAATGAATTGAAACAAAATAATTTTCAATACTTTTTTTTCAACTGCCGGGCAAACACCAAGCTGATGCACATAGTTTCATTTGGCGACATTTCAATGCCTTAGCCTTCACAGGAGAAATGAAATGAATTTTCTGTCACTTTATTAGAGTATGAATTGGGATGGTTGTGTTCATTTCCATTAAGTGCTTATCAATTCATTTAAATCTTAACCCATAAGTCCTCGTATTAATTTTATGTTAATGTCTGGGGAGCGCAGTGGCTCAGTGGTAGGCTGTTGGACTTCTATGACTTCTATGCTAGAGGTCCCAAGTTTAATCCCCGTCCGGGACGACCCGCATTGTGTCCTTGGGCAAGGCACATTATCCCAGTTGCCTACATGGGGGCACGATGATGTCGTGTACTAAGGCGTACTGCACGTCGATGGTGCACATGTCTTCAACCACTGTAACTCTGCTTGAGCAGAGCTTGAACAGAGTTAGAATGTTCAGGAGCTGACAGTTGCTCATCAATGCTCGGTGGTTCTCGCTGGGTACTCCGGCTTCCTCCACCCGTAAAACTCGCGGTCACGATTAGCCATTGTGCATATGCATGTGACCTTAAACACCAATAAATAAATGTCACTTTATTAGAGTATGAATTGGGATGGTTGTGTTCATTTACATGAAGTGCTTATCAATTCATTAAAATCTTAACCCTTAAGTCCTCAAATTAATTTTATGTTAATGACTACCCTATATGCATATACACAGCTGCAGATAATTTAACAGTGTCTCTGCATAATTGTTGGCTGCCTGTACAGGCAGCTAACAATAATGTAAAAACATTCAAGAAAAAAAACACTAAATGCATCCTACCAGTAGTGTTATCAAGGAAGAACACACTTGGGACAACTTTTTCAAAGCAATATGAAAGGGGCAGTTTGTGGCTGTATGGGGACCTAAGTGTGAACACACCTTCATCACATTAATACTTGATAATTCATTTCATCCCTTTTAATTTAATTTCGAGTAGTTGATTACTTTGTTTATATAGTCATTGTATTGTTGCAAATTATGGGTTAGGATACATGTAATCTGACTTCACTATTAAAGAATAAAATTTAAAAAAAAATTTATCATTGAGCACCTGTACAAACATACTCCTTCCTATCAAATACAGTAGAATCCTCTTAATTGGATATCCATTTTACCAGTGAAAATTATTCAATTAACAGGAGTATACAATTAACAGGGATTTGGTCAGTTTCCTGTGCTCTGGAGGTAAATTGAGCATTTATTCTATTATATCTTGTTTGACAGAGCTCATAGAGATCTGTCAAACAAGATATAATAGAATAAATGCCTGTATTGGATGTAGTGAGGCCAAAAAGGTTGATAAATAAGGGGAATTTGGTGTGTGTCACAGTAATGTTTTCGACATATTACAAAAATGTATATACAATTAACAGGAGTTTACTCTACAACCCATATGCAATTAACAGATCAAATTTGTACTGAAGGTATGGTAAATGGTTTTGTGATTGAAAATTTTATTCAGTTAACAGGGATATACAATTAAGAGATATTCAGTTAAGTGGGTTCCACTGTACTTTGTAAATGTCTGTCAATCTCAATGGGATCAGCTTAGTTTTCAACATAGGCTAATACATGAAGTCTTGGATATGCAACGAGGAAATTAGTGTGAACAACCCCCACTCATACTAATTTGTAAATTTATTTAGCAGAAAAATAATGAATGTAGCCTTGCATTTGTAACATTGACCCATTTTCAGTGTGGAAAACATTTTGATCCAGCATGAATATCTATGTGGGGCCTCACATTTTTTGATTCACTCGCATATTAACTGCGAGTTTGACCTTCAAAAGCTCAATCCATAAAGTGGATGAAGTGTTCTACAGGGCTAGCTGGCTGGCTATGTTTTATCAATATGACATTTTCTGACATCAGAAACCTGCAGACTAAAGACTATTGCAGTCTTCATACCATGACAAACAACTATATGTGTAAGCCTCAGCGCACTGAACCAATGTGCACAATGTGTGGTGGTCATGTGAACAAGTGTGATGGTTTCTCAAGTCAGAGGTCCTGGGATCAGTTCTCAGTTGGGAAAGATTTCGAGTTGTTCAAATCTGTTTCGGTACATCCATTGTGGAACTAATGCAGTCAAAGCATGGGATCATAAATCATTAAATTGACTGGGTTCCCGTGGCTCCTTGGAGGTCTAGGAATCTGAGGTGGGAGTCTTTTTATGGTTCGGTTAAAATTTTTGGCAAAATAATTTTTTTCTTCTGCTCAGTTTGTAAACTTTATGGGAGGATGAGGCCGATTCATTCATTAAATAAAGGGTTAAAGTGGACAGCTTTGGCAGTTTGATAAACTTTACTTTATACTTCTGTTTTTGGTCTTAATATAGCCATAGATACTGAAAGTGATCTTAAACACAAATAAATACCACTAAATATAAGCCCCAGTAAATAAATGAATGTGGGGAAGTCTAAATGTAAATTACTAATATCTGTTTTAAGGTAATAGGTGAAAGAAATTAAAGACTTCTCAGCTCACCTGTTGTAATTACGGTTTAACTGCACAATTAGAAAGTCTACAAAATATTGACAACATGTGGACAAGGAAAAGGCAAAAATATTCTTACGATAGGAAAAACATTTTATTACATGCCTGTTCTTTGAAATCCCCATCTAGAGCAACATTAAACCACGTGGAAAATGAAAAACTGTTCCGCACACGTGCAGAATGGAAATCGTTGACAGACTATTTTTAAATAGAAGCGAAATTTCATTGGAATTTTCTACAAATTGTGCACCGCTATTACAATTTGAATCGCTAGCCATAGCTAAAAGTCCTCACCTGAGTTCCCATGTGTTCTATGTGCCATTTGGCACATAGAACACATTGGAACTCAGGGGGCGAAATGGTAACACAGGTTTCCTTTGCAAATTTGGTAGGAGGATAAAATGTGTTCTTTTTGTTGAAAGTTGTCCAATGAATTGCTGAGTGTCCTTCCAATAATTGTTTTTATAGATGGGAATGCATGTAATAAACACCGAATGGCACCGCATGTGAATGGGTTAATCGATAAGGCACTTGTGCCATCGCGGAAGGATATAACTCATGGCCTCTCATTTTATCCTTCTGTGCTGGCACTTGCCATAGCGATTAACCTATTCACACGCATGTGTCGTTCTGTGTATGAAGTTTTGTAAAACTCCTCTCAACCAGTCATATGCAAATAAATCGGATATCCTTGGAAGTAAATTAAATCAGGGTTCCCACTCCAATGAAAAATCCTTGAATTTTGGCCCCTTCCTTGAAAATTACTTGAAATTGTTTCAATCCTTGAGAAGTACTTGATTTTACCCCACCTCCCCTAACTTGTAGAGTGCTGGAAGCCCATATTTGGGCTTTATTCTGAAGTGTCGGTACCACAACTTGGATTCATATTCAGTGGATGTTCTACATATCACCTTTGAAGTTTAATTATTTAGTCTGTTAGAATTTGTCTTGTTACAATTTATGGGAGAGTGCCTATTGGCACTCTCCCATAAACTGTAACAAGGCAAAGATATGTGAACAAATTTTGATTCTCTACAAAGGGTTAGGGCTTCACCAAATGAGTCAGCAGCATCCACCCACATAATATACAAACTGTGCAGTTAAATGAAAGTGTCAATGACACTGTAGCTTAACTTGTGTGTTGTGTTTGATGAAAAGGATAATGTTCAATGTTTATGAAACGATTATGAAATAAGACAAGAATTGTGATAATTGGGAATATGTTCATTTCTGTTCCCTGTGTTCTATGTTTATGATAAAAATAATATGAGGTGTACACTGTACTAAAGAGCTGAGGGGTGGGTTAATATGACCTCACAGTTAATGTATGTGGCCCTCACAGTTAACGTATATCAACAAAAGTTACCAAGTTACAGTGAAATTATTCCAAAACGAGTCATCCTATCAAGTTACGTTAAAATCTCCTCATAAATATGGCCTGTAGACTGTGCTAAAGGTTTTCAGGCTTCGGGCCCCTGTAGCCGTCAGTTTCCCCAATTGCGTCCAAAGGGGACGTTCTCATCTAGACATTATATGAAGTCAATTTACCAAGTTACAATGAAATCCCTTAATAAATATGACCTGTAGACTGTGCTAAAGGTTTTTGGGCTTTGGGCTCTGGCAGCCATCATGGTTGAATGATCGTAACCAAAAGGGGACATTCTCATCTAGACACTATTTGGAGTCATCCTACCAAGTTACAATGAAATCCCTTCATAATTATGACCTGCAGACTGTTCTAAAGGTTTTCGGGCTTTGGGCCCCTGAAGCCGTCACAGTTGCCCAATCGTGTCCAAAAGGGGACGTTCTCATCTAGACATTATATGAAGTCAACCTACCAAGTTACAATGAAATCCCTTCATAAATATGACCTGTAGACTGTGCTAAAGTTTTTCGGGCTTCGGGCTCGGGCAGCCATCATGGTTGAATGATCGCAACCAAAGGGGACAATCTCATCTGGGCATCATCTGGAGTGATCCTGCGAAGTTACAATGAAATCCCTTCATAAATATGACCTGTAGACTGTACTCAAGGTTTTGGGGCTTCGGGCACTTGTAGCCATCAAAGCTGACCAATCATGACCAAAAGGGGATGTCATCATCTAGGCATTATATGGAGTCAACCTTACAGGTTACAATGAAATCCTTCTATACATATAACCTTTTGCCTATGCTAAAGGTTTTTGCGCTCGGGCACCCATCAAGGCTGAATGATCACGGCCAAAATGGGACGTTCTCATCTAGACATTATTTGGAGTCATCCTACCAAGTTACAATGAAATCCCTTCATAAATATGACCTGTAGACAGTGCAAAAGGTTTTCGTGCTTCGGGCACCTTTAGCCGTCAAAGTTGCCCAATCATGTCCAAAAGGGGACGTTCTCATCTAGACATTATATGAAGTTAACCTACCAAGTTACAATGAAATTCCTTCATAAATATGACCTGTAGACTGTGCTAAAGGTTTTCGGGCTCGGGCAGCCATCATGGTTGAATGATCGCAACCAAAGGGGACAATCTCATCTGGGCATTATGTGGAGTGATCCTGCGAAGTTACAATGAAATCCCTTCATAAATATGACCTGCAGACTGTGCTCAAGGTTTTTGGGCTTCGGGCACCTGTAGCCATCACAGTTGACGAATCATGACCAAAAGGGGATGTCATCATCTAGGCATTATATGGAGTCAACCTAACAGGTTACAATGAAATCCTTCTATAAATATAACCTTTTGCCTATGCTAAAGGTTTTGGGCTCGGGCACCCATCAAGGCTGAATGATCACGACCAAAATGGGACGGTCTCATCTAGACATTATTTGGAGTCATCCTACCAAGTTACAATGAAATCCCTTCATAAATATGACCTGTAGACCGTGCAAAAGGTTTTCGGGATTCGGGCACCTTTAGCCGTCAAAGTTGCCCAATCATATCCAAAAGGGGACGTTCTCATCTAGACATTATATGAAGTCAACCTACCAAGTTACAATGGAATCCCTTCATAAATATGACCTGTAGACTGTGCTTAAGGTTTTCGGGCTTCGGGCTCGGGCAGCCATCATGGTTGAATGATCGCAACCAAAGGGGACAATCTCATCTGGGCATCATCTGGAGTGATCCTGCGAAGTTACAATGAAATCCCTTCATAAATATGACCTGTAGACTGTGCTCAAGGTTTTTGGGCTTCGGGCACCTGTAGCCATCACAGTTGACCAATCACGACCAGAAGGGGATGTCATCATCTAGGCATTATATGGAGTCAACCTTACAGGTTACAATGAAATCCTTCTATAAATATAACCTTTTGCCTATGCTAAAGGTTTTTGGGCTCGGGCACCCATCAAGGCTGAATGATCATGACCAAAATGGGACGTTCTCGTCTAGACATTATTTGGAGTCATCCTACCAAGTTACAATGAAATCCCCTCATAAATATGACCTGTAGACTGTGCTAAAGGTTTTCGGGCTTCGGACACCTTTAGCCATCACAGTAGCCCAATCATGTCCAAAATGGTCCGTTCTCATCTAGACATTATATGAAGTTAACCTACCAAGTTACAATGAAATCCCTTCATAAATATGACCTGTAGACTGTGCTAAAGGTTTTCGGGCTTCGGGCTCGGGCAACCATCATGGCTGAATGATCGCAACCATAGGGGACAATCTCATCTGGGCATCATCTGGAGTGATCCTAAGAAGTTACAATGAAATCCCTTCATAAATATGACCTGTAGACTGTGCTCAAGTTTTTTGGGCTTCGGGCACTAGTAGCCATTACAACTGACCAATCATGAACAAAAGGGGATGTCATCATCTAGGCATTACATGGAGTCAACCTAACAGGTTACAATGAAATCCTTCCATAAATATGACCTTTTGCCTGTGCTAAAGGTTTTTGGGCTCGGGCACCCATCAAGGCTGCATGATCGCAATCAAAATGGGACGTTCTCATCTAGACATTATTTGGAGTCATCCTACCAAGTTACAATGAAATCCCTTCATAAATATGACCTCTAGACTGTGCTAAAGGTTTTCGGGCTTTGGGCCCCTGTAGCCCTCACAGTTGCCCAATCATGCCCAAAAGGTGACTTTCTCATCTAGTATGATCAATGTATGAAGTCAACCCACCAAGTTACAATGAAATTCCTCAATAAATATGACCTGTAGACTGTGGTAAAGGTTTTCGGGTTTTGGGCTCGGGCAGTCGTCACGGTTGGCAGATCATGCCCAAATGGGGAAATTCTCACCTAGACATCATAAGGTGTCATCCTACCAAGTTACAATGAAATCCCTCCACATTAAACATGACCTGCAGACTGTGCTAAAAGTTTTTGGGTTTCGGGCTTGGGCAGCCATCACGGTTGATAGATCATGCCCAAAAGGGGACGTTCTCATCTAGGCATTATACAGAGGCATCCTGCCAAGTTACAATGAAATCCCTTCATAAATACGACCTGTAGACTGTGCTAATGGTTTTCGGGTTTTGAGCTCGGGCAGCCATACCGGTTACCCGATTGCGACCAAAAGGGGACGTTCTCATCTAGACATGACCCCAAACCTGCATATGAAATTTCGTGACGATCAGACAAGAACTGCGGGGTGTAGCCCATGTTAAAGGAAAATGTGAACAGACGTCACAGACTCACAGACTTCCGAACGCATGATGGCAATAGCTTATCTTGACTATGTCAAGTTAAGCTAAAAAAACAAGAGAAACTTGGTAACTTTTGTTGATATACGTTAACTGTGAGGGCCACATACATTAACTGTGAGGTCATATTAACCCACCCCTCAGCTCTTTAGTACAGTGTACACCTCATATTATTTTTATCATAAACATAGCACACAGGGAACAGAAATGAACATATTCCCAATTATCACAATTCTTGTCTTATTTCATAATCGTTTCATCTTATACAGAACACAATTTAAACAGAATCCAAGAATGAGTCTACATTAAGCAGCCATCTCCATAGGCTACACGGTCAATCCTTGAGTCCCTCAGGAGTGACAAAAATAATCTGGGCATCATGCCTTTTCTTCAGTTGATCATAAGTAAAATGTAGAGCTCCCCTATGAAGCCCCTTGATACAACCTATGTGGATTAATCTTAGTACCTCTGGAGGGTACTGAATACAAAATTTTTAATTCTTCAGCAAAATGGCCAATTCCGGCTCCCATAGAGAGCCCAAATATTAACCCAGGCTCTTGATTTGAACACAGTTAAATCTGACTTCCCTAGAGATGTTGTGTACCGAATATGAAAGCATTCTGACTGTTGGATCTGAAGAAGAGAAATTGTAAAGAAATTTCTTCGAATTGCACTAAGTTCAAACTTGGGCTACCATAGCGAGCCCAAATATTAACCTATGGATCCGATTTGAACAAACTTGAATCTGACCCCCCTAGAGATGTTGTATACCAAATGTGAAAGCATTCTTTGCTTTCTGACAAGTGAATCTGAAGAAGATTTTTGAAGAAATTCCCTCATAATGTACTAAGTTAAATTTCATGTTCCCATATGGAGCCCAAATATTAACCTAGGCACTCGAATTGAACAACCTGGAATCTGACCCCACTAGAGATGTTGTATACCAAATATAAAAGCATTCCGACTGGTGGATCTGAAGAAGATTTTTAAAGAAATTTCCTCATATTGCACTAAGTAAAAATTTGGGCTACCACAGTGAGCCCAAATATATACCTAGGGATCTGATTTGAACAAACTTGAATCTGAGCCCCATAGAGATGATGCATACCAAATATCAAAGCATTTTGACTGATGGATCTGAAGAAGAAGATTTTTTTAAATTACCCTCCACACAAAGATAAAATTTGGGCTTAAAAGATTCTGACTGGTGGTTCTGAAGAAGATTTTTGAAGAATATTCCCCATATTACCCTATGTTAAAACTTCGGGCTCCTGTAGAGAGCCCAAATATGAACCAATGAGCTTTATTTCAACAAACTTTAATCTGACCCGCCCCTCCCCCCCCCCCCCCTCCCCCCCTATGAATGCTGTATACCAAATATCAAAAGATTCTGGTGATTGGTTCTGGAGAAAAGATTTTAAAAAAATTTTGCAAATATGCTGACTCAGCATTTTTTCGATGCCCATTACAGAACACCCTAACATAACCGATGGCAATTTTTTTTACCATTCAATTCTACTGGTCATAAGGATACTTCATACCAAATAAAAGCTCTCTGTTCCGTGGGGTTTGGGAAATATGGGCGTTTCAAAATATTTCTATTTTTAGCTCCCAGGGTTCCAATGGGGATGCGTGAAATTTTTTTTTTTGCATGGGTCAAGTACTTATGACCCAATACTACCACAAACCAAATTTGATTCATACCGGACCATCGGTTCAGAAAATAGAAATTTTGGGCGGGGCCAAAAATCTTACCCCTCCTATTACAAAGCCAAATATTACTTCACGAACTTCGTTTGAACAAACTTGATTCTACACCTCATATGGAAGCTCCATAGCAAATATCAAGTCATTGCACACACTGGTTCTTGAGAAGATTTTAAAAATATTTTGGAGCATTTTCCCCCACTCCCTCCCTATGGGGCTGGGCATGCTGAGTTGAACAAAAATGAAATGCCCCTTTGGGACCATCACTCACACAAACTTTCACTTGAATTGGCCCAGTGGCTTTGGAGGAGAAGAGCAAAACATGGTGTTGACGGACGACGGACAGAGAGCGATGAGATTAGCTCAGCTTGACTTTGTCAAGATGAGCTAAAAACATTTTCCAGAACCACTGATCAGATATTTGGAAAACAACATCCATAGGTCAGATACAAGTGTGTTCAAATTAAACCACTCGGTCAATATTTGAGGGTCAATACAGGAGCCTGAATATTAACTTAGGGCAATATTGGGAATAAGCTTTGAAAATCTTCTTCTTCAGATCCACCAGCCCAATTCTTTCGATATTTGGTATAAAACATCGCTAGGGGGGATCAGATTCAAGTTTGTTCAAACTGGGTCCCAGGTTTGATATTTGGGCTCACTATTGGAGCCCCAAGTTTAACTTAGTGCGATATCAGAAAATTTCTTAAAAAATCTTCAGATTCACCAGTCAGAATGCTTTCATATTTGGTGTGACATCTCTGGGAGTGTCAGATTCAAGTTTGTTCAAATCGAGTCCCTGGGTTAATATTTAGGCTCCCTATGGGTGCAACATGGGGAATAATCTTAAAAAATCTGCTTCCGATCCACCAGTCAGATTCTTTTGATATTTGGTATACAACATCTCAAGGGGTGGGGAGGGGGAGGAAGGGTAGTTCAGATTCAGTTTTGTTCAAATTGGGTCCCTGGGTTAATATTTGGGCTCTTTATTGGAGCCCAAAGTTTAATTTAGTACAATATGAGGAAATTTCTTTAAAAAATCTTTTTTTTCAGATCCACCAGTCAGAATACAAGTTTGTTCAAATTGAGTCCATGGCTTAATATGTGGGCCCTCCATGGGTGCCCAGAGTTTAACTTAGTGCATTATTATTATTTCAAAAACTGCATGGACGAGAATGTTTTTTGGTATGCAGCTTCCTAAGGTCCAGTGGAATCAGATGGACCAAAAAAATTGCTATCGGTTTTGTCATGGGTGCCATATGGGGATGTCCATCTTTCTTGTACTACATCAATTTGAAACTTGTCTTCTTTAAAACCACTTGACCAAATTCATTCATTTATGGCACAGATCAAATCTTTGGAGTATACCCTGTCCATTTTGTTCAAATGAAGCTGCTGCCATCTTCGGGCTGGAGTTTACTCTTTTAATTTTTTTCCCCAAAAGTTACTATGCCCCCTTGGGGTGGGGTTAATACTTCATAAGCCTAAAATGTTTTAAAAATCCTTGCCATAAGCCACTCGCAATAATGCTTAGATTTCTGGTACTGAACTTACTTTAGCAATGCGATTCACTTTTTTTCAAAGTAACTCAGTAGGTCAAAATTTGGGCTCCACTCAAAATTTCTATTTCCAGAACCAATGGGCAGATATGAACCAAATTTGTCATGTAGTATATAAAAGGGTGATAAGGGGTCATAAGTACTTCATTTATGCCCCAATTCTTTGTGTGGGGGCTCTTGCTGCCAATCACTTACTGACACACTCATCTCTTTTGACAACTTAAGGCAGGTGAACAATTTAGGCTCACCGGAGCCTCTGGTTTATCTTTGAATGCATTGCAAAATTTCCACCCCACCACAAACATTTAGTTTACTACCATAGCAGAAAATTCTACACAAGTCTCGGTTACCATAATGGTATTTTTAACCAAAACTTGATGAGAAATCTCTACTAAGGAAATTTGATTCTAGTCTGCAAAATTTCACTTTAACTGCATATTATGGCCACCAATTTTGAGGCCAGAAAGTTTGTCAAAGTTGAAAATAGGCCCTTATGGGTGACTTAAACAAAACTTTTGGAATAATTTCATTACAAATGTTGTTCAAGTCAACATGCCATGGAATTTGCTATCAAAATAAGTTTTTTGATTACTTTTACGAAGTCCACCACTAGACCATTGCACACTGTCAAAAAACTGATGACTGGAATCTAGTGTTTTAGATGAAGTTCTCATGAGGACTTGGCTTACTTTCCTTTCGGCAGCAGCATGAAAGTGTGGAACATGCTGACTATAGTACGACAAAGTGCTGTGGTTGGTTCCAGATGAACACTGACAAGGGCCACTGTGTGTACTTCGAAGGACACAATCATGTTCTAGCAGAATTTAGAATGTTGATTTCTGATCCTCTGCTGGGAAATAAACTCATGGCAATCCTGCCAGGCACTCCGGAGCCCCAACACCTAAACCACTACACCATTACACTCTGTCAAAAAATGATGGCTGGAATCAAGCTTATTAAATGAAGTTCTCATGAATACTTGGTTCCCTTTCCCCCATTTGGAACACACTGGCTGCAATACGACGAAGTGCTGTGATCGGTCTCAGGCGAAGACTGGCATGGGCTTGTGTATTTTGAAGGACACAATCATGTTTAGAAGAATTCAGATTGTTGGTTTCTGATCCCTTGCCAGGAATGGAACTCACGGCAATCCTGCCTGGCTATCAGAGGAGTCCAACACCTAAACCACTAGACCATTGCACACATCAAAAGATGATGGCTGGATCCAGCTTATTAGATGAAGTTCTCATGATTACTTGGTTCACTTTCCTTTTGGCAGCAGCATTAGTGTGGAACACGCTGGCTACAGAACAGCAGAAGTCATGTGTGTGTTTTAGAGGAGTTTATAATATTGGTTTGTTTCAGATCCCCCTTCCGGAAATTAAACTCACAACAATCCTGCCTGGAAAAGTATTTGGTAAGACCAGTTTCCACATTCAAATTAATGACCGAGTGTGAATTTGATTTAATGATGGCAGACATCAGCATCAAGGAAGTAACTGGATTGGACATGATAAAGAAATGTAAATGTATAATGGATGTTGACAAGGGAAAGCTGAAGATATAAGATAACGAATATTCCATAAAATTTGAATGATTGCCTGCATGTTTCAAAAATTACAATAGCTGAGTCAGTGAATATACCTCCCTGAAGTGAAATTACTGTTGAGGGTTGTGTTTGTGTTCCAAAAGGAATGAAGCTACTACTTGACATGGGCACAGTAAAGCCTTATAAGAGTGAGCCCACTTCTAACAAATGGTTGGCTGCTTGGTCAGTGGTTCAAGTTGAAGATCTACAAATACAGGTTATAAACCCTACAGCTGAGATGTTTCAACACAGTGTATTGTTAGTACAGCTTAGCATGGTCAATGAAGTTTTCACTACTGAGAGTCACTCAGTACAGAGAGGCACCTCACTGTTCCCATCATTTAACAGACATGCTTGGACAATCAGGCAGATTTAAATGAAGGATAGAAATCAAAAGTCTGACAATTTTAATATCCAGGAATAATTTCAATGGTCAGAAAATCAGTATCAGGTGTTTCTTTCTATGACTGTGATCAATGTGCTGCATATATAAAATGCAAGTTAAACAAATAGACACGGTCATTTTCCCAGATGACAGTCTCTATATATCTTTTCTACCTTTGAATGCCATGCAAAGTTTCCACCACACTGCAAACATTTAGTCTACTATCATAGCAGCAGTTTCGGTTGCCGTATTTTTAGCCAAAACCTGATGAGAAATCTCCACTAAGGTAATTTGATTATAGTTGCAAAATTTTACTTTAACTGCATGTTATGGCAACCTATTTTGAGGGCATAGAGTTTGTCAAAGTTGAAAATAGACCCTGATTCAAGCCTGATTATGAACAACCTGTCATTTGCAAAATGAAGTCTCCAGAGGGTGAATTTGCTGATGCTATCCCAGACAGTCGGGAAATTTATCCTCTAGGTACATCTTTGTGTTTTGGCTTGAGATCTTGCTTGATTCAGACTGAGGTTCACAGAGGGTTGTTAATCTGGTGATGGTACCCTGCTGTGCAGGGTAGCATCACCAAATTCACCCTCTGGGGGCCTCATTTTTAAGATGACAGTCTTCTTATTTTCAGGCTTGCCCTGATGGGTAAGTGACTTAAACAAAACTTTTGGAATGATGTCTTTACAAAAGATTGTTCAAGTCTATATAATTTGTTATCAAAATAATTTTTGATTACTTTTACTTTGTCATGCGCACATTCAGTGGCACAATTGGTATGTGTTTGTGGGGAGGGGTGGGTGGGTGGGTGGGTGGTGTGGGGGTAAACATCTCTTTTCCCCCACCAAAACCTTTGTTACAAATTTATCGTTCCTTCAGAGTTCCCACTAAAACGATAATCCAGCCGAGGAGAAAAGATCATGTCCTTTTGACATTTATTTTTCAGAAAATTTATAAGTCAATAAGGGGAACACCCTTCCAAAATATATGCAATAGGTCTATTGTTTTTGATAGAAATTAGCAATGTAAAACATTGCTACAAGCAGTGTTTTGATTTAAACGAGTGCTTGGATGCCATGAGACATGCAGATTTCAGAACTGCTGAGAGATTGATGGTAGCCCTCAAAAATTGCCAAATCAGCAAGCTATTTTTGAGCTCAGTGCAATGCAGTATCAGGTTTGGTTCAAATATTTTTCAAGACCCATAAAGAAACAATCATGAACCATGTATATTCCCAATCCTCCTGTGGTCATGTGGGTCGTTGTTGGGGGTGGGGGTGCATTTCCCCCAATTTATCTGGTGTTCCATTGACAATTACCTGATTTATCCAGAAGCAGACTGGGCTAGACCTGGCTAGGAAATTTTACAAAAGGGCCCCCTTGTTAGAAGCACTGATAACACGAGGCGACCATTGTTGGACTTAATGTGAGAAAGTTTTAATTTTCGGGACCGAAAACATTCCCAATTCTCACATGTGAGTCATTTGGCGATGTCCTAAGTTATGTGTGTTATAATGAGATAATCTCAATGGTATTGCCCCCACGAGGTCAATCATGGTTCAGCCCCGTGGGAGAAACTTTGAATTTCCAGATGAAAAGATGCCAAATCCTCACAACCGAGCATTTGTTGACGCTCAGGGTAGTGCATAATAATGAAAGAATTGCACTGATGCAGAACCCATGAGGCTGACCATGGTTCTTCCCCAGGGGAAAATTTTGATTTTCCCAGCAGAAAAGATACAAAACCTTTGCAACTGAGTAATTTGTTAATGCTCAGCATAGTGAATAACAATGAAAGAATTGTAGTGATACAGAACCCATGAGGCTGACCATGATTCTGGTTTTCAGGCCTGAAAAGAGGCAAACTCCTCCGTGGTATTTATCGATCACCTAAGTAGTATGTAATTTTTCAGACTGAACAGACACCCAATGCTTGTATCATAGACATTTGGTGATGCCTTGAGATCTGTGCAATAAAGAAATGATTTCACTGGCACAACAACCATAAGGCCGAGTATCGTTAAGCTCTGTGTCAGAAATTTTCATTTTCTGGATTAAAAAGATGCAAAATCTTCGTAACTGAGGCATTGTGTATGCTATGGCAGTACATAATAATGAATGAATTGCACTAATTACTATTTGGTCAGCCTCTGGGAGGAAATTCTGATATTCAGGCCTGTTCAATTTGCATTTATTGTGACATTTATTTACATTATTGCTGGACTAATGTGGACAAGAATTCAGTGTTGATTCCACCTGACAAAAGAATCCCATCATTCTCTAATCAGGTAGTCCTAATAACATATAGGGATTATCAGATCATATTCTATTTGACACATGACTGCACTGTGCAGTTTGATTGGTCCATTCCCACTACTACAGCCAATTGCAACCCTTCAGTAGGAATAATATATGCAATTTATCAATGAAAATTCTGAAACATTTTGGTGCAGAAACTTCCAAATGTTGAAATTTATTTAGTTAAATACCAACTTTAAAATATTTATTTCACCAAAAATTCTTTTCACAACCTACCTTATCACATGTGTCAAGATCGATTCAAAATGGATGTGTGCATATGTAAATATATGTATATTTTTTTGGTCTGTTAATAGCCAGGCAAGCTATTAAACAAACCTTGCATTTGGGCAATCGCCAACTCATCCATGCCACGACAGGTGGGTCTGTGAAACAGGTGGCTACCCTGAACCCTGCAGAGATGCAAATTAGGCATAGTGAACCAACTGTATTAACATTGCTGAAAACACGAATTAAGCAACCTGATGTTGTCTTGCCATAGTAAATTCAATAGAACTCAAAGAGCTCATTAATAACTATTCTGTTCTAAGGGACTGCTCAACTGACTCTGGAGATTTTCTTTTCTTTATGGTATTTAAGGATTATGAAAACATTGGATAGTAGGTACCTGCTTGAAGGAAAACTTGGAACACAGGCCTGGCTTTTTGAAAAAATTTTCAGGAGCTAAGAACCCTCCTACGGCCATTTGCTGAAGGCAATAGCTGCCAGGGCTCAGGTAAGAAATTTGTACAAAGTTGATACAAATTTTAGTGAGGAACTGATTTTCAAAACTTGCTATGAACCGATTACGAATTATTTCACCAAACATTCTGCTGATTCCTCTGCCGGATCCGATGGTTCGAATAGGACACAGAAAAATTCTGTTGGCGCCTATTATACCACTATATTTCATTGATAAATCACCAATTACGAATGTTTAATAGCACAATAAGTTTTCAGAGTATGCATGTTTGGTGCTGGGCGATATTAGCCAAAATAATATTTGCATTTTTCAGGGAAGAAGATCGTGATTAATGATATAATCACAATTTTGTTCTATTGTGAGGGTTGGGCTTATTCTGGTAAATATAGTTTTAATGTATGAATACAATGCACTCAGCTCTATTAACCAGAAATACATTGAGCATATATATTTTGTGTCTCAATTTAATAATAACTTCGATGTAAAATGTGTTTTGTGAACTTGTGTTCATGCATGGTCTTCAGGTAGGCATGGGACGTTTAACTTTTTAACTTTCCACCTTCCTTGATGTGTTTCTCCAATATTTACTTTGCAGTCAACAATGGAGAGACACATCAAGGGATATAACTGAAATGAACAATAAATTTGGTCATGACAATCATGCGACACACATGCAGCATGACAATCATCTGCCGTTGAAAAAAAGATTGTATTCAAGCTTTTTTCTCCACTTTATTCTCCCATTGTGCCGTTATGTCTGCATAATGAAAAACAGCAGACTACCAGTTGAACACACTGTATTTATTCTTTAATGTTATGTACTCAATGCAACATAGCATCATGGTTGAAGACCAGAGGACTTCGATCAGACAGAAAATGGTGCTGATCCCACACATTCTAAAGTACATTGAGCTTTGGTGTTTAATGTTTTCCCGATGGTGGAACACCTTCCTACATGAGTTTAATCCTAATTTCACCATTTCAGACTGATTTATGTTGCTATCATACTACTATCGTAAGGTCAACAGGAAGGTGGTGGAGTGACTGTGTGTCAAGACTGTCTCATCAGAATATATGCGCGAGTGATATTTTTGCCAGCATAGAGTAAATTTTGCACAGGAGATAAAATCACCCACTTCATATTTCCAGGCCTGTAAATGCCAGCCAGGGGCTGTTTTAGCAGTAGGTGTCAGAATGAGTTGTTGGGTTAAGTAAACCCTAAAGTAGTTTTATATGACGAGAGACTGTTGGGGCAACAGAATAAGTTATTAGATTAAGTGAAGCAAATGGTGGGAAGGCTTTGAGAGCCATAGATGCAGTTTGTTGGGTCCATATAATGCAGCAGTAAAGTTAGCTGGAGGGAGCTATCAAGATCTTGTAGGTTTGACCCAAACTAGGAGCTTGGAGTGGCCTGAATGGAAGCCAGGTAAATATCATGCATGAACATGGTATGTTTCAATGGTTGACGGAGAATGATTGATTTTGAATTAATACTCTGAAGTGTACCCAAAAATGCATGGTAGGGTGACAATATAGTGTTAATAGTGCTACAGAAAATAAAGTACATGTCAGAGGAGTTGGCGGACAGTGATAGTTAGTGAAATAGAAGAACAATTAACATCAAAAGTGGAAGCTGCTATGGCAGTCGTCTACCTTGCTACTTTGAAGGAAGGAATACACAACACGTGGAGCAGAGCTACGACACAAGACAATATCAACTAGAGAATGCTGGGGACCCAAAAGAGAATTTGAACATTCAGGCGTGGGATAAATTAATGGTGATTTGTGTTGTGTATAATTATATTTTCATGGACCATTCTGGTTTCACGTATGTGAGTAAATCCTGTTTTATTTTCATTAAATTATATTCAGATGATACTTTTTAATTATCTCTTTAAATATCAAGTTAGTGACACCTCCAGAGGACGTATTTATCCCAACAACACAATGAGGTGGTGAAAGGTATGTTCACTCAACAGCCGGGTGGTATTCTTTGAGTACAGTCGAGCTTTAAGGTAACCATAAATCTCTAATCTCCACCCCAACATGTTGATAACATGAACATACAACTAATTCTTTATCAACAGTTTACATTTAAATGATGGGAATCCACTTGGAATATTACTAGAATGGATACACATCAAAAAAAAGAGGCCTGTTAATAATCCATGATCGAAGCTGGTATCAGCAAAGGAAACACAACTCAGAAATTTTCTGTTATTCAGCAATTTATTTCCACTTGTCCTGTACCAAATTTGAACACCTGTATTCTTTGAGCATCTTCAGTTTATTTCATAGTGGGCCAGTTCCTTTGTGTTAATAAGACCTAACCAGGCTTTGCATTTTGTCAGGGCTGATTGGCCCAGGCCCCGAGAGCCAGGTTATCAGGGCTTTATATTCAGCCCCGACGATTTTAGTCTTAATTTTTTTAGGGCTGCCGTGACTATTCGTTTAATCAACTAACCATTGGAAGGTTATAGTCGACTATTATTTTTAACCACTGAATGAAATGAAATGGTCATTGTCATACCTAAACTCCACTCTGGATCAAGCTATTGTGAACAAAGTTGATAACCCATGTTAACTGTTGCCATTTTAATTTTTAAATCCAATAAATTTAATATCGAATTGGAATTTATTGACACAAAATTACTGAAGGAATTTCCATACTTTAAAGTGTTAGCATCATGTGACACAAAGTTGATTATGTCAATGAGGAATTCCCGGTAAACCCAAATTTTTAGATGATCCGATTGGCTTTAATGGTTACAATACAGTGTTTTTTTTCCATGACGATAGTGCTAATCTCTCCTGCTCTCCCCATCTCATCAAACTGATTGGGGCAAAAACAACCATCCATCCATTTCGTTTATCATCTCATGAAAAAAAATACACTGACAAAAAATATAGGTCGCCATGTGAATTTTGCCTTCAAATTTGGAGCTTTCTGTACTCCCGTCCAGTTTCGCACTGAATGAAATATTAATCTTCTCTCACACATTTCAGAAGACAATAGTCACCAATATTTTATATCTTTTACAAAACGTGCACTTTAAAATTTTATTCACACTTACAAGCTCAGTTCATTTTCCACCAACTGGATAATTCCAGGAACTTTTATCCATCCATTAAAGGTTGGGGTGCAAACTGCTAGAGGCGCTGTTTGCACGAAAACACTGTATTGTAACCTAAACTTTCTACAAAGTCGATAAAAATATATGTAATTATGGGTTTATAAAGAAACAAGGTGAAAACAAAGGTACCCAAGAAGTTTCGTGAAGATCAGTTCACAAATATGAGCTGTGTAGAAGTTGTGACAAAAAACTGATTGAACCTAATTTCGGTACAAAATGGCCACTGGCAGCCATCTTGATTTTTGGACCGCACCCAGAAACACTTGTTCTTGTCCCAAGGTGATAACAAAGGTACCCAAGAAGTTTTGTGAAGATCGGTTCATAAATACAGCCTCTAGCCCGAGCCGTATTGACATGTGCACTTACAGTGTATAAGTAGCACTGAATAAATCAAAGTTCATCTAATTTGCATAATTTCTGCACGAGAAAAAAACCCGTACTATATGTGATGTATTCCATGTTACTAAACATTCATACAAAAATTTATTCAAATCAGAACTTTCATACAGAAGTTCTGTACAAAAGACTGATTGCACTAATTTTGGTACAAAATGGCTGCTGGTGGCCATCTTGAATATTGGACCACACCCAAAAACACTCGTTCTCATCCCACGGTGATAACAAAGGTACCCAAGAAGTTTCGTAAAGATCGGTTCATAAATACGGCCTCTAGCCTGAGCCGTATAGAAGTTGTGTACAAAAAACAGATTAGACCTAATTTCGGTACAAAATGGCCACTGGCAGCCATCTTGAATTTTGGACCGCACCCAGAAACACTTGTTCTCGTCCCAAGGTGATAACAAAGGTACCCAAGACGTTTCGTGAAGATCGGTTCATAAATACAGACTCTAGCCTGAGCCGTATTGACATGTGTACTCACTGTGTGTAAGTAGCACTGAAAAAATCAAAGTTCATCTAATTTGCATAATTTTTGCACGAGAAAAAAACCCGTATTATATGTGATGTATCCCATGGTACTAAACATTCACACAAAAAATTATTCAAATCAGCGCTTTCATATGGAAGTTCTGTGCAAAAATCTGATTGCACCAAATTTTGTACAAAATGGCTGCCATCGGCCATCTTGAATTTCGGACCGGACCCCAAAACACTCGTTCTCGTCCCACGGTGATAACAAAGGTACGCAAGGAGTTTCGTAAAGATCGGTTCATCAATACGGCCTCTAGCCCGAGCCGTATTGGCATTTACATTTACAGTGCTGAAAGTAACACCAAAAAACATCAAAGTTAGTCTAATTTGCATAATTTACACACGAGAAAAAAACCCGTATCATATGTGATGTATCCCATGGTACTAAACATTCATACAAAAAATTATTCAAATCAGAGCTTTCATATGGAAGTTCTGTACAAAAAACAGATTTCTGCATCGTCGGTACAAAATGGTGGCTGGCAGCCATCTTGAATTTCGGACCGCACCCAAAAACACTCGTTCTCGTCCCACAGTCATAACAAAGGTACCCAAGAAGTTTCGTAAAGATCGGTTCATAAATACGGCCTCTAGCCCAAGCCATATCCAATTGTTGACGGACAGACGGGCCATGGCATAAGCTCAAATTTGGCTTCGCCAAAGTTGAGCTAAAAATACTAATATATTAAATATCTTTTTTTTCAAATTTCAATGCCCTTTGCCTGATCTATCAGCATTACAATTAACCCACCCTGATTGGCTGAGTGAAAAAAAATATCATGTGTCACTTTTTACATTTTTCCCATAAACTGATTCCAAACAACAAGTTTAATGAATTTCTTGTCCTCAAATGTCATCATTTTGCATTAGTATACCAACAGAGTAGCTGTATAAACTATCAAAGTCAAAAAGTTATTCTCAGAGTAATGAAAGCCAAAAACATTGACCCTTCCTTTATTCTCAAAATAAAAATGAAAAAAAATGTACTTTTGTTTCATAAAGAAGGTGTTTGGATAAAGTACAATTTACAGTAGAAGTACACCATATGACAGAAGCACACTCCAACATGAGATAATCATATGACCTGAATGAAGAAAGAAACAAATGAACAAGCAGTGCTGTCTATATGACCCCTACCCCTGCAACCAGTTTAGCAGAAAAGCCTACATCCAACCTTTTTGAGTCCATACACTTCAATTCTAGTGTCAAAATCCCCCAAATGTTTTCCACATATACAGTGCACAGAGTTAACAAGATACTTGAAAAATTAATAGATCATACATTTGGGTGATACAGACACTGCCAAAATGATATGAAAGTGGAAATTTCCCCTGGTTTTGTACTGAGACCAGATAAAGAACTGGTAAGCTCTCTGCACTTAGGCTGAGCCTGAATGTTATAAAAAAATGAAAGTGTCAATGACACTGTAGCTCAACTTGTCAAGACATATACATGTATAGTATGTAACACAGCAATGACAAACATCTAGATAATGACCTGATAACAAAGGTACATATAAAGTATTGTAATGGTCTGTACATAAATACTGGCCGCAGCCTGTAACAAATGTATAGGTAAAGTATTGTAAAGGTGGGTGACAGTCAGATGCTAAACTAGACAAGAGGCCCCAGGGGGCCTGAGGGCGCTCACCTGACATGGTAGCCTAAATATCAACCCAGAGAATTGATTTCCACAAGTTGCATCTGCTCCTCCTAAGAAAAGCTGAAACCAAATATCCAAATATTCTGACCAGTGGATCTAAAAAAAGATTTTTAAAGAATATTCCTCATACTGAACTAAGTCATAATTCGGGCTCCCACAGGGAGCCCATATATGAACCCAGGGACTTGGCTTTAACAAACCTGAATCTCACACCCCTAAGGATTCTGCACACCAAATATCAAAACATTCCGACTGCTGGATCTGAAGAAGAAGATTTTTAAAGAAAATTCCTCATTTTGAACCAAGTTACAATTCGAGCTCCCACAATCAGCCCAAATATGGAACTAGGGACATGGCTTGAACAAACTTGAATCTTACCCCCCTAAGGATGCTGCATAAAAAATATCAAAAGCATTCATCTGCTGGATCTAAAGATTTTTAAAGAAAATTCCTCATTTTGAACTAAGTTGTCATTCAGGCTCCCATAGTGAGCCCAAATATGAACCACTTGGCTTGAACAAACTTGAATCTCAGCCCCCAAGGTTGCTCCATGCCAAATATCAAAACATTCCAACTGCTGAATCTGAAGAAGAAGATTTTTAAAGAAAAATTCCTCATATTGACTAAGTTATAATTTGGGCTCCCACAGGGAGCCCACATATGGACCCATGGACTTGGCTTTAACACACTTGAATCCCCCCCTCCCCCCAAGGATGCTACTCACCACATATCAAACCATTCGGACTGCTGGATCTGAAGAAGAAGATTTTTTAAGAAAATTCCTCATTTCGAACAAAGTTACAATTCAAGCTCCCACAGTGAGCCCAAATATGGACCTAGGGACAGGGCTTGAACAAACTTGAATCTCACCCCCCTAAGGATGCTGCATACCAAATATCACAAGATTCTGCCTGCTGGATCTTGAGAAGGAGATTTTCAAAGAAATTTGCCTGAAATGCACTAAGTTCGAATTTGGGCTTCTATCGTGAGCCCAAATATGAATCCAGGTGGCTGATTTGAACAAACTGGAATCAGATCCACCCCACAATGTTGCATACCAAATATCAAAAGATTCTGCCTGCAGGATCTGGAGAAGAAGATTTTTGAAGAAATTTGCCTGAAATGCACTAAGTTCAAATTCGAGCTTCTATAGTGAGCCCAAATATGAATCTAGGGAGCCGATTTGAACAAAATAGAATCAGATCCACCCCACAATGTTGCATACCAAATATCAAAAGATTCTGCCTGCTGGATCTGGAGAAGAAGATTTTTTAAGAAATTTGCCTGAAAAGCACTAAGTTCAAATTTGGGCTCCTATACTGAGCCCAAATATAAACCCAGGGAGCCAATTTGAACAAACTTGAATCAGATCCACCCCACAATGTTGCATACCCAATATCAAAAGATTCTGCCTGCTGGATCTTGAGAAGAAGATTTTCAAAGAAATTTGCCTGAAATGCACTAAGTTCAAATTTGGGCTCCTATACTGAGCCCAAATATAAACCCAAGGGGCCGATTTGAACAAACTTGAATCAGATCCACCCCACAATGTTGCATACCAAATATCAAAAGATTCTGCCTGCTGGATCTGGAGAAGAAGATTTTCAAAGAAATTTACCTGAAATGCAGTAAGTTCAAATTTGGGCTCCTATACTGAGCCCAAATATAAACCCAGGGGGCCAATTTGAACAAACTTGAATCAGATCCACCCCACAATGTTGCATACCAAATATCAAAAGATTCTGCCTGCTGCATCTGGAGAAGAAGATTTTTTAAGAAATTTGCCTGAAATGCACTAAGTTCGAAATCGGGCTCCTATACTGAGCCCAAATATGAACCCAGGGGGCCGATTTGAACAAACTTGAATCAGATCCACCCTCCAATGTTGCATACCAAATATCAAAAGATTCTGCCTGCTGGATCTGGAGAAGAAGATTTTTTAATGTTTTTCCCATTGCCTACAGTGTTAAAAAGTGCTGACTCAGCATTTTTTCAAAGTCCCGAAACTGTACCCTATGATAAAACCGATGGCAATTTTTTTTTACCAGTTCTTTCTGTTGGTCCTAAGGAAGCTTCACACCAAATAAAAATTCTCGGTGCCGTGCAGTTTTGGAGATATGGGCGTTTTAATTTTTTTCTATTTTTAGCTCCTGCGGTTCCCACGGGGCTACAGGAAAAAAAATTTCTGCATAAATTAGGTACTTATGACCCAATAAGCCCTCACATAAAATTTGGTTCAAATTGGCCTCTCGGTTTAAAAAATAGAAATTTGGGGTGGGGCCAAAATTTTTGCTCCTCCCATAACATCGCCAAGTATAGACCTACAAACTTCTCTTGAACAAACTTGAGTCTACACCTCAAAAGGAAGCTGCATACCAAATATCAAGTCTCTGCTATTGCTGGTTCTTGAGAAGAAGATTTTTTAAGAATTGGAGTATTTTTGCCCCACCCCTCTGCGCAATATGAGCCGAAACCTAATTTGCCCAAAAATCAAAATGCCGCTATATAACCCCTACTCACATGAAATTTCATTAACATGCGGCCAGTGGTTTGGAAGAAAAAGACCCAAACACCACCTTCACGCCGGATGACGGATGACGGACGACGGACGAAAAGTGATCAGAAAAGCTCACCCTGACTTTCAGTCAGGTGAGCTAAAAAGAAATCTTTGAGTCCCAGAGTGGGTCTGACTGAACCCCAAAATATTTGTTCTCATACCACAGTGATAACAAAGGCACCCCAAAACACACTCATGCCTGTCCCAAGGTGAAAACAAAGGTACCCAAGAAGTTTCGTGAAGATCAGTTCATAAATACGAGCTGTATAGAAGTTGTGACAAAAAACTGATTGGACCTAATTTCGGTACAAAATGGCCACTGGAAGCCATCTTGAATTTTGGACCGCACTCAGAAACACTCGTTCTTGTCCCAAGGTGATAACAAAGGTACCCAAGAAGTTTCGTGAAGATCGGTTGATAAATACAGCCTCTAGCCCGAGCCGTATAGACATGTGCACTTACAGTGTATAAGTAGCACTAAATAAATAAAAATTCATCTAATTTGCATAATTTCTGCACGAGAAAAAAACTCGTACTTTATGTGATGTATTCCATGTTACTAAACATTCACACAAAAATTTATTCAAATCAGAACTTTCATACAGAAGTTCTGTACAAAAGACTGATTGCACTAATTTTGGTACAAACTGGCTGCTGGTGGCCATCTTGAATTTTGGACCACACCCCAAAACACTCGTTCTCATCCCACGGTGATAACAAAGGTACCCAAGAAGTTTCGTAAAGATCGGTTCATAAAAACGGCCTCTAGCCGGAGCCGTATAGAAGTTGTGTACAAAAAACTGATTAGACCTAATTTCGGTACAAAATGGCCACTGGAAGCCATCTTGAATTTCGGATCGCACTCAGAAACACTCGTTCTCATCCTAAGGTGATAACAGAGGTACCCAAGAAGCTTTGTGAAGATCGGTTGATAAATACGGCCTCTAGCCCGAGCCGTATTGACATGTGTACTTACTGTGTGTAAGTAGCACTGAAAAAAATCAAAGTTCATCTAATTTGCATAATTTCTGCACGAGAAAAAACCCTGTATTATATGTGATGTATCCCATGGTACTAAACATTCATACAAAAAATTATTCAAATCAGAGCTTTCATGTGGAAGTTCTGGGCAAAAATCTGATTGCCCCTAATTTTGAACAAAATGGCTGCCAGTGGCCATCTTGAATTTCGGACCGGACCCAAAAACAATCGTTCTCATCCCACGGTGATAACAAAGGTACCCAAGAAGTTTCGTAAAGATCGGTTCATAAATGCAGCCTCTAGCCCGAGCCGTATTGGCATTTGCACTGACAGTGCTGAAAGTAACACTAAATAAATCAAAGTAAGTCTAATTTGCATAATTTAAGCACAAGAAAAAAACCTGTATGATATGTGATGTATCTCATGGTACTAAACATTCATACAAAAAATTATTCAAATCAGAGCCTTCATATGGAAGTTCTGTACAAAAAACAGATTTCTGCATCATCGTCCTCCTCATCAAGCTGATTTGGGCAAAAACAACCATCTATCCATTTAGTTTATCATCTCATGAAAAAAATATAGGTCGCCATGTGAATTTTGCCTTTAAATTTGGAGCTTCCTGTACTCCCATCCAGTTTCACACTGAATGAAATAGACATATTTTTACCTACCCCCACCCAATTTTAATCTTCTCTCACACATTTCAGAAGACAATAGTCACCAATATTTTATATCTTTTCCAAAACATGCACTTTAAAATTTTATTCACACTAACAAGCTCAGATCATTTTCCACCAATCAGATAATTCCAGGAACTTTTATCCTCCATTAAAGGTTGTGTGCAAACCAGTAGAGGCACTGTTTGCACTAAAACACTGTATTGTAACCTAATAAACACCCATGCTATATTCCTGGAAATTTTCATCAAGCGAGAGTTTCTGGATCCCCAAAATGATCCAAAAGAAAACTTCACAGTCCAGACTGTGCTTTGATTTTCACTTCTGTTGTCAGGATTTTGAACTGCATTTACCTGTACCTCGCTAAATATTTCCACTGTATATTACACTTAAAAATTAGATATTTTGTGGTGAGAAATTGTAGTTTGAATAATGCCTATCATGTACCTACACAAAGCCTGCATGTAAGTTGCCTAACTTGTCACACTAAGTAACACAGGCATCAACATGATTAACTTTGAGTATCTTGTCCATTTTCACACAGAAATTGCACTGACCCAGCTCTGATAAACAAACTGACTCAAAGATGGTCCCATTGTCCCAAGTGTTTTTTTTCCAAATAACTTATATTATCATTGTGTATTTGCTTTTTTTTAGGCCCCAACCTCTGGACAAAATGCAAAGCCTGCCGAACAGTTGTCCCAATTTCGTAAGAAGCATTTGTGATTCTCATAAACTCCTGCAAGAATCTCGGAATCAATTTCAGTTCTTAAATAAATTAGAAATTGAGAGTTCTGTCATACCCATATGCATGCAACCAATATATATTCCATGGTCAATAACAAACCTCATATTTATGTATATTTAGTTGCTTTTAACCCTTAAGGGCCAAGTTCATATTTTGGTGAGTTTTTTATCTTACATGTACATGTAGAACACATTTTCCAACATACAATGCTATGTGATATTTATTTATTTATTTGTTGTCAGACTCCCCAACGTACTGGCTCAGGGTTAGCATTGGTTGAAGACAAGTGCACCATTGACATGCAGTATTCCTCAGTATACAGTGCCCCCACATGGGCAATCAGGACTAACCCTTTACCCAACACAGACGATATCAAAATTTATTATTTTAAATATCATTTTTTCAAATTTTTCAAAAAAGCTTGACGAGCTTGTTCCAACGAGGGGTCACATGATATGGTTTTGTTGAAATTTTCTGAAAAAATAATATTTTTTCAACTGCTGAATTTGCATATTATGCGGGCGGATGCGGCTGTTTCTTTGGGTAAAGGGTTAAGTGCCTTGCCCAAGGATACAACACAGTTACCCGTGGGGACTGAACCCTGGACCTTTCGGTTTGAAGTCCAATGCCATAATCACTGAGCCACCGTGCTCCCAGGGCTAGGTGCTCTTGCTAATGGAAGTTGCAGTACCTAGACAATGGTTTCTATTGAAGTCTTGGCTGCACAGGCAGCCATGACTTCACTAGACACCACTGCTAAGTCAAAGTGTTACCATAGTATGAGGGTGCAAAAGATGACAAGAATTCTCCATGCTTTTAAAGATGCTTTCAAAATCTATGACAAGAATGAAATGAATATTTTATGAGAAGCCAAGTTGATCAATCCAATGCTTTCATCGTGAAAATCATTGCAAGAATCACTTTTCATTCTTGCATGACATGCATGACTTTTAAACCATAAAGCAGCACAGCTTTCTCACACTCTTGCAGCCGAGTCAAATAGGCTCCACAAACCGCTTGAGCAAATGTTTTTATCTAAGTGTAAATCACTGATGAATGCCATTTATCTAAGTGTAAATCACTGATGAATACAGTAGTCAAGAATTTGGTATAAACAATGGATTTACATGATATGCAAATGCAGTTTCTTGTACACTTTTTCCCACTGTGGGTGAACTCCACTTTTCTCTCAAATATTCAGTGTCTGACACTCCATCGAGTCAACTTACATCATCTCTGTCTTTCGACCTACTCTGTTTCCATTCACTGTACTTTAAATAGTCCTGTACACCATGTGTAAAAACCTCCCTTCTCTTTTCTGATCTTTTTATCTTTTTATGATGCTTCTGCTCAGTAATTTCAGGGGAATCTGGGGAAATAATTCCACACGATACTTTGTAGTAAACTGTTGTGGTATCACTGCCAACAATTGCTAGGGTAAGCCTGAAAAAATAACAAATTCCATATTTAACTTATACAGTGGAACCCTGTTAATTGAATAGCCCTTTCATCAGGGAAAATTATTCAATTAACCCTTTACCCATTGCACAGGATGTCAAAATTTGTTTTCTCAAATTCTTCATAAAATTTCAACAAAACCATATCATGTGACCCCTCAATGAAATGAGCCTTTCCAATGAGGCATCACATGATATGGTTCTGTTGAAATTTTTGGAAATTCTTTTCTTCTGCTTAATTTGTAAATTACAGATGTAGATGCAGACAATTCTATAGGTAAAGGGTTAACAGGGATTTGGTTACATTCTAGTGGAGATGGCCAGTTATGACATTTGTGGTTCGGTTTGGGGTTTTGGGGAAAAAAACTTTGTACAGTTCAGTTTTGGTTTTTCCTAAACTCCAATGACTGCCTCCCCACACAGGTTTTCCAGCAATAGATATGTGAAGCCAAGAATGATGCATAACTCACACTTTTTTCTCACAAAAATAGTGAGATATTTCAGCAATGGTCTGGGCAACTTACTTCGAAAACTGTGGACAATCTGGTGGTATTTTGGTGATAAACAATCCATTGAAATTTTGTGATGTTATTATTACTAAAGTGCAATGACTTTTTAGCTCAACTTTGGCGTAAGTCAAATTTGAGCTTATGCTGTGGCCAGTCATCTGTCTGTTCATCAACAATTCAATACGGGTCAGGCTACAGGCCGAATTTATGAACCAATCTTTATGAAACTTCTTGCGTACCTTTGTTATCACCGTGGGACGAGAAGGAGTGTTTTTGGGTCCGGTCAGAAATTCAAATTGGCCGCTGGCAGCCATTTTATACAAAATTAGGTGGAAACAGATTTTTGCGCAGAACTTTCATATGAAAGCTCTGATTTGAATATTTTTTTGTATGAATGTTTAGTACTATGGGATACATCACATATACTACGGGTTTTTTTCTCATGCGTAAATTATGCAAAATTAGACTAACTTTGATGTATTTAGTGTTACTTTCAGCACTGTAAGTGCAAATGCCAATACGGCTCGGGCTAGAGGCCGTATTTATGAACCGATCTTTACGAAACTTCTTGGGTACCTTTGGTATCACCGTGGGACGAGAACAAGTGTTTTTGGGTCCAGTCCGAAATTCAAGATGGCAGATGGCAGCCAATTTGTTCAAAATCAGGTGCAATCAGATTTTTGCGCAGAACTTCCATATGAAAGCACTGATTTGAATAATTTTTTGTGTGAATGTTTAGTACCATGGGATACATCACATATAATACGGGTTTTTTTCTCATGCAAAAATTATGCCGATTAGATTGACTTTGATTTTTTCAGTTTACTTACACACAGTAAGTACACATGTCAATACGGCTCGGACTAGGGGCTGAATTTATGAACCGATCTTTACGAAACTTCTTGGGTACCTTTGTTATCACCGTGGGATGAGAACGAGTGTTTTGGGGTGTGATCCGAAATTCAAGAACGCCATCAGCAGCCATTTTGTACCCAAATTAGTGCAAACAGTTTTTTGTACAGAACTTCTGTATGAAAGTTCTGATTTGAATAAATTTTTGTATGAATGTTTAGTAACATGGAATACATCACATATAATACGGGGTTTTTTTTCTCATGCAGAAATTATGCAAATTAGATGAATTTTGATTTATTCAGTGCTTTTTATACACAGTAAGTGCACATGTCAATACGGCTCGGGCTAGAGGCTGTATTTATGAACCGATCTTCACTAAACTTCTTGGGTACCTTTGTTATCACCTTGGGACGAGAACGACTGTTTCTGGGTGCGGTCCAAAATTCAAGATGACTGCCAGTGGCCATTTTGTACCGAAATTAGGTCCACTCAGTTTTTTGTCAACTTCTATACAGCTCATATTTATGAACTGATCTTCATGAAACTTCTTGGGTACCTTTGTTATCACCTTGGGACAGGAACAAATGTTTTTGGGTGACTTTGTTATCACTGTGCTATGAGAACAAATATTTTGGGGTTCAGTCAGACCCACTCTGGGACTCAAAGATTTCTTTTCTAGTTTAGCATCTGACTGTCACCCACCTTTACAATACTTTACCTATACATTTGTTACAGGCTACGGTCAGTATTTATGTACAGACCATTACAATACTTTATATGTACCTTTGTTTTCAGGTCATGACCTAGATGTTTGTTATTGCTGTGTCACATACTATACATGTATATGTCTTAACAAGCTGAGCTACAGTGTCATTGACACTTTCATTCTTTAAAAACAATATCGCATTTTTTTATTTCAATAGCTTCTGAAAATTAATGCTGTTATGAATACCATCACATGATGTACTAATCTCAAGACAAATCGGACCGGGATGTTTCGTTCCTTCCCCTCCCACAAACTGGTACCTTTTGCTTTGAGACTTATTGGTCTGGGGTATGCTGTGGCAGTCGGTATTTCCTTGTCTGTTATCTGTTTCCTCATTTAAGCTGTTGAATTTTTAATGTTAATAGATATCCTGTGCAGTGGTTTGTTTGCATTAATTATTAATGCTTGTGTTAATGATTCAATAGTCCCGTGCTCAAATTTGTTGATACTGGGTTTGAAAAACACTCCCAAATTTGTGTGACAGGTTCATTTCGTACAATACTGATGCTGTGTGCCTGACACAAATATTATAGTGTTAGGGGGTTAAGATGTAAATAGAAAATATACTATAGCGGGGGAGGAATTCGTCACATACAGGTGAATTGTGCACTTGGTGATACCTTCTTGAAATTTGGCACACTGTTAGTGTAGGCTATGAGGTTCTCAAAAACGATCGGCTACAAGTTGACACCGACCGGTGGCGACCAGTAGCGGCACAATCCAAAATGGCCGCCAGCGGCTGAAGGGAACCTCCTTTTCGACGGTCTACCGACTATACATCCGATTGTAAGGGCGCGAAAGTGAACTCTGATCCACGCACGTGTTGGAAACAGACGTGGGAGATGATGTAGAATAAAACGAGATTCTCTATACGGACGCATCAATTTCTTGGAACTTGAAAAGAGCGTTGTTTCTCCGGGATCAGCGTCATTCAGGCAAACCTGAATGACGCTGATCCCGGAGAAACAACGCTCTTTATGAAGCAGTCTCTTTGCCATACAATCTCTTGTTTGGCGTAATTCCGCAAGCAATTCTGATTTGTCTGTCGAAATTAATTCGAGAACGCGATTGTTCACAAAAATCATTCACAGAATGAGTGAGAATCCTCTTCGTGTACGGACTAGTACTGACTGGGAACGTTGTTGCTTTTGCCAGCAAGACAGTTCCAAGAAATTGATGCGTCCGTATAGAGAATCTCGTTTTCATGACGCCTATAAAGCTATTGAGGAAGACATAACGCGCTTCCTAGATAATGGCGTTGAGCTTCCATATAATTTGACCATTGATTGTTTGATGAGAGAGAGTGATGAGTGTATGTCGATGTCACTGTTGACGAATAAGGCAATATATCATAAGACATGCCGTGACAGTATTCGGACTCACATCGTACAGCGCGTGCTACACAAGCGAGAGCGAAATGAGGCAGTGGCATCCTGCTCCACGCTGAGTCCTAAAAGAACACGGACAAGTTTTGAATCTGGCTGTGACAGGAAACTGCCCCAGTGTGTTTATTGTCACAAACGCGAAGGTGACAGCAGTGAGCCTATTTGCAGATCAATGTCTGATAACAATAAACTCAAAATTATGGCAAAGGAAGCCGAGAACTGGGTTGTTTTTTCTCGGGTCAATGCAGCATTTGATTCCGCTGCTAGTGATCTTTACTATCACAAAACCTGTTATTGTAAGCTTGCCAATGAAGCACGAGCGGCTAAATCTAAAAAGTCGAAGAACGCCGAACATTCCGCGTCAGGCCTGCCCTATGACCCTCTCGTTATGGCAGAGCTCATAACATTTGTTGAACACAACGATTCCGCGATGAAGCTTGTCGATCTCAAGAATCTGTACAGTCGGAGGTTGAAGCAAGTCGGTTCTGATTGGCTTAGTGAAGAAATACATTCCACTCGATTCAAAGAACATTTGTTGCAGAAATTGGGCGATGGCTGGGACGCCTTCACACAGGGTAGAGATGTGTTTATTTCAAGTAGGTTTCGAGTTGGCTCCTTGTTGTCCGAATCTTTAACTCGTATAGTGTCTGAGGAAGAGGCAAAAAAGATAGTTGATGTGGGTCTTCTTCTGCGTAAACACATACTCATATCTCAAGCTCCTTTCACGGGATCATTTTCATCTTATTGCTTGAGCGAGCCTGTACCCAACTCACTCCTGACTCTTCTTAGAGTTCTACTTGAGGGCACATGTAGTATACAGAACTTAGGCGATGATGAGACTGTTAATGCCAAGACTCGAGTGGCTTGTACTATTTCACAGATGTTGATCAGCAATTCAGCGAAACGCTCCGAACATGCACAAAATGTTCACCAGAGACGTGACAGAGAAACTCCAATGCCTCTTTATGTGGGTTTGAAGTTGCATGCCCATGATCGTATGAAAAATCTTATCAGAGATTTTCATCAAATGGGACTCTCTGTCTCTTATGATCGCGTAATGGATGTTCGCAGGAGTTTCGCGAGAGCTGTTTCACTGCGGTTCAAGAACGAAGGTGTTGTAGTCCCAGCTAACTGCAAACGTAATGTTTTCTCGATAGGAACCACTGATAACATTGATGTATCTGGTAGATCTGATATGCATGGTACGTCCATCACACTCATTGGTCAACTGAGCAGGGACAATGTGGGTACTGATCCCCCACCACTGAGTTTAGATGTTCCAGAAGACACACAAATTGAACTCCCAGACGACTATGCATTTGTTCCTTTCGTTGAAGACTTTGGTGGGGACATCAGGCTTGAATCTCCAGATGAATGTAATGTACGGCCCAATGAATATGCAGATTTGAACGTGGGAGAGAATGACTGGTTGTCTCATGTGTCACAGATCAGCAATAAAGGGAAGGTTGATGGCAGCTGGCAGCTTGATGAAGTCCCTGTGACCTTTTCAGGCTTCTTTTCAAAACATGAAGATCAAGACAATGTCAAACCTCGTGCAGTTATTGGGGTATTCCCTGTTTTCAGTGAGCAGAAAGCGGACTCACTCAGTATGCAGAAGCATGCTATGTATGTGGTCAGGGAAGCTACTGCTTTCGTAAACCCCGGCCAGATACCTGTCATTGAAGGTGACTGTCCGTTGTATGCCAGGCAGAAAAAATGTCAATGGCTGTTCCCAGAGGAGATAGGTGAGGATCGAATGGTGTGTATGATTGGATTCCTGCATCTTGAAATGTGCACCCAAGAAGCTGGTGGTAAGCTTATGGGTGGTTCTGGTTGGGAGCGAATGTTTCACCTCGCAAAGATATTCACACCCGGTGTAGCATCATCCCTACTTGGTGGGAAACATGTCAAGAGGACGCGACAGGCATATCTTCTCACTCTAGCTTGGCTTGAGATCCTCAGAAAGAATGCTTATGAGATTTACTGTCAGCAGACTGGGCCCCATGAGTCATTTGAAATGTGGGAACAGAGGATTCTTTCACAATCTCCAACTGCGCGCTATTGGGGTGAAATCGTTCGGAACTTTCTCTTGACAAGCTGTCAATTCGTTCGGAACCAACGAATCGGTAACTGGCCTGGTACACTGTGTTCTATCGATGAGTTGTGCAGTTACTTTTTTGCCCTAGGACATACAAATTATTGTCGGTGGGTCCCCGTATTTCTGAGAGACATGTCTCAGCTACCCAGGCGGCATCCTTCAATCCACAACAAATTCATGGAAGGCCATTTTGTGGTCCAGCGTAGTGAGAGGAAGTTCAGTATGATGGGTTTAGATCAGAGCCAAGAACATAGTATCCAACTACTCAAAGAAGACAGTGGTCCAAAAGGTCTCTATGGCCAGGCTGAAGAGAAAGTCGTTATTGAGCTTTCAAGGTCAGAAGTTCTGCGTGTTATAGATGAGTATGAATATGCAAGTTTCCACACAACATCATCAGATAACACGGAACACCCGGAAAGTTCGGTATCAGAGCAGAAAAAATTTCTGAATCAATTGAAATCTCTCCTCGATCTGGTGAATCAGGGACTCATTATCAACCCTTATGATGAAACTAGTGGTCAGCTGGTGACATTAGATACTGGTGAATATATGGACCCCGAAGTTAGTAAGAGTTTACGGTCATTACCCGAAAGGGGCAAGCATTTATATTCCACTTTCTTGAAGGAAAGGCTTGTGGAATGCACCGTACCCCTGAATGATGTTATTCCCAAGGCAAATATATATACCTTCCTTAACCCACCCCCAGCCAACCTGGACAAAGGCCGAGACAAACTCATGTCAAGTAAAGCAACTGCCGCAATAGTTACCCAGATGTTCGTTTCACTGCAAGCCCGGCCTGATTCAAACATGGATGAGTTTTTCATGCACGAGAATGCACGTGATCCGCCAGCATTATCCGATAGAGGTAAGCTACGGAGTGGGACAAAATCTCAAATTCTCAATTGTTTACCAGCTATTCCTGCACAAGGGAAGAATTCAGCAGCTAGACAAGCTTCAGTTGTCATCTTGGATATGCCTGCTGTAGTCCATGTAATCAAACCACAGAAAGCGGATCTGTTTGGAGAATATGCTCGATTGCAATTATTGCCATACATCGAATCTCTGATTAACACGAACACCACAAGGGTTGATGCGATCTATGACTGTTACCCCGAAGGCAGTTTGAAGAATCAGACGCGAGCAAAACGCCTCGGTGAGACAGCAGTTAGGTTGATACGGGTGTCCGAGAACGTCCCTTTACCTAAAGGGAAGAATTGGCAGGCATTCTTGAAAGTTAGTGAGAATAAAGACGAATTTTTCAAGTTCCTGTCTGCTGAACTGCTGAAATTAACATCAACATCCGAGTACCAGTTGTTAACGACATCAGGAGAATATGTACTATGCAATAAGGATGTTAGCTTATGTGACATATCTCCATCGAACCACGAGGAAGCAGACACGCGCATGATGCTTCATCTCAACCATGCAGTCTCACAAGGTCACAAAATAGCTTTTCTTCGCACGGTTGATTCTGATGTCGTCATTCTGTCTTTGCACCATTTCGCAACATTCCGTGACCTTGGACTCAGTGAGCTGTGGATTGGGTTTGGAATTGGAAAGGCATATAAAGATATGCCAATTCATGAGATAGCTTCACAACTTGGACCTGATTACTGTAAGGCCCTGACTTTCTTCCACGCCTTCACAGGTTGTGATGTAACATCCAGCATGCTCGGCATTGGGAAGAAGACAGGATGGAATGCATGGATGAATTTTCCCGCATCAACTGAAATGATGATAGAATTGACTGAGAATCCGCAAGTCTTTTCAGAGGATTCCCCTCATATGCAGCATATCGAAAAACTCACCATACAGATGTACAGTAACAGTTGTGTCAGTACACGTGTCAATGATGCGAGACGGCATATGTTCACACATGGCCTTAAGTCTATGGAAAACATCCCGCCCACCAAAGCAGCTCTGTATCAACATGTAAAAAGGGTAATTCTTGTGTCATCTTTCATTTGGCATCGTGCTCTGCAGAAACACTTATGTGTGCCAGACCCATCACAGTACGGATGGGAGTGGAATCCACGTCTCAATATTCTGGTCCCATTTTGGACTCACCTAGGAGACGCAAGTGCTGCATGTGCACTGATGCTCCACTGTAGTTGTGCCAAGGCCTGCAAGGGCAATTGCAAATGCTTGAAAGCTGGATTAAGGTGCACACCTTTGTGTAAGTGTGAAGGTGGCTGTTGTAACAATATTGAGTAGTATACTGTCATGTTAGGACCAGTCATCTCCTATTCTGGTATTTTTTTTTCCATTTTCGGCCAGTTAACACATGTCATGTTTCTAGTTGAGTTGATTTTGCTAACAAATGTTCATCCCATGTGGCTTGCTACATTGTCCGGGGTATAGGAATACAGTTTTAGATTTCGGAAAATAGTCTGTTATTTACTGCACAAGACGGTGTTAATTCATGCATAGCATGATACAATATCCCCAACTATTTTGCCTCTGTACAACAGTTGATACCTTCGTTCACCCGTGTGTTCATCTATGGTATCCTTGTCTTTCTCTGGCCATAGGCCACATGTGACTAGTCAGTTCCTACTCCATAGCAAATCAACTTGGAAATCCTTCATCTTGTAGCGCACTCATGTCTCAATGAATCCATACCTGAGTTGATCTAATAAATCTAACGTAAGGTATCAAATTGCCATACCGGATCATATTTCGATAAGTTATTCGCTAAAACATTTCGACCACTCATCGACATCAAAGGTCATGTTTTGGCTCCCAGTGGTGGCTATATCTCTATATCCCTGGTAAAGTAGCATACCATGAGGGATGGGCATTAAGTGTCGGCAACATTAATCCTGACTTGGAACACACCACATCTTAACTGGCCGAAAATGAAGAATACTACTTGTAGTCAAAAAATATTCCTGTACCTCGAATGACTGCAAACATACACTCACCCCTTCTAGTCCCATTTTGCCAATGTTCTATACTGGCAAGATAACATTGTATAATTAACAACGGGAACTAATGCATCCCGAGTTCATTCCAGCACTGCCCTTGCTGGCAGACGTGTCGCTATGGTGTTGAGATTGAACCAGAACTCCTCTAGAAATTTGATAGTTTTATTTTCTTAGAAAATAAATCTATCGAAAATGCCGGAAGTTGAGAATAGACTGTCACTTTAATTGGATTATCAAATGTCCAAGTATCCCCACTGCTGCATACTATCGAGTACCCTTGTTCATGTGTTGACAGGAATCTCTCATACCATGTTCATTTGACCATTGCATTCCCGAGAAACATTCAACACTAATTTATCTACGGACGGACGATCATACTGACAGTCAGACACACAGACGCACACATCGACGGAAATTCTGATCCCATTATCCATTAATCTTCCCCCCAACTTGTTCCAAGGGCTTCACTCCATCATTCACATCAATTACAGCACATGTATGGTGTTAGGTTTGGAGCTTCAGTTGTGCGATCGGCGAAAATAGCTTTTTTTCGATCCGCTTGGCGGCCATTTTGGATTTCGCTGCTAGTGGTGGCTAGAGGATGGTGCCAACTTGTAGCCGATCGATTTTGAAATCTCTGATGCCTACCCTTACATCATGCCAAATTTCAGGAAGGTATCACCAAGTGCACAATTCTAGCGAATTCCTCCCCCGCTACTACTCAAAGTTTGCTAAGCACCAAATATTTGACACATCATTGTGAAATTTGCTTGTGACATACTTGAGATATTTTTGGTGGATATGATTGAGGAATGTACTGAGATGGTCCCCAGTGTATACATCAGCTCTCTTGACAGGCAGACTTTTCTTGATAGTCATGGAAAGCATGTACCCCTTGATTTTCATGATGTTTTTGTGTACCTGACATGTATAGGGTATTCAATCTTCATTTCAACACAAACCTTTGTGATTTAATGATTGAATATGGCGAATGCAAATGTAAGAAGACATTTGTCTGAAGCAGAAATGTGGCGGGCTGTTGGGATGGTGGAGCAAGGGGCTAACCATTGTCAGGTTGGTGAAGCCCTTGGTGTGCACCATACAGTGATCACCAGAGCCTGAGCAAGATTTCAGCAGTATGGCACAACAGTAAGACAGCATGGTGGTGGCAGAGACAGGGCAACATCTGCAGCTGAAGACCAGTTTTTGATCATTCAGGCCCATAGGAACCGCTTTGCAACAGCAACCCAGCTTCGCTATGACCTTCAGAATGCATCCGGGGTAAATGTTTCGACGCAGACTATCTGGGCGAGGTTGCACGAAGATGGTCTCCGTTCGAGAAGACCATGTATTCGCATTCAGCGGTCCCAGAATCACGTCAGGCACGATAATGAATGGGCCATGGATCACGTTGGATGGACCAGAGAAGATTGGCGACCTGTCCTTTTTACAGATGAGTCAAGGTACTGCCTAGTCAACACAGATAGGGGTTCTAGGGTATGGAGAAGACCAGGAGAGTGATTCCATGCAGCCAACATTGTTGAGCATGACCGCTATGGTGGAGGGTCAGTAATGGTCTGGGGTGGCATCAGCTGGGATGGACGTACAGAGCTCTACGCCGTTGACCGTGGTACATTGACTGCACAGTATTCATTCTGATGGTCGATAATGCCCATCCTCATGTTGTCCATGCTGTCCGGGAGTACCGACAGAGGGAGGGGATTGAGAGTATGGACTGGCCAGCAAGATCCCCTGACCTCAATCCAATCGAACATGTTGGGAATGAGTTGCAGCGTGCAATTTCAGTCCGTCCAGTCCAACCAAGAAGTGTCCAGGAGCTTGGTGCCATGCTGGTCCAAGAATGGAACAGCATCCCACAAAGGACCATCAGGAACCTGATTGGGAGCATGAAAAGGCATTGTCAAGCTGTAATTAACAGTAATGGGTCTCATACTCGATATTGAACCCATACCAGTTCGCTCCGTCAACTTTTTGGCAAATTTGAAAAATTTCCTCCTTTACCAATAATATCCATTTTCCACGATTATCGTATTCAAAAGCTAAAAATAATGTCAAACACAAACAAAATCTTAATTTCTGTACTTGAATCATTAAAGATATAATTAAATAAACAAGAAAAATGTACTAGGTAAACACATCCCCCCCCCCCTTGTGACCTTCACCTTGCAGACGCAGAGGAAACTATTATATGCGACACACCTTCTGACTGTCCTTAACATTTGTAAAAAGTTTAACAATTGTACTATGATTTTTCGTTTCTGAGTTATGGCTGAGACACGAATATTGACGATTTTTAGTGACCTTGAAATGTGACCTTGACCTTGAAGGTACAAACCCGACTATGGTGTGTGACACATCCTCCCATGGTCCTTTATAATTGTGTGAAGTTTGATGACTGTGGCCCTAACCATTTTCGAGTTTATTGGCTCGGACACACACACACACACCGACGGACGGACACATGCACACTTCAATCAATATATGCCAGCCAACCTAAGTCGGGGGGGGGGGGGGGGGGGGGGGGGGGCATAAAAATACATACACTTTTCATAACAATATTTCAACTAAAACGTAAAACAGGTAGTTGGATATACTTGGTGCTTAGCAAACTATGAGTAGTATTCATATCAACCATTGTCCTCCAGGTTAGGAACGCTATTATAACAAGCGGATATCACTGCTCTGCAAGCCTCATTCAAAGACCTGCTGCTGCTGATTGCACATTATGAGTAGTATAGTTGCAGTATAATAAAATAAGTACAATGCCAAGGGTAGCTATCCCCCCCCCCACCCCACCACCACTGCCAAGCATGAGTTTCTCGTCATTTAACTTTGTTGATATTGAATTAATATATGTCTTATCTCCATTACACCATAACACCAATACTGCAAGCCACCAAATGTGTCCATGGGACACTCATGCCCCCACTTTATGATAAACTATATTTAGTGGTTAACAAACTCCAAAAAGGGGCCATAGCTGGGATTAAAAATTATCGCACTTCTCTCGAAATCAAACCTCTCTGGTATATAGTCTACAATAAGCTATATTCCAAGTTTGATTGACACCTATAACTCAAGTTACCATCCAGAAACCAATATTAACATGTCTTCTAAGTCGGAAAAGGGCCATAACTCTGCCAAAAAATATCGGACCCAGCCCACTATCAATCCCAATCTGTATTATGTGGTAATAAACCTATTATAAAATTTTCCTATGTCAAACTAAAGTTATCGTGTGGAAACCATTTCTTTTGGATGGACAGACAGATAGACGGACAGGGCACCGACTATACAGTTGTATGCTCCCCAAAACTTTTTCAGGAGCATAAAAACATACCTTATGACTGCCTCATTGGACAGAGCTCATTCGTTCAGTCAAACTAAAGTTATTGTCCGGAAACCCATGTCAACATGTTCTCTGAAGTTGAAAAAGGGCCATAGCTCTGCCAAAATATATTGGACCAAGCCCACTATCAATCCCAACCTGTATTATGTGGTTATACACCTATATATAAAGTTTTGTTTCATTTTGTTCAGTCAAACTAAAGTTATCATCCAGAAACCAATATTAACATGTTTTCTAAGTCAGAAAAGGGCCATAACTCTGCCAAAAAATATCGGACCAAGCCCAATATCAATCCCGTCCTGTATTAAGTGGTTATAAACCTATGAAAAAAAAATTTGTTTCATTTCGTTCAGTCAAACTAAAGTTAGCGTCCAGAAACCATATTCAAGATGGACATACTGACAGAGGAATGGGCAAGGGTAACACTTGATGCCCCTGCCAAAATTGGTGGGAGCATAAAAATAAAGTTCAATTTGAGATCGCTTGTCGTTTTCTTGATTAGGGTACCAAAACTGCCAGGGATATTGTAACTTGGCACTCATATTCATTTCTCCACTGTCTCGCAATGAACAGCGCATTATTACTCATAAGTTTATTAAAGTTCATAACGAAAGATTTTAGTGCTGATGAAAACATTGACAACCTGGCTCCAGGTTATATTTTTTCTGAAAGAAAGAATAAATAAAGCAAACACTCATTACTATAGTTTTGTGAATTATTTTATTCAAGTCAGACACCTACAGTTGAAACTAGAAGTCCTGTCATGAAATGCGCACAAATAGCACATCGAGTTGCGTGTTAATCTACGCGTTACGACCATAGTAAGGCTATCAAATTCTGTACATATGGCCTGTGCACAAGCAATGTTTCAGCCAATGGACCTCCGGGTAACCCGGAGGTCCACTGACAGAAACATTGCCTGTACTTGCTATGAGTAACAAGGAGAACCTGCCATGCTTTGGACGCCATTCGATATGGCAATTGCACGCAATCAATTAAGCCTAGATAAGCGCACAGTTCGTGACAGGACTTCTAGTTTTAACTATACATACATGCATAAAACAGGAAAAATACATAATTGTGTCATAGTATTCATTCCCTGAATACGACACAATCCCTAATTTCCAACTTCCATTCCAAAGCATTGCAATGGATCGACTTACCATGTTCACAACTGAGTATGAAGAGTACTCCGAATAATCAGTGGATGAATGTCACTGCGACTATACATCAATTACATATAAAAGGGGACTATTTAGGGTACACAATGGCAGGAACATAAAGACAAAAGTTAGAGAAAAACGTAATGTTTTTTTCTAAATAGGGCAGGTTGGTTTCTTTGGTTGTTTTTAAAAAAAATGAAACTCGTCTGCTTTTTGGTTATACCGTCCACCTCTATATTCTAGAGATAAACTGAGCATTTATTTTGTTATATCTTGTTTGACCAATGTAACGAAGATCTGACAAACAAAATATTGTAGATTAAATGCCAGTACAGAGGCCAAATACATGCAAGTCTATAAATAAGAGGAATTTCAGGGGGGGGGGGGGGAGAGGAGGGGGAGGTGGGCACTAAAAATTTGCAAGACGTGACGTCCTACTTTTTATTCTGCTCCTTTTTACACCCACCCACTACGTGCAAATTTTCTACTACCGTTCTCAGACACCCACCCCCCACTCTCCCATTAAAATCCAAAATAAACTTACCCCAATTGCCCACATGGGGGCACGATGACGCTGTGTGCCGAGACGTACTGCACGTCGAGGTGCACATGTCTTCAGCCAATCTAACCCTGTCTGTGCTGTGTAGTACGCAGTACTGCTGTGCAGTGTGTAGTACAGTCGTGGGTTATGATGTTGAAGAGCTGACAGCTGCTCGTCGTTGCACGGTGGTTCTCTCCGGGTACTCTGGCTTCCTCCACACGTAAACCTGTCACCGACACGATATAACCCTGGTCCTTGAAGTGTCGTTAAACACCAATAAATAAATCAATTAATAAATAAATAACTTGGGTTGATTTTAGTTCATCAGAGAGAATTTTTCCAAAATATTGTCTGCACATTTTCTACATTTCGAACAGCTGTTTCGAACAAGACACTCACCCCCTACTGATGTGTGACATTTTCCCAGATTAAGCCAAATATTCTCACATATAAAGCCTCCTGATGTTGTATTTATGTTAAGAGTGTGATGTGCAACATCATCTTTAAGGTTTGAAACACAAATGATGGTCTATATTAGCTGATATATTGATATATACACAAGTTGGAAATGCACAAAATTTGTACTGAAGTTATGGTAAATGGTTTTGTGTTTGCAAGTCATATTGTTACAAGTAGATCTGACTGGTTAACTCCTTGCATGCTGCTGACTGCCCAGGACAGAATTTCTCTTGCCATTGAAATATGGATAATTTGGGCTCATTCAATCAAATTTCCTTTTGGTTAGTTGACTGGATTTTTTCACCAATGATTTCTCAAGTTAACTTTAAATGAATTTTTCATCAAATCTAGTTATGCCTCTTTAGGAAGTGGCCAAGGTATGACTAGATATCGCTGCAAAGCCACAGGACTCGGCTTGTCATTTGTGGTAAAAATTGTGTAAAATTATCTAGACCATCAAGGGTTCAATATTAATGTGACTTACCCGTCTTGTTTAGCAAGTGGAATTTCTTCACTGTATAACTGCAAATCATTGTGTGAGAGTTCAGCTGTGTCATTTAATGGAAGGATGATCTGTTTACTTTCACCCTTGGATGGCTTACCAATAAAATACAACATACTTAATTTTTCACATGTATGGATCTCCAAATTTCTCCACTCTTTTACTGCAATAATACAATAATCAGTGTTATAATTGTATTACAATAACAGTTTTCTTAAATTAATGGAATAGAATAACCTGATGAGGCCAAAAAAGTTAAAAATCTGTTTCTCAGGTCCTCCTGCATGGTCCTTTTGGCTGCCGCATTCTCTTTTTTTGTAACCAATGCAAACTTCAAAACATTAAATAGTTTATGTCTGATATTTTCCCCAAGTAAATAAAATTGATAAATTTGTGCCTTGAGTGCAGCAAGGGACGAAATACACCACCACCCATGCTATTCTGTAGATTATGAAGCCTAAAACATAAAGCAAACCAGGAACATGAACTTCTGATGGCAAAGAAACAATTACAAAAATAAAAAAAAATAAAATAAAAAATGTCTGCTCCCCCACCCCCCACCTCCTACCCAAAAGCAATTTTACAAAAAAAAATATAATAAAAAATGCCTGCCCACCCACCCAAATGCAATTTTTCAAAAATGGCATGAGAAACAGAAGATCTACTTTGTGGGGCCTTAATTTAATACAACTTTCAAACACTTTAATATTTATCATATGGAGTGCATGAAGAATGGATTACTGCTAAAATGCTTGTGGACTGGAGTTCCACACACAAAACTCACTGTCTGATAAAGCAGAAGAAAAACCAGCAAAGTTTCAGCCAATGGTCCTCCGGTTGAGCCATGAAACATGACATCCATTGGCTACAACAATGCTTATCCATATGAGATAATGATGGATTTGTCAGTTATTGTCTTGGTGAAAACTAAATTGCTTGAGTGGTAATCCATTTTCCATGCACCAGTACAAACTTAGCATTTTAATTACATATGTAAACTTACGATTACTTCAAAGTACATGCAAGTGTTTCCATTTTGAAGTCTTTCAAAGCATTTTTCAATTCAAATGGCTTATGTGTCAAAGACACTAGTTTATACTCAGTGTTCGGACCGTTTGTTTTGTGAGTTGATTGCAATTATTATCTTAGCATTTAATTGCAAAACTTTTTACCTCCAGTGTACATGTATTTGTGTGACCAAGATTACCCCTATCCCAAGTTTTTGTATTGAGGATTAAATGGTAACACTTCTTTCAAAATTGAAGTGTTGATAAAAAAAAACAATAAACCTATATCTTTTATACACAAGTCAACCCACCTGAACAATAAGTAGACAGTCTTTTATAATGGTAAAACATACCTTGATGCAAGTGTTATTATTTATTATTATTTATTGGTGTTTAAGGTCACATACTTATGCACAATGGCTAATCGTGACCGTGACAGTTTTACATGTGGAGGAAGCCAGAGTACCCGGAGAGAACCTCCCAGCATCAACAAGCAACTGGCAGCTCCTCAACATTCTAATTCTGTTCAAGCTCTGCTGAAGCAGGGTTACTGTGGTTGAAGACATGTGCACCATCGACGTACAATACGCCTTAGTACTCGGCGTCATCGTACCTCCATGTAGGCAACGGGATAAAGTGCCTTACCCAAGGACACAACGCGGGTCATCCCGGACGGGGATCAGACTCGATACCTCTAGCATAGAAGTCCAACAGTCTACCACTGAGCCACCGCGCTCCCGATGCAAGTGTTATATTGACATTTTGCAGGCGCATAGACTCTCTGGATTGCAGGATAAAATCAAGTTCAGCTAACCATATTTAATTAAACAGCACTGTTCCACATATCAGTTATTCATATTAAAACCTGTTGTACCGGTAGGCCCCACTTCTCACAGGAACTTGATTTTGCATGTGGTTTCATCTTCATGAAAAACCTTTCACTACCAAATCTTCCTTGGTGTATTTTTATTTATTATTTTTTTCACAAAAGTCTTATCTCAACAGTCAATTTATGAATTTCTGCCTTTTAGTACATTTCAATAAGCACTTGATTTAGCATGTAGTCTCATCTAAAGAAAAAACACTTTCCCTGTTAACTCTCTGCACCCTGATTTCAGAATGGTATAGTTTTCAGCAGCATATATTTCCCGTAATGCAGTTTTATATTTTACAAAATATATCTTGTTTGACAGAGCTCAGTGAGCTCTGTCAAACAAAATATAATTGATTAAATTCTTAGTTAAACAAGAGAAAAACAGAGTGATTGGAGAAAAGTTTGTTGCACCACCAGTGTGTTAGGGGTTAAATGAACTGTTTTCTTCACTGTCTTAGGAGGTAAAAAATAAAAAAAAATAATTGGAATCAGTTGGTAATCAGTTACAAAATGTAGGAAAAAAATCTGTGGACAACCTTTGGCAAAGTGCCGAATACTAAAATGAAAGTATAAATGACACTGTAGCTTAACTTCACTGTGTGTAGTGTTTGATGAAAAGGATAATGTTCAATGTTTATGAAAAGATTATGAAATGACAAGAATTGTGATAGTTGAGAATATTGTAATTTCTGTTCCTACATGCTGTGTTTTCAATAAGAATAATTTGAGATGTAGACTGTACTAAAGAATTGAGGCCTGGGTTGATGTGGCCCTCACTGTTAACGTAAGTCCACCAAAGTTATCAAGTTACAGTAAAATCATTCCAAGATGGGTCATCCTACCAAGTTACAATGAAATCCTTTCATAAATATGATTTGTAGACTTTGGTAAAGGAATCTAGGTCATGTGCCAATCCGGCGGTCACGATTGACTGATTATGACCAAAATAGGACAGTCTCATCTAAATAGCATGCCGAGTGATCCTACCAAGTAACAATGAAATCCCTTCATAAAAACAACCTGTACACAGTGCTAAAGGAATCTAGGTAACATGACTAGGTGGCAGTAACAGCTGACTGATCGTGACCAAGACAGGACAGTCTCATCTGGACATCAAACTGAGTTATCCTTCCAAGTACAATAAAATTGCTTCACAAATATGAACTGTAGACTGTGCGGCCATCAAGGCTGCACGGTCATGACCAAAATAGGACGTTCTCATCTAGATATTATACTGAGTCATCCTACAGATTTACAATGAAATCCCTTTACAAGTTGCATTTATGAAGGGATTCCATTGTAAATTTGTTCTAAAGGAATCTAGGTAACGTGCACCTGCAGCTGTCAATGTTGACTGAACCTGACCAAAATAGGATGTTCTCATCTGTAGACTGTGCTAAAGGTTTTCGGCTTTCTGGCCTGCACAGCCATCACAGTTGACTGATTGCAACCAAATGAGGACATTCTCATCTAGATATGACCTCGAACCTGCATAGGAAATTTTGTGATGACCTGACAAGAACTACAGAGTGCAGCCTGTGCTAAAGAACATATGAATAGCATGATGGCAATAGCTTATCTTGACTTTCTCAAGTTAAGCTAAAAATGTCAATGAAGGTGATTAATACCCCCACTTCCGGCTTACTAGAATGCACCTTTGAATGCTGAGCTTGAAAAACCAATGATAAATCTAAGTTCATGGGAGATAACCTGGTTAAAAGTGTCGCAGACAAAAAAAAATTTTGGAACATGCATGTGCCGACTTGTTAGTCACAATGTTTGAGGAGTTTGATCAAAATTGGTTCATCAATGAAGGAGGTGTTCCAAACACAAAAAAATGTCATGTACAAATCTATATTAAATTTTCTAAGTTGAAGGGGAGAAAACCTCATAAAAATCACCATAGATTGAAAATTTGGAAATATGCACATGTTCACGCATTAGTGGCCATGTTTAAGAAGTTTCATCAAAATCGTTCAATAATGTATGAGGAGTGGTGCACACAAGAGTCTCATCTGGAAATCCAAAATAAATCGAATTTCACTGGAGACAACCTGGTTAAAATTGTCTCAAATCAAAAATTTGGGAATATGCAACTGTCCACTTGTTAATCATAATATTTCAGAAGTTTTCACAGACAAGGTCAATTTTCACTGGGCACCGAACGACTACCATAGGATGTATGCATGTGAAGTTTCATGGAAATCGGGCAATTGGTTGCGGAGATATGTGCTCATACAGATGGATGGACAGAGCCTATCGCTATATCTTCTGCAAGTTTCCTTTGGTGTGAGGATAAAATGGCATATCTCAACAGTCAATGCGGAGGATTTTCTGAATTTCAGCATGTTGTACATTTTATCAAGAATATTGCATTGTGGTGGCTCATTTTTAGTTCATTGGACGTCTGATCAGAAGGTCGCAGGTTCATCCTGATCCATCTCACCTGTCCATGGACACGATACTTGGAGGTTATTAACCAAGGTAACTTATTGAATCACGATGAGTGCCCTTGCTCGGTCAGAATAAGCAGTCTGGTGGGTCCAATGTCCTCAAATTATGGTGGTGGATCAGGCTCAACCTAGTCATTTATTATTATTGTGTTAAAAAGTTGAAGGGGAGAAAACCTCATAAAAATCACCATAGATTGAAAATTTGGAAATATGCACATGTTCACGCATTAGTGGCCATGTTTAAGAAGTTTCATCAAAATCGTTCAATAATGTATGAGGAGTGGTGCACACAAGAATCTCATTTGGAAATCCAAAATAAATCGAATTTCACTGGAGACAACCTGGTTAAAATTGTCTCAAATCAAAAATTTTGGAATATGCAACTGTCCACTTGTTAATCATAATATTTCAGAAGTTTTCACAGACAAGGTCAATTTTCACTGGGCACCGAATGACTATCATAGGATGTATGCATGTGAAGTTTCATGGAAATCGGGCAATTGGTTGCGGAGATATGTGCTCATACAGATGGATGGACAGAGCATATCACTATATCTTCTGCAAGTCTCCTTTGGTGTGAGGATAAAATGGCATATCTCAACAGTCAATGCGGAGGATTTTCTGAATTTCAGCATGTTGTACATTTTATCAAGAATATTGCATTGTGGTGGCTCATTTTTAGTTCATTGGACGTCTGATCAGAAGGTCGCAGGTTCAATCCTGATCCATCTCACCTGTCCATGGACACGATACTTGGAGGTTATTAACCAAGGTAACTTATTGAATCACAATGAGTGCCCTTGCACGGTCAGAATAAGCAGTCTGGTGGGTCCAATGTCTTCAAATTATGGTGGTGGATCCATAACTCCATATATTTCTTTCAAACAATAATATATGGAACAGGCTCAACCCAGTCATTTATTATTATTGTGTTAAAAGAATTACTTTTATTTAACCCTTTACCTAACATGAAAAGCAGACGACACTTGCAAAAAAAATTCTTGAACTAATTTTTTTCATTTTTTGTCTCAAAAACATAGGTTATGACCCCTCATTGGAACGAGCTCGATGAGCTCGTTCCAATGAGGGGTCATAACCTATGTTTTTGAGACAAAAAATGAAAAAATAATGAAAATTAACTGACGATTTTTGAGAATAGTGCTGGCCGGTTTTGGCCGTTACGTTGGGTAAAGGGTTAAAATAAAAATACTACAAGATCAAGCACTTTCACACAAAGGATATATCAAACATTAGGGTATTTTTGCATTTGGAAAAATGTTGTTTCTTTATATGATCAACTTGTATATTTTTTCAGAGAAAATGAATGCATGTGAGCAGCCAACAATTATCCCCCACCCCAACTTTGGGTATGATTAGAACCCATTGTATTTTATGTTTCAGAAAGAGAAAGGCTGTGATTTTACATAATCAGTTTTCTACAAGCAGTGTAGAGCTGATACGGTTAACTGATTAACCAATGATCAATGTCTGGATCGATCAAAAAAGTAATTGATCGGTTAACCATTACTTTTGAACTACGGTATTATATGGGTTAACAAAGGAACAAACTTGCTCCAAAACAGGCAAACATTTTCACAATTGCTCACATCAATTATATGAAACAGAGTAAAGCATGCCAGTTATGTGCTCACATACTTGTTCACTTGCATGATCATTATACTGTATCAGTAGCTGGAAATAGTCATTCTCAACCCTTCACCAAATGTGGGTAGCAGACAATACTTGCACAAGAAATTCTTGAATTACTAAAGATTTTCAATGTTTTTCTCAAAACCATAGCTTATGACGCCTCATTGGAATGAGCGCTACAGGCTCGTTCCAATGAGGGGTCATAAGCTATGTTTTGAGACAAAAATTGAAAACATAAAATTTGAATGGACGTTTTTGTATATGGCAATGGCCGGTTTCGTCCGTTACTTTGAGTAAAAGTTTTAATTATATAAATCATCAATGGTATGGCAATTATTCAGCTACCTATTAGGGCAAGTGATTAATTGGTTGACCAAGGTTAATCCATGTGAAAAATCTATCAAGAAAACCCTTTAACCATTTCAGCTCTACTGCAGTGGGGGCGCGGTGGTGTTGCGGTAACCGTTTCTTGTCAGATCACCGAGTCCGGTTAGTCCTTGGATGGGTGACCGTCTGAGCGATCAATTCGGATTCCAACGTTGTGTCCTTGGTCAAGGCACTTAACCCTGATTGTCCACATGGGGGCACGATGATGCCGTGTACTAAGGCGTACTGCACACTGATGGTACGCATGTCTTCAACCAATCTAACCCTGCCTGTGCTGCAGTTTGGAGTTACGATGTTGGGGAGCTGGCAGCTGCTCGCCGATGCTCGTGGTTCTCTCAAGAGTACTCTGGCTTACTCTACCCATAAAACTGTCATCGATATGATATGACCTTGGCTGTTAATGTGTCGTTAAACCTTAATAAATAAATAAATATTTCTACCAGCAGTAAGATTATGAAACTGGCTGTGCCATATGTGAGATGGGAGAAATTCTTATGCAAAGAAAAACTACAATCTGTGTTTTCCTATAAATTAATTAATCTTTATGAGTGCATAATTCACACAACACAGACAAAAGGCACAGTAACAATAAATGATCAAAACATACCTTCACACAAGTCCATATAAGCTCCATACACTAACTTAAGATAACTTTCTTTGTGAAGTCCCCTAAATTCCTGAAACTAAATAACAAAAAAACTCAACAAATTATGACAGTTGAGTCACAACATATGTCTCGAGTACCTCCAGGTGAAGCTATTGACAGGGTTCCTGTGGGGCCTTCGATTTAATTAAGGAACGACCTTGAATTTGACTAAGGGTTATTCAAGGCCTTGAAATCCTGGAAAATGCACCAGGAGGTCTTGAAAAGCCTTGAATATTCATGAAATAAAAATGCTGATGAAGCACTTAATCATAACTATATAGTTCTATGCCTGAGTTTGTGAAGGTGTAATCCAAACTAGGAACATCTGGTGATTACCCCCTTCCGTCATTACACCCTCCACCAAAGGCAGGCCTTGAAAATCCTTGAATTTTGATATTGTAGGGCCTTGAAAAAGGTTGAAATATGTCAAGAAACAGCTTTGTACAGCCTTGAAATTTATCAGTCCTTGCTTGTGTGAACCCTGATTGAAATAATGTGCAATTTTGTTCTACAGTATGTGATGAAAAAACTAGACGGAAAAATTAAGACCAAATCACAACTGGGTCATGTTGTGGTCATGTTTTTTGACTGGAACATTGTAGAATCTTATCTGTCAAAAAGGAAACACGAAAAAATTACATTGTTTCAGGACTGGATCTTAATTCAGTTTCTTGACTCGGTTTTAATTTTGTAATACTTAATTCATTCATGAAATCTGGATACACACAGACAGAATAAAGCCAGGGTAGAGTATAAGGGAATCAATTACCCAAGTTTGAGTTTTTCCTGTATTTCACGGGCATCAAAGCACATGCGACATACAGAAAAAACTACCAACAGGAGTCACTGATTCCAGTCCCCTGTACTCTACCCATGTTGTGTTCTGTATTTATACCATAATTAAACTTGAATAAGTGGATGAAGCTCATATTTTTTAAGAAAAATATCACCTTTGGCAGTCTGTTTACTTTCTTGCTGGACACTGTTTTGTGTCAAAGCATTTCATTGATGTCATAATGTCAATCAGATGATTAACGACCAATCAGATGTGTTCTTACAATATATTCTTACACATAGGCCAGATTCCACAAGTGGTTTACTCAGCATCAGCAATCATGGTATAAAGATGTAAATGTGTCACAACCAGAATGTAATGTTATCGTGACTGAATTGTAAAAGAGAGCACTTTTTTGAACACAGAAGCAGTTCTCCACATACGATTTTGGTTTGAGGGATAGTTTAGGCTATCAAAAATAAAGTATTGTTTCTCAGGTGATTTTCCCTGAATTTTTTACGAGTTGGGGGGGGGGGGGAGATTTCTTTTAACCCTTAAAGAACTGGAAAGAACCAAATGAAAAGGTTTTTTGACTTCTTAGATTGTACAGAGTATCTGTGCTATTTGCGCTTGTGATAAATTATCAGTCCTGTCAATCAAAATTTAAAAGCAGATTTGTATGCTCTCATATTATTTTGTGTAGGTGTGTGGTCAACCCCTATATTACTGAGTGATCACTACGTGTGATGAATGCAGGTTTTCAATGGAAGGTTACGAAGATGTAATACTAATGGGGAATATCCCTTGGTATGTTTAGGGGAAAGGTTTCATCAATTCTACATATAAAATATCTGAGAGAAGCAGTCTTTCGATTTTGAAAATGTGAGGTCAGTGGCGGCGCCAATGGGGGGGGGGGGGGTACTTACCCCTCCACTTTTTTCGCCAAGCGTAGTAAAACAATATTTTAATTTTTGTATTCAAATGTTGTGGTGTAATGGTGGATATGCATAATTCCATATTCCCAAGTGCACTAAATCAGAGAAGTTTTTAAATTATGTTTGTGTGTACCCCCCCCCCCCCCCCCCCCCCCCCCCCCACACACACACACACTCAACAGATACAAACAACAAACAAGAGTCGAGGGCCCAAAATGCAACAAGGCGTGCCACGTTCAAACGGTCTGAAACATACCGCTTAAGAGTATTCGAGGAATGCTAGAATCGAGAGCGTGCAACGCATCCGTTTAGAATGCAGCCTACTTTCATTTTCAATTTGAGTGTTGTTTGGTGCTTTGTGCTCGCACTTTACAACAGCATTCTTCCGTTAAAATGTTACCATGTACGACGTTTTCTATAACTGAAAGACCGAACCAATAAGTTTCAAAAGGATAAAACTGTTTTAATTTAATTGTCTGAAGAATGCTCCAGAGAACACCATTTGTAGCGAAACTCGACCCACCCCGCCCTGCTCTCACTTTGTGTCGAGTCTCTCGGCCCCGAACTCACTTACATGAAGTGAGTTCCGGCCGAGAGCCACGCCACAAAGCCAAACAAGGTCTAGCCATAGCACAGATTTGTTGTCGAGGGGTTAGTTACAAGTTCGCAATTTCAAACCGAAAATTAGTTAGCGTAATCAATCACCTAGAACCTCTACAAAATTATTCCAGACTACCCTGGCACCCGTGCTGTGCCGCTGTTCTCGGGCCGGACTCACTTACAATAAGTGAGCCCTTACCGAGAACCTCGCCACAACAGTCAACCAAGGAACAAACATCTTCCTATGATTCCAATCCACCCTTAAACCGTGTTTTGTGTTAAGATATATGTTAGGACTAGGACTCTGAAACAGAATAGGAATTAAAAATACAAAAAAAAACCAATTCCACTAAATTATTAGCAAATTTATTCACAAATCCCCAAATCGTCTCTACCCTCCCACAATTCAGCAGTACATTCAGATTTACATTCAAGTTGTACAGACCAACTCATTTCATTCACCCTTCAAGGTGAGATCATAATTCCTCATAAAATAGTTACGTCCCCTACTAAAGAGGGGGAAAAACCCTACAATCTGGCACTTATGCCGCCTTAAAATATGCACACCAGACTACATGACTACTACCCTTAACTAAAGAAGGGGAGTCCAAGATACGGCAATACCAAATATTTACTTTCACATGTCACCCAGCAGAAGGGTTACTTCATTATTTGTGACCCACCTACCCTCCTAAATATTGCTAAATATTCACTGAGGGTAGCGTTATCTCAGTATTCACGTCTGTACATTCAAGCTAATGCCATAAAAGGAGAGGGGGGGGGGGGGGTACAATCCATCGGGCCACCGAAACTCACCCCAAGCCGAAAGATCACGATTAGGCCATAGCATCCTATCGCAACAGCAATAAGATGCCCTGGATCAATCGTGAATAATCCTAGAACCAATTTAATATAGCCTTTTATAACATATTTTGGCTTACGGCGAGGATCGGTAAATTACATAAAATATGACCGGCCCCGGCAGGGTACAACTACGGAGAAATAAATATTCGACTCACCTATAGGAAGCTCCACACGGTTCTGATCCACTAGACTCCGATTCAGAATAATATAATATTGCAGACGCAATTATTTCGTGCGAAGTCAACACCGCCGAGCACGAGAAACTACATGTCTCTCACAATAGTGGTCAATGAAGTAAGAACCACTGATCCATAACGCTATCAGTTAATGATCAATGTAACAATTTAAGGCCACCTCAGAGTATTTTAGCACTTTCAATACTGAAGCGGGCAAACACACACTCGATATGTACACACAGACCCATACCTACATATATATATAATATACATACATAGATATAGGCCACTGTGCACACACCGTGTGTGTGTCCCTTATTGTACAATTCCACTTTTTCTTACACCACCCCCACCCCGAGATTCAACGTCCCTGTTGAAAAAGATAGGAGAGGAAAAAGGAAAAGGGGAAAGATATATACACCCCTCCGCAAACAAAGGTAGTAGATTTTGTCATACTGGCCATTTAAAAAAAAATAGCCAGATAATTGCTAGTTGAATTGAAATAGTTGTTGGCTGAATAAAAGTAGTCGCTGGTTCCTCATAAAACACATAAATTTTTCTTCATAATTTCTATGTATTTTCGTTTTAAAAAAATTAATAAATCACTATTTAAATAATTCACCTTAAATCCATCCAACTGGAGTTCCGTTTAGGAAATCAGTCATAGCTTTAGGCCGAAATGAGTCCCCGACCAGCACTGACCCACGTACAGGGTCTGCACTGCCTGAAGCCGACGAGGTCATGCAACAGGAGATGTAAGCGTCAGATTGAGCTCATTCAAGCATAAAACGATGACAATATTTATAATGGTCCCATCTAGAACCCAGTTTAGTTCAAGGTTATCTTTCCAAAACAAAGGAATATTAAATCTTTTCTATTACAACTGAAAGTTCTCAAGGAACTCATCTCACTTTCTGGATGTAATGACCTTTATCAGGCACATACAATTCTTTTTATGTCATTTATTCTAAAGCATTCAGCTTTCACACAATTTCCCCGGGAAATTGGTAAGATTATTTGTAGAACCTTTATTCAACGGAGCACTGCTCCTCCAAGACCAAAGCAAGGTATTTTAGGTATTGACATTGACCCAGGTTATTCAAATGCACACCATCTCGTGCAAAATGTAAACGTGACACCTTAAATAAGGCTTTATAAAATACATTAGACCTTCTAAGTGTTTCGTAAAACTGGGTGACAGCCACCCTACGGAGTTCGTACACAATACCAGACACTCTGGTCTTCACACGAGGAAACAGTCCTAGAATGATAATTTTTTTAACGCCTTGGCGTAACAAATTCTCTAAAAGTCTTTCGACAGAAAGTTTAAAATGTGAAAAACAAAAAGTATCACAGTCAATGTCATTTTCGCCAACCTGCACAAGTACGGCCTCTGCACTCTCCACACAAATCCATTCAAGTTGTTGGATAGTTGCACCAGGAACACCATATGCTTCCAGCGAACTCAGACGTCCAGGTATTTTCCCCTGACCATGCTGCAAGTCTTCTTATAAAGGAATGGCCCATTATTAAAGCCATAATGCTACAAGAAGAAAATTTACAAACAGAACAGTATCTTTGTTCATACAATAATTCTACATAGATAAGATGAGGACCCAGCAACTAAAAAGGACAACCATTTCAATATTTCCCGAAAGATAATTTCTCCAACCAAGCTGACCCGTCAATTGATTTATTTTCTACCACGGACACATCTCTCGCGAAAAAAAAAAAAATCCAATTATACTTGGCACCGGTGCCTTAACTTCCATAACTCTTATATTCCGAATCATACCCTAACATATAACTCTGACCACCCTCCATACACACGCGCACGAAAACCCCCCAATTATTAACATCCCAACCCTCCTGCGTACCGAAATAAAAAAACAAACCGGTCAGCGGGTTTAAGAAAAATCTTAACAGGTATAGAAATTTGACGACCACACTTGTATTTGCCATTTCCAACAGCCAATAAAAAAAAAAACAATTTCTCGGAACCAATACAATACGGCAACTCCCCACACCAGGGAAATGACGCAATTTAAAATAATGCAACAAAGCTCGTATTATGGACAAGCCAATAATGCTCATCTATCCATTATCTACATGAAAATTTGGTTCCACACTAAATACACTTCAAAGGCAGCACCACCTCGGAGGCCAATACATAAGCGCTAAATATAATATCAAATTTTTACATTTTATTGCGCTCAACAAAATATATATATATTCAGGCCCCCGAGAACTGCCACTTAACTCAAATACCAAGTGTGGTGTCAGGCAGAGAGAAAGAAAAAAAATACTTAATAAAAAACAAAGTCTTGAGAACCTAGTCGACGTGGTCGCCGGAGGGTACGACCACGCCTACTAGTCGGAGCTTCCCCGTCGAACGTCTCTCTCCCCTCAGGATCTCCCACCGAGGGCCGGTCAACATTACTCTCGATAGGACTATCAGGTGTGGGAGCAATGGGGGCACCCAAATTTAAATTACGTGAAAAACACTTCTTCAACCGGTTGAAATGTACAACCTGGGGTTTACCTCCTCCGACGCGAACCACAAGGTAATTTGCGTCCGAGAGTTTGCTTTTTATGATGTAGGGACCAACCCAAAATTTTGCAAATTTTGAGGTCTGACCTTTATTTACTCTAGGTAAATAAAGCCAGACCCTATCCCCAACGGTAAAAGGTTTGCCGAAAACTCGCTTGTCATATATTTTCTTTCTTCTCTTAATCTCGGATTCACATTTCAACGAGACCAATTGAAATATTTGGGCTAGACGACTTTCCAAATCGCTAACATATTGAGAGGGAGCCCAATCCCTATCAGGAATCTTACCAGCGATTAACTCTGTAGGTAAAGTAATTTCTCTACCAAACATGACACTAAAGGGAGTAAACCCAGTCGTCTCATGTTTGGCACTTCTATAGGCCATCATGGCGAATGGAAGATAGTATTCCCAGTCGCCATGATTATCCTACACAAAGCAAGCTAACATAGCCGCCAAAGTTCTATTAAACCTCTCAACTTGGCCATCACTTTGGGGCATATAGGGAGAGGTACGAGTCTTTTTAATTTCAAAATAGCGGCAAACTTCCTGAAACAAATCAGATTCAAAATTTGACCCCTGGTCTGAATGAATAAATTTCGGCATTCCGTACCGACTAATCCACTCTCAAATTACCACATCGGCTACTGTACTTGCCCTTTGATTGGGGATAGCAAAAGCCTCCGTCCATTTGGAGAAATAATCTGATATAACTAAAATGTAAATATTACCCTGAACGGATTCAGGTAATGGCCCCAAAATATCCAAAGCAATTCGTTCCATAGGCTCCGAAACTTTATCTGTTACCATAGGAGCTCGACTGGTCTTGCCCGGTGGCTTACGACACTGACAATTCGGACAAGACTGAACCCAGAGTTCTACATCCCGACGCAAACCTATCCAAAAGAAACGCTCTCGAATTTTAGAATATGTCTTATGAACGCCCAAATGTGCACCCACTAAAGAGTCATGATGCTCCTTACATACCTGACTTCTTAAGTCTTTTGGGACCACCCACAAAAATTTGCTGGGGGACCCTATTTGTGTCCACTCTCGAAGAAGAATGTCATTTTCCACTAAAAATTGTTCCCACTGACTCACATACCTCTGAAGCTCCGGGGATTCTCCTTTTAATTTCTCAAGTCCAGGTTTCTCGCCCGTTTTTCCTTCATTTCGAGAAATTTTTTAATAAGGGGATCAGCCCCCTGACTTTCCTTAGTCAATTGAATTGCAGACTCAAACTCAACAGTGTTAATATCATGTTTGTTACAGGAAGGAATCCTACTCAGCGCATCTGCGTTCTTATGTTGTTCACCGCGACGATGAACCGTCATAAAATCGAACCCACTGAGATATTCCAGCCAACGCGCCACCTGCCCAACCGGTTCCTTAAAATTAAACAACCACTGCAGGGACCCATGGTCGGTTCGCAGCGTAAAATGCTTGCCAATGAGGAAATGTCTAAAGTGTTTAACACTTTTAATTACTGCCAGTAACTCCTTCCTAGTAACACTATAATTTCTCTCTTGTTGGGAATGAGTTTTACTGAAATAAGCTATTACTTGCTCCTTGCCTTCTATAATCTGTGACAAAACCGAACCAGAGGCAAAATCACTCGCATCCGTGTCAAGAATAAATTCGTGCTCAAAATTTGGGTAAGCCAAAATTGGACTTTGACACAATTTGTCTTTTAATATCTCAAAAGCCTCCTGTTGGGCCTCACCCCAAACAAATTTTTCATTCTTACGAGTCAATTTGGTCAAAGGACTAGCCAAAGTAGAAAAGTGTGAGACATATTTTCGATAATACGCGGATAACCCGATAAAACTTCGAAGATCTTTCAAGCAAGTCGGAACAGGCCAATCTTTTACGCGCGCAATTTTCTCCGGGTCAGCTGACACACCCGACGCGGAAACAATGTGACCTAAATATGAAACCTGACGTCTAAACAACGCACACTTAGAAGGTTTCAATTTTAATCCTGCAGACCTTATTCTAGTAAAAACCTCTTGTAATCGTTCAATATGCTCCTGGAAAGACCGCGCATATATGATGACGTCATCAAGATATATGAGACAAGTCTTCCAGTGTAGCCCTTTGAGAACTAGCTCCATGAGCCTCTCGAAGGACCCAGGAGCGCCACAGAGCCCAAAAGGGAGGACCGTGAATTGACAGAGCCCAACGCCAGTAGTAAAAGCCGTTTTCTCCCGGGCATCAGGAGTTAGCTCCATTTGCCAGTATCCAGAAGCCAAATCTAGAGTGGAAAACCACTGTGCCCCCGCCAAACCCTCTAAACTCTCATCTATACGGGGCAAAGGATAGGCATCTTTTTTTTGTAATGGCATTTAATTTACGGTAGTCCACGCAGAAACGAAAACTATTGTCTTTCTTTTTAACTAAAACTATAGGAGCCGCCCAAGGACTAGAGGAAGGTTGAATTACCCCTTGCTTAAGCATAACATCTATCTGCTGCTCAACCTCGCGCCTTTTGTGAAAAGGGAGCCGATATGCCCGCTGTTTAATAGGAAGATGGTCACCCGTACAAATATCATGCCGAATGAGATCAGTGCGGCCCAAATCACCTTCGAACTGTATAAATACGTCGCGGTTCTTCTCTAAAAAATCATTGACCTGTTCCGCTTGATTTCCAGTCAAAACCGCTCTGTCATAGGTTTGTAACAAAGAGAACTTCCCATCATCCGAAGGGGAAGCCTCCTTAATTTGTTCACCTAAAATGTCAACATTCTCAAGAACAGCCACAGACTCACCATCTTTTAACTTTTGAGGGGTCTGAGAAACATTTATCAGCCTAACAGGAACTTCCGGCTGACTAACATCAACAACACTTCGTCCCAACATTAATCCGTGATGACCTTTCATGAACCCTGGGTCGGGTTCACACAGGCTCTGTCCAACCGGTGGACCGTCAACTCGGCCCTGCACTATAACTTCAGAAAAGGGAGGTACTGTCAATCCCTCAATCAATAATACGTGAATTTTATCATTTTCTTTCAAAAACTCAAGGGAAAATTTAACCCCTTGGATCATAACAGTTTTGTCCGGCAAAGAAATCACTGAATTAGTTTTATTCATAAAGTCAATTCCCAGAATTGCATCAAAGGACAGATTAACCACGTAAAATGTTTGAACATATTGATACTTACCAACAGTTACAGGCAAATCCACCAACCCCTTTAAATCAAGGGGCTGCCCATTCGCCCCCAAAACACTACGAGGAGCCTCTCTAACTCGAGACTGCTCAATACCTAAAGTTTCATGCAACACTCTGGTACTGATTAAGCTTACCGCTGAACCAGTATCCAGTAGGAACTTAACATTTTCATTCAAGACCTTAAGAGTCAGATAACTATGACCGATACTCTCTGATGGGAGGGTCCTTTCTATCACAGACTGAGGTTCGACCCCTACCTCAGTCTTTACCCGTTTAAATCCTGATTGTTATCTAAATTGGACCTATGGGACCAGTCACCTTTACCTCTACCTCTATTCCTACCTCTACCATTTCCATAACCACCTCGGCCCAAACGACCTCTATAAAAACTATCCCTATCCTGACCACGATCCTGCCTGAAAAGTTCTTCTCGCAATTTATTTTGCTCAACCTGCATTTCTTTCAATTGTTCCTGCAAACTTTCGACCGCCTGGGTTAATGCACCAATTTCACTAGAAATTTCCGATTCCCCAACTACACCAACTGAAGAAGGTACCTCTACCTTCTTGTACGACTCCTCATCTAAAGCAGCACGCACTGCCGCATCAAGGGTTTCAGGCTTAGCCCTCAACACTTGCATCCTAACTTCATTGTCCGTCAACGCGGAAATAAAACTATCCTTACTCAAGTCATCCCTAACATCGAGGGGAACCCCTGGATACGCCTTTCTCACCAAGCGTCTAATACTTCCCGCTAACTCAGGCAAAGTCTCTCGCTGTGACCTACGTCTAGACCTTAATTGGGCCCTATATATTGCAGTCCCCTTAAATGGATCAAAACGATCGCGCAAACTCTGCATAACTCTATGAGAATTGGATTTGATTTCCGGGTCCAAATCTTCATAAAACTGCAAGGCAGCGCCCCTTAAAGATACCACTAAAAATTGACGAGCCCGGTCTTCAGACCACTGGTTAATCCCAACACATTTCTCAAAATGGGATAACCAATCAGCTACACTGGTGGTTCCATTAAACGTATCGGGCGTAACAATCGGTTTACGTGGATAAGCTTGCTCACCATGCCTATCGTCAGACTGTATAACTCTTGCCCCATGCTGATGTCTAGGCAAACTCGATACTTTCGGATTCTCCCCAGGAATTTTCTTAGGTTGAACCACCCTGGGCAATCCCATCATATCAACCGCACGCCCTGCAGAAGTTCGACGCACAGAGGCCCCTGTCGAAACCGTCCCAGGTGTATCAAAGATTGCAGCGTAATCCTCCGTTTGGTCACCTAACTCAACAATAGAATTCTGCAATTCGTCACTCAACTGTTGACATTTCAACATAACTTCATCAACCTTATTAAACTTCCCATCAGGGGTAGGATCAGGAGTAGGAGGAATATTACGTAATTTCTTCGATCTAGCACCTTTGGAGGTCATATCAGCGGTCAAGGCCTCCGAGGCATACATATAATCACCTAGCTCTTTACTAATTCCACTAGCCATTTTATATATATGTAAGGACCACACCCCCAACAATTACATTAATTCACAACAAAGAGTCCAATTTTAGTCCTACAACATTCCTAACAAATTATGGTCACTAGGATATAAATATCTCGGATTCAATCACACAACCCTTCAATCCAAAACGTTGGTTCAAATTTACTCTGCCAAACCAAATTTAATCGGTTAAAATTATATTCTGTTGAAAATAAAAATTTATCTTGTCGAATACAAAAATTATCCTGTCGAATACAAAAATTATCCTGTCGAATACAAAAATTATCCTGTCGAATACAAAAATTATCCTGTCGGCGACGCCAAAAATCTGTAGCGAAACTCGACCCACCCCGCCCTGCTCTCACTTTGTGTCGAGTCTCTCGGCCCCGAACTCACTTACATGAAGTGAGTTCCGGCCGAGAGCCACGCCACAAAGCCAAACAAGGTCTAGCCATAGCACAGATTTGTTGTTGAGGGGTTAGTTACAAGTTCGCAATTTCAAACCGAAAATTAGTTAGCGTAATCAATCACCTAGAACCTCTACAAAATTATTCCAGACTACCCTGGCACCCGTGCTGTGCCGCTGTTCTCGGGCCGGACCCACTTACAATAAGTGAGCCCTTACCGAGAACCTCGCCACAACAGTCAACCAAGGAACAAACATCTTCCTATGATTCCAATCCACCCTTAAACCGTGTTTTGTGTTAAGATATATGTTAGGACTAGGACTCTGAAACAGAATAGGAATTAAAAATACAAAAAAAAAACAATTCCACTAAATTATTAGCAAATTTATTCACAAATCCCCAAATCGTCTCTACCCTCCCACAATTCAGCAGTACATTCAGATTTACATTCAAGTTGTACAGACCAACTCATTTCATTCACCCTTCAAGGTGAGATCATAATTCCTCATAAAATAGTTACGTCCCCTACTAAAGAGGGGGAAAAACCCTACAATCTGGCACTTATGCCGCCTTAAAATATGCACACCAGACTACATGACTACTACCCTTAACTAAAGAAGGGGAGTCCAAGATACGGCAATACCAAATATTTACTTTCACATGTCACCCAGCAGAAGGGTTACTTCATTATTTGTGACCCACCTACCCTCCTAAATATTGCTAAATATTCACTGAGGGTAGCGTTATCTCAGTATTCACGTCTGTACATTCAAGCTAATGCCATAAAAGGAGAGGGGGGAGGGGGTACAATCCATCGGGCCACCGAAACTCACCCCAAGCCGAAAGATCACGATTAGGCCATAGCATCCTATCGCAACAGCAATAAGATGCCCTGGATCAATCGTGAATAATCCTAGAACCAATTTAATATAGCCTTTTATAACATATTTCGGCTTACGGCGAGGATCGGTAAATTACATAAAATATGACCGGCCCCGGCAGGGTACAACTACGGAGAAATAAATATTCGACTCACCTATAGGAAGCTCCACACGGTTCTGATCCACTAGACTCCGATTCAGAATAATATAATATTGCAGACGCAATTATTTCGTGCGAAGTCAACACCGCCGAGCACGAGAAACTACATGTCTCTCACAACAGTGGTCAATGAAGTAAGAACCACTGATCCATAACGCTATCAGTTAATGATCAATGTAACAATTTAAGGCCACCTCAGAGTATTTTAGCACTTTCAATACTGAAGCGGGCAAACACACACTCGATATGTACACACAGACCCATACCTACATATATATATAATATACATACATAGATATAGGCAACTGTGCACACACCGTGTGTGTGTCCCTTATTGTACAATTCCACTTTTTCTTATACATTTACAACGTAAGTTTTAAAAATTTTCTCAACTTCCGGAGGGGACACCCCTCCCGAAAGCCACCCCGGCTGCGCGCCGGGCAATACCCAACTGTACCCCCCCCCCCCCTCACTTCTGTAACTCTGGCGCCGCCACTGCCTACGGTAGGCCCAAGCTTCGCCTGAAAAAAAATCGATTGTCACATAACTCAATGGAAAACATTTAGGTTCTTATAACCTTCACGAAATAGGGCGAGTTTGGAGATTCTTTACTTAAAAAAGTTGAAGATATAAATAGAAGAAGTATGAACAGCGTGCTTACCATTGGATGTTCGACGAAATTGTTTCGTGTTTTTATGTTCATGACAGCCATTGACACTGTCATACGTTTTATAAAAACTTCGGATCCCAAATTCACTGTTCACATTTTTCTTCCACACGGAAATCTTGGACTACGGAAGCGTTTTGGGGACATGTGTAAAATGTGTTTGTAAGTCGTTATAACCACAGGCAGGGAACGAAAACAAGTAATTCACGTTCCCTGCCACAGGTGTTCGACGGGATCGGGAAGTTTCGTCCCCGGGAACTTTCGTCCCCAGTTACTGGGAAGTTTCGTCCCCGGGATGTTTCGTCCTCTGTCCTTGTTGAAGCTTGGGGTTGACGTGGGATTGTAAGGTTAGGTACAACCCTTATAAAAAAGTACCAAGGTAAACCATGGTAAATCCCAAAATACCCTGGTAATACCATGGTATACAATGGTATTACCAGGGTATTTTGGGATTTACCATGGTTTACCATGGTACTTTTTTATAAGGGAAGTTATAGTATCTTTTGATTAATCACATTTTATTAAATTTTTATTCAATGATTCACAGGTTAAAAACACTGATAACAACAAAAGAACACACAGTAAAAATATAACACGATGAAAAATCTAACATTGTTTACCGGTAACAATTATTTTACAAACAGAGAAGCACATAGACCTACACAGTTACATTAATACACTAACAGGTAAATTAATACTTCATATCATTTTTTACGGTACGAAACGAAAATTAATACTCACCAATAATTTGTCACAAAACAAATTTAATGAACACGCATATAATATTTTATACGAGGAGTTCATGCACGCAAGCGGCGGCAAACTCATTAAAATTGTTTTGTGACATATAGTTCATTCAGTTGAAAAAAAGACCCTAAGATCCACCCGACCGTACCAGTTAAAAAAACACCCTAAGATGCAACCGAGTGTAGGCCTATTTACATCAAAGGAGTTATGCAAACAACATGCATGGTGCTATATTAACAATTTCAATGCATATTTATATTAATAGGGAAAAATAAAGTGGAGGAAGTCAGAATGGCCGGAGAGAACCTCCGAGCAGCTTCTACCAACTTCCTGACTCTTAAACTTACTGCCTTTGCACATGCTAAGTTAGCAGCGGTTGAAGGCAAGTGTATCATCAGCGTGCAGTACGCTTTAGTGCACAGCGCCGTCGTGTCCCTACATTGCAGTTTGGATTAAATGTCTTGCCTGAGGACACACTACAGTTACTGATGGTCAAGATCGAACCTTCTTACTTTTCGTTTTAAAGTCCAATACTCTAAGCACTAAGCCACAGTGCGTGCGGGGTGTGTGCGTGTGTGTGTGTGGGGGAGGGGGGGGGGGGGGGTATTCCTCAAGACAAAGAGACATGTCACCATGAAAACGTTTATTCCAGAATGAACTTCTTCCTTTCTTCCCTCACACACCATGAGCTCCGGGATCCTTATTTTTGTCGAAAGAAAGAGAAAAGGGGGCATATCTGTTTTCATTTGCCTCATAATCAACACTATATCCAGGATTAATTGTTTGTTATATACTTTCAATTACAAAGGGTACTTGGCACTTTGTTTCGAAAATGTAAAGCACTTTCAGCATTCATCCTAAGTAGAAAATAAAAACAGGAATAGCCAAAAGTAAGGTAATGTTATGAAAAGTGGATACCATTCTGAGAGGAAAGAAGTGAGAAAAAAAAAAAATCTATTTACAAGATGTTAAACCGGATGTGAAAACGAAATATCGTTGAAATCGGACGTCTGTGACGTCTGTGAAACTCTTTGGAGGGGCGGGGGGGGGGGGGGGGGGGGGGGGGGGTAATCAGAAGATCAGTATTTTAACTGCAATAGTGTAAAGGCCGATCTAAGTGGCCCCAGAAAAATGCAGCTCATCTTGCAAAGTAAGCTGAGGATTTTTTATATTAACACTTTGGCCGGCCGCTAATTTCTCGCGGTTCTCTATGAGAAGGCCTTGGTTACCCCTGTTCTACCAACTGCCTCCCTATTCCCACGCTTCTTCTCTCCTCCCAACACTCGTAAACGAACTGCTTGATGACATCCCTTGCCCCAATCTCTCCGATTAGCATATTAACCCTCTCCTTTGAGTCTCCCCCTAACCACATGTCCTTCATTCTCCCATCCCACTTCCCCATTAGAGTCCCCGTGAATCTTGTTCTTTTAGACTGGTATTTTGGGCATTCTAGAAGAAAGTGTTCCAGGGTCTCCACCACACCCAAATTACACATCTGGCACTCCTTTTCACTGTTTTTCCCAATTTTCCCCCTCAGCTTGAACAACAGTGACCCCCAAAGGTGCAATCAAGATACTCTTCAAAACCAGGCTTCTCTTTATCACGCAGGCCACCCAAAGATCTCTTTGATTTGACCCCCCTCTCCCCAATTGCCGTTACAATCCTCCATGACACTTTCTCTGACGATCTTTTTACCCAGGTTTGGCCCGACGTCTGGGTCCGAGATCTCCAATGAGTAGTTCTCTACCAGCTCCCTCACATGGACCATCCACCCCGTGTTGATATTTGAGTTGAAGGTTCTCAGGAACATTACTTTGCACCATCGGCTATCGGGGAGATTTACCAAATAATTAAGATAACCGAGTTTCAATGGGTCTATCCTGTCCTTGATCCTCATCCACCCAAGCTCACCCCTGATTGCTTCTAGCGCTGCGGCATTACTCGACCCTGTTATCCATCGGCTTGCATCGTTCTGCAGGATGTCCAAGCTCTTAACAGCCATCTGGTTTAGGGGTACAACTTCCGTACCGTATGTTATACTTGGCAGACCCATCATTTCCCAAATGGTTTTCCCCACGAAAACCTTATTGAAACTGTTTCTCCCTATAAGTTTCATTTGTTTAAGGATTCGTTTCCCCTCCAGAATCAATTTATTTGTGTGGTTTCGGTAGATGCCTCTTCCTGTGATGTTTATGTTTACCCCCAGGTACTCATAGTCACTAGTCTCCCCTACACTAAGAAGTTTGCTGCTACCTTCCGGAATGCAGAACTCCCCCACTCTCCACCTTCGAGTGGGGTCCACAGGTATAACTTTGCTCTTGCTTTCATTAAGTTCGAGTCTCCATTTGCTCCTATATTTCCCAACAATTCCCAGCTTCTTCGCTAGCCCATCTTAGCTTTCTGACACTAGCACCATATCGTCTGCAAAAAATAGCCCTGGGATCTTCAAGTCCCCAACTGCAACCCCCTCGTCGCTATGCAGGAGTTCATCTTCTAAACCTTTGATGTACAATGCAAAAAGAATTGGCGAAAGGATACACCCCTGTTTTAGGCCTATCTCCATAGGCACACGTTTTGTTGTAATGTTTCCCAGGCTAAGTTCACTCTGTACATCTTTATATAATGCTTTCATAATCCCAACAAACTCGCCTCCCAAGCCCAGAGCCTCCAGCTTGCGCCACATACCCTCCCTCCATACTCTATCGTATGCCTTTTTAACATCCAAAAAGGCCATAAACATCTTTTGCTTTCGCGGATTCTATCATTTGTGATAGTGTGAAAAGATGGTCAGTGGCTCTCCTTCCCTTCCTGAAGCCATTCTGGATTTCTTCCCCCCCCCCCAAAACCTTTCTCTTCAATCACCTCCTCTAATCTCCCATACAGGACTTTACAAAGGACTTTTCCAATGTTGCTGTTGACAGAGATCCCTCGATAGTTATCCAAGACGTCCTTTTCCCCCTTTTTGTGAATAAATGGGACTTTACTTTACCTCCACGCATTTGGGACCTCTTGTTTTTCCATGGCTAAATTGAATAGGGCAGTTTGGCTTTCCAAGAGTTCCCCTCCCCCTTTCATTTCATTGATGCAAAAACTGAAAAAATAGTTAATTAGTTAAAGGGTTAAATAAATATCATCCCTTAGTGCTCAAATAAAAAATGCCTTTTTAACATCCAAAAATTCGAAGGTGGAGAGTGGGGGAGTTCTGCATTCCGGAAGGTAACTGAATGATCAGTTCATTTCGGTCTTCGGTAAGAAGATAATATTTTATTTTTAAATCGTTCTTTGTAACGAGGCCTGTCACCGTCTGAAGGGTTCCAATTCAACTCGCCCTCGGGTCAACTCGCCCCCGCATATATTTTCGGGTCAAGTCGCCCCAGGTTTGGGGCGAGTTGACCGGCGCAATTTTTATGTAACTTTATTTTTATAATATCTTTTTAGTAAAAACCGACAATGATGGAATATTAATTCACGGGCTTACAAAATTGGTAGTCCAACTGTGGAGAGCGTTGTATTGGATTTTGAATGAATGAATTGAATGAATTTGAGACAGGTTATTTATGAATGAACGAACGAAAAACTTATATTTTTATTTTTTGTAGGAGGATGGCTAGCCATTCAAGATATGTTTCCAAACGTCGAGATAAAGGGCTCTCCCTCACCGATATTTCCACAATGGAGATGATTGTAAAAGCTGAAAATTAAAAAGCCGACCGACGAGCCAAGTACACCAAAATATCAAAGAAATTAGAGGCGGCATGGCAGATGTATCGTGACAATGAATTGACAACAACCAGCTTTCTGAGGAACTGTTCAAACATTTATTCACAGTAAATGTATATATATTATGCGCAGTATTGATCTTGTTGTAGATACTGATTTTATTTATGTAATGTATAGTTGTATATAGTTGTCCAGTTCCCGTATATATGTGTGACGTTATCTATGAGAGATGTATTTATATCTATTATTATTTTGTTATAAACGTTATATAAACCTGTCTCATTCACCTTTATATTATAAAACCTGTAACATTATTGATGCAGGATGTATTGATGTATATTTTATTACAAATGTTTTTTTTTGTTATAAATGTTCTAGTCTTACTAAATAAAATTACTTTTAATCAGACAGGTCTTACGTTATTCTATTATGAATCAATTCTTGGGGCCGACTTGCCCCGATGTGTGGGGGCGATTTGACTCTAGGACGGTTGGCCCAAGGGTGAGTTGTACCGTTCCAGGACAACTCGCCCTCGGGTCAGCTCGCCTCCGCATATATTTCCGGGTCAAGTCGCCCCGGCTTGGGGTGAGTTGGTCAGCTTTGGAGGGGGGGGGGGTGGGGTAGGTTACCCGCCAATTTTTTTTTTATAATTTTATAATAACTATATTTTCAGAATTTTTAGTAAAAGACAGACAATTATGAAATATTAATTTATACATGTACTTACCTTTAATAAGAAAATCCTGTTCAAAATAAATAAAATCCTTTTATGCAAATTTAACTCCACTACAAAAAGCACGCATGCAAGAATAAATAATTCCTTTCCACGAATATGAAATTTAACACAAAATTTCCAAAAGATCGTACGAGTTCACTGACTGAAAAGAAAATTATCCTTCCAGCACCGAGATATCTTACCTGATGCTTCAAAAATAACAATTCTAACCTTTTTATGTGGACTGTAACTATAGCCCTCGCGCTTATAGGTTGGTGGATGACTCCCAGCTTTAAAAAACTCTCGTGGATTCGTAAGCAAATAAAGCTAATGAAGTTGTTCGGGTCGCAAGGGATTTAAATCCCACATCGTCCCTGTGCGCCTTCTGCGCACTGAAACCTTTCATTTCACTCATTGCTTCAGCTTTCAAAAACACATATCGGTGGATTTTTTCCTTTTTGTAACCGTTATGAATAACATGCTGGGGCTACTCCAAACCAGCGACTGTTCGGGTTTCTTTTTCTGTTTTTCTAAAACAACCAACAAACAGTATTCATAAGGAAATAAAATTATAAAGCAAAGTTATTCGGGTCGCAAGGGATTTAAATCCCACATCGTCACTGTGCGCCTTCGGCATGCTGAAACTTTTCATTCAGTCGAGCCCAATATCAAGCTTGCTCGCTTACTTGCTTGTCCAAAGGTATCCAAGAAATTAGAGGAAACATCGGAGAAATATAAAGAGAACGAGATAACTACTTGTAGATTTTTGAGGTTGTGTGCCAGTATATATAAAGAGTAAATGTATTTTATATTGTGTATATTTTATATTACGCGGTATTTATTTTTGTTGTTAGTTGTAATAAAGGTATTTAAACTCATATTAAACCGCGTCTCACATAGTCTCCCTTGTTGAAAATGGAGGCCGAATGTTCCCTAGGCCGAATGTTCCCGGGGCTGAATGTTCCCGAGGCCGAATGTTCCCGAGGCCGAAAGGACCCGCTCTCTTCCAAATCTGTGGACAGTTCATTATCCTCGGGTAGATCTGGGTCCTCCATTGACATTTCCATTGCTTCTGGTGGGTCTGGGAAGGTCAAAAGTATCGCTTAAAGCTAATACTGTAGAGGCATCGTGGGTCTGCGTAGTTTCTTCCATCAATTGTTGTAATATTTCAATATTCTGCTTGTCAATCTGGTCGTTGTCTGATACATTCATTGGCTCATCTTGGAGAATATCTGAAGCCGTCGATTCCGATGTACCAACCGTCGCCGCAACCTCTCAATCCAAGTCTCTCATCATCTCTCCTGCAGAAATATCAAAGATTTGAAGACTAATAAAAACGTTTTTCATTGAAACTGTACTAATTCAGGTTGTGATATTTGCACCAATAATTTATTTGTAATAAAAAAGTTTTTTCTTTATTATAGAATTATCTCCTGTTCAATCGTTAAATCAAATATTAATTATGAAACTTACTTTTGCTGACAAGGTGTACAAACAGAATTGAGAACAATTCTGCTGTGCATGGCATGGAATTTCTGTATTGCTGGAGGTCAATACCAGTGTTGCAAAGTTGATGCTGCCAGCGGCCACAGTCATCACAATCATCAGCACGTTGTCGAGATCTAACTTCTCTGTTGCATTTTTTTTTTCAATTCACGGAGGTTGGATTTATTTGTAAAAATACTCTATAGGTAAGTAAATGATAAAATTAACAGTATTTCAATAGAATAAATTAAGAATAAATTACATTTTTTTGAAAAACAAAAAACTGGACAACTCGCCGTAAAAATCGGAACAACTCGCCGTCAGACGGCGAGTTGTCCCGACGGCGGCTTGTCCAGTACCCTTTGTCGCTGAGATCTGTTGTTAGAAAGTTTATGATCAATGAGTGTTTTAATTGGATGTGATTGTGGTTTCAATACGACTTTTCATCAACAGCTATGAAAAGAGTAATCATGAAGAATTTGTTTGTTTTTTTATATGTTTAAACATGATGAATGAGTGTTTTTGTTACTTTCTGTAACGATTTCCTGAGAATGTCTGAAATTCAGTCTCTACATTGTCATGAAGTTGAGAATTAAAAAAAAAACACAACTCGAAAAACAAACATTCATGGCATTTTCACACTGGAAAGGGTAGTATATCATGTTTTGAATCGACATCATTGGGGTTTAGTTTAAACATATTTTATTTGCATACTTCGCAAAGAGGATTGGAGGACAAGTGCTTCACACTTAGCTATCCCTCCTCTCCAATTACAATAATGTAATTCTGATACAATGGCGGAGCAAACAAAAAACGATACATAATTACTTATTTAAATTGAGGAACTAAAAAGAAGAAAGAGAGAGAAAAAAAGTAGAGAGAAGAAAGGGAAAAAAAGTAACCAGAAAGCTACCACTATCATATTAATGCTAGAAAGACAGAACCAACTGTTCGATCGATGTACGGTACTGTATGGGCAGGTCACAAACAATCCCCCGAACCGCGATAGGCGGATCACTCACCCGACGTTCATTTACAGACAGACCCTCAGCTCATGGACCAACGCCGGGGTTACACCCGCTGGTCCATGGGCATAGAAGCCGCCAACACCCTTGAACATTCATTTAAAAGTTTTAATATCCCGGGAGAGTCATCCACCCTACCGCGGAGCAGGAGCAATCCGCCCTCCACGTACCTTGTCAATGACCTAAAACTTTTAACTCTCAATGTGTTACCACGTGCTATGACCAAAAGCTCAATTGTTGAAACGACCCGAATCACCGATAAACTTTTGGGCAGCTCTAAAGATGACTACATTATCGGAATATCTTAGAGACGGCACGCCAAACAAGAGTTCGTCAACTGTGTTTATGCCAAACCGCCCCATTACAATGTAAAGCTCTGCTCTGACAAAGTTGTGGAAGCCACACACCATAAAGAAATGATGTTCGTCTTCAATGAATGGTCCGCATGAGTAGTAAGGTGAGTCAGATATGTAATTATTAAATTTATGCGAATTCAAGTCGCTGCAGCGATTTCTGATCATACTGTGAATAATATTCGACTTTCTCTTCCCTGTATTAAAATAACCGGGTGGCTTGAAAAGTGGAGGACTGATTTCTGATCTGAAATCTCGTAATAGTTTATTGTTTCCATATCGACACACACGTTGGAAAGAAAGAACGTTTCATGACTTCAGTTCGAATACTGTAGGGGCTGAAATCTGGCGTATTTCTCAGATTGTATTGCAAACGGTCCCCAACACGCGGTGGAAGAAGGTCTGTTAAATACTATGGACTATGCGATAAAATACACACATTTTCCTAATATACCTACGCTGTTGAAGCGAGTGCCAATCCATTTCTAACAATAGTTGTTCATGTGGAACTGATCTGGTTAACCCTGATACCATCCGTGCTGCTTCATAATGTAGGTCGTCCAGACATTTCAAGTGACACGCACCTCATTGGGGTGAGTCAATACGTTAAGAAGAAATGAATGACATCATACCGCGGTGCATGATGGACGGCATATGGGTTGTCATGGAAGCACACATGTATACTAATGCTAAATACCATCCCCCCCCCCCCCACCACCACCACCACCATGCACCACCACACAACCACTTAGACGAACTTTGAGAATGAATTCAATTTAAAGTTGCAAAGCATAAATTTTACAGGAAATAAAATATTTCCTCCCATCCCAACACACTGCGCTTGTAAGTGTAATTTCGAGGGGGTTTGTAATCAGTTTTGGAGACTACATTATTTAGGAGAACCCCAATAAATTTGCTCAATGTTTGGGATCCGTGTATCAAGGGACATAACTCCACTTGCTATAGATTTCAGAGATGGTAAAAGCACTTGGCCTGTCTTTCACATTTGTCAGTTTCGACCACTTTATCAGGGTTATTCAAAGTTTTATTTCTGAGCGAGTTTATTCTACGTGCTTCATGATTCCTTTTTCATAACGTAAATTTATCGTTTGTAAAACTTACAATTCAATTGCATCACATTTGCAACTTTCACATAGCGGTAGGCGGCACACTGACCTGAGCTGAGGCTGAACTTGAAGTTGCTAAATTCCCATTCTGATATTCCATACATTCAAATTAAATATACACAAATTATACATCAAAATGAAGGTGGTGATGTATAGAACACGGAAAAATGCAATCAACTCACTGTCACAGAGGTGACACCAAGCACCAATGCTTCCTGACCTGGTACTAGTGGTGGGAACGGGAACATTCGGCCTCGGAAACTTTCGGCCTGGGAACATTCGGCCCCCGGGAACATTCGGCCTGGGAACATTCGGCCTCGGGTCGGGTTAAAAGACTAAGATAGACGCGGTTTAGGTAGCAGAAATTACTTATTGGTAGCTATTCTAATAAATGTTCACAAATAAATAATAAATTAATCTAATGATAATAGACAAATGAATACATAAACTGATGATAATTAACAAATATTTTACAAAAATGAACTATTGTACCATTTTATAAATGCGATATGATTTGTTTGTCCTTATCTTTACACCGTTATTACTTCATTCAAGCGTAATTTAAAATTTTGTTATGAAATTCATCTGTGTTTTGGTCAAAAAGCTGCCGTAATAGCAAGTGTGATTAGCTTATCACGTTTATGGATGAGCAACAACACGGTGAGCTTTGATCACAACATCGAAGCAACCAAAACAACAAGTTGCAAGTACGCTAAAATCACAGTATTCAGTGATACCAATTATGAGAAAAATCATTCGAATGCCTTTTACGAACTCGAGTATGGTAAAGTATTGAAGGGTCTCTTGTGAATTATATTCTTTACTATGTAAAAGTTACTTTGATGTATATATTTTCATTCTGTTCTGTTATTCAATACAGTGGATTTTATACAATGGATTTTATATTTCAATAAAGGTAGGTACGCCGAAAATATTATTCTTTAGAAAAAAACACAACAAAATGAACTAAAAATATATTTTTTAAAGTTATTTTTCAACTCCCAAACTCAGAAATTTTCTACCAAAAGTGGGAACATTCAGCCTCGACTGAGGCCGAATGTTCCCGGAAAAATACCTGGGGTCGAATGTTCCTGAGGCCGAAAAGACCCTGACCCCTAGTGGTAGTGGCAGTCTGCAATATAGAGTCACATCAGCCCTAAGTCATTTCGGCCCCTGGTCACTCGTCCTCAAAGTCATTTAGGCCCCAGTCACTTCGACCCTCTGGTCATTTTGGACTCATTTCGCATAGTTGGTACTGGGTATTGACCTTTATTAATTAAATTTCAAATTGAATAAAAAATAAGTAATTTAAGTTGTTCTGTATTAATTCAGTTTCAATATTTAATTAAATGAATAATTTAATTAAATACATACCTTCAGTAGCGTTGTTTGTACGTATTGGTTGCTGAAAAACACACCACTGAGCAACAGTCCAATGATTATGTGGGCTATTCAACCAGGTATTACTCATATACGTGTCATCAGATCTTGTAGAGGCTGTGTGATAGCAGACTGTGCAAGCTGTTGAAATTAAGGCTGTGGGTACAATGTATGTGCTGAACTGGTAGGAAAGCCAGGGCCAAAAGTTTCTTAATGTACAGATGAACTCCTTTGCGTTGATTAAAAGTAGTCTTCAAACCAAGAGCAGCCGCTTTTTTCATTACAGTGAAAAGCACAATATACCACTCTGGCAGCCTTCCAAGTTGCTGTTTTAAAATCAAGAATAAAACATTGAACATTTCTTGTGGGTAGCAGCTCATTTATCCTGTTGAAGACCTACAAAAGGTTTAGAGATTTAGATTTAAGGTTTGCTGACGAAACTTTCCTTGTCGTTCTGTAAAAACACAAATCAAGCATATGTATGCAGCAAGAAAATTCACCATCATAAAAGAAAACCTAAGTGTGAAGGAATATCATTTATCATTTGTATACCTCAATATCTATTTGAGGTATAAATGTTGAAAAACAAATAAAAAAAAGTTAAAAATGAAAAAATATTAAAAAATATTTATTTGGACTGAAATGACTTGGTATATTGGGGCTGAATTGACTTGAGGCCAAAATGGCTGAGGCCGAAATGACTTGGGGCCGAATTGACTGGAATTCCTAGTCTGCTGCCATATTCGTACCGGAACTTACAAGCTCAGAACTGATCGCGAAATATCGAAACAGACTTGATAATTTCGAAGTAAACTAATTTTCCTTACATATATAGCACCTTAATAATTACTCTCACCTGCCCAATCAAAACCATTATTAAATTTTTAGAAAAAGTCCCAGCAATAACTGTTATTTAGAAGTGAGGATGAGATGGAAATGCCATCACTATATAATAACTTCAAATCAAATAGCCTGATCATCAGGCCCTAAAAAAGTAATGTTGTGGTTTGTGTTACATGCCAGAAAAAAATAGGGGCGGTAGGTAGGCTTCTTTTTTTTTTCCCCCACTTTGAGATGAATAATTTAGCTGGACTATCCTCATATGGGAAAATGCAACATACCCAATATGAGAAAAGCAGAACAATGGGCATTATTCTGCTTAACAAGCCAACTAGTTAAAGAAACAGGAGAGATATTAAAGCAAGTACAAGACAGGGCAAATAATTGAAACTTTTAGATAACCTATTTTCCATTTACCAATAAATTCTAGAGTAACAATTATTGCGAGAGACAAAGGCATCTGTCCCACATGCTGCAGACTCTAGTTTGATGCGATATGCCACGGTGGGGGTATACCGGGCGACAGACCATCTCTAGTTTTTAAAAACAAAATTTACTAATTATTTTTAATAATATGTACATGTACTTGCCTCCATTGATGAAGTATTTTATCCACAAAAATCCAATGAACATTTTCGTAACACAAAATAGATCTGAGAAATGCATATCCAATTTCCTGAAAACTTAATTTTTCCAAAGAGTGGATATGCTAGCCCAGAGACACGTGTCACTGATATACATTGTAGTCAACAAACTAATAGTTTAATTTTTAGCTTAACTTGACAAAAGTCAAGATAAGCTATTGCCATCATGTGTGTGAAAGTCTGTTAGTCTGTGAGTCTGTTAGTCAGATGATGCCCAGATGAGATTGTCCCCTTTGGTTGCGATCATTCAACAATGATGGCTGCCCGAGCCCAAAGCCCGAAAACCTTTAGCACAGTCTACAGGTCATATTTATGAAGGGTTTTCATTGTAACTTGGTAGGTTGACTTCATATAATGTCTAGATGAGAACGTCCCCTTTTGGACACGATTGGGCAACTGTGATGGCTACAGGGGCCCGAAGCCCGAAAACCTTTAGAACAGTCTATAGATCATAATTATGAAGAGATTTCATTGTAGCTTGGTAGGATGACTCCAAATAATGTCTAGATGAGAACGTCCCCTTTTGGTCGCGATCATTCAGCCTTGATGGCTGCCCGAGCCCAAAACCCCCAAACCTTTAGCATAGGCTATAGGTCATATTTATGGAAAGATTTCATTGTAAGCTGTTAGTTTGACTCCATATAATGCCTAGACGATGACATCCCCTTTTGGTCATGATTGGTCAGCTGTGCTGGCTTCAGGGGCCCGAAGCCCAAAAACCTTGAGCACAGTCTACAGGTCATATTTATGAAGAGATTTCATTGTAACTTTGTAGGATCACTCCAGATGATGCCCAGATGAGAATGTCCGCTTTTGGTTGCGATCATTTAACCATGATGGCTGCACAAGCCCAAAGCCCAAAAACCTTTAGCACAGTCTACAGGTCATGTTTATGAAGGGATTTCATTGTAACTTGGTAGGTTGACTTCATATAATGTCTAGATGAGAACGTCCCCTTTGGATGCAATTGGGAAACTGACGGCTACAGGGGCCCGAAGCCCGAAAACCTTTAGCACAGTCTATAGGCCATATTTATGAAGGGATTTCAATGTAACTTGATAGGATGACTCGTTTTGGAATAACTTCACTGTAACTTGGTAACTTTCATTGATATACATTAACTGTGAGGGCCACATACATAACTGTGAGGTCATATTAACCCACCCCCATCTCTTTAGTACAGTGTACATCTCATATTATTTTTATCAAAAACATAGCATACAGGGAACAGAAATGAACATATTCCCAATTATCATAATTCTTGTCTTACTTCATAATCCTTTCATCCGCAAGTATACAGAAGAAGTCTCCTTGGTTACGAATCGAAATTAAGTATTTTTATTGTTTACTAATCATATATATTTCATTTTCAGGTTATTTTATTCAACTTTGTGGGGAGTTAGTTTAGTATAGTAACTGGGACAAAGTTAGGAGGCCTTAAATAAAACTGTGAGCGCTAAGTTGTCGAACGGTTCGTCGTGTTGCCTTTTAGTTTTGTCGCGTGTGTACAATTTTCCCTGTCCGATCGCGTAATTTTGTCTTGATGATGGCGAGCAAGTCTGTTCAGACAGAGGTAAGTATGGAGGTAAATACGTGTAATATCGCGGTCCAGGTCAACGGTGCCAACGGAGTAAGTATTGGTGTGCAGACAGAGGTCACTGGGGGTGTCGGTCAGAGCCGGGTTGGTGGGGCCACCGATGGCGATATTGGGCTTGAAGTTTGTAAACAGTGTTCTATGATGTATGGGGACTGTCGCTCGATGGGATATGGAGAGGTATGTGCAAACTGTCAGGAAATCCTCCGCCTACTTGAGACAATTGTTAAGTTTGAGGGGGAGATTGCTGAGCTGAAGGGAAAACTTGGTAGGGCGGGGCTGTCTGGAGTTACGCCTGTGAAAGTGGCTTTCCGAGAAGGATGGAAGGTTGTCGGTGGTTCCAAGAGGAAACATGGGGGTAGAACCTTTGATGTGAATGAGGTAGGTGATGAGGTGGGGGCTGCTAGAAAAGTACGTAGGACAGATGAGGGGGGCCTAGGCCGGAGCAATGCTGTAAAGCGTTTGGCGTGGACTACCAAAAGTGGTAGGAAAGGGGGGCCAGAGAAGCAGGTAGATAGGGGTGTAAAGTCCAAAGGCAGTGGGGAGTGCAGCACCAGAAACAGATTTGATGTGCTCGATTCGGAAGAGACAAAGGAGGAGATGGAGGTAGTTGCAACAGATAGTAGCTTGGGGTCTAGGCCAGGAAAAAGGAGGAGGGACCCGGAGGAAGACCAGGGGAGTAGTCCAGGTAGCTCAGGGCCTGGAAAGAGACGGAGGGACAAGGATAGGAGTAATCCTAGGTCAAAGATACCGATACCGATATTGATTCCGAGTGGGGCTGTTGGAGAGGAAGAGGACGCTGTAAACAATAGGAGACTAGAGGAGATAAATAGGGCGAGGTCCAAAAGTAAGTTGGTGGTTGCGGGAAGTAGCATAGTTCGGGGGATCGACAAGGTTGTCTGTGGTCCGGACAGTAAAAATAGAACAGTTCTGTGCTTTCCGGGGGCTAAAGTGGAGGACCTGAGGGATAGAGTGGACGGTATTGTAGCTGGGTCGGGGCCTGATCCGGTAGTGGTATTACATGTGGGGTCCAATAACATCAGGGAGAGGAAATCAGTTCGTTTGGTGGACACATACAAGGACCTAATTAGTAAGCTACTTAGCAGGAATGCTCGGATCATCGTTTCAGGGGTGCTCCCCGTTATGGGTGGTGGGAATGAGAGGAACTCGCGGATTATGGCACTAAACGAGGAGCTGGAAGAGCACTGCAAAGACTTGGGAGTACATTTCATTGACCACTGGGATTCATTCTGGGGACAAGGAGAGTTGTATGGTCGAGACGGACTGCATTTAAGTAGGATGGGTACAGACCTGTTGGGCCAAAAAATCTTACAGGTGACTGGGCCTTTTTTGGAGAAAAGGGGGGTAGGGGACCACAGCCGGTAACCCAGAGTGGCACAAATGCTGGGAACATAGGAAGAACAACAAACATGCACAATACAGGGACATACCAGGGTTATAATAATGTGCCAGTGATGACAAAAAAACAAAGATTCATTAAGTTTGGGTACTGCAACATCCAGGGTCTGCACAAGAAAGTAAGCGAAATATCAACAATGATGGACGAAGGAGGCTTCGATATAATGGGTCTAAGTGAGACGTGGATACGACGGGATGAGCGGGTTGATCAGATGAAGGGTTGCGTGTGGATAGGAGCTGGGCGAACTGAGGGTCAGAAACGGGGTGGGGGTGTTGGCATCTACGCTTTTAAAGAGGAATTACAGCCCTCATTGATTACAGATCTCACAGAAGCAAGGACTCAGATTCCAGTATCCAACGAAATAGTCTGGGCAAAAATCAAGTTAGGAAGCAGGAGTGTTGCCGTTGGTGTTGTATACTTAGCAGTGGAGGGAAGTAAGCCCGAGTGGAATGATTCAATATATACAACTCTTAGATCGAATATCACAGAGCTTGGGAGCAGAGGGTTCAGTATTGTCCTAATGGGGGACTTCAATGGGCACATCGGGGATAAGGAGGAGGGCATACAGGGAGGTGATAGGAAAATTAACACGAATGGGAGGAAGATGTTGGACCTATCAAAAGAGCTTGGTTTAAAGATCCTGAACAGGGATGCGAAATGTAAGGGTAAATGGACCTGGGAGAGGAACGATAAGAAAACAATAATTGATTATATACTCACTGACATTAGCGTATGGAGGGAGGTTATAGATGTAGAAATAGATGACGAGGGAAAAAATGAGTTGGGTAGTGATCACAACCTGATAACAGTTAAGATTATGGGCAAAAAGACGAATAGAGACAGAAATACCTTCAAGGAAGTTTGGGGACTAAAACAAGGAGCCGACTGGAAGCAGTTTCGGGAAAAACTAAAACCAAATCTTGAATGTATACCTAGGGATGCAAATGTCCAGAGTATTTCAGATGGCATAGTAAATAGCCTAACAGAGGCAGGGAAGGAGTGTATAGGAAGGGTGAGGGTCCCAACGAGAGAGCTTGGATACAGGGTTAACGAGGGACTGAAAAAGGCTATAAAAGAAAGGAAGGTAAAATGCGCTGCTTACAGAAGAAGTAGGAAGCTTAAAGGGGTGGATAACAATGACACGAGACTAATGAAAGGAGAATATGAACTGGCACGGAAAAAGGTGAATGAGATAAAGAATAATAATAGGAAGGAGCGCAATTGCAGTCTTGCCAGAACAATAAAGAAAACGGGGGGTTCGAGCTCAAACGTATTTTGGAACTGGGTAAATAAACGGGGGAAAAGTAGTGTGCAGAGTATCAAAGTGGATGGGGAAAGTACAGAAGATAAAGGCCGTATCGCTTCAGAGTTAGTCAAGCACTGGGAAAAGATAAACGATAGGCGATGGGGCAGTGGGTCCCCACCAAAAAGAAATACACTGGTGGAGGAGAACCTATCCAATCGTGTATGTAGCGAAATAACGGCAGAAGAAGTGCGGAACGTGGTCTCGAAATTAAAAAATGGTAAAGCGGGAGGGACTGATGAAATTCCGAACGAATTCCTCAAAAATGGAGGGGAGGCACTTATTGAAGTCCTGACAAACCTTTTCAACCTGGCTCTGCGAAAGCAAGAGGTCCCCAGAGAGTGGAGGGAAAGTAAGGTGTCGTTCATACACAAAAAGGGGGATAAGGAAGTTCTAGATAACTATAGGGGGATATCAGTTAGTAGTAACATCGGAAAAGTATTCTGTAAGGTCATATACGGTAGACTAGAGGAAGTTATTGAAGAGAAAGGTTTTTTAGGAGAAATTCAAAATGGTTTCAGGAAAGGACGAAGAGTCACCGATCACCTATTTACACTCACCCAACTGATAGAATCAACAAAGGCTGAAAAGAAAAAGATGTTTCTGGCATTTCTAGATGTGAAAAAAGCGTACGACCGAGTGTGGAGGGAAGGTATGTGGCGAAAGCTCGAGGGCATCGGACTGGGGGGTGACTTTGTGGGAATCATGAAAGCACTGTATACAGATGTGCAAAGCCAACTCAGTCTAGGGAGTATCACTACAAAACGAGTCCCTATGGATATAGGCCTCAAGCAGGGGTGTATCTTTTCACCGATTTTGTTTGCATTGTATGTTAAAGATTTAGGGGACGAACTAATTCAGAGTGCGGAGGGGGTAAATGTTGGAGACATAAAGATACCAGGCTTATTCTTTGCGGACGACATGGTGTTAATGTCTAGAACTGAACAGGGGCTAGAGAAACTGCTGGAAATTGTTGGTAGATATGGGAACACTTGGCGGCTCGAACTAAATGAAAATAAAAGCAAGGTAATACCCGTTGGACGCAAGGTAGATATGACGAAGAGATGGAGAGTGGGGGAGTTCTCAATCCCCGAAGGGGAAAGCAAACAAATCACTGTAGGAGAAACGGGAGAGTATGAGTATCTAGGGGTAAGCATAAATATAACGGGAAGAGGGGTGTACAGAAATTACTCAGCCAAACTGATTCTGAAGGGGAAAAGAATTCTGAACCAACTAAAACTTTTAGGGAAAAATAGTTTCAACAAGGTCTTTGTGGGGAAAACACTGTGGGAGAGGGTGGGTTTACCAAGTATAACGTATGGCACGGACGTGATTCCATTAAACCAAACCGTTATTAAGAAGTTGGAAAATACTCAGAATGATGCCAGCAGATGGATAACAGGGTCGAGTAATGCTGCAGCTTTAGAAGCAGTAAGGGGGGAGCTTGGGTGGATGAAAATCAAGGACAGGGTAGATTTGGGAAAACTGTGTTACTTTAACTACTTGAGAAACCTGCCTGACAACCGGTGGTGCAAATTGATGCTCGATACCATTTGGAATTCTAATATAGAAACGGGGTGGTCAAAACATGTGAGGGAACTAATGGACAATTACTCTATAGAGGTCACAAACATAGAAGTAGGAATGAAAGAAGGCAAAAGGTTTGTCAAAGAGAGAGTCATGGAAGATTGCAATCGAAACTGGCGAGCAAGGGTTAGCGTGAAAAGATCACTGCAGGGGTTACAATATAAAGAAAAGCCAGCTTTTGAGAAGTACCTAGATGGTACCTTTGGAGGGTCACTGCTGTTCAAACTGAGATCAAGATCACTGGAGCTTCGGGGAAAAATTGGGAGAGATGGGGAAAAGGGATGCCAAATGTGCCACTCTGGAGTAGTGGAGACCCTGGAACATTTTCTCTTGGAATGCCCACAGTATATACCTCATAGAATAAAATTTACTGGAAGAATAATGCAGAAGTGGGGTGAAGAAACAAAGGATAGATGGCTGAAGGGGGACACGAGGGAGAGGGTAGGAATGCTTATTGAAGAAATTGAAAAAGAGGAAGTGAGGGACACTATTAAGCAGTTTATATCTGAATGCTGGGAGGAGAGGAGGGGAAGAGGGGGTGGGGTGCAGGGGGAATGATGGCCTTCTCTTATGAGGACCGCGACAAATCAGCGGCTGGCCAAAGAGTTATTATTATTATAAACATTGAACATTATCCTTTTCATCAAACACAACACACAAGCTACAGTGTCATTGACACTTTCATTTGAGCACGCTATCAGAGATCTTGTATCCACATACTCAATTAAATATAACTTTGAAACTTGTTTGTTGATGTGTTTGCACAATTGACATGTTGCCATTGTAATTAACCTCTTTGATTTCTCTATTTTTGTTTTTTGGTATTAACAGGATCCATTATTCTGGACTTTAGTATTGTTCACACTTTTAATGTTTTAATTTTTGTTTATGCAGCAATAATCAAAGTGCCTACCTATTTTTGAAACGATTTTTAAGCTTCAGTGTCATGCGGCATGCATGCGTAACTCTTAATAGTTTATGGGAAACTAAATAACATTACTGATTTTTTAGACATGTTTAATGTCTTTTTGTTTGACTTCAAAATCAGGTTTAAAAGCTAATTCACTCCAATAATTTGTTGTATTTCATGAATCCATTTTCAGAGATTACTTTTGTTTGATTTAAAAACTGAATTCACTGGTATCTGGATCTGTGTGTGCAATATTGTTCAAAATCAGATTCAATTTTGACATGTACATTGTATTCTCAGAATCTGCTTCAAAGTGTTTTGTTTCAAGGTAGATTTCGGTCAGTGGGGTTTCTTCTCTTCATCTCTTGGATTTGTTCCATCCTGGTGGAATGCAGATCCATATTGCAAGTTATGGGGCCAAAATGACTAGGTGCCAAAATGACTTTGGGGCCAAAGTGACTAGGGCTGTAATGACTTTGGCCCCAAAGTGACCAGAGGACAATCTGACTTGGGACTGAATTGACCAGATACTGAAATATAATCAAGATACCACACATAAGGATACATGAGTAGGTGGGAAGTGGAATACTACTAAAACACTTGTGCAGTGGAATTACCACCCAAACAATAACCATTGAATCATTTGATAATGCATAAGCACAAACACAATTTTCCAATTGACATCTGGGATCAACCCTTAGGTTCTTTGGCTGGAGCTTTGCAAATCGTTCCTATGCTTTTCCATGGACAAGAGTTTTTGTCCAGATAGAAACTCTACTGAGGGGAGTCCATTCCCTGAGTGTTTTGTTGGTAATACATTTTACATGTACTCTATATATTAAGAACAAATTTAAAACCAAAAAAATGGTACAATGAAAATGGGTGCAGGACAACAGTGGGTGTCTGGGGATGGTGGAATCTATCCATCCACCTTTGAAATGGGGGTTTTACTGGTCAATATTTTAATTAGCATTTACACCATTGATGACGTAAGCAAATGAATAAATTGAGAAGTTTAATGACAAGTTTTTAATTGTTAGATGCTAAAACTAGCATCAGGGTGGGGTAGTGGAGGGGGTGCACATGGTAAAAGAAAAAAATCATTTTCACACACCAAATATTCAAAAGAAAAACTACAGTATTTTGCCTTTTCGGTGTTGAATTTTTTGGTTCCTGTCCTCTGTCATCTCTCACTCCCTCTGCAGGGCAGAGATAGATAGGGCTACCAGAAAGGTCCCAGTTAACCATTTACCTAACATGAAAAGCAGACGACACTTGCAGTAAAAATTCTTGAATACCTAATTTTTTTCTTTTCATTTTTTGTCTCAAAAACATAGGTTATGACCCCTCACTGGAATGAGCTCAATCCAAAGAGGGGTCATAACCTATGTTTTTGAGACAAAAAATGAAAAAAATAAAAATTGATGGATGATTTTTGTGAATAGCACTGGCCAGTTTTGACTGTTACGTTTGGTCAAGGGTTAAATTCTGTAGCCAGGTTTTTACTGTTTGAACAAACATCCTGTTTTGTTAATGCTGAATTTTGTGCATCAGTACATCTTCATATTGCTGGTTAGATATCATTAAGGATGCTTGGATTTGTCTCACAATGTGTGCTGGTTTTTTCTCATTATTTAAAATGGTTTCAAGGCTCTCAAGAGAGGAAATACCGTATTGTTCACCCACTAAACTCACCACTATGGGCAGCTTGGATTATGCATTCTGCATTATGTTTGAGATAATATTGATTACAAATGGCCTTGGGAAAAGCTGGCTAGGGACTTTTAGTTACCAGACTACATTTCACCCTGCTGCTCATATTTTTATGCTTGCTGAAAAAGTTTTTGAGGGAGCATATTGTTACTGCTTTATCCATCCATCCGTCCATCTGTCCATCAATCTGTCCATCTGTCCATCCGTCCTTTTATCCATCCATCCATCCATCCATCCATCCATCCATCCATCCATCCATCCATCCATCCATCCATCCATCCATCCATCTGTCCATCCATCCATCCATCCATCCATCCATCCATCCATCCATTTAAGTGAAATTTGGTATGAGGGATCCTTGTGACAAGCCACTCCTGCACATGTTATAGAAAAGTTGCTCACATATTTTTCACCACAGTTGTGACAGGCCCGTCGGAACGAAATTTATATTGGGGGGGCTGATATTGCTAATTTGGGTGAACTGGCTGATACTAAATGGGTATGGGGTATCCAGATGCCAAAGGCATCTGGCGCGAGTGCTGAAGGCACAAGCTTTTTGAGGGGGGGGGGGGGGAGGGGAGGGGGGTTACTCCCCCAGAAAATTTTTTGAAATGGGCAATCAAAGGAAGCATTCTGGGAGCTTTTGAAGCAAAAACCTCTTGATTTTTTTTAAACGGCAAAAGTTGTTTTTTTTAACAAAATGTTTCAAAAATCCCAATAGAACCCTATAACATTTGGGGACGGTTCTCACACCGGGCTCACCTGCAGACCGTGGCCGTATTCCGTCATGCTAAAAAACAGTCAGGCCTTATGATGGATTCATTAGTTTTATCATTACGCCAATGGTTGTCGTGGTCTTCTGAGCTGCCAAAGGAATTGCTCAAAACGTTTGCACATCAACATATGCAGGTGCATGTTATACATTCAGTGATACGTTCATAATTCTAATCCAGGGGCGTAGTAAGCTAATTTTATTGGGGGGGGGGGGGGGGGGGGGTAGGACCTATATTCCCATGACACGACGCGTCATCCGAGCGGCGAGTGGGGGTGAACACGAGAGGGGATATCCTCCGTCTCGTTGGTGGGGGGTCGAATTTAAGATGTAAAAATATGCATTCTGGTTGATTCTAAGCAAATAAATCGTATATTCCTATGACGCGAAGCGTCATCTGAACCGCGAAAAGGCGAGTGGGGGTGAGCATGAGAGGGGGTACCTCCCCGTCTCGTTGGTGGGTGTCCGGGGGGCCTCTCCCGGGAATTTTTTTTTAATTTAAGATGTACAAATATGCATTCTGAGTGATTCTGAGCAAATACATCGTCAATAAGGAAATACGTCAGCTCTCTGATCAATTCAGCGTGATTTCCGAGCAGAATGACAGGAATAGTGAACATGCAATGAATTACCCTGTGGTTGGTTGGGGTTTAACATCTTTTTCCACAATTAGGCGAAAACACGACTGTCAGTTTTATTGGTGGAAGAAAGCCCACATGGAACCCACTCAATCCAGTAATCATTAACAGTAATGTCGGAATATGGTAACCAGTGGGCATCCCGTGTGGAGAAACCACCAACCCAGCCCAGTAAAGCCTACTTTTGACAAATTTGTGGGGGTGGGGGAAATATCTCCCTTAACCCCCCTCCCCCCCCCCCCCCCCCCCCCCCAACCAGTTCATACGCCACTGTTCTAATCTGAGTTCAATAATGTAATGTCCCTTTTTATTCAAATTACATCGGTTGCTCCCATCATGGATAAACTAACGATGAAATATGAGCAAATTATTGGGGGGGGGGAGGCTGCAGCCCCCCAGCCCCCCCCCTGGTTCCGAAGGGCCTGTGTGATCTTTACTTTGTCAATTTTACATGTTTTCTTTTCCCATAGGCAGTGATATCTTACCAGGCAAGGATGGATTTCAATGAAATTTTGTGTGAGGTATCCTTATGACAAGCTGCTCCTGCACATGGTATAAAAAAGTTGCCTGCATATTTTTTACCAGAGATACGGTCCTCACTTTGTCAGTTTTTCATGATTTTTAGCTCAACTTGACAAAGTCAAGCTGTGCTATTGCCATCACTTCTTGTCTGTCGGCATACATCCACAATTTCCTTTGGCACACCTCACAGGTCGCATTTAAGATCAAATCACTTTAAAACTTGGAATGCTTGTTTGGGGCGACCTCTAGATGGGAGCTATCGATTTTCTTCCATTTCCGTCAAAAAATGTTGCTGCTGGCAATGGCCTTTGAACTCAGTTTAGTCAGACCTCAATATTTCCCATTGGCACGCCCTATGGGGCACATTTATGATCGGATTGCTTTGAAACTTGGTATGCTTTTGTTGGGTGACCTGTAGATGGGAGCTGTCGATTTTCTTCCATTTCCATCAAAAAAATGTTGCTGCTGGCAACGACCATTGAACTTGTTTTCGTCAGGCATCAATATATTCCTTTGGCACGCCCTACAGGGCACATTTATGACCAGATTGGTTTGAAACTTGGTATGCTTATTTGGTGTTATCTCTAGATGGGAGCTATCGAATTTCTTCAATTTCCGTCAAAAAATGTTGCCACTGGCAATGACCTTTGATGAACTTCATGCAGTTATGCATCAATATTTCCCTTTGGCACTCTCTGCAGGGTACATTTATTATCAGATCGCTTTGAAACTTGGTAAGCTTATTTGGGATGACCTCTAAATGGGAACTATCGATTTTTTTCCATTTCTGTCAAAAAATGTTGCCGCTGGCAACGTTCGTAGAACTTAGTTTAGTCAGACCTCAATATTTCCATTTGGCACACCCTACAGGGCATTTATGATCAGATAGCTTTAAAATCTGGCATGCTTGTTTGGGGTGACCTCTAGATGGGAGCTATTGATTTTCTTCCATATCCATCAAAAAATGTTGCCGCTAGCAACGACCTTTGAACTTTGTTTAGTCGGGCATCAATATATTCATTTGGCATGCCCTACAGGGCACATTTATGATCAGATCAGTTTGGAACTTGGTTTGCTTGTTTGGGGTTACCTCTAGATGGGAGCTATCGATTTTCTTCATGGTCCGTTTGTCCGTCTGTCCGTCAACAATTCAATATGGCTCGGGCTAGAGGCAGTATTTCTGAACTGTTCTTTACGAAACTTCTTGGGTACCTTTGTTATGACCATGGGACGAGAACGAGTGTCTTTGGGTCCGATGCGAAATTCAAGTTGGCCGCTAGCGCCATTATGTACAGACATAGGTGAAATCAGATTTTTGCGCAGAACTTCCATATGAAAGTGCTGATTTGAATAATTTTTTATATGAATGTTTAGTACCATGGGATACCTCACATATAGTACAGGTTTTTTTCTCGTACGTAAATTATGCAAATTAGACTAACTTTGATGTATTTAGTGTTAATTTCAGCACTGTAAGTGCAAATGCCAATACGGCTCGGGCTAGAGGCCGTATTTATAAACCGATCTTTACGAAACTTCTTGGGTACCTTTGGTATCACCGTGGGACGAGAACAAGTGTTTTTGGGTGCGGTCCGAAATTCAAGATGGCCGATGGCAGCCATTTTGTTCAAAATTAGGTGCAATCAGATTTTTGCACAGAACTTCCATATGAAAGCGCTGATTTGAAAAATTTTTTGTGTGAATGTTTAGTATCATGGGATACATCACATATAATACAGGTATTTTTCTCGTGCAGAAATTCTGCAAATTAGATGAACTTTGATTTTTTCAGTGCTACTTACACACAGTAAGTACACATGTCAATACGGCTTGGGCTAGAGGCTGTATTTATCAACCGATCTTCATGAAACTTCTTGGGTACCTCTGTTATCACCTTGGGACGAGGGTGAGTGTTTCTGAGTGTGGTCCAAAATTCAAGATGGCTGCCAGTGGCCATTTTGTACCAATCAGTTTTTTGTCACAACTTCTATACAGCTCGTATTTACGAACTGATCTTCATGAAACTTCTTGGGTACCTTTGTTTTCACCTTGGGACAGGAATGAGTGTGTTTTGGGGTGCCTTTGTTATCACTGTGCTATGAGAACAAATATTTTGGGGTTCAGTCAGACCCACTCTGGGACTCAAAGATTTCTTTTCTAGTTTAGCATCTGACTGTCACCCACCTTTACAATACTTTACCTATACATTTGTTACAGGCTATGGTCAGTATTTATGTATAGACCGTTACAATAATTTATATGTACCTTTGTTATCAGGTCATTACCTAGATCTTTGTCATTGCTGTGTCACATACTATACATGTACATGTCTTGACAAGTTGAGTGCTGTTAGCAACAATCTTTGAATTTATTGCATTTGTGCATCAACATTCTTCTTTGACATGGCCTACAGGCCACATTTATCATAGGATTGTTTTTGAACTTGGTCTGCTCATTAGGCGAAACCTCTAGATAAGAGCTATTGATTAGCATTCATTTCTGTGAAAAAAGTTGCCATTTACAATAACCTCTGAACTTACTGCATTTGTGTATCAACATTCTTCCTTTAGCCAGTCTTACAGTTTACATATAAAAATGCATGGATTACTCTGATGTTGTGCACACACAAAGCTGTTATGTTGAAATTTCACCAAATAACATTGGTACCAATGATCTTCAATTTTGCCATTTCACTTATAACTTACCAAGTTTGTCAAGTTGAGCTACAGTGTCACTGACACTTTCATTTCCATCTGCAGCAGTGTGGATGGAAATCAATGAAATTTGGTACAAGGGATTCTTGTGACAAACTTCTCCTGAACATGTTATAAAAAGGCTGCTTTGTCCATCTGTCTGTCCACCTGTCCATCCATCTATTCATGTGTGCCACCATCCATTCATCCATCCATCTGTCCGCAGCAATATCTCAATAAAATTTGGTGTGGGGGATACTTGTGATAAGCTGCTCCTGCACATGTTAGAAAAAAAGTTGTCTGCATATTTTTCGCCAGAGTTATGGTCCTTGCATTTCAAAGACCTGCCAAATGACTTCCTGTGGCAGAGGCCACAATTTTATGAATCTGCTTGTTAACTAAGTTGACTGTTGGGGAGCATCCATCAGTTTTAATGATTTTCTTGTTTTAATTGGCCAGTTGTTCTAACAAAACTTGTTGTTCTTAATTCCCCCCCCCCCCCCCACCCCACACACACACTCTATAGGGAACATTTATGATGGGATCACTTTGAAACTTGGTGTGCTTATTTGGGGTGATCTCTAGATAGGAGCTATTGATTTTCTTCCATTTCTGGCAAAGTTGCCATTTGCAGTGACCGTTGATGAACTTAGTGCAGTTAAGCATCAATATTTCCCTTTGGCACACCCTGGAGGGCACATTTATGATCGGAGCACTTTGAAACTTGGTATGCTTGTTTGGGTTGATTCTAGATGGAAACTATCGATTTTCGTTCATTTCCGTAAAATATGTACCGTTGAACTTAGTTTTGTCAGGCATCAATATATTTATTTGGCATGCCCTATAGGGCGAATTTATGATTGAGTCGCTATGAAACTTGATATGCTTGTTTGGGGTGACCTCTAGATGGGAGCTATTGATTTTCTGCCATTTCTGTTGAAAAATGTTGCCATTCTCAGTGACCTTTAAACTTAGTTTCTTCAGGCATCTGTATATTTCCTTGGCATGCCCTTCCCTGTGGGAAGCCCGGGAAGTAAGCAGCACTTGTTTACTGTGGTAAACCAGTTCCGCTTTACTAGTAAAATAGGACCCAGTCACCAATGCTTGGGGTGAAAGTCCTCTAAAATGGGCAACATGTTGATCAACGATTGACAAAACTTGACTTCATCTCCATGTTGTGTCACGATTAGCCATGGTGCATAAATGTGTGACGTTAACCACCAACCAACAAACTTGGCATGCTCTACAGGGCACATTTATTATCAGATTGCTATAAAATTGGTATGCTTATTTGAAGGTGACCTCTAGATGGGAGCCATCGATTTTAATTTATGTAAAAAAAAAAGTTGCTGTTGGCCACGAACTTTTAATGCAGTTATGCATCACTATTTTTTTTTGGCACATTTTTGAGTAGATCACTTTGAATCCTGGTATGCTTGTTTGGGGTGACCGCCAGATGGAGCTATCGATTTTCTTCCATTTCCATCGAAAAACGTTGCCATTGGCAACAACCTTTGAATTTAGTTTAGTCAGGTATCAATATATTTCTTTGGCATCCCATACAGGGAACATTTATGATTGAATCGCTATAAAACTTGGTACGCTTGTTTGGCGTGGACTCTAGACGAGAGCCATCGATTTTCTTCCATTTCTATCAAAAAACCTTGTTGTTGGCAACAGCCTTTGAACTTAGTTTAGTAAGGCATAAATATTTCCCTTTGGCACACTCTGCAGATCACATTTATGATCTGATCGCTTTGAAACTTAATATGCTTGTTTGGGGTGACCTCTAGATGGGAGCTGTCGATTTTCTTCCATTTCTGGCAAAAAATGTTGCGGCAACAACCTTTGAACTTAGTTTAGTCAGGCATCTTGCAGGGAACATTTATGATCATATTGCCATGAAACTAGGTATGTATGTTTGGGGTGCCCTCTAGATGGGAGCTATTGATTTTCTTCCATTTCTGTTAAAAAAAATTGTCATTGACAACAACCTTTGATGAACTTAATGCAGTTAGGCATCAATATTTCCCTTTGGCACACCCTTCAGAGTATCGACCTTTGAACTTAGTGCATTTGTGCATCAATATATTCCTTTAGCACAGTGCACAGGTGGCATTTATGATTGGGTTGCTTTGGAGCTTGGTACAATTGTTTGGGGTGACCTCTAGAAGGGAGCAATTGATATTTTCTTCCATTTCCATCAAAAAAGTTGCCGTTAGCAATGACCTTCAAACTTAGTGCATTTGTGCATCAGCATTTTCCTTTGCCACGCCCTACAAAGTACATTCATGAATGGATCGCTTTGAAACTTGGTATGTTTTTGGGTTGACCTCCAGATGGGTGCTTCTTTCATTCCCTACAAAAAAGTTACCATTAGCAATGACCTTCAACTTTGCCCTTTACTGCATTGACTATTTCCTTTCGCACTCCACACAGGTCACATTTATGATCTGATTACTTGGAAACTTAGTGTGCTGGTTTAGAGCAACCTTTTATAGACCTTGAGCTGCCAATAACCCCTGTCCCCCAAGTCCCGATGAGTTGTATTGTCTGTCATCCAGAGTTCCCGCGAAGCCTGATGTTGCAGCACACCTTCTGAGAGCTAACAATGTAGGCTGGTGTGAAATGGAGCAGTTCATAAAAGATAGACTTGTGAATAATTCTGTGGCCTTCCACAGTCTGATCAAATGTAACAAATTGAAAACATTTGCATCAGCTGAAGTAAAGAGAACAGTCAAAAGCTCTCAGAACAAAATGACCCAAATTAAAGCAGAGTGGAACATTTTTGGACAGCTAGTGTTGTTGTCGGTTCAGCATGACATAGACCTTGAGGTGACATCATATCCTCTCAGCCCTGTGCCGTGGTCTTTGGCATCAGCTGATGACATGCTTGTAAAAACAGACATGGCAAGACTTCTGCACTATATTGAGGCAGGTGTTGAACCAGAATCATCTCGACCAACACAAGATGTTGTGCATGTCTTAGATAGAAATGCAATTCTACAAAGCTTAATTTCTTTGCCAAACAGCTTTGAAGAGCTAGCTGAAATGGTTGTCAATTGCCTTCCAAAATCTGGCTGAGTGGATTTTGTTACTGATTCATACAGTCCCACGTCAATCAAGTCATTTGAACGTAAAAGGAGGGGTTCGACACCAACATTCTGTCTGGCCCCAAAACTAAAACACCAAAGGACTGGAAGAGTGTCATGGGAAATAATGACAACAAAACACAATTGCTTCAGTTGCTATTTGATCAATGGGGTAGTGAAAAGTATGCAGCTGTTCTTCAAGGTCACATTGTGTTTTATGTTCTCCGTGAGAAGTGCTACCAGCTCACAAGTCATGATGGTAAAACTGTTGAAGTGTCTCCTGAGAATGCTTTATTTTCATCTCAAGGAGAAGCCGACACGCAAATAATATTACACTGTATACATATCAGAAATTCTGAACAGGAAATTGCTCAAATTATTGTAAGGTCTCCAGATACGCGGATGTATTCATGTTACTACTTAAGTACTGTGGTCAAATTAACAGGTCTGTGTTGTTTGATACTGGTGTCGGAAACAAACGTCAGCTGCTAAACATAAATGTGAAAACATCTGCTCAATATTGCCAGCCTTTCACTGTCTCACACTCACAGGCTGCGATACCACCAGTGCCTTTGTTCGAAAGGGCAAGATAACTCCTCTCAAACTTGTAGAGAAAAAAACTGAAAGTGTATCCACATTAGCAACGCTTGGTCAAAATCATGAATGCAGTGAAGAGTTATTTAGAGAGATAGAAAAGTTTGTATGTTCTAAGTATGGCAGACCGAAGTATGCAGATGTTAACAAACTAAGATATGACACTTTCTGTAAGAAGAACCAGGGACATGTCAATTTTCTAGATTTATGCAACAGCATAGACATGAGTTTGCTACCACCTTGTAGAGCATCCCTAGAAATGCATGTCCGGCGTGTTAATTTTCAGACTTATGTATTGCTCCATGCACATGAGAACGATCCTGATCTTCCAGATGTAGAAAGTTGTGGTTGGAAGACAGGCCCGATGATATTGAGTATGATTTGACGAGTGGTGAAATTGTTCCACAAGAACTTGTTGACATTTTTTGTGACAGTATGGAAAAAAAGCAATCAAGAGGAAATCGATGAAGATGATAGAGTGGAAATTGAGAACTTGATTGATGAAGTATTTGAAGATGATGTTGACAGTGAGGAGATTCGTACCGATTAGGAATGTTATGATCACACAATAAAATCTTCTTATAATGTAACGGTATTCACGACATAAAATGTTGCGTTATCTATGATAAACTGATAATGTGTAGCAATGGTACTATTCTATTCTGAAAGAAGTCGTTTGAGTTTAGAGATTTGTAAGCAACAAATTCTTGTGTTCTTTTTTGTTATTAATAGAAAGATTGCTTATGCAATGCCGTGTTTCTTATGCTTACCTGTGCTCATAGCATACTTTTCGAAATTCAAATGCGATAGGCTGCTCTACATGCAATATTGCTATTCATCACATCATACCTTCATTTTCTGCGTTACTTACATATGCCCTAACATATTGAATAACGCATATTTAAATACATGTGTAACCCCCCCCCCCCCCCCCCCCACCTCCCCGTCAGAGTGCAAACATGACTTAAAATATTTCTAAAACAATGTACATTGAAAAGGCAATTCACTCAAGCTTCAACTTAGCAACAATTATTAAGTTGATTTTTTTTTTTGGAAAAAATGGTAAAATTGTATGGAACTCATTTATATTCATAATTATGCAAATTATTTCATTAGCTAAAGCTTTAACCAATGGAAAGAGGAGTTTATAAACTCCAAATTGAAACCTTTCTTGGTATGCTGATGTTGTTTTGGACATAATTGAGATCAATATATTATGCCCCATCTATCCTTATTAAAATATGCATAAATTGGGGTGGGTTGTTTCAAATATATGCTACTGCCAAAAATCCCAACACCCAACGTGCAAACATGGCTAAAATATTCGTAAAACAATCTTAGTTACAAAGGCAATTTAATCAAGTTTCGACTTGAGAAAAAAATTACTTTTTTTAGATTGAAAAAAGGTTGATGTTTAGCAAAAAATGGTAAAATTTTGATTAACTCATTAATATTCATGAATATGCAGATTAGCTAATTAGCATAAACTACTTGAACCTATACCAAACAAAAGAGCAATTCATAAGCTCCAAGTTGACACCTATCTTGGTTTGCTGATGTTGTTCGAGAGATAATTGCGACCAGTATATTATAGCCCATCTACCCTTACGAGAATATGCATAAATTAGGGGGGGGTGGGGGTGGGGTACTTAAATGTATGCCACTGCTAAAGCCCCAACGCCCAAAAGGCTAACATGGCTTAAAATGTTTCTGAGATAATGTACTTAACGGAAATTTAGGTCTGCAAAATTCCCCCTGGGGGCGGGGGGGGGGGGGGGGGGGGTGGGGGGGGAACAAAACCCCTTCTGGCTCACGGAGTATTTGATATGAGCTATTGATTTTCTTTCCTTTCCGTCAAGAAAAATTGGTTTAGCAATGATCTTTGAACTTTGCTGTTTTGCATCAACATTTTTCGTTGGCACGCTCTGCAGGGTGCATTTATGAATGGATCAGTTTGAAACTTGGTATGCTTGTTTTGGGTGACTTCTAGATGAGAGTTATAGATTTTCTTCCATTTCTGTAAAAAAATGTTGCACTTTGCAATGACCTTCAACTTTGCCATTTTGTCTGTCAACAGTTTTCTTTGGAACACCGCTCAGTTCACATTTATGATTCGATTGCTTTGAAACATGGGGTGCTTGTTTGGGTGACCTCTAGATGTGATTTTCTTCATTTCTCTCGAAATATGTTGCAGTTAGCAATGACCTTTGAACTCATTGCATTTGTGCATCAACAGTTTCTTTTGGCAAGCCCTGCAGGGTGACTTTATTAATGGATCAGTTTGAAACTTGGTATGCATGTTTGGGGTAACCTCTAGATGTGAGCTATCGATTTTCTTCCATTTCCGTCAAAAAATGTTGCCGTCAGCAGTGACCTTTAAAATTAGTGCATTTGTGCATGCATATTCCTTTGGCATGCCCTACAGGGCACATTTATGAATGGATTGCTGTGAAACTTAGTTCAGGTTCATCAAAAAAAAAACATTGCTATAGCAACAGCCTTTGAACTTGATGCATTTGTGCATCAACATTTAGGGCACATTTATGAATAGTTTGCTTTGAGACTTGGTATGTGTGTTTGGGGTGACCTATAGATCGGAGCTATTGATTTTCTGTCAGTTACATCAAAAAATGTTGTCATTAGCACTAAGCAACCTTTGAACTTAGTGCATAAATTTGTGCAGAAACTTATCCCTTTTGCATTCTTTACATATTTATGAATTTCCATAAAAAAAACTATTGTCACTAGCAACGACCTTCAAACTTAGTGCATTTGTGCATTAGCATTTTCCTTTGGCATGCCCCAGAGGGTGCATTCATTATCGGGTTGTTTTGAAACTTGGTATTCTTATTCAGGGTGACCAAGACAGGAGCTATCAATTTTCTTTTCATTTACATCTAAAACTGTTGCTATTAGCAACAATCTTTGAATTTAGTGAATTTGCACATCAATATTTTTCTTTGACATGGTGTACAGGGTGCATTTATCATAGGATTGTTTTAGAACTTGGTGTGCTCATTAGATGACCTCTGATAAGAACTATCGATTAGAATTCATTTCTATGAAAAAATTTATTGTTTACAGTGACCTTTAAACCTACTGCATTTGTGTATCAGCATTCTTCCTTTAGCCAGTCCTACATTTTACATTTAAAAATGCATGGATTGCTTTGATGTTGTGCACACACAATGCTGTTATGTTGAAGTTTCACTGAATAATATTGGAACCAATGATCTTCAATTTTGCCATTTCAAGTTGAGCTACAGGTCATTGACACTTTCATTTTTAGCTGGTAGATTGCAGAATTATTGGTCCTCAAAATTTTGTTCACCTCCTTTGAGTTGTTACAATTTATGGGATGGTGCCCAGAGGCACTCCCCCATAAATAGTGAAGGTGCATTCATTATCGGGTTGTTTTGAAACTTGGTATGCACAGACTTAATAATTTCACTTCAAAGATAATATGAATTACATTCACAGAATCTGAAGCCTTTAGGTTGCTGCACCTGTACTTTAACTTCAGAATAAAGACCAAATATGGGCTTCCAGCACTCTATCTTTAGCATTATTCAGTTGATCATCCTTCCCAAGTGCTTAGTGATGTATCCACCACCTACCCCTTCAACCTTCATTGGCCAAGTATATAACAGGTCAGATGTATAACTTGGGTCTTGAAAATACAACACCCATCAAGTAAGTGAAAGCATAATCCCTTAAATTCTTAGTAATCCCCCAAAAACTATTGATAAGCAATAAATATTAACCCCCTCCCCCCAAAAAATAAAAAAAATAAAAAATGGAAAGAAATTAAGAAAGCTAACCATCAACAGGCAGAAAGGGTTTGGACACATTTGTTTGAAACTCTAATTTGAACTTGGTGAGTTTAGAGGGCGAGAAAAGGTTGTCTTAGAAAAAGTTTGAATAAGCATTGGATGAACTTAATGCAGGTTTTCCAATTTGTGCATCCCTGAGTTGCACAACTTCCTAATTATGTTGCCGTTACCTATTTTTGTAATACGTCCGTTTTGAAAAAATGGTTGTATTATGGTATACTGCTGTCCATCCGTCCGTCTGTCTGTCCATATGTCTGTCTGCCCGTCCATCCACACGTCGTACAATAACTCGAAAACGCTTCTAGTAATTTTTGTGATTTTTTGGTGGAAAGTATATGTTGATGGAAGGAAGCTCCCTTTCGATTTGCATCGCTGTCCGATTTGTCATTCCAGAGTTATGGGACTTGATTCGTCAAAATATAGGCAATTTTCCACATGTCGGACAATAACTTGAAAATGCTTTGAGCAATTTTCATGATTTTTTGGTGGCAAGTATATGTTGATGGAAGGAATCTCCCTTTCTATTTGTGTCGCCGTCCGGTATGTCATTCCAGAGTTATGGGACTTTATTCGTCAAAATATAAGCAATTTTACACATGTCAAACAATAACTTTAAAATGCTTAGAGCAATTTTCAAGATTTTTTGGTTGCAAGTATATGTTGATAGACGGAATCTCCCTTTCTATTTGTGTCGCTGTCCGATTTGTCATTCCAGAGTTATGGGACTTTATTCATCAAGATATAAGCAATTTTCTACATGTAGGACTTTGAGCAAGTTTCATGATTTTTTGGTGGCAAGTATATGTTGATGGAAGGACTCTCCCTTTCTATTTGTGTCGCTCTCCGATACGTCATTCCAGAGATATATACATGAAATTCAAATAATTTATTTCCAAATTAATGAACACAGTATGTTGTTGGTTATGATTATTGTACAAGAATATAAAAAAAAACCTAACAAGTACACATGTATACTCAAAAACCTAACAAGTACACATGTATACTCATATGTGTGCTTCCCTCTTGTAATTAATAACGGGCGTATCATGTGCTCATGGGGCAGCTATTTATTTACACTTGTAACAATTTAGGAGAACCAGTAATTAAAATTTTATACCAAATTTTATTTCTTATTATACTTACCAAATAAACATAAGTGCCTATCCTCTTTCTCTCTCTCAGGTGAAAAAGAGGGCAAATTTTGGAGAATCTCAAGGAAAAACCCTTGGGAGACTATAAAATAGTCAAAAGACAAAATTTAAACCAAACCGAGTTCACCAGGTACACAAAACCTGGTGACCAGTATCTTACAAAGAATAATCATCTAATGTCCAATTCTTGCCAGTCATGCACAAAGTCAATTTCCAAATTTTGAAAGACAAATATGCATGAAAACATGTGAGTGGGGAGGTAAGCACATATAAAAGATAATTTTATATTTCCCAGGAGGGCAATTTTATTGTGTTACTTTGGTAAGTATAATAATAAATAATATTTAGTATAAAATTTTAATTTCATCGAATCCTACCAAAGTAACACAAGCGCCGAATGAACAATAAGACCAAGGAAAAAGAGTGCATAGGAATATGATGAACAAAACAATAATATAACAAATAGTCAGAATACAACATAAATCAATAAATATATACATTATTCCAACCCCTAATTAGAAGTATTACTCTCTAAGCAATAAAGCATGGTGGGCTTCATTATTCCTCAAAAACATTTAGTAAGGGAAACAGGCTGGAAAATAACCCATAGAATTGAAAACTTCTTGTAACTACACCCAGAAACATAAAATATTCTAAAATCAAACAATCTTTTTCCATCTCTGATTCATTCCTGTAAATTGAATTGACTCATAGTTAACAAGACCTACTGTAAGTCAGACAAAGGCTAGGGTTAATAATTTCCATCAAGTAAATAAAAGCGAATCATCCCTTCCTTGATGTTGGTTGCCATGACAATCGAAAACACACCTGGCATGGTTGCGAGTAAACCTAGTCTTCTCTAACTGAAACAAATACACCTGACAAATAAATGGGAAGGAATAATGCCTAAAAGTAAACTGATAAACTGTAGGTTACTATTAGTGACTGGATGCAACAACTGATTGAGCAGCAGCCAACAGGCCTAAAGAATAGAGGTCTCCAGTCTTTTCTTAAAAGATCTTTTAGGTCGAACGAGGAAAAGATAGTAGGTTTCCTCCCATAAGCTGCCAACATGAGGTCACTAATAGAAACCAAGTTAGTGTATTCTCTAGAGTTGAAATTGTTAACCGATTAATCGATTAACCAATGATCAACATTCAAAAAGTAATTGATCGATTAACCGTTACTTTTGAACTACTGTATTTTCTGGGTTAACAAAGGAACAAACTTGCTCCAAAACAGGCAAACACTGTCACACTGACTCACATCAATTGTATGAGACAGAATAAAGCATGCAAGTTACTTGATAACATACTTGTTCACTTGCAGGGTCATTATACTGTATCAGTAGCTGGAACTGGTCATTCTTAAGTTAACCTTTACCCAATGCAGGTAGCAGACGACACTTGCAAAATAGATTCTTGAATTACTAAAAATTTTCAAATTTTTGTCTCAAAAACATAGCTTATGATCCCTCATTGAAATGGCTCAACGAGCTCGTTCCAATGAGGGATCATAAGCTATGTTTTTGAGACAAAAATTGAAAACATAATAAAATCTGAATGGAGATTTTTGTATGTAGAGCTGGCCGATTTTGTCCTTTTTGTTGGGTAAAGGGTGAATGCTATAAATCATCAACAGTATGGCAGTTATTCAGCTACCCATAAGAGCAAGTGATTAATCGGTTAACCAAGGTTTATCCATGTGATTAATCGATCAAGAAAACCCTTTAACCGTTTCAGCTCTAGTATTCTCAAGAAGTCGCCAGGGCTTTGACTTTGTGAGCAGAAAATTTGTTGCAGTCCTGTCTGCATCCATCCCATTTTTTCTCGTCACATTTTAAAGAAAACTGTTCAAAATATGTTTCACTCAAATTTAATATGGCTTATATATAGCTCTTGATGATATCATGAGTGGAAATGCAAATCAGCTGTGTCTCTGAATTTCTTCCAAGAGTAATTGCCTGTGTTGGCTTAGAATTTCTTGTTATCACATTCCCTTTCTTATCCTAATATTTCACAGAAAACTGTAGAATTTTTTTTTACAGTTTCAATACACACCTTTTGGGTGATAATATTATGAAGGGGGTTGTGAACAGACCTGTTAACTCTCCCGGTTTCACCGTGAGTCTCCCGGTTTGAGGCACCAACTCACGCTCTCACGGTCACATCCTATTTTCTCCCGATTTGATTGATACTTTACAAAAATAGTTGTCTTATTCTACTTTCTAAATTAAACGAGTTATATTGTATGCCAAATATTTTCATACTGTCGAGGTTTCGTGAAAGAAATCAAAATTCTATAAACTCAAAATATAAATTAAATAAAAACATAATCTCTCAAGTATAACTAACTTCAGCTGACCTTTTATATATACTATTGTTATGGTTCATACCAAATTTATCCGTTTTGTGTAAAAAAAAATATAATTAAAGTTTGTTGAAAACTGAAAAAAATCTGTTGTGAGATTTCACAAGAATTAAGTTACCTCCCCTCACTTACATACAAACAGATTCAGAACAATCATGTCCAGGCTCCAGCAGAGTATTTTGTCTTCATTTTGAACCAACAGGATTATTTTGTTTGTATTTTTTTCACAATGAATCCTGAGGGCACCTTCTCTAATGTGAGTAATACAAAACACAGTTCAATAATTTTTTAATAAAAAAACGAAAACGAAATTACCACAATCACACACAACTTCATTGTACCGGCAACAACAGGTGTTTTTTTTTTTTAAACAAAACGATATGTATTATTAGCATTGAGTAATTTTTATTGTACAATAAAACCTGTCAAAAGATAATAAGAATGAATATTTCCTCACTAAAAATGTACAGACTGAACAAAGAATTTTCATGAATAAATGGCATGAATGAAGAAGGAAGGCTTGTTTTGGTTCTTGAATGGAAAAACTCTCAAAGAAATACTTTGCCATAGCTGGTTCATAATTTGTGAACCAGCTATGGCAAAGTATTTCTTTGAGAGTTTTTCCATTGTCCAACCGTCTGCTGGACCATCAATCTCGAACCATTTGTGTGTCCAAATTTTGTGTGTCTGTCCAGAAAATTATGTGTTGGTCATAACTCTTTTAAGCTTCACAGAAGATCTAAAATGACAAAGGTCGCGGTCAAAGATTACGAAACCTCTAATCTCAGAAATTATAAAATTCTGAAGTTTACATAATATTTTAATGTCATTTGCATATCTGCCCAAGTCAACTTTATTTCCTGAGAGCTGTTATGTTCTTGAGCAACTAATTCAAAATTTAACATTTTATTTTTTAAAATACGCTCATAGGACAGGGGTATCTGTGGTTTCTTCCAAAAGTAGTGTAGCTCTGACCAGGAGAACTGTGTGCGAGGTCAAGAAAGTATAAATGATTTTATTTTTTTAAATGGAAGAAATGTAACTAAGGACATGTTGTGCGTGGGTAGATCCAGTGATAACATATGTGGAGTGGGGGGGGGGGGGGGGTGCTATTTTTCTCTAACTCAAATTTTTTTCATAATCACCAAGATGAGGGAACATGGTATTGTCTGTGATAAAAAACATGGACATCCACTACCAGTAGTAGTGGTGTTATCTCAGATAATGCCCTTCCCAATTTCTGAAGCTATAGCTCTAAGCTGACCTTCAGTTTAGAGCTCACCTTGACATAGTCAATTCAAGTGAAAGTTTGTGTGAGTGATGTGGTCCCAAAGGGGCATTGCATTTTTGTTCAACTCCACATGCCCAATCCCATAGGGAGGGGGTGGGGGAAAATGTTCCAAAATATTTTTAAAATATCTCATGAACCAGTGAGTAAAGTGACTTGATATTTTTTATGGTGCTTCCTTTTGAGATGTAGAATAAAGTTTCTTCAAACAAAGTTCGTGAAGCAATATTTGGCTTTGTAATGGGAGGGGTAAGATTTTTAGCCCTGCCTAAAATTTCTATTTTCTGAACTGATGGTCCGATTTGAACCAAATTTGGTATGAGGTATTATTGGGTCATAAGTACTTGACTCGTGCAAAAAATTTTTTTCCACATCCCCATGGGAACCACAGGAACTAAAAACAGAAATATTTTCAAACGCCCATATTTCCTAAACCACACAGAACAGATAGCTGTTATTTAGTATGAAGCATCCTTTCGACCAGTAGAACTGAATGGTAAAAAAAAATTGCCATCGGTTATGTTAGGGTGTTATGTAGACGTTATCAAAAAAATGAAGAACGGAACAACAGAGAACTACAACCAGAACGGACCAGTCCTTTGTCCAGGCTCTGCAAAACTTCTGTAACCAGTTTTGCAGTGCCGCTTCTCAAAATAAAAATCAAAATGCCAATTACACCGACTTAGTTATTAATCTTACCAACCACAACCTTACACCCCACGAAACTAGCCTATTACAGAAGGGCTTAAACTTCTGTCCCACCCCAACCCACCATAGCCGCGGAGCCCTTGCCTCTGACATGAAAACCTTTTTCCGTCGCCTCAGACTAAGATTATTTTTCCATGACCCAGAGAACACCACCAACACCACATCATTTGACGACGCCCTAAAGCGTCAATTCAGACCTGCCAACACCTGGTCCCCTCAACCGGGCCAAGACCCCTGCTTAGAGGCCCTATACCGAACCAGCACGTTCCACCTCTTGAACAGTCCCGATTCCCATTAGACAACCTCACACAAGATGAACGCAAAGCACTTTATGACATTGCCCACAACCAGGACATTGTCATCAAGAGATTTGATAAAGGGTCAGGAATTGTTCTTTGGGACTGCACAGATTACATCAATGAAGCGCTGCGACAACTCAACGATACCAAATACTATATAACCACAGATGGGGAATTAACCAACCTTCATATTGAATTAATCTCCAATGCGCTAGATAAATTAGTCGACAAAAAGGAAATCACACCTGAGATGAGACAAGGCCTTCTACATAACCAACCACGCACCCCCCAATTGTACTTACTACCTAAAGTTTACAAAAACAAAGAAAAAGGTAAAGTACCTGGCAGACCAGTTATAAGCGGCACAGGGGGCCCTACTGAACTTATCAGCAGTTTTGTTGATGAACACATCAAGGGATTTGTAGCTACGTACCCGAGCTACCTTAGGGCACAAACGATTTATTAGTTAAACTACAAAACTTACCTAATTTACCGGACCATTTTATTCTCTGTACATTGGATGTCATATCTCTCTATACCAATATCCCTAACCACGAAGGACTGATAGCGGTTGCACAATGTATCAGACAACACAAACAAAATTGGACCATTTCTCCATCTGGTCTACTAGGACTGCTCAAATTGGTATTACATTGCAATAACTTTCAATTTAATGGTCAAAACTACCTCCAGATAGGCGGTACAGCAATGGGTACCCGCGTAGCCCCCTCATTTGCTAACATTTTCATGGGTGAACTTGAAACCAAACTCCTTGCCAATTACACCCTAAAACCGGAACTCTATTTAAGGTTCATCGATGACATATTTCTCATCTGGACCCATGGCGAAGCATCACTGCTCAATTTCATCGATTATCTCAACAGATATCACCATTCAATTAAATTTACAGCAGATTATTCCACCACTTCAGTTAACTTTTTGGACGTCACAATCCAAAAGGTCGGAAACAGAATCAACACAGACCTGTACACTAAACCTACAGACACACACGCTTACTTACGACCTGACTCATGCCATTCACGTAGCCTCACACGGGGAGTACCATATAGTCAACTTCTCCGTATTAAACGCATCTGTAGCTCTAACGACACATTTATGGAGAGAGCCAAGACCCTCCTAAACCACTTCGAGAATAGAGGTTACAAACCGGAAATACTTAAAACCGCCATGGATAAAGCCATTGCCATTAACAGATCAGATCTTATCAACAAACCATTAACACAAGACCAGCCGATGGACAAAATTCCGTTTGTGACCACATATCACCCATTAAACACCACTATTTATCCCTATATTAGACGACTATGGCCGATACTCAGCAATTCTGAACCGGGACGCAGTCTATTCCAACACACACCATTACTAGCCTACAGACGAAACGCTTCCCTAAAAGACTCGCTCACCAGATCTAAACTCCCCCAACTCTCTCATATCAGTGGACAAATTATTAAAAAACCACGTACGAAATGCACCAAATCAAACTGCCCAATATGCCCTAATTTGCCGCAGAAAATGTGGTTCAAAAGTACATCCACATCTAAACGCTACAAAGGGCCCCACTGCACCAACTGCCTCACCCAGAACTGTATTTATCTATTAAACTGCAATCAATGCAACAAACAATATGTTGGGGAAACCAAACGAAATTTCGGCACTCGCATTCGAGAACATATTGCTGACATTAAACACCAACGGGACACCCCAGTCAGCATACATTTTAACCAAGCATCTCATCAAATATCGGACTTAAGTTACCGTATCATACAGGTCCTATACTCCGACCCAGAAGGACCCAATACCACCATACAGCGCCGGACGCAAGAGGTCCATTGGATCTTCACACTTTGAACGCTGCAACCATTCGGCCTGAACAGAAAAGACTTTTAGTGATTATTATTTATATTTATATTTTATACTATCTGTTCAAACACGCCGCTCACCTATGTAGCCGATTATACCATAAACGACGTAATTACGTCACAATCACAACAGCGTAACACAGGTTTAATCGAGAGAAAACCAAGTTACGGAGCTATATACTTTTATCATGGGGCCTTTTCGATGTCTCGTTTGTGACACCTCATACGCCTACAGACAAGGACTAGAAAGACACATCAATGTTGTGCACTGTACAGGCTTCGCCAAAAAATGTGATACCTGTGGAAAAAGTTTTAAAAGATCTGACTGCTACCGTAAACATTTATTAAGTAGCTGCCACAATACCAAGACATATAACTGTACAACCCAATGCACCTGGCCGACTATGAAGACAAACTTGGAAACTGAACGCCTCCAGCTTATCTGTAAAGACATGGGCATGTCCACCCCAATTTCACCTTTAAAGACAACACCACCCTACAGGACATCAGATGAACTGAAAAATATCCGACATGAAATGAGCTTATACTCTCCAATCTCACCTTTAAGAGAAGACACCCACACAGATGTTGAACTCAACGAGATAATTAAAGAACTACAAATTGGAGCCCCCATCTCACCGTTACCAAGGGCCCAAACGTCCAGGACTACAAGACTTCATTATCCATGGAGAAAGTTCATCCATCACCTACTGCCGGCGATTTCACTACTATATCCATCTCCAAAACATTTGGAGACCAGTCAGACCGAAACTGTCAATTGGGACAACATCCACGTTAATACGGACATCGGACCACCACATCCAACCATAGTATCACATAGCGGGAACACACCACCACATGTTTCGGTACCCGAGTTATACAATTCTGACAAAGTTTTACTTTACGCCTCAGCAGCTCTGCAAAAACTCATATCAAATATTTAACAAATTTATGGGCGTTTATCATTATCTTTATTTACAATAATCTTTTTACAAAACATCTGTTTCTTATGATTTTTTAACATAGCTGAACACCACGCTGGTACCACTGTTCTAATCGGTTTTCTGGTAAACACACTTCTTCAAAAATTAAAGTGACCTTAAAACCATTCCATACCCTATACCACACCTGAAATAGATTAAAATCCATGTTTATATACACTCCGGCACATTAGACTAACACCTAGTTATGCCCCCTTATTCTAAATTATTTTTCTTGTATTGTTACATCATTAACCGGAAATGGATTTCAAACAATCAAATTTATTAACCAATCATATGGCCGGATCCGCATCCACCAAAAATGCATCCACCAAAAATAGTATAAATAGGACGGAAAATCTATATCCCACTACAACACAACATCGCCTCTGACGAGTTCCCAATAGGAACGAAACCGGTCAGGCTATTTGTTTACTACTATTTATTAAAGAATACTTTACCTTACATAGGATATCCCTTTCAGTAGGCCCTCTCGGACTTTTCAAGTTGTTTATTATATGGTTAAATTCATAGTTAAACAAGAGAAAAACAGAGTGATTGGAAAAAATTCTGTTGCTCTACCAGAGTGCTAGGGGTTAATGTTTGGTATACGTCATTGTTATGAGGGTCAGATTCAAGTTTGTTCAAACCAAGTCCTTAGGTTAACATTTGGGCTTACTGTGGAAGCCCAAATGTTAACTTAGTTCAATATGGGGGATAATTTTTAAAAATCTTCTTCAGATCCACCAGTCAGAATGCTTTCATATTTGGTATACAACATATCTAGGGGAGGGGGGGGGGGGGGGGGTTAGATTCAAGTTTGTTCAAATCGGGTCCCTAGGTATATATTTGGGCTTGGTATGGCAGCCCAAATTTTAACTTAGTGCAATATGAGGAGGAAATTTCTTTAAAAATCTTCTTCTTCAGATCCACCAGTCCGAATGTTTTCATATTTGGTACACAACATCTCTAGGGGTCCAGATTCAAATTTCTTCAATTCGAGTGCCTGTGTTAATATTTGGGCTCCATATGGAAACCTGAAATTTAACTTGGTACAATATGAGGGAATTTCTTCAAAAATTTTCTTCTTCAGATTCACCAGTCAGAATCCTTTCATATTTGGTTTACCACATCTCTAGGGGAGTCAGATTCAAGTTTGTTTAAATTGGTTCCCTGGGTTATTATTTGGGCTCGCTATGATGGCCCAAATTTTAACTTAGTGCAATATGAAGAAATTTCTTTAAAATTTTTTCTTCTTCAGATGCAACAGTCAGAATGCTTTCATATTTGGTATAAAACATCTCTACGGAGGTCAGATTCAACTTTGTTCAAATCGAGAGCCTGGGTTAACATTGGGGCTCCCTATCGGAGCTGGAATTGGCCATGTAGCTGAAGAATTAGAAATTTTGTATTCAGTATCCTCTAGAGGTGTGTAAGATTAATCCACATAGTTTGTATCAAGGGGCTTCATAGGCGAGCTTAACATTTTACATTATGATCAACTCATGAAAAGGCATGATGCTTGGACTATTTTTGTCACTCCTGAGGGTTCGCAAGGATTGACAGTGTATCCTATGGAGATGGATTGCTAATGTAGACACATTCTTGGACTTGGTTTACATTGTGTTCTGTTCAAGGTGATCACTTCAGGTCTCGTGGGACGTCTTGTTCAAAATTATCCCTGGGGAGTTCCCCAAACTGCACCAATGAGAGTGTGTCACTCCATCTCCTACTTGCCCCATCTTGCCAGTTGCCACTAAACACGCTGGATGACACTTTGAATCATGACTCATGATTGAAATCTGGTGCAAACCCCTACTTGCAGCACCCCAGACTCAGAATACTGACTTCACCACTGGGGTGTGTATTCATTGCAACTGATAAATATCTGAAATGATTACAGTAAAATGCAGGAGGGAAAATGTTAATTCCCTCAATAAGTAATTTCTGAAATCTGTGCCTGACAAGCCTTTCTAGTTTATTAAGCTCAAGTCCAAAATACAAAATTAGTCAGCACTGGTTGTCAGGCTGTAACAATCAGGATTACAGGAACACAGCAGGCACGAGTTTTCTAAGGCCTTTGTATCTCTCAGCATTTCCATCTAAATATTCAAATTGGAACTAAAAATATGATAAAGAAAAGAAGTAAATTCTTTAGTTCGCCCTTTAACAAGGGTAATGGTATGTCCCACCAGTGCTGGTCACAGAAACTGACATTCAAATTTTATTATTTTATAAATTTTGCGTCAAAACATAGCTTGTGACCAGGGACAGATCCAGAACCGATTTGATACCTGTTACAGGTATGGGCGGCCAAGCTCTGAAGCCCAAATGTCCCCAAATTCCTGCAGGAAAATATCATTTAGCTTTGAAATCTAACAGTTTGAAGCAATTATTTCCAATATTTAGTAGAAATCTGAACACATGCAGTTGATAAAAAGCACTTCAAGACACATGCAGTGGTCTAATTATCTGTATTAAGATATCTTAATTTATTTAGGGACATCCTCAATTGAAAAACAGATATGCCCAAAAAATTCCTGGATCCATCCCTGTTTTTGACCGACCATTCATTGAAATGGACCTTTGAAATTAAGGATTGAAAGTATTTTGTTATTCAAGTAATGTGTTTGCATGTGTTATCTTTTAGTCATGGCAATTAACTGGAGTCCAATATTTGAGCTTTATTCTGAAGTGCAGGTACCACAACTTAAATGTTGCATATTCTGTGGATGTGTTACATATTATCTTCGAAGTGAATTCATTTAGCCTCTATGGATTTGTTTTCTTACAATTTTGGGGGAGTGCCTATAGGCATGCTCCCATAAACTGTAACAAGGCAACAACCTGCAAACAAATTTTGCCGACCCCCAAATATAGCAGCTCGCTACCAGTAAAAGAGGTAAATTTAATTTTTCTTTTCATCTTTTTCACAGCACAAGTAGAAAGTTACAGTAACCCAGGATGAATTGTTTCAACCAACAAAGACTTTTGCTACAAACTGTGAGGAAAGTTTCATCTGAGGTCTGGACCAAGGAACAACCTATTAATAGACTGCTAAAAAAGTCTCTTTCATATAGCTTATACAGTAAGATGAGACATGATATTAAACACAACCCAACAATGATGCGATCTTTAAATAACACACTGATATTTGGAAGGGGAATGTGTGCTGAGGCAAGAAGAGTAGATTTGACACAAACCAAGCATCTTTATTACCTGGATACCCACACTCTCATAAAAGGTCTTCAAACAAAAGGTATGGCAACTATATGGGGTGCTTTACATGTATGTTTTGGAAAAGAGACAAGGAAGTTGAATAAATCTGATAGAATAATGCAAATCAAAAAGAAAATTTACTTTTTATAATTACAACTAATTTTCGCTTATTGGCAAAACAGTTACTTTTTAAAATTTGTATACATTCACATGAATATTAACTTGAAGACCAGCCCCACCTAAAAAAATAGGTGTGTTTCTTGACTCCCTATCTGCCCTTTTTTAGGACCTGACTCTACATGTTTTATTTAGGTTTCAGTTGAATAAATTTTCAGTACTTTCAAGTGTTGTATTTTAGCAATATCATATAGCAATATCATAATACAGTGAAGCGCACTTAATTGGATATCTCTCAACTGAATAACTCTGTTAATTGAAAATAATTTTCAATTAACAGAGATATTCAGTTGAGAGATATCCAATTGACCTGTTAATTGAATATAGGTTATAGAGTAAACTCCTGTGAATTGAATAAAAATTATTGTAACCTGTCGAGAATTTACCATGACTCTTCCCAGTTTTCCTTTGTTTATAGACTTATTTGGACTCAGTACATCCAGTACATGCATTTAATCTATTACTATATGGGAGAGAATTTCATACATATTTACTACTTTCAAGATTCACTATTCATGTGTTGAGCAGGAAAATTATTTTTCTAGTAGGGGGAAGATATCGTGACCAATGTATACTCATCTTATTTTTTTGAGAAAACTTCTTTCCCTATTTCCTTAATTAAAGGCTCTGTCATCTTACATGTGTCTGGTCAATAGTTCTCTCGAGTTAAAAAGTGTTAACAAATAATATTATCCGTATGTCAGCATTAGTTGGAAAGTCTAAGAAATTTCAGGTGTGGGAGATTCTTCCCCCTCCCACCTGAAAATCAATATTGTATCAAAAGAAGTAATTTCACACTTTAATATCTAAATATCTAATTTTACCATAAAAAATAATCACCATCAATACATTTTTTTGAATCACAAAGTGACACTAAATGATAAAAGCAAACTAACTTTCAAGTAGGTATTGGGGTAAAAAAAAATCCAGGTGGCGGAAAGATATCAGAGAAGGGGGGTTAGACTAGGCTATCTTCCTCCCCAAAGGGGAAGATAATCAGGGTGGGGAGATAAACTGTTACACCAGTATATTTTTATGCCCCCGTGATGAATAGTCAGGGGCATATTGTATTACCCCTGTCTGTCCATCCATCCATCCGGTGTCCATCCACATCTAATGTACGTTGTTTGGCTAGCTCCTCTCATACTTTTCAAGCCTGGATCTTTTCACAGGATGTTTGTACATATACCAGAGGTGTATATATTGTCAGGATTTTGATTTGCTTCAATATTTCACAAAATTAGAGGTTGTGGAACTAAGTCAATTTTTTTGTAGAATTTCACGTGTATGGTTTGTGGTTTGTCCAGCTAACTCCTCTCACACTTTTCAAGCTAGGACCTTTTCATTTCACGATGTTTTCATATATACCAGAGGTGGGCATATTGTCAGGATTTTTATATGCTTCAATATTTCACAAATTTACAGGTTGTGGAAGTTAGTAAATTTTTTGTAGAATTTCACCTGTATGGTGTGTGGTTTGTCTGGCCAACTCCTCTTACAGTTGTCAAGTAGAATGTATATGGTAGAACATGTGGGGGCATCATATGTGTCTTTCAGACACAGAATAGTTACATGTACAAATAACAAATCACAGCAGTGATTAGTCACAAATCTCCTGTGTCCCTGCACTGTGCTGGAGCATGCTTTTATTTTGTGTTATGATATATCAAATAATGCTCCAGTTTTCTTATTGCCTCTATGGCAGGGGCTACCATGGCATTTGCAAAATCTAGTTTATTGAAATAAAATGCCTTGTCCATTTTGTTGTCAGCTTACCACCTGCCAAATTTTTTTCATGCAAAAAATTATACATACCATGTTGAACAGGTTTTGGTGATGTAATCATTAGTGTTCAACTGATTACCATAAATGGTCGCTGACCGATTACCGGTTATTTGAGCTCACAATCAGTCAATTCCGATTGTAATACCGTGCAATACTCGACAAGTCGAGGCTCGAAAGAACTATATTAAACAGAACATGTTTCACAGCATTACATTTCGTTGACTGGGGTTACAGTAAATTACCAGTCGCGCACACTTGGGCGATAACTGTTAAAGCCACGTTTACTGCCCAAATGCGTGCGACTGGTAATGTTACTGCGACCTGAGTCAATAGAGTGCAACCTTCACTTTTCCGGTATGAACTGGTGATTGCCGCAAGTACACTCAATTGTAAGCTTCACGTGTCGTTCAACATGTATATCCCATAAGGGGACGTCTAGAGAGATTGAGAATAAACATTGTGGTTGTTTCTCAACTGTATTGAATGGTATCATTGACATCATTTTACATTAACAATTGAACAATTGCAGAAGATAATAAAATGCGGTTAATGAATCATCACAAAATGCTTGGCAACAATCGGTTGAACCGATGTTCCAGGAGCCGTTGCCCTTGTTGTCCGATTGCCCACAATTGGCCGATTGTGATGGCCTGTTTCGATCATCGGTTGAACACTAGTAATCATCTGACATTTGGTTTAATTATCTTAAATAAAGAGAAAAGAATTTTTACATAGGGTTCTGTGGCGTCTTTGAAAGTGGTAATTTATTATAGTGCTTAAATTTTAACCCTCAAGGGCCTAGAGATTTTTATATATTTTTGCTACACTTTACCAGTCTACATCCTGCGACATTGCTGCTGTTTTTTTTGGCAAGTCTTGGCTACCTAAAAACAACTACTGAGGTGCTTAGAATGTAACCTATGAGTTAACCCCAAGACTGCATGTAGGAGCACATGTTCTGTTGCCAAAAGTGTGATCAGAGTCAGAATTAGGGCCTTAACCCTTTCACCACTGGTGGCATCTTCCATACCAGTTAAATGGCAGAAATAGGAAGAGTCCATATCCATTATTTGGGAGTAGAGCAATTAATAGTTTCATTGTGCAGCCTGAAGGCTGCACATTGAAAATATTAATTGTTCTACCACCCTTTCACTTGATTGAATTGGGTTCCACAGCCATCCATTTGTATGTGTGTGTATGTGACATAAGTCGAAGTATCAAATCTACTGTTGTAAGAAAGTACACGATTACAAAGATGCAGATGAAAATGTCTCGACTAGACAATTTATTCAAAGATGTTGCGACCCCCCCCCCCTCCCCTTTTCGTTACAACCCAGCATAAGAGTTTTTAACTGGCATGCATACAAGTGTAGGAGATAAATGAAATAATTTGATGCAAAAGTCTTGGAAAGTGTTTGAAAATTCCCTACAGATTACTTGATTTTTTTGGCTTTCAAGTTTGTATCAATTCTGATTCTCACCAGGCCTTTAGAATGAACCAATTGTGGCATAATGGTAGACCTGGACCCAAAGTTATGTCCTTTCTTTTACCCCACATACCCCCTCCCCTTGTTGGAAGCTATTTTACTGGTAAAATAGGACCCCGAACGAACACCTGGAGTGGAAATCCTCTAAAGTGGGCAGCAGTGGCTAAACTTTACTTCCTACCTATGTTATGATCATGATATAACCATAGATGCTGCTGAAAGTGACCTTAAACACCACTAAATTAATAAACTCCCCATATGAACGTAGTTTAGAGCATTTTTAGCTCCACTGATCACTTTCTGTCCATCGTGAACTTTACATTATTGACTTCCCTTCAAAAGCTATTCAACCAAATTGAACCAAAGTTACTATGCATGTTTCATATATCATGTCGTTTCAAATTTGTTCAAGTAAAGTTGCCCCTCCAACATGGGGGCACCTCAAGGGGTATAACTCTGAAATTTTTTATCAAAACTTTAAAAAATCTTATTCTCCAGAACCACTAATCAGAATCTTTTGAAATTTGGTATACAACATCCTTAGGGGTGAGATTAAAATTTCTTCAAATCAAGTCCCTGGCTTTTTCGTTAGGTTCTGTTTGAGAATTTTATCTTAGTGCAATGGGAGGAAAATTCTTTAACAAATCATTCTCTTCAGATCCACCAGTCAAAATCTTTTGATACTTGGTATTCAGCATCCTTGACGGGTAGATTTAAGTTTGTTCAAATCAAGTCCTTAGATTATATTTGGGCTCCTTTAGGTCTGTGGGAGCCTGAATTTTATCTTCATGCAATTTGAAGAATATTCTTTACAAATCTTCTGCTTCAATCTGAATGTTGGGGTGGTCAGATTTAAGTCAGTTCAAACCAAGTTCCTTGGTTTGTATTTGGGCTTCTTCTTGCTGTCCGCAATTTGTTGGATCATCTTACTTCAGGAGTTGAGAGGACTTCCTGATATGTATTGAAAACTGGGTTGAAACCTGACCGTGAGTTTACTTTTTTGTCCACATATTTTTTAGGAAATACCTGTCTATGGTACAGCCTCTGTAGACTGGTCACTTTCCACAGGTGGGCAATATTTCCATGGATGCAATAATATTAATTTTATTTATTAATAATATGCAAATACTAATTACAGGAATAATCATCAAAAATTTAATTAATGAAGCACCGGGTACAACCCAGTGCTTCATTAAAATTTTGACAATGATGATTTTTATTACCTGGTAAACGTAGATGTGGACATCACTGCCCCTGGGTGGATTACAACCAGTCCACAGCGACTGTACTGTAGTAATTGTAATTGAAGTATAAAGGGGGTATGTATCTATGATACTTTTAGGATTTAGTGAAGAACAAGCTGAAGCCATCACACAAGCCTTTGTTGATGTTCTACAGGTAGCATTGGATTATCAGACCAAGACCTTAGTGACGAAAGCACAACAGGAAATTGGTGTTCAGCAATTGATGGCTCATATGAGCTCAATTAAAAAAGATATGGTCATTTTGGAAAAGAGTGAATTTTCTGCACTAAGAAATGAAACGGAGGTAAGTGTTGGGTTGATATGAATTTCTTTTTGTGTAATATATTATCAGACTTTGATATACAGTGGAGCCCTCTTAATCGGGTATCTCTTAATTGAATATCCCTGTTAATTGAATATAACTTGAACACAAAACCATTTACCATACTTTGAGAACAAATTTGATCTGTTAATTGAATATAGCTTACAGACTAAACTCCTGTTAATTGAATAAAAAATCTTGTAATTTGTCGAGAAATTACCTAGACAACCACCAAACTTGCCTTGTTTGTTGACCTCAGTACATCCAATTTAATCTATTATAGCTTGTTTTACAGAGCTCCTTGAGTTCTGTAACAAGATATATCAGAATAAATTCTCAGTTTATCTCTAAAATACAGGAAAATCACCAAATCTCTCTTAGTTGAATACTTGTGTTAACTGAATAAATTTTCACTGGCAAAGTGACTATTTGGTTACAGGGTTCCATTGTACGTTTGGTTCAAGACTGAAGATCCTCAATTTCTATTCCATTTGTATTGCTGCAAAGTTTGGTAACACACATCTCTTTGACAGGGAGCGAACCTAGGTGGCTCAGTGGTTATGGCATTGAACTTCAAACCAAAATGTCCATGGTTCAAGACCCCCCACCCCCACAGGGGTAACGGTGTTGTGTCTTTGGGCAAGACACTCAATCCCAATTGCCCATGTGGGGGCATGGTGGTGCTGTGTACTAAGACGTACTGTACATTGATGTTGCACTTATCTTCAACCAATGCTGACCCTGCTTGTGTGGAGTTGGGGAGTCTGACAGTTGCTCGCTGCGGCTCGATAGTTCTCTCCAGGTACTCTGGCTTCCTCCATCCATAAAACTATCTGACACGAGGTGACCCTGGCTATCGAAAATGTAGTTAAACCCCAATCAATAAATAAATAATAAATAATTCTTATTGATATTAAGAAGTGAACTGACAAGAAGTTAAAAAGTAAGTCACATAGAATTGAGGATTTTGCTGTGTGTTATGAGAAAGGGACTGCATCCCTACCTTGTGATTTTTATTGATGTATTATTTCAAATTGTGAACAGTATATGCTTCCAGACTAGTCGCTGAAAGACTCAGGCACACGTCTGGCCTACATGGGCATTTAGTCTCAGTTCTATAATTTCATTTATGATCCATATGACATAAAAGTGGCAAATTTATTTATTGGTATTTTAGGTCACTTTTAGCATGTTTTGCTATATCATGATCACACCATAGGGATGAGGTCAAGTTTAGCCAATCATTTATACCTATGCTGCCCACTTTAGAGGACTTCCACCCGAATGGTTGGTTCCAGGTCCTATTTTACCAGTAAAGCAGAACTTGTCTGCTGCAGTAAACAAACATGGCTCCACTTCCTGGTGTTCACATGTGGAATCGAAGTGACAAAGCTAGTAGTACTTCTGACATTTGATGTTCATCACTGTCAGTGTTTCTTTTGAAGAATAATAAATAAAATATGGATGGATTAGAATATTTTTCATTCTTATATGAACTGTTTTTCTAAGTAACCCAGCATAATATTGATTTTATTTATCATTTATGACCTGAAAATATATTTTATACAGGGTTGAATAAATGTTTTTGTCAGTATAAAATATTTTGTAACAAGTCAAAAAATTATTGTGTTGACAGAAATATAGGTTACCATTAACCCTTTACCCAACGCAGACGATATCAAAATTTATTATTTTAAATATCATTTTTATGCCCCCCGGTGGCATATAGTGATTGAAGTGTGCGTGTGTCAGTCTGTCTGTCAGTTTGTGTGTCAGTTTGTCCATGTGTGTGTGTGTGTGTGTGTGTGTGTGTGTGTGTGTGTGTATGTGTCCGAGCCAATAACTCGAAAACTGTTAGGGCCACAGTCATCAAACTTCACACAATTATAAAGGACCACGGGAATATGTGTCACACACCATAGCCAGGTCCATACCTTCAGGGTCAAGGTCACACTTTAAGGTCACACTAAAAATCGGTCAATATTCGTGTCTCAGCCATAACTCAGAAACGAATCATAGTACAATTGTTAAACGTTTTACAAGTGTTAAGGACAGAAGGTGTGTCGTGTATAATAGTTTCCGCCGCATCTGCAAGCCAAAGGTCACAATTGACCTTCATATGTTCAGGGTCACAAATCGTGTCTCAAGCATAATTCCAAAACTATTAGGACTACAGTCATCAACCTTCACACAATTATAAAGGACCATGGGAGGATGTGTCACACACCATAGCCGGGTTTGTACCTTCAAGGTCAAGGTCACATTTCAAGGTCACACTAAAAAGCGGTCAATATTTGTGTCTCAGTCATAACTCAGAAATGAATCATAGTACAATTGTTAAACTGTTTACAAATGTTAAGGACAGTCAGAAGGTGTGTCGCGTATAATAGTTTCCGCCACATCTGTAAGGTGAAGGTCACAAGGGGGTGGGGGCATGTGTTACCTTAGTAACATTCTTCTTGTTTAAATTTTTTCAAGCAATTTCAACAAAACCATATCAAGTGACCCCTCATTGGAATGAGCTTGACAAGCTTGTTTCAAAAAGGGGTCACATGATTTGGTTTTGTTGAAATTTTTCAAAAAATGATATTTTTTCAGCTGCTGAATTTGCATATTATGCGGGTGGAAATGGGCGATTCATTGGGTAAAGGGTTAAGCTTCTCATCAATGGCAATTGCAGTGGCATTGCCAAATGCCAGGTTCACTAATTCCAGGGGGTGCATCCTTCTGTATAATCACAGAAATCATCATATATATTGTCTTGGTGGGATTTCTCTCAACAAGTGTTGTAGTGGTAATCCCCTCTCCATATACTGTATGTTAACCATTGTACTGTAAAAGCTATTGAGTGGATAATCCACTCCTAAGTGTTGTGATAATCACTTCCATATACTATTGTTTTACCAAATACATGCAATATAAAAAAAAAAATTGGAGGGGGAGGGGGTGGTGAGGTGGGGGTGTCAAATTTTTCAAAAAATTTCAACAAAACCTTATCATGTGATCCCTAATTGGAACAAGCTTGTTCCAATGAGGGGGTCACATGATATGGTGTTATTTAAATTTTTTGAAAAATTTTTTTTTATCAACTGATTAATTTGTTAATTATGCAGGCGGATGTGTCCGATTCATTAGGTAAAGTGGTAAGTTAATTTATGGCTGTACCATTTGAAATAATATCAGGAGGGGGGGGGGGGGGGGGGGGTCATAATTTCAGTTCTCAAACTGGCAAGTAGATATAGAAAATGATGAAATCACAAGTAACGATCACAGTTTCAGATAACTATATATTCAGCACTTTATCCCGGTTGCGTACATGGGGGCACGATGACGCCGTGTACTAAGGCATACTGCACATCGATGGTGCACATGTCTTCAACCGCTGTAACCCTGCTTGAACAGGGTTAGAATGTTAAGGAGCTGACCGGTGCTCGTCATTGCTTGGTGGTTCTCTCCGGGTACTCCGGCTTCCTCCACCTGTAAAACTGTCACAGTTGCGATTAGCCATTGTGCATAAGTAAATAAATAAACTATATATTCAGAGTTTTTGCACTGTTTTAAAATTCTCGAAAAAGTATAGAAATTTATGTTGGGCTGGAAAAGGTCCTGCAAAGCATAGAAAAAATGTCAGTCAAGCCTTGCGAGTATATTAAAAAAGTATTGAAATTAATTTTTTTTTACAAGTAATCTTGTTCAGTGTTGTGTCTAAACATCAAATTTCAACCCATAGAGAACTCTGTTAAACAAGTTTGAATTGGTTAAATTCCTACTTGCATTAGGGAATAATTTTCAGCTTTAAAGTTTGTTGAGGGCTCAAAAACTTGAAAAAAGTGCCACCCCCCTCCCCCCCCCCCCAAAAGTACTATTAACCCTATTGATGTCACCATGGTCGATTTGAACTGTCTTTGTCTGTTTCCATCTCTCTGTTGTCTCTCTCTCTCCCATTCATGAGTTCATAGGTCATATTCCTTCTTTTGTTGTTCCTTGTTTACAGGTATTTCTGTCTCTCTCTATGTCTCTGTCACCCTCTCTTTCTCTTGGCAATGGGGCATTGGGAGGGACAAGATATAGAGTTTATGAGATAGAAAAAGATGTCAGCTTGAACAAGAAGCTTTGCTGAACAACACAAGAATGAAGAAATGACATTCTTGTAGTGTTTTCAAAAAACAAAAATGTTAACTTGTGTTACTGACTGCTTTCATAAAAATCCTTCATCAGTCCGATTTTCGTCAATTTTTGCCACCCAGGTTGGTATGGAAAATGGCCTGACATGTCTGGAAAAAGTATGGAACTTTTTCTTGATAAGTATATTCATTTATTTATTTATTTATTTATTTATTTATTTATTTATTTATTTATTTATTGGTGTTTAAGGTCACATACTTAGGCACAATGCCTAATCGTGACCGTGACAGTTTTACGGGTGGCGAAAGCCAGAGTACCCGGAGAAAACCACCGAGCATAGACGAGCAACTGTCAGCTCCTCAACATTCTAACTCTGTTCAAGCTCCGCTCAAACAGGGTTACAGTGGTTGAAGACATGTGCACCATCGATGTGCAGTATGCATTAGTACATGGCATCATCATGCCCCCATGTAGGCAACCAGTCTTGATAAGTATAAGAAACCTGCATGTTGTAGTGAGCCATGTCCATAGGCCAAAATGTTTGTTGTACACATCAAGCTTAAGGTTCAGGTACTAGTACAGTTGGTAGGTACTGGATGGGGCATAATGTTTTGAATTAGATTTCCAGTCGTATAAAGTAATTTGTCTGTTGAAATGCAGAGTTGAATAAAAGAAGGAAACTCTCCATTATCACTGTTAATATGTAACAAATCTGTTCGGAGAAACCACATATTTTATTGACATTGTGCCCTACCTGTATCTGAGGTAGGGATAAAATAAGGGTGGGATGCTTATTGCTGCGGCCTTCATAGGTTATGATGGAAAAGAATACCACCCACTCATCCCAACACCGTGTTTATCCCTTCCAGATGCTTATTGCTACGGCCAGCTGACTTCATTCATTTACTTTGGGATAATGAGGATTTAGGGAATACTTGGCTTATATAGCTGGGTGCTGTGTAATGTATACAGCATGATTTTTTCAGTTACTTTGGAAATGAGGTTAGTAGCAACAAGATTACATTGTGCATGCTTATTTGGAATGTCGAAATAGGCTATGATGGAAAAGAATAGAGATTTAGAGTTCCAGATCCCTGGAATACTTTGGAAAAAAAAACGATTCTTCTTTAGCATTACTGGAAATCCTAGCACATAAATCTTCAGACATTTACAACACTCTTATGAATAATTGTATGACTTCGTTCTTCTGTAGTGTTTCATTATCTAACTACAGTGTTCGTGGTGTGACATTATGCTTCACAGTTTACAAAATTAAGTATTTTCTTTGTCCTCTTTCATTAATTTAAACAGAAACAGTCAATTGATATTCGTCAACTGAAAAAGACACTGAAAGATGAAATTGCAAAACTTGATGGAAAAGTTACCCTTGATGTAAACCTAGAAAGGAGTCGTGCTAGGGAAGCAGTGAGTGATTAGCCAACATATACTAATTATAACCATTTTCCTAATGTGATGGACATATCTAACCAGTACTACCAGATTTCATTATTTTTTCAGTTTTTGCCTCCAAAATATAGCTTATGACCCTCATTGGAACAAGCTTGTTGAGCACATTACAATGAGGGACCATAGGCTGTTTTTAGTAAAAAGATAACCATATATATGGTTATTAACTAGTTGAGTGCTAGAAGCCACTATCATGGTTCTACTGTAAAGTGCTGAAAGTCACTTCAGAGGCATAACACTAAATGTATCAGCCTGTTGTTTTGGCAGCAGTAGAAGAAGAAGAATATCTGTATTAAATAGTTTTGTTACAATTTATTTGAGAGTGCCAGTGGGTACTCTCCAATAAATTATAACAAAACAACTATGTATGATTAATCATGCTATACTAAGGCTCCCCTCGTTGGCAGCATGTTATCTTTAAAAAAATGACTCATGTTTCAAATCGCCCTTGAAAAGAAAATCAGCACTCTACCAAGTAAAGAATTTTTTGTGTGTGTTATCTTGAAGTCGGTTAGGTAAAGGGTTACACTTGAAATAACAGGTTATTTGTAACACTTTTGTTAGCTCCCCTGACTTTCAGTCAGGATGAGGTATAACGACCATACCCATCTGTTGACCTGCATGAAGGTGTTGTTTGCAAGTGGCGTCTGCCTTTCGTGTTCGGTAAAGGGTTTAGCTAACTTTGGTTATGCAGTTTTATTGGATCATAAGTACTTGATTCATGCAAACAACAATTCCTGAATGGGAATCAAAGCAGCTGAAAAAAGAAGCATTAACAAACACCCATATTTCCCCAACTGCTCAAACAGTGAGCTGTAATTTCGTATGGAGCATCCTAAGGACCAGTAGAATCAAACAGACGAAAAAATGGCGATTTATTGCGTTATGGGCTGTGGGAAAAATGCAGAATCAGAACATTTGCAACTTTTTAGCTGAAAGTCAGGGTGAGCTTTTCTTAAGTTATCACTCTTCGTCCGTTGTCTGTCGTCTTTCGTCCGTCATCCTGCGTGAAGGTGGTGTTTGAGCCTCTTTCTCCTAAACCACTGGCCACATTTTAATTAAATTTCATGTAAGTAGTGGTTATATAGTAGCCCAAGAACATTAGGTTTCACTAGGGAAAAAAATCGGAGAAAGCTGATTTTTTCAGGGAATGTCGAGTACATGTCACTGAACGATTAGGCAAAAGTCCCCTAAAATCCCAGGTGAGCTTTTTTTTCTACAGCCTTTTTTCGAAAACGCGTTTGAAAAAAATTAAAAAAAATTGCACGAACCTTGTAACCTCGAATTGATCCAACTGTATTTTTTGTTTATGCGTATTTCGAGCTACATAATGTCTAATATACATTTACCTAGAGGAAAATGTGCATTCTGTGACAATTTCTGCGAAAAATTATTGAAAATTCACAAAAAAGTATCGGATTTACGCAAAAAATGACGATTTTCCTAACGGATTTGCCCAAAGGGTCGTAGTACAGAACGGGATGTTAGTTGGACAGACGATAAAAAATCCACCACCATTTGAAGACTTTTATCATTGCTTACAAAATAGACATTATGGAAGACCCCCTCTGCTTCTGGCCGAGTTCCCCTTTTGGCATAAAATTCGTCAGCATGAGAACTCAACTATTTTCGGGCTTGGGACCGAACAGACACATCTGTGTCTGGCAGCATTAGATCAATAAATAATATTTACAGAATGTACAAAAATCAATAAATAATATTTACAGAATGTACAAATCAATCAACATGAATTAAGTTACATTGACTATTATCAATGCTATATACAGAAATGACATGACCTATATACATATTATTCATCGAACTCAGAAATTTCCGACAGGACAGTGTTTCTGTGGTTGTTACAAGAATCCGAACTGCAATTACACAAACCTGAGCAAGAGAGTCCTGCCTTCTTACACCCACACCTTTTTGTACAAGCACTCTTGCAACCACAACTGATCAGATTCAGTAGGTTATCGGGGGCACATGGCTTTGTGGCTGCAGTCGGAACAGGAAGTCCATTGTCTAGCGACCACCCACAATCCGTCGGAGGAAGCGAAGTGCCCAGCCATTGTTGGACCTGGAGATAACATCTGTAGACATGTTGTTGTGCAGCATCGCTGCTTGGTGGGAGTGCGGCTAGGTCGATGGGTTTATTCAGTTTTGATTTTGCTACATAACGCTTGTAAGTGACATATCTATATTGGTCGAGAGAGGAAACAGTTTTACTCCCGTATAAGATCAGGAGAAGTTGTTCCCTGGCAGCTGCTACTGCACTTGGTGTACTGTCATCCGCCAAAATTGTGTTGACATACTGTTGTGAGTCGCTAGTAACATCGGAGACAATTGTACTGAATACTTTCTTCTTACCAACTCGAAAGAGTGCAGAAGTAGTGTCACAACCACTTATAGAATGTGCTACAAGGAGGTTGCTTCTATGGTCACCCATTTTGGTTGCTATTTCACTTACTGAAACTAGTAAGTTTGGGATAATGGAATACATCATGTGAATATTACATCCCGGTTTAACTCGAGAGGTAAGAATGACTAACAAGTCTGTGTCTGTTCCCACAACGACAACATTGTTGTCATCTTGAGCGATGTCAAGTGCAGTTTCGGCTATCAGTACATCAGCATCAGCCTCGGCCTGCTTGGACTGAATATTGATAGCAGATAGCTCCTGCATTAGAAGATCGATCAGTTGGGTTTTGTTCTTGGCATTTGCAAGGAAATCGGATTGGGGTGTGGTGGCTAGTAACTCGGGTGAGATATTGATATCAATGGAATACCTGTCTTTAGATCTACGGGCTTGTTCCATGCCCTTTGTCGACATTGTACAAGCATAACCCTCAAAAACAACCACGACGTTCGCCCCAAAATGTCTCACTAGATAATTGGAATATGATGTTCATATGTCCTTATATGACGACTGTTTAGGCCATACAACTGCCCTCAATAAAAATCCACCATCTACAACAAACAGAGAATGTTCTGGGATTTTAGTTTGCTCGGAACCGTATGTTTTGAGGTTCTTACCGAGCGTGCTTTTCTGTGTCTTCCTCATTCCAGCAGAATCAAACAATGCTGGTGGTTTCGGGGCGAGTTCATATTTGAGATACTCTTCCATCTCTGCTTGTGACTGAATAACACGTGATGCGGTTGAACAGAATTGTGGGGTCAATCACTACCTTACTTCCACGGACTTTGTTGCTATTTGCCATCGATGCGAAAGACTTCACAGTGTCAACACGTCGTAGTTTGATGCTGTTGAACGTTTTGCTTACAACATTCGATACGCAACATTCACCAATTTTGCGAACTTGGTCACAGTTCACAGTTTCGTCGGCCACAAGCCCGGTCGCTATAGAGACTAATTGTAGTGAATCTCTATTCTGAAAGGGGGAATGCACTCTGAGCCAGTTCAATAATTTGGTGATATCATTGGCATCAGTCAGTTGTGAACTTTGACAGAGATCCCGATGTTGTTCGCCATGACCAGTGTGAACATGAACAAAATTTTCGAGAGCATTACATATCGGAAGGCAAAGAGGTAGTCCATGTACCCATTTCGCAATAGTGCTATCGGTTATTCCCCTGCCATGTGTGAGACCACCAGGGAGCTTGAACATTCTCATTAAACACTGCTCTATGGTCTGATCAGAATATATCCCGTCCCAGAATTTATCTGAGCGCCTTATGGTAAAGTAACCTTTCTCAGTGAACAACTTCAAATCATCCTGTTGCATTATTTGTTAGCTCATTCATCTGCTGCAAATAGAGATGAGAACTTTTTGCGTATGCAAAATGACCACCTGCGTGAAATACTGGAATCATATTGCGAACACAATATGTGTGGAGTTCCCAGTCGCCTGTGCTCTCTGCTCTCAGGAACAACTGGAGAAGACCTATTTGCTCATAGTATTGTACCCAAAGCTTTCCTGTGCGTCCTTCGGACGCATTCTGGAGCAGTTCGTGTAATTTTGACAGTAGATGGTTGACACTTTCTTGATTGACAGCGTCAGCTGTTGTACAGTCACCTCTGGCAAGTCCACAGAATATTTCATTGACTTCTGTGCAGTCTATGTTATCTATTGTTCGGCTTTCTTCAAACACAAGTTTTGTAATGGTAATTTGTGTTAGCAAATGGGCACGAACTGCTCTTGAATATGCATGACCACTGATCAAATGATGGATTGACCCACCAGCATAAACAGTCCCCCAAAGTTCATCCAAGCCGCTACCAGCCATGATCGAACCAATTGCCCCTAAATATGACATAATCATATGGAAGCCGCCGAGTCTAACGAAAACTTTTGTCAACTTATCTGACGAAGACACAGTCTCCACTGCTTTGATATAAAGTGGTTGGTCAAACGTCACTGGACAAACGTTCAGTCACACATTACATGCCAATGCATCTTGAGTGTAGGCGAACACCACATTATGTGATTTAATCAAACATGGAAATTGAAACAATGATGCTATAATACGGTATTTGAATGAGAAAAGTCGATGCCGTTTGAATTTGAGTTTAGGGGGTATGGTTAATATTTCACACGTTTCACCAGTTCATTATGGAATAAATGACTATTGTTATATATCATTATAAAGCCACTGCTTTTCTGCAATTTTTGATATATAATTTAACTCCCAAAGTAGTCGTAGATTTGATTTAATGGACGTTGTGTGTATGAAAACAATAAATTTTTTTTCGTAATTTTGTACATTTTCGTGAATATTTCACCATTGAGTATGAGGATTGGTACAAAGTTGGCATTTTCTGTTGGGGATATGTATTCTCAATATAATTCAGCACGATATTTATGATTCTCACCCTACTAAGGCGAATAAGAATGAGAAATATGGAGCTGGGTCGAATTTTAAAAAAAAATTTTTTTTTCATCAAAAAAACGCTATAACTAAAAAAGCTCAACTCGGATTCGCGGGGACTTTTCACACTTTATCCGCAATGTGTGTCCCGGAAACATATAAAAAAATCAGCTTTCTCCGATTTTTTTCCTTACTTTCTCATTTTTATGTCTAATGTGCCTGGACTATAGGGGCATTTTGATTTTTATCCAAATTGGATTTCAGCTCATATTGATCAGAGGTGTGGGGAAAAAATGGCCAAATTTTTTGAAAATCTTCTAATGAACCACCAGTAGCAGAGACTTGATATGTGGTATACAGAGTCCTTTTGAGGTTTAGAATCAAGTTTGTTCAAGAGAAGTTTGTCGGGCATTATTTGTCTTCGTTATGGGAGGGGCAAAAATTTTGGCCACGCCTAAAATTTCTATTTTCTGAACCGTGAGGTCGATTTGAAAGAGATTTGATATGAGATGATAATGGGTCATAAGTAGTTGATTGATGCAAAAAAAATTGTTCTCATTGCCCCGTGGTAACCCGGGGAGCTAAAAATAAGAAAAACCTTAAAACTGCCATATATCCAAAACTACACGGCACAGATAATTCTTATTTTGTATAAAGCTTACTTTTATCCAGTAGAATAGAATGGTTAAAAACATCCCTATCGGTTTGATCACAAGGTACATTTTTCAGGACTTTGAAAAAGTGTTGAGTCAGCACTTTTCAACACTGTAGGCAATGGGAAAAAGATTAAAAAATCTTCTTCTCCAGATCCAGCAGGCAGAATCTTTTGATATTTGGTATGCAGCATTGTAGGGTGGATCTGATTCAAGTTTGTTCAAATCAGTCTCCTGGGTTCATATTTGGGCTCCATATAGGAGCCCGATTTCGAACTTAATGCATTTCAGGCAAATTTCTTAAAAAATCTTCTTCTCCAGATCCAGCAGGCAGAATCCTTTGATATTTGGTATTCCACATTGTGGGGTAGATCTGATTTAAGTTTGTTCAAATCGGCTCCCTAGATTCATATTTGGGCTCACTATGGACGCTCGAATTCAAACTTAGTGCATTTCGGGCAAATTTCTTCAAAAATCTTCTTCTCCAGATCCAGCAAGCAGAATCTTTTGATATTAGGTATGGAACATTGTGTGGTGGATCTGATTCAAGTTTGTTCAAATTGGCCCCCTGGATTCATATTTGGGCTCACTATAGAAGCCCGAATTCGAACTTAGTGCATTTCAGGCAAATTTCTTCAAAAATCTTCTTCTCCAGATCCAGCAGGCAGAATCTTTTGATATTTGGTATGCAACATTGTGGGGTGGATCTGATTCAAGTTTGTTCAAATTGGCCTCCTGGGTTCATTTTTGGGCTCAGTATAGGAGCCCAAATTTAAACTTAGTGCATTTCAGGCAAATTTCTTCAAAAAATCTTTTTCTCCAGATCCAGCAGGCAGAATCTTTTTATATTTGGTATGCAACATTGTGGGGTGGATCTGATTTTAGTTTGTTCAAATCGGTTCCCTAGATTCATATTTGGGCTCACTATGGAAGCTCGAATTCGAACTTAGTGCATTTCGGGCAAATTTCTTCAAAAATCTTTTTCTCCAGATCCAGCAGGCAGAATCTTTTGATATTTGGTATGGAACATTGTGGGGTGGATCTGGTTCAAGTTTGTTCAAATCGGACCCCTGGATTCATATTTGGGCCCAGTATAGAAGCCTGAATTCGAACTTAGTGCATTTCAGGCAAATTTCTTCAAAAATCTTCTTCTCCAGATCCAGCAGGCAGAATCTTTTGATATTTGGTATGCAGCATTGTAGGGTGGATCTGATTCAAGTTTGTTCAAATCAGCCCCCTGGGTTCATATTTGGGCTCTGTATAGGAGCCCGATTTCGAACTTAGTGCATTTCAGGCAAATTTCTTAAAAAATCTTCTTCTCCAGATCCAGCAGGCAGAATCCTTTGATATTTGGTATGCAACATTGTGGGGTGGATCTGATTCTATTTTGTTCAAATTGGCTCCCTAGTTTCATATTTGGGCTCACTATGGAAGCTCGAATTCGAACTTAGTGCATTTCGGGCAAATTTCTTCAAAAATCTTTTTCTCCAGATCTAGCAAGCAGAATCTTTTGATATTAGGTATGGAACATTGTGGGGTGGATCTGATTCAAGTTTGTTCAAATTGGCCCCCTGGATTCATATTTGGGCTCACTATAGAAGCCTGAATTCGAACTTAGTGCATTTCAGGAAAATTTCTTCAAAAATCTTCTTCTCCAGATCCAGCAGGCAGAATCTTTTGATATTTGGTATGCAACATTGTGGGGTGGATCTGATTCAAGTTTGTTCAAATTGGCCTCCTGGGTTCATTTTTGGGCTCAGTATAGAAGCCCAAATTTAAACTTAGTGCATTTCAGGCAAATTTCTTCAAAAAATCTTTTTCACCAGATCCAGCAGGCAGAATCTTTTGATATTTGGTATGCAACATTGTGGGGTGGATCTGATTTTAGTTTGTTCAAATCGGCTCCCTAGTTTCATATTTGGGCTCACTATGGAAGCTTGAATTCGAACTTAGTGCATTTCAGGCAAATTTCTTAAAAAACCTTCTTCTCCAGATCCAGAAGGCAGAATCTTTTGATATTTGGAATGCAACATTGTGTGGTGGATCTGATTCAAGTTTGTTCTAATCGGCTCCCTAGATTCATATTTGGGCTCACTATAGAAGCTCGAATTCGGACTTAGTGCATTTCAGGCAAATTTCTACAAAAATCTTCTCCAGATCCAGCAGGCAGAATCTTTTCATATTTGGTATGCAACATTGTGGGGTGGATCTGATTCAAGTTTGTTCAAATAGGCCTCCTGGGTTTATATTTGGGCTCAGTATAGGAGCCGAAATTTGAACTTAGTATATTTCAGGCAAATTTCTTCAAAAATCTTCTTCTCGAGATCCAGCAGGCAGAATCTTTTGATATTTGGTATGCAACATTGTGGGGTGGATCTGATTCCAGTTTGTTCAAACCGGCCCCTTGGATTCATATTTGGGCTCACTATAGAAGCCCGAATTCGAACTTAGTGCATTTCAGGCAAATTTCTTAAAAATCTTCTTCTCCAGATCTAGCAGGCAGAATCTTTTGATATTTGGTATGCAACATTGTGGGGTGGAGCAGATTCCAGTTTTTTCAAATCGGCCCCTTGGATTCATATTTGGGCTTAGTATAGGAGCCCAAATTTGAACTTAGTGCATTTCAGGCAAATTTCTTTGAAAATCTTCTTCTTCAGATCCAGCAGGCAGAATCTTTTGATATCGGGTATGTACCATGCTTGGGGTGGGGGGGGGGGGAGTTTCAAATTTGTTCAAGCCAAGTCCCTGGGTTCATATTTGGGCTCACTGTGGCAGCCCGAATTATAACTTAGTTCAAAATGAGGAATTTTCTTTAAAAATCTTCTTCAGATCCAGCAGTCGGAATGTTTTGATATATGGTATGCAGCATCCTTAGGGGGGGAGATTCAAGTTTGTTCAAGCCATGTCCCTAGGTCCATATTTGGACTCACTGTGGGAGCCTGAATGATAACTTAGTTCAAAATGAAGGAATTTTCTTTAAAAATCTTCTTCAGATCCAGCTGTCGGAATATTTAGATATTTGGTATGCAGCATCCTTAGGGGGTGAGATTCAAGTTTGTTCAGCCGTGTCCCTAGGTCCATATTTGGACTCACTGTGGGAGCTCGAATTGTAACTTAGTTCAAAATGAGGAATTTTCTTTAAAAATCTTCTTCTTCAGATCCAGCAGTCGGAATGTTTTGATGTTTGGTGTGCAGCATCCTTAGGGGGGTGAGATTCAAGTTTGTTAAACCCAAGTCCCTGCGTTCATATATGGGCTCCCTGTGGGAGCCCAAATTATAACTTAGTTCAATATGAGGAATATTCTTTAAAAATCTTTTTTTTTTTTTAGATCCCCTGGTCAGAATCTTTGGATATTTGGTATAAGCTTTTCTTAGGAGGAGCAGATGCAACTTGTTGAAATCAATTCTCTGGGTTGATATTTGGGACCTCTTGTTTAAATATATTCTCAGAAATAACCAATCAGTGTCTCTTTGATATTTGGTACTCAACATCCTTGAGGGATGAGATACAAGTTTGTTCGAAACATCATGTCCTGCGTTCATTTTTGGGCTCCATACAGGAGCCTGAATTTTTACTTGGGGAAAATAATACTGAGTCAGTATGCTTTCAAAAAATTAAAAAAAAGAGAAGTATAAATTTTATAGTAAATTTCCTTTCTTATTATACCTACCGAAATTGTTTTCTACAGGCTTGCACTACAGTGGAAGAACCTAACTCGGATAAAATACTCTTTATTTTAATCTTTCCCAAGATTTGGGAAAGAAAAGTGGTGTAAAAACACCACGAAAAAATAAGCCAAAACTGGGTTGAGCGCCATCGGCGCACACCCAGTATGGGACGCTCTTCCATAGTACAAATCCATGACTTCCGTAAAACAGTGCGCAATGCGTCAATTCGTGATTCTTTTGATTCCCAACAACACAGGAGTTATGTGATCAGCAGGGAGGAAGGATTCTTACCCGAATAAGAAGACAGGATGGCCTCCATGTAAACAATTTCGGTAGGTATAATAAAGGAAATTTACTATTAAATTTATACTTCTTATCAACCTACCTCAATTGTTTACTACAGGCTGAATAGACAAAAGGCTGGAGGGAATCACATAACCAACCCACACATAACTCAATAGCACTGGGACCGTGGACAGAGGAAGAGATCCCTAGGCCTATCAAACCATAGCATCACAAACATTAGAAAAGACAATGAAAGATGAGGCGTATGGTGAAGTGCGACGCACAGACAGAAAGGGGCAGTAACAGCACAAAGCTGGAACTGACCCTGAAAAAAGCTGAAAGGCTGGGATAGACAACAGCCTGAGCCGAAGAAAGAGGGCCCCAAGGTTCTCTGTCGGCTCCAGCAACTGTCGCAGATAAAAGGAGAATGTAACATTTCTCCAGAAGGCTGCCAGTATAACATCAGTCATCCGACAACATGACAGAGTTATTAAAAGAGGAAGACAATGCACGCACCTCGTGGCAGAAAAAACAATTGGTAATACAATCACCAGTAGCTAGACGAGCGGAAGCTGCACGAATAGCAAGACAAGTCCATCAAGAAATGGATGCAGGAGAGATCTGGAATGTGGGAAAATGCATATTCATCCAGGATAAAAGCGTGAACGCCCCCCACTCCCAAGCAGAGCAGCGCCCAAGAAAGTGACCAACTTGGAGTAATCTGCAAAGTCCTAGGCCTTTTCAAGGAAAAGAGCTGAACAAGCTTGGAGAGGCCAGGATGAGTGTCGAAACAATGCGGTATCACATAGGAAAAAAAGTCTCCGAAGCATGGACATGTACCCATTGCTGGAGACCCCTAGAAACAAACATATACCAGAAACTCCGCAAGCGGTGTGATTGAAGGAGTGACAGAAGCAACAGAGTGATCGCACACCATCGACAGAAGAACCTTCCACTTAGCCACAGAGGCTAAACCAGTGGAGTGAGTGCCTCCTTGAAGAAGAAAAGCAACTCCACTGCGTGTCTCGAAAAACCACTACGGAGGAGACAGGACCCGAAAAGAGACATGTGCGAAGGCACAATGAAGTCGGGTCAACTTGAAAACCTCCTCGAGCGACTTTGGCAAAGAAAGTCGCGAGGTAGAGGGAGACATGCCGGAACCGCCACTAACAGAGAGCGGAGCAGATTGATCCACACCCACTGAGGCGACGGGTATGATCTAAAGGATTCGATGACTGCAGGTTCATATCTGGGTGAGAACCTGAGGCGGAATCGGAACCGGTAGGAAGGCGTAGCCGACAAGACCATCCCAAAGGAGGGCCAGGGCGACCACGGCGAAAGCCAGAGCATCTGGACACGGGGACACGAAAAGTGTCCACCGGATGGTTCCAACGAGTCACAAGAGACCGATGGAACCCGCCATGTGGAGCATCCACCTGGTGGAAATGACCCTGCCCCGACGGGACAGGGAGTCGGCTAGGACGTTCAGGCGACCGGGAATGTGACGAACAGCCACCCCGGCGTGGACAACCTGAGTGAGCAATATAAGATCCCAAGCCAATTCGTACATTGGAACAGAGTGCGTGCCGCCCTGGTTCCGAATGTAAGCAACCACCGTCGAATGGTCGGACAACAGAAGGACCTGGCGATTCGACAGGTGAGGGATCCACTGCCTGAAACACAGAAGAAGAGCAAGAAGCTCCTTCTGGTTGATGTGTAGAGCTGCTTGATCCTGGTCCCACATCCCGTGAATGGAAAGACCTAGAGGATCCAATGTCGCACCCCATCCGAGATCGCTGGCATCTGCCGTCAGAATACGATCGGACGTGGGTAAGTCCAACGGAACACCCTGTGAAAGCCACTGGACATCCGCCCAGAGGAGAAGGTGAGGATAAAGATATTCTGGAAACTGAAGCACCAGATCCAGAAAATCTACATTCGGCCTCCAACGACTGAGCAGAAAGTGTTGGAGAGGTCTGACACGCAGCCGATCTAGAGGAATGAGATCCGTCACCGAACAGCAGAGACCGATTAGTCGGAGAATACTCTGAGCCGTCGCGGATGTGGACTGGGACAGAGTCGGAGCAAAAGCTGAGAGAATCACAGCCTTGGCCTGTGGAACTGCCACCAAATTGAGTTGTGTGTGGAAAGCCATCACCAGATGATAAAACAACTGAGAAGGGACCAGGTCCGACTTCTCCTCATTGACTCTGAAACCTAGCGATGTGAGCAAGCTCAACAGAGTGGCGACATCCGACTCCAGTAAGGCAGCATTGGCATGCCCCTGGAGGATATCGTCCAGATATGCCGAAGTAGTCACCCTGGACTGTGTGCGATGGAAAGCTATCACATGCGACTTCAGTCTGGTGAAGGCCCAAGGAACCAGGTTGAGGCCGAAAGGCATGGCCTTGAACTGGTAAACTCGCCCCAGAAAAACGAACCTGAGATACTTCCGTAACGCCCAATGAATCGGAACGTGAAAGTAAGTTGGTTGGTCGCAGGTTGAAGCTGGAAGCGAAATCTCCCTGGTGAATTGAACGGAGGACCGACCTGAAAGTCTCCATGCTGAACTTGGGAGCAATGATAGACTGGTTCAGGAAACTCCGATCGATAACCGGTCGGAGTCGGCCGTCCTTCTTCGGCACTAAGAACAGGCGGGAATAGAAACCCACTGACCTAATGTTCTTGATGACCTCAATCGCCCCCTTTGTCAAGAGATTGTCTACCTCTGTGGACAGAAGTTCCCGACGTAAAATGTCTGAAGTAACTGTGGTTGGAAGAGGCACCCTGGACAGAGTGGAGTGCCGTCGGAAGGATATTCGCAGCCTGGACCAAACAACATCTAACATCCAAGGATCGGATGTGATGGTGGCCCAACGGTCTGCGAACTCTGCTATCCTTCCTCCAACCTGGGACGAGTCGAGGTGAGGACCTTCATTTCGAACCCCGACGAGGCTCGCGAGAGGAGAAAACACCTCCTCTACTAAATGAAGAATCCTGGGACTTCCCTCAAGACTGCCGCTGCTTACCCTTACCCCTTGAGTAAGAAGTAGAAGCGGTGGCAGAAGGATCAGCCCCTTTGCTTTGCAGAGGAAGCAGAGGGTACTTGTTAGGCTTGGAACGGCCCGTGCCTACCCTAGAAAGCTGATCAAGCTGAAGAAACAGCAGCTGATCGTTGCAATGACGTAGGACGTCATCACGGACCGTCAACACAGAATCATGGAAAAGTTGCGGACCTGCCAAAAAAGCAGATCGAAGAATAGCGCATTGCTCCTCAGGAAGGGATCGGCCTGTGTCCAGCACAGAGTCCCTTCGAACTAATTCCAAATTAGCCGTGTTAAAGGCATGCGTGTGAGTAAGATGCATGAGCGCCTTGGACAGCACACGCAAAGGAGCCTGTACCTCGTCAAACTTATCTGGAGGCAGATAAGCAACTAAAGCTGAGACGACGTGATTGGAGAGAGAAAGCATACCAAGCATCTCTCTCGATAAACCCAATGTGGACTCCAGAGACGTCATCGGAATGTCAGCAGACTTGGACTTGGAAAGCCAGAGGGAATTGGAGTCCTGATCCAAAACCGTCAAAGTCTGGTAGACCGACGGATTGGCGGAATCGTAGGAACGATAATGCGCCGGAGGCAAAAAGGTGTTTACCCTGGTGAAGAATGGAGCCTTCATAGCCTTGGAACTTAGCTTAGAGTCCAAGGCTGAAAATGCTTCAACCAACTGTATCGACGGGCACGGTCAAAGACGTCCAGAAGCGGGTTGCTCCATAGGCTGTTGGTGCACGACCGATGATAGCGGCCTAGCTGACACTATCGACTGGTTAGATGATTTGAGATCCGGAAGGAACCCAAACACGAAATCAAGAGCTGCCCTCAAGTTCGAAGACTGCTGGCTCTCGACATCAAGCATGCCTGACTCTTCCCCTGAGTCGGAAGACACATAGCCCATCGTGGACAAACCAGCCGACGCCTCCCATGGTGTCGGAACACCAGGGGGATCAGAAAGCGGCCTGTTTCCAATCCTGGGAGGCGGCGCCATAGGGGCGCCTGGAAACCACTCGCTGGAAGCAACGGGAAGGCTCTTTGACAGAACCTGAGTGAGTAAGGAGAGGGCCTCCCTAAGCTCACTGCCTGTACTGGCCGGTTCGGCAGGGGAACAAACCGGCAAAGTGGCTTCACCTCTGACCCTCTTAACCAGCGAAGGGTCACTATCCTCCAAAATACCTGACGTGGGACGACGGGCGGCAGCCGAAACGTCTGAAGGCAGACGTATATAGGGGTGTGACACACCCCGAGGATCAACATAGCGGGAACTCATGAGAGTCACCGCGGACCTCTGCAGGGCAGAAGGTCCAGGCTGCACAAAAGACGTTGGCCCCCCAAAACTGGTCGTGTGGCCAGAATGAGTGGACGGAAACGCCACGGAGTTCATAGTGTCCCACTAAGAACAACCAAATCCAATGACAACTGTGGTGCTCGACGGCGCAGAGACCACAGGAGAGGGTCCGGCCGGCAGCCACTTCCAACTTCGCCGAGTTGAAGTCAGGGAAGGCTGAGGCCGATACCCCCACGTCTACACAACCAGACACCGCAGCAGACCACTGCAGGTATAAAACTACTGTGCTCAATGGCTGAGAGGACAGAGTAGGGGGTTCAGTCGGCAGCCCCATCTGATTTCGCCGAGTGGAAATCTGGGAAGGCTGAGGGCGAAACCTCACAACCACACTACAGACATCCCTGCAGACCCTGGCAGGGAGAAGCCGAGGCCGGCTAAAAACGGTGCCCAATGACGTTGTAGACGGAACAGCAGTAGCAGCAGATACCACGGGAGCTATTGGAACTGGCGGAAAAGTGGAGAGAGCCACCAAGCTTGGCCTCCAAAGGAGGAGTCACAACCCTAGTGACAGCCTCAGATGTCGACTGGAGAGGGCGCATAGTCCCGGAACCAGGCATCTCTACACCAAAAATCCAATAGCTCCCGCAGTATCCACCACCACAGTAAAACACTGCACATTCCCCACAGAAGGGGAATAACTCTCACCAGACATGGTCGAATCGGGAAGCCCCAAAACGACAGCGGTCCCCACCCCCCACTGGTGTGGGAGGAGCTGCATATCCCCCACGGAGGGGGAGCAATTCTCACCAGACATGGTCGAATCGGGTGACCCCGAAACGATAGTGTTCCCCACCCCCGCGGGAGTGGGAGGAGCTGCACATCCCCCATGGAGGGGGCCAAACTCACACCAGACGTGGTCGAGTCGGGAGGCTCCCGAAACGACAGCGTTCCACACCACCTGCGGGTGCGGACGAAACGGACACGAGAACGCACCAATGGCGAGGGCAAAAGGAATTGCCCTAAAGGAACCGAACTGGAAAGACACAGAGGTGAGAGCAGTAGAAGAAAAAAGGTGAACTCAACAGAAACAGAAAGTAGAAGAATACCATCAACTACGAGAGAAGGTGGCAGAACCCAGACGGCCGACACCTAACTCCAATAACAATTAAATTTTTATCAACCGAAAAATTCATTGTCGAATCGCGATGACACGATGTCACAAACAAAACATTCGCGAAAATGGAATAGTAAATAATATACAATGAGAGTGTGGTTGAAAATATAAACGAGAATATATAAAACACAGTCCTGTTATTATACGATCTTCAGATCCATAAATCCAGTCACAGGAAAACCATTATCGACGAGTTAAAATATCACTGTTACTTTAGCAAAGATGGCACACACACATCCACTACGTGTGCGGATAATCAAAAGAATGACGAATTGACGCATTGCGCACTGGTTTACGGAAGTCATGGATTTGTACTATGGAAGAGCGTCCCATACTGGGTGTGCACCGATGGCACTCGACCCAGTTTTGGCTTATTTTTTCGTGGTGTTTTTACACCACTTTTCTTTCCCAAATCTTGGGAAAGATTAAAATAGAGAGTATTTTATCCGAGTTAGGTTCTTCCACTGTAGTGCAAGCCTGTAGTAAACCATTGAGGTAGGTTGATAAGAAATTCTCCAGAACCACCAATCAGAATCTTTTGATATTTGGTATACAACATCATTAGGGGCAAACGGATTAAATTAGTTCAAATCACTTCCCTGAATTCACAGTTAGGTCTCAAACAGGAATCTGAATTTTAACATAGTACAATATGAAAAAAATCATTTAGAAATTTTCAGATCAACCAGTCTTAAGTTTTTGGATATTTGTTGTATAGCATCCTTATGAGGGACAGATTCAAGATTGTTCAAATCAAGTCTCTTGCTTCATATTTGGCCTTCGTATGGGACCTTTGTATTTTAACTTGAGTAATAGGAGTAATATTTAAGAGAAATCATCTTCTTCAGATCAAACAGTCCAAATCCTCTGATGTGTGGTGCATCCTTATGGGAGTCAGATTCAAGTTTTTGTAAATCAAGTCTTGGGTTCTGATATTTGTTGTATATTATCCTTATGAATGTCAGATTATACAATGTCCATAGTGGACTAAGGTCAGATTGAAGTTTGTTCACATTGTCTCTTGATTCATATTTGACCTCCACACAAGCACCCAGATTTTAACTTGGTGCAGTTTGAGGAATATTCTTGAAAAATCTTCAGATGCACCAGTCAAAATCTTGATATTGCAATCAACAGTGGAACCCTGTTAATTGAATAGCCACTTTGCCAATAAAAAATATTCAATTAACAGGAATATTAAATTAATAGGGATTGTGTCACTTTTCTGTATTCCAGACATAAACTTAGTATTTATTCTATTATATCTTGTTTGACAGAGCTCCATGGGCTCTGTCAAACAAGATATAATAGATTAAATGCCTGTATTGGATTACTGAGGCCAAATAGGTCTATAAACAAAAGAAAACTGGGGAGAGTCAGGATAATTTCTTGACAGGTTACAAGATTTTTTATTCATTTAACAGGAGTTTACTCTATAACCTATATTCAATTAACAGGTCAAATTTGTACTGGAGGTATGGTAAATGGTTTTGTGTTGGGAAATTATATTCAGTTAACAGGGTTATTCAGTTAAGAGATATCCCATTAAGTGGGCTCCACTGTACAGCATTCTTGGGGTGGAGGTGTCAGATTCAAGATTGTTCAAGTCAAGTTTCTGGTTAATATTTGGACTCCCTCTGGAAACTTGAATTTTAACTTTGTGCAATGTGAGGAATATACTTGATAAATCTTCTCCTTCAGATCAACCAGTCAGAATCTTCTAATATTTGGAAAACAATATCCTTATGGTATGGAGGTCAGATTCAAGTTTTGCAATATGAGGGATATTCATTAAAATCTTCTTCAGATCCACCAGTTAAACATTTGGTTTACAACATCCGTATCAGTCAGATTCAAGTTTTTAGCTCACCTGACTGAAAGTCAGGGTGAGCTTTTCTGATCACTTTTTGTCCGTCGTCTGTCGTCCGTCGTATGTTGTGAAGGTGGTGTTTGGGCCATTTTCTCCCAAGCCATTGGCTGCAGTTCAATGAAAATTCACATGAGTAGAGGTTATATGGGGGCATTTGGGTTTTTCTTCAAATTGGGTTTCTGCTCATATTGAGGAGGGTGTGGGGCCAAAACGCACAAAATTTTTAAAAATCTTCTTCTCATGAACCAGCTGTAGCAGAAACTTGATATTTGGTATGCAGCTTCCATTTGAGGTGTAGACTCAAGTTTGTTCAAGAGAAGTTTGACGGGCAATATTTGCCTTTGTTCTGGGAGGGGCAAAAACTTTCGCCAAGCCCAAAATTTCTATTTTACAAACCGAGAGGCAGATTTGAACCAATTTGATATGAGGGCTTATTGGGTCATAAGTACTTAATTTATGCCCCAATTTTTTTTCCCGTCGCCCCATGGGAACCGCAGGAGCTAAAAATAGAAAAACATTAAAACGCTTGTATCTCCAAAACTACATGGCACTGAGAATTCTTATTTGGTGTGAAGCTTCCTTAGGACCAATGGAATGGAATGGTAAAAAAAAATTGCTATCGGTTTTATCATGGGGTACTTTTTTGGGGACTTTGAAAAAGTGCCGAGTCAGAATTTTTTAACACTGTGGGTAATGGGAAAAACATTTAACACTACTTTTCTCCCAAACCACTGCTCCAAAAGCTTTCAAATTTCAAATATAACATCTTTGGAAGATTGTTTCATATGTTTATTGAAATCAATTCCCTGGGTCCATATTTGGGCTCTCTATGGGAGCCCAAATGTTTAAATTAGTGCAGTGTGAGGATTATTCATTAAAAATCTTCTTCTTCAGATCTATCAATAGGAAGCTTTTGATATTTGGTATGCAGCATGCTTAAGGAGGTGAGTTCAAATTTGTTCAAGCCAAATCCCTGGGTTCATATTTAGGCTGAAAATTTGGGTTCCTGGTCCAGACTTAGAAATTTTGGGCCAAAATCTGGAAATTAGTTTTTTTTTTTGTTTTTTAGCTCAACTTGACAAAGTCAAGCTGAGCTATTGCCATCACTTCTCGTCCGTTGGCGTACGTACGTACGTATGTACGTACGTAAGTACGTACGTACGTATGTACGTACGTACGTACGTACGTTAGTACATTAGTACGTTAGTACGTACGTCCACAATTTCCTTTGGCACACCTCACAGGTCACATTTATAATCAGATTACTTTGAAACTTGGTATGCTTGTTTGGGGTGACCTCTAGATGGGAGCTAGCGATTTTCTTCAATTTCCGTCACAAAATGTTGCCGCGGCCAATGTTCTTAGAACTTAGTTTAGTCAAACCACAATATTTCCCTTTGGCACACCCTACAGGGCACATTTATGATTTGATTGCTTTGAAACCTGGTATGCTTATTTAGGGTGACCTCTAGATGGGAGCTATCGATTTTCTTCAATTTCCGGCAATAAATGTTGCCACGGCCAACGTTCGTAGAACTTAGTTTAGTCAGACCTCAATATTTCCCTTTGGCACACCCTACAGGGCACATTTATGATCAGATTGCTTTGAAACCTGGTATTCTTGTTTGGGGAAACCTCTAGATGGGAACTATCGATATTTTTATACTGTACCAATGACCCAGACATAGCTGGTGCTGACTCTTAAAATATAGGGCCAAACACAAATTTTGCCCCCCAATCCCCAAAAATTTGCATCTAAAACCAAAGAAAACATGTCCTGAATGGCCCTCCACACTTCACCTCTACTGCGCATGCGCAGTGTCAAGGACGTTCCGAAATTGGCGCCATTAATCATTCTAAGTTTGGCCCTTCATCAGTTAACATCTGACTGATCTTTGTGCTTGTAAATCTCAGTTTAAATGATGCCAGACACATAAATATTAGTGAAATGGTGATTCTAAGGAGGATAGAGAAGGAGGAGAGGAAAAATGTGTGACAGAATGTTATCAGGGCTGTAACTTAAAATTTTTTAATGAAATTATGTTAAGTTACCTATTTTCGAGGCAGCAGCCATTTTGTTGTCATTCTGGTTATTTAGTTACACTGATTTTTCAGTGTTTTCCTCTCTCCCTTTCCTTTAAGTCCCCTCTTGCTATTCTCCCATGCTTTTGGCATAGTTTCTGTAATTATTGTTACTAAAATTTCTTGGGAGTTTTAGCTGAATAACAGAATAAATTCTGTTCTTTCCCCATGTTTACGTCTTCACCTACGGGTGGTTAGGCGTTGTGTTCTGCATCTACCATCTGATGTTCTGCAGTTTCTTCCCTGGAAGTCTCTGTTTTGCATCAGATAGTGTATTTTTGGTAACTGATTCCGGGCCTGGGTGCCTGGAGTCTTATTTTAGTGTTTTTACACTCATTGTTTACATTTACAACAGCCCTCTGTGTGAGGGGGGGATTTCTTGAAAATAATATCTTGATGTTATTTTAATCATAACTAGATACATTATTATTGTTCGTAAGTGTTGAATAAATTGTTTAAAATATTTTAAAAATTTTTTGTCCACACTTAGGCTTGGGATCCATTGGGGCTCAACGTTACTTTTCAGAAACTTGGGCTGTTCTGAAAAAATATTTTTTCAAAATATTTTGATTTCAATTATTTTTTCTATATTAATGGATCATATTATTATTATGTATTTTGATTGCCAGGGGTTGGTGCGAGTACCAGGACTTTGTTTTCTTTTCACATTGAAAGGATTTTGATCAATTGTAATAAGAGGAAGTCTTCCTCTGACTTTTATAATCATTCTGTATGTGGTCAGTGTACTCGCATTAACTCCTGTTCTGTATCGTATGATTTCGATGACAACATGGGAAGTGTATGTCACGGTATGTTAGTGGGGAATTGGACACTCCGGTCCTTTCCCCGCAGGGTCACTCTACTTTATCAATTTCTGTTTCAGACGATCAAGATTAGGGTGATGTATCTGTGATGTCTTCCAACAGTGTGCCTCCGTCGTCACAATTAATGAATGGCTAGCGGAAAAGTGCTCATGTAAATACGCCAATTGCCTAAGAGGACCCTAGTAGGTTCGACGGCCTTTGACGTCCGCTAGCTCGCCCGGTGTAGCGTCCATTCATCGAATAGTTCGGCAGCCGGGTTCGACCGTTGCGGTCTAGAAGGAGTTTTGGGGTGATGCGAGCACTATAAATCAACCAAATGCACACCCAGTGACGGCGGATTAGAGGGAGAACGGAGGAAGCCTTTTAGTCCGGTTCATAGCTCGTTCTGGTCCATCCGGACGGCGAGCGAGAGAGGCCCCTCTCTCGTACAACAACATCTGGCCCCAGATGTTGTGGTACAAAATGTTTCGCATTCGGAGCATACGTCCGTCGCTCGGGACGCTCCGACATATAGTCAGTCCGGAGTAGACTGTCAATAAGGCTTCCTCATTCTCATGGTAGCGCACACGACCGCTCTTGGCTACGTGACCTCGGATATCCAGTCAGCTTCGCCAGTCAGAGATTCATCGGCGACCAGGTCACACCATCCGGTAGCCAGGGACACGAGGCCTGCAGACTCCGGACGTTCGCATAGGAAAGTGTGCGGGAGTCAACGTACACGGAGCTTCCGGCGGCAATGCTTCGTAAGACCGCTACTGCACAGGCCTCGGGGACGGACGTGCTTTGCTAAATAGCACAGCTTATCACAGCATCCCAGCATCAACTGAATCTGTCGCATATTTTTTATCCGACGATGCTGGGTCGGGACGCTCCGCGGAAGCGGGTACGGACGTCCGAAAATTTCATCCGGTCCGACGGGATACCGAAAGGGATTCGGAGGATTTCGAGCTTTCCCTTTCAGAACAACATATGCTGTTGTGTATGTCATCTGACTTGATCTTCTACAGGTTCTTTCGTCGGACCAGAATGCTACGATGCCGGATAAGAAACTGATAGCGTCGGTGGACTGATAGCGACATAGTCCAATAATGTCACACAAACTTTTGAATTATTGAACGACGCTATATATATTATTATTATATGCTTGCTATTACCAAGCATTTCTGGTTTCTTGTTCGCAAAGTTACGGAGATGTCTTTCAAAAGTGTGCCTCTGTCGTCATAGTTAATGAAGAGCTAGTGGCAATAAGTGCTCATGGAATATGTCTATCGCCTAAGAGGTCCCTTGTAGGATCGACGGAGTGACATTCGCTAGCTCACCCGGTGTAGCGTACATTCATCGAATGGTTCGGCTGCCGGGTTCGTCCGTTGCGATCTAGGAAGGAGATTTGGGTGATGCGAGCACTATAATTACTTTAGTACTCACCCAGTGACGGCGGATTGAGGACAGATCGGAGGAAGCCTGTTAGTCCGGTTTCTGGCTTGTCCAGGTCCGTCCGGGCTGTGAGCGAGAGAGGTCCCTCTCTCGTCCAACAACATAGGGGACCACATGTTGTGGTTCAGATATTTTACATTCGGAGCATATATCCGTCGGTCGGGTCGCTCCGTTATATTGACAGTCCGAGAGACTGTCGATAATGCTTCCTCATCCTCACAGCAGGGCACACGACCGCACATTGGCTACGTGACCTCGAGTATCCGATCAGTTTCATCATTCAGTGATTCCACGGCGAATAGGTCACGCCATCCGGTAGCCAAGGGACACGAGGCCTATACACTCCGTTCGCTCGCATATTAGTAGTATGCACGGGGTAACGATCACGGAGCTTCCAGCAGCAATGCATTGTAGGACCGCTTCTCCACAGGCCTCAGTGACGGACGTGCTATCCGAGTTAGCACAGTTTTTTCGCAGCATCCCAGCAATCGACAGTTTCTTAGTCGAATCAGGAATTATCTGACGGCGCTGGGTCGGTGCGGTCCGTAGTTGCATCAGGTACGGACGACCGAATGCTTTATAGGGTCTGACAGGATGGCGAAAGGGATTCGAAAGATTTCGAGTTTTCCCTTTCGTAGCATCGGAAGCTGCCATTCATATCTTCTGGCATTATCTTCCAGTGATTGTTATTTCAGACTACATTGCTGTGATGTTGGATAAGAGACTTATAGCGTCATTGGACACAGAATTTTGGATCGGTTCAGGGACATTGTCCCTGACTTACCGACACAGTCCAATAATGTCATTAGAACATGTGTATTATTTATCGACGCTATATATGCATGTAAGCCTGCTACCAAGCATGATAGTTTAGTTTCTTGTCCGCAATGCTCATTTCTGCCTTTTTATCATTTATACGAATAATTTATTTTGGCAGAGCAGGGCATACCGAGAGTTCATATGCGTCTGGACGGCGTGGTTAAAGACTGGAAATATTCTTTTTCGCTGTCTATGTCTTTTCCAACCACAATGTTGGAAAAGACAATGATGTCTAGTAGACTTAACTTAGACGCTTTATCATACGTAATCCACCTTACTGAGGCGTTATCATTACGTCTTCAAGAAAGGAATTACGGGATATTATCCTCAGTGTGATTTCTTTTGAGGGCAGTAGTTTGTTCACGTATAACCCCGCCCTTCAGTGGCTGATTGGAGTTGGTTAGACGTGACGCAGCCCTAGCTACATCCACGCGCGTGGATAGTAAGGTGAAGAACTCTCTCAGAGTCGCTTCGTTCTCGGAGAAGCTTCTCTTCGACGGCAACTTTTCAGCAATCCATGAATTGCTCGATTTACACGTTCTCTTGTCTATCTAGTGTTGCAAGAGATTCAGACTGGGGCAAACATTCGGTGGTTGTCTCAGAGAGTGCCACTGCAGTTGCCGGATCCGAGTTTTATAATTATGACGGTTGCCAGTCAAGCAGGTTGGGATATAATATTGATCCCAACGGATTCGAAGTGCCAGGGTCTTTGGGTTCCGCAGTCTCTAAGCAAGCACTTATCTTCCGCGGAATAATGTTTTTTTTTTAGGCTTGCTTTATGTCATTGGATGAACATTATTCAGAAACGCATGTCCAAATCCTGTCCGTTAATTCGACAGTAGTGGCGTATCTCCGAAACCAGGGAGGCACTCATTCGTTTCTGTTATTCAATTTAATGGAAAGAATCCTTCTGTTTGTTATAGTACACCAAGTTCTGTTTCGGTCCGTCATATTCCGGGTCGTCTGATTGTTTTACCGGACTCCCGTTCACTTATGGGTCGCTTGTTGCCGTCAGAATGGACTCTCAACAAACAAGTATTCAATCAGATTTGCTATCAATGGGAGTGCCCAGTGATAATTTATTTACGACACAGCTTGCTTATCAATTGCAGACGTATGTGTTTGCTTGTCCGGATCTCTGAGCTAATGTTGTTAACGCTCTATTGATCTAATAGGACGGAATGATAGGATATGCGTATCCTCCGGCGCTGTTGTTTCAGCAGGTATTGCTAAGATAAACAACCTCAATACATTTCTGTTGATAGCATCTCTGTCTTCACAGAGACAGTGGGTAAATTTACTCTGGTGTCTACTGTGGGACTTAACGCGAAATCTTCCTCAATGAGAGGATCTTTTTTCGCTGGGTAAAATCGTGTCATCTTTATCACAACCCGCAAGGTCGCAACCTTCACGTATTCCGTTGTGTGGTCCGTATTGCATTGTTAGCATTGTACTGGACGAGCTTTGGACGCGATTTCTTACTATAGGAGATCCTCTTCTTCGCTATTCTATGTGGCTAAAGTGGAGGCTCTTCCGTCGTTGGTGTAGGGATCACTATGTTCATATTGTTGATCCCTCCATACTACTCATTGCAACTTTTTAGTATACTTGTTTGACAAGATCTACTGCAGCCTGTTTTTATTAAGGTTATAGGTTTATGTTACCTCATACCTATGCACTCTATGATAGTTTACAATTGAGTCTTATGTCTCTTTATCTAAGTCAGTTAGTAACTTTTTGATAAATAGACCTAGAATCATTAGATTAAATTCCTATATGGAATTTAACTTCGGTTCTTATTTAGCTAAGTAATCATTTGAGCCTCTGGAAACAGTAGTTTTCAAATTCTGACCTTTTAGACAGTAATTCTGTTGGCTTCTCTTTTACTGAAGAGTCAGTGAGTTTCATGCACTATCGGTGGATGATTTTCACTTTCGTAGTTTCGGAATTACTACTTCCTTTACTATTTAGGTTGGATTTTTGCATAAGAGTTAGGCTCCTAATATCCGGAACCTATTGTTATTAAGGTCCTTCCGTCTTCGTACGGGCATAGGCCTTTACTCTGTCCGGTTAGAGTTTATGTATTTATAAACAGATATCTGTTTATTACTACGGGCGTAAACTTCTTCTGTCTTTGATGCCTATTAGAAGGACGTTACGCTCCATTCTATTGCTAATGGATTCAATTAACTATCGATACTGCTTATGGTATATCTTTGACTCAGCAGTTGTGTTTGAGATTTCGGCTCATGAAGTAAGAGTTCTTCTACATCTTGGGCTTACATTAATAGTGTCGCTATTATAGATTTTTGAAGGCTGCTCATTGCGCTCAGCCATCCACATTCATGAATTTTTTATCTCAGAAATATTGAGTCCATTTCTGGAGGCCTCTATTGTTAGGTCTATTATCTACTGCTCAGAATGTCATTCACTTAACAGTTGCTACTGTAGCTAGGTAGGCTGTCTGTTTCGGCAGTGACTCCGTTCTGCTGCCCTCTTCGCTCTGGGCTATTTGACCCAGGGCAAGAAAAAGGGGGGGGGGGGAGGATGTTCCCTTGGGTCACCTGTTTTACTATGAAAACAAGGGGATACCTCCTCCGGAGTTAGTAATTCTGAGCTGTTATAGGGATGGTTGTTTAGTGAGAAGTTTATGTTTTAAAAATTCATTCAAGTCTTAGTTTTTAAAGTATAGCTTTTGAATATAGCACGTGTCAACAGACATGATTATGCAATTCTCAGACACTTTTAAGGAGTATGAAGAGTCTCTGTTCTCTAGACTTACTTTATTTATTGGCTTACTTTAAAAATTATTAGTATAAGGATTATACTAGTTATTAATAGAGTACATGGATGTATGATGCTCAATTTTGGAAAGTGTTGTATCTTTCTAATTTATCATAAATAAGAAAGATACATGTAAGGCCTATTACTTCTTTTTCCCTAGAGGGGATGACTCTATTTTATATTATTGAGCGTATTCCATCTTGCTCTATGTCCTTGGCCCTCCAGCCTTTTTACTATTCAGCTTTGTCTGGGTCATTGGTACAGTATAAAAATGTTAAAAAATTTATAGTAATTTATATATTTTTTATACTTACCAATGACCCAGACGGGGATGGCCCTCCCAGGAGTTGGGAACTCTTACCTCCCCGCTGAGTACATAGCGCTTACCAGGCACTGGTTATTAGAATGATTAATGGCGCCAATTTCGGAACGTCCTTGACACTGCACATGTGCAGTAGAGGTGAAGTGTGGAGGGCCATTCAGGACATGTTTTCTTTGGTTTTAGATGCAAATTTTCGGGGATTGGGGGGCAAAATTTGTGTTTGGCCCTATATTTTAAGAGTTAGCACCAGCTATGTCTGGGTCATTGGTAAGTATAAAAAATATATAAATTACTATAAATTTTTTAACTTTCTTCAATTTCCGTCAAAAAATGTTGCCGCGGCCAACGTTCTTAGAACTTAGTTTAGTCAGAAGACTCAATATTTCCCTTTGGCACACCCTACAGGGTACATTTATGATCGTATTGCTTTGAAACCTGGCATGCTTGTTTGGGGTGACCTCTAGATGGGAGCTATCGATTTTCTTTAATTTCCGTCAAAAAATGTTGCCGCGGCCAACGTTCTTAGAACTTAGTTTAGTCAAACCACAATATTTCCCTTTGGCACACCCTACAGGGCACATTTATGATTTGATTGCTTTGAAACCTGGTATGCTTATTTAGGGTGACCTCTAGATGGGAGCTATCGATTTTCTTCAATTTCCGGCAAAAAATGTTGACGCGGCCAACATTCTTAGTTTAGTCAAACCACAATATTTCCCTTTGGCACACCCTACAGGGCACATTTATGATTTGATTGCTTTGAAACCTGGTATGCTTATTTAGGGTGACCTCTAGATGGGAGCTATCGATTTTCTTCAATTTCCGGCAAAAAATGTTGCTACGGCCAACCTACGTAGAACTTAGTTTAGTCAGACCTCAATATTTCCCTTTGGCACACCCTACAGGGCCCATTTATGATCAGATTGCTTTGAAACCTGGTATGCTTGTTTGGGGAGACCTCTAGATGGGAGCTATCGATTTTCTTCAATTTCTGTAAGAAAATGTTGCCGCGGCCAACGTTCTTAGAACTTAGTTTAGTCAGAAGACTCAATATTTCCCTTTGGCACACCGTACAGGGTACATTTATGATTGGATTGCTTTGAAACCTGGCATGATTGTTTGGGGTCACCTCTAGATGGGAGCTATCGATTTTCTTCAATTTCCGTCAAAAAATGTTGCCGCGGCCAACATTTTTAGAACTCAGTTTAGTCAGACCACAATTTTTCCGTTTAGCACACCCTACAGGGCACATTTATGATCGAATTGCTTTGAAACCCGATATGCTTGTTTGGGGAGACCTCTAGAATGGAGCTATCGATTTTCTTCCTTTTCCGTCAAAAAATGTTGCCACGGCCAACGTTCTTAGAATTTAGTCTAGTCAGACCACAATATTTCCCTTTTGTACACCCTACAGGGCTTTGAAACCTGGCATGCTTGTTTGGGGAGGCCTCTAGATGGGAGCTATCGATTTTCTTCGGTTTCTGTCAAAAAATGTTGCCACTGGCAAAAAAAAAAATGACATTGGTACCAATGATCTTCAGTTTTGCCATTTCATTTTTAACTTACCAAGTTCAAGTTTGTCAAGTTGAGCTACAGTGTCATTGACACTTTCATTTTAAACGTTTTGGTGAATTTTAAGACAAAAATTATTTTTTTTTTTTTACACTGAAAATTTGGGGTCCAGGTGGGACCAAAATCCTGAAATGAGTTTTTTGTTTTTATGCATTTTGGTCAATTTTAAGACCCCCCCAAAATTTTTTTTTACACTGAAAATTTTGGGTCCGAGTGGGACTTAGAAAATTTTGGACCAAAATCCGGAAATTAGTTTTTTGTTGTTTTATGCATTTTGGTCAATTTTAAGAAGAAGAAAAAATTTTAGTCTGAAAATATTTTGTTTGGGACTTCAAAAATTTCCGAACAAAAATAAAAAAAATCTGTTTTTTTTTGCGTTTATCTCAATTTTGGGACGAAAAATGCAGGAACTGAAAATAGAAGGAAAATCCTGTGTATTGTGTGGGCGCAATCGCTTCATCTAGTTTTCTTAGGAGGGGTGTATGCAGCTTATTCAAGTCAAGTCCCTGGTTTGATATTTAGACTCCCATGTCAGGTGAATGCCCTAATGTTTCAAATCTGTTCCCTTGGTTCATATTTGGCATCCCTATGGGAGCACACATTTTAACTTTGTGCATAACAAGGATTTTTCTTCAAAAATAGTGATTAACCGATGTTTGGCAATCGCATCTGATGGTTACATGGAACAACACAGAGTGAAAATTGTTTGTATATCACGATCTCATACAAATAGTAACAAGCTTAATAAATTGCCACAATGATTGGCAGGAATCATGATTGGTCTAATCTCATTGATTGGTTTGATCTTCCCCTTGATAGCTGCACATGACACACATGCCACATGTCGTTTAATGACTCTATGAAATACAACGTCAATGGAAACAAGTTAGACTACCGAAACTCACAACCATGCTCCAATAAACAACCGCAAATTCGGTTTCAAAGTTGAAAGCCCTGTGTGGTTTCTGACAGAAATAAAACAAATATCGAATTAACAGAATGACCACATAATTCACTTGATTGCAATATCTACGCATTTGCTTGCCACTGTCAATAATTGCCAACTATACATTTGAATGGAATTAAAAAACAAACTGTTGTTCAGTATACTTGCACCAATTACATTTTCAAGACAAGCCAAGATTTGGGGCTTTCAGTATCAATACACGAAACTAAACACAATATTCATTATTATTCATGACCTGTCAATACCAACCATCAAGCATTGTGTAAAATGTTCATCAGTTTATCAATTGCAGTTTCCTTTACGGTTGAAGTCAGATGGAAATTTGGGGTTACAATGATCTAAATGAGCGACTTTTAGTCGATAAAATTTTTAGGGTCTGTTGGGTTACCGTAAACATATTTTTGTTTTTTTTGGCCTCACATTTTACAACATTACAGGCATAGATATGTTATAACTATTTATTCAACTGATACAATCAACACAGGATGCCTTGTAGTTGTCAGTAGAAGATGTTGCAATATATGGCTGTTCTGATATGTATATACAGATGGTTTCTATGTGCTTAAGTTTAAGACAACTGACAACTGCAACTGAGGTTTTTTGCTTTAAAAAAATGCAACCGCAGTGTAAATCCCACAACCTCTTAGCTCTAAAGTTAACCCTATTCTATGCATTCCTGAACATATTACTCCTTTTGGTTGTGACTATCTGACATTGGCACGCACAATCGGCTGATTGTGCACTCAAGTAATCAGCAAGCAGATGGTCGCAAATCCTTCTTGGTTAATCACTATTGAAAAATCTTCCAACCAACCAGTCAGTCTTTCGATATTTGGTATACTGCATCCTTACATGGGTCAGATTCTAGTTTGTTCAAATAAAGTTCCTGGGTTTTTATTTGGGCTCCCTATGGAAACCCGAAGTTTAATTTTGTGCAATATGAGGAAACTAAAAATATTCTTTTGATCCACCCCTCAGGATCTTGCGATATTTACTATTCAGCAACCTTGGGGAGGTCAAATTCACTTTTTTTCAAATCAGTATCCTGGGTTGGTACTTTGGCTCCCAATGGGAGCCTGAATTTTAACTGGGTGCATTATAAAGAATATTAATTAAAAATCTTATTTTTAAGATCGGAAATTGAGGATGTGTGTGGGTGGAGGAGAGGCTGATTCAAACTTGTTCAAATCAAGTCCATGGATTCATGTTTGGGTCTGGATCTTAACTTAGTGAGATGTGAGGAAAATTCTTCAAAGATCTTCTTCTTCAGATCCATCAGGCAGAATCTTTTCATATGTGGTAATAGCATTACCTTAACACAAAGTTAAAGTTTGTACAATCATTATGCTTGACTGATTTTTTTTTTTTTTGGGGGGGGGGGGGGGGGGGGGGGGGGTGGCGCATGAGAGGGGTTTGGGTTTGAAATTAGAACACTTTGGATGATTTACTATTCAGTTTTTTAAATGAATTTTGCCAATACGTGACTGCACCCGAGTGTGGGCAAATTTAGTCAGATGTATATTATGTGGGTGGATAAGATTAACATTTGTTCAAATGGGGCCCACCAAGCTGCATGAGGCCCTAGTGAGATGTCCTTTTGGGTAATTTTTTTTTTTTTTTTTTGCTTCAACTGGTAGAGTGCTGAATTATTTTTGGTCACCAAAATTTGTTCAAATATCTTTGCCTTGTTAGAATAGGCACTCTCCCATAAATTCTAACAAGGCAAATCCTAGCAGACTAAATAGTTTCACTTCAAAGTTGATATGTTGAACAGCCACTGAATATGAAACCTTTAAGTTGTGGTACCAACTCTTCAGAATAAAGCCCAAATATGGGCTTCCAGCACTCTACCAATTAAGAAAAGTTTTCTGGGATTCTGAGTGAGTGATACTGTGCAAAGAAAAAATAACCCCAACCCCAGGTAAATGGAATGGAAATTTTTTAAATAAGCCCCCAAAAAGAGTGTGGGGGGGGGGGGGGGCTTCTTGAAAAATCTGACAGTTCTGCCTGCACAGTGGTAAATACAACAATCATTATTTAAATTTTGTATTTCAATTTTTAGCTTTCAAAGCTCTGTTTTGGAAGGGAAAAATGAAAAGTTTTAGTTATCTGCTGAACACAATTGTTTATGTTGCCAAAAAAGTTAAGTTGCTTTAAGGGCTAACCCTGTGCACAGTGGTTTCAGAATACCTGAATTTTAAGTTACAAATTTTCCCCTTCACACATCTGGGAATTTAACCCATTCAATCATGTTTGACAAATATCAGTGAGTTCTGTCACACAAGATTGAATTAGCTAAATTCCTTTTTGCATAATGGAATTTCTCCGTGACATTTTTTGTATTTTGACATCTATGTGGAAGGAGTTAAATATTCTTAAAATACTGCACATTATTAGTATTTTGATTTACTTAAATTCACTGTTGCACTATGTAAAAAAAATTTGCAACATGAAATTTTGATATATCAATATCAGTGTGAAGGGGTTAAAAAGAGTATTTTATTTTTCAGCATGCAGAAAGTGAGACAGCTTTACAAAAATTAGATAACAAAATAGAAACAGAAGTTGCTCATTTAAGGACAGTGTTTGAACAGTACCGAAATGATGTTTTGAAATATGCTGGAGGTATATTGATATCCCTTAGTTGGTGATGCAACATATGTAATATTTGTTTCCAAAATGTTCAGTCTAAATATGTATGTCTTGTTTTGCATGCTAAAATTTATCTTGGAAGGTAGAAGCTAGAACAATCTGCTGCTAATTAAATGTTGATGAGGCCATTGTTAATAAACTGTTTTACGTCAATCCTTGGGTCTGGTTGAGAAATGCGAAATGCACTATTTCTTATCAACCTACTCACAATTGTTTACTACAGGCTTGCACTACAGTGGAAGTCCCTAACTCGGATAAAATACTCTCTATTTTTGTCTTTCCCAAGCAAGTTGGGAAAGAAAAGTGGTGCAAAAGCACCAATAAAAATAAGCCAAAACTGGGTCGAGTGCAACCGGCGCAGACCCAGTACGGGACGCTCTCTCCCAAGTACAACTCCACGACTTCCGTTGCCAGTGCGCATATACCGTCTCTAAAGACTCATTCTTTTTAAAATCCGCTTCGTGTCGAGATGTTTTTGCACGCTTATCAGTGTTCCACCAGCTCGACGTTTGATGATTCCTGATTCATTATACCACAGTGTATCCTTTGTATTCTCAGGAACAGTGTTTTATATATTCTCTTTTCGATTATATGTCCATAATGTATATTTATTTGCTCTCTCTCGAGTCGCGCGCGTATTTCGCGTGCCACGCGGTTCGGAGTTAGATTTTTTCACAATTATTGTTAATGCTTTTTTTGCAAAATTTTCTAATTGTGTTAGAGTTAGGTGTCAGCGGGGGTACCACTCCTACAGTGTTTCTTCTTTCTTTTGAGAGTAGTCTTCCTGTTGGGTGGTTCCCGGTCGACCGTCTGGGGTCTTTGTTTCTGTCACCTTTCTCTCTTCTTTGGGGGTGTTCTGTTTTCTCATCTCACCTTCTCTGCTCCTCTCACCTCTATCATGCCCAGGACAATTCCTTGTGGGCAATGTCTGCTGCCAAAGCATGTGGACGATGTACATTCATCTTGTTCCTCCTGTAATGGGTGTTCGGCCGAGCGGCCGTGTGGTGTCTGTGGAACATGGTCTTCCACCTTCTGGGCGTCAGTAAACCGTGTCGTTCCTTCTCGTGGCCGTGCCTCCCACTCCCGCGGGAAAGGAGAACGTGGTCGTTCGGGGCCTCCCGAGCCGACTTTGTCTGGTGAGAGTTTTTCCTCCTCCTTGGGGGATGTGCAGTCTTTTCCTGTGGTGGATACTGCGGGAGCCGTTGAGTGTTCTGGTGTAGAGATGCCTGGTTCCGGGACTACGGTCCCCCTCCAGTCGACATCTGAGGCTGTCACTAGGGTTGTGACTCCTCCTTCGGAGCCGAGCCGGTGTGCTCTCTCCACTATTTCACCAGCCTCAACGACTCTCGACGTATCTACTACTGCTGCTGGTCCGTCTGTTTCGTTGTCTGTTTCAGCCGGCCTCGGCTTTTCGCTGCAGGAGACTGCAGGACTGTCCGATACTGTAGACGTGGGATATCGGCCTCAGCCTTCCCTGACTTCAACTCGGCGAAGTCGGAAGGGGCTGCCGGCCGAGCCCATCGCTGTGGTCTCTTCGCCGTCGAGCACCACAGTTGTGTCTTTGGATTCGGTTGTTCGTAGTGGAAACACTATGAACTCCGTGGCGTTTCCGTCTACTCACTCTGGTCACACGACCAGTTTTGGCGGACCAATGCCTTTTGTGCAGCCTGGACCTTCTGCCCCGCAGAGGTCCGCGGTGACTCTCATGAGCTCTCGCAATATTGATCCTCGGGGTGCATCGTACCCCTATACACGTCTGCCTTCAGATGTTTCGGCTGCCGCCCGTCGTCCCGCGTCGGGTGTTTTGGAGGATCGTGACCCTTCGCTGGTTAAGAGGGTCAGAGGTGAAGCCACTTTGCCGGTTCGCTCCCCTGTCGAACCGGTCGGTACAGGCAGTGAGCTTAGGGAGGCCCTCTCCTTACTCACTCAGGTTCTTTCTAAGAGCCTTCCTGTTGCTTCCAGCGAGGCTATGGGTGGTTTCCAGGCGCCTCCTATGGCGCCGCCTCCCGGGATTGGAAACAGGCCGGTTTCCGATTCCTCTGGTGTCCCGACACCATGGGAGGCGTCGGCTGGTTTGCCCACGATGGGCTATGTGTCTTCCGACTCTGGGGAGGAGTCCGACATGCTTGAGGTCGAGGGCCAGCAGACTTCGGACTTGGGGGCGGCTCTTGACTTTGTGTTTGGGTTTCTGCCTGAGCTCAAACCTGCTAACCAGCCGACAGTGTCAGCCTGGCCGCGATCATCGGTCGCGCGCCAACAGCCTATGGAGCAACCTGCTTCTGGGCGCCTTTGACCGTGCCAGTCGGTACAGGTGGTTGAAGCTTTTTCAGCATTGGATGCCAAGCTGAATTCCAAGGCTTTGAAGACTTCGTTCTTCACCAGGGTTGACACCTTTTTGCCTCCTGTGCGTTATCGTTCCTACGATTCCGCCAATCCGTCAGTCTGCCAGGCTTTGACGGTTCTGGATCAGGACTCCACTTCCCTCGGGCTTTCCAAGCCCAAGTCTGCCGTCATTCCAATGACGACTCTGGAGTCCACGTTGGGCTTATCTAGAGAGATGCTTGGCATGCTTTCTCTCTCAGATCACGTCGTCTCAGCTTTGGCTGCTTATCTGCCTCCAGATAAGTTTGACGAGGTACAGGCTCCTTTGCGTGTGCTGTCCAAGGTGCTTATGCACCTTACTCACACGCATGCCTGTAACACGGCGAATTTGGAATTAGTTCGAAGGGACGCTGTGCTGGACACAGGACGATCCCTTCCCGAGGAGCAGCGTGCTACTCTTCGATCTGCTTCTTTGGCAGGTCCGCAACTTTTCCATGGTTCCGTGTCGACGGTCCGGAATGACGTCCTACGTCATTCCAAAGATCAGCTGCTGTTTCGTCAGCTTGATCAGCCTTCTCGGGGAGGCAAGGGCCGTTCCAAGCCTAACAAGTACCCTTCTGCTTCCTCTGTGAAGCAAAAGGCTGGTCCTTCTGCCGCCGCCTCTACTTCTTACTCACGGGGTAAAGGTAGAGGTCGGCAGAATCGAGGGAAGTCTCAGGATTCTTCATTTAGCAGAGGAGGTGGTTTCTCCTCTCGTGGGCCTCGTCGGGGCTCGAAATGAAGGTCCTCACCTCGACTCATCCCAGGTTGGAGGAAGGATAGCAGAGTTCGCAGACCATTGGACCACCATCACGTCCGATCCATGGGTGTTAGATGTTGTTCGGTCCGGGCTGCGCATATCCTTCCGACGGCACCCCACTCTGTCAAGGGTGCCTCTTCCAACCACAGTTTCTTCAGACGTTTTACGTCGGGAACTTTTGTCCACGGAGATTGCCAATCTCCTGGAAAAGGGGGCGATCGAGGTCGTCAAGAACGTTCAGTCAGTGGGTTTCTATTCCCGCCTGTTCTTGGTGCCGAAGAAGGACGGCCGACTCCGACCGGTTATCGATCTGAGTATCCTGAACCAGTCTATCATTGCTCCCAAGTTCAGCATGGAGACTTTCAGGTCGGTCCGCCAATCAATTCACCAGGGAGATTTCGCAGCCAGCATCGACCTGCGAGATGCTTACTTCCACGTTCCGATGCATCGGGCGTCACGGAAGTATCTCAGGTTCGCTTTTCTGGGGCGAGTTTACCAGTTCAAGGCCATGCCTTTCGGCCTCAACCTGGCTCCTTGGGCGTTCACCAGACTGATGTCGCATGTGATAGCATTCCATCGCACACAGTCCAGGTTGACTACTTCAGCATATCTGGACGATATCCTCCAGAGGCATTCCAATGCTGCCTTACTGGAATCGGATGTCGCCACTCTGTTGAGCTTGCTCACGTCGCTAGGATTCAGAGTCAACGAGGAGAAGTCGGACCTGGTCCCTTCTCAGTCGTTTTGTCATCTGGGGATGTCTTTCCAAACCAAATTCAATTTGGTGGCTGTTCCCCAGGCCAAGGCTGTGATTCTCTCAGCTTTTGCTCTGACTCTGTCCCAGTCCAGGTCCGCGACCGCTCGGAGTTTTCTCCGGCTGATCGGTCTCTGCGGTTCGGTGACGGATCTCATTCCTCTAGGTCGGCTGCGTGTCAGACCTCTCCAACACTTTCTGCTCAGTCATTGGAGGCCGAATGTAGATTCTCTGGATCAGGTGCATCCGTTTCCGGACTCTCTGTATCCTCACCTTCTTCCCTGGACAGATGTTCAGTGGATTATGCAGGGTGTTCCGCTGGACTTACCCACATCCGATCGCGTTCTGACGGCAGATGCCAGCGATCTCGGATGGGGTGCGACGTTGGATCCTCTCGGTCTTTCCCTACACGGGATGTGGGACCAGGATCAAGCAGCTCTACACATCAATCAGAAGGAGCTTCTTGCTCTTCTTCTGAGTTTCAGGCAGTGGATCCCTCACCTGTCGAATCGCCAGGTCCTTCTACTATCCGACAATTCGACGGTGGTTGCTTACATTCGGAACCAGGGCGGCACGCACTCGCTTCCGATGTACGAGTTAGCTCGGGATCTTCTACTGCTCGCTCAGGATGTTCACGCCGGAGTGGTTGTTCGTCACATTCCCGGTCGTCTGAACGTCCTAGCCGACTCCCTGTCCCGACAGGGCAGGGTTATTTCCACCGAGTGGATGCTTCACAAGGCAGTGTTCCAGTCGCTTTGCGATCTCTGGGGACGTCCCCACATCGACCTCTTTGCGACTCGTTGGAACCATCAGGTGGACACTTTCGTGTCCCCGTGTCCAGATCCTCTGGCTTTTGCCGTGGACGCTCTGTCACTCAATTGGAACGGTCTAGTCGGCTACGCCTTCCCGCCGGTTCCGATTCTTCCTCAGGTTCTCGCCAAAATTCGAGCCTGCAGTTGTCGAATCATTCTGATCGCTCCCCTGTCGCCTCAGCTGGTGTGGATCAATCAGCTCCGCTCGCTGATGGCGGCGGTTCCGGCACGTCTCCCGCTACGTCGCGACCTTCTTTGTCAAGGTCGCCCGAGGAGGTTTCACGTCGACACGACTTCATTGTGCCTTCATGCATATCTTTTGTCAGGTCCTGTCTCCTCCGTAGAGGTTTTTCGAGACGAGCAGTGGAGTGCATTTCTTCTTCAAGGAGGCACTCCACTGGTTTAGCTTATGCAGCTAAATGGAAGGTCTTCTGTCGTTGGTGTGCTGATCACTCTGTTGATTATGCCAATCCTTCGATTTCACAGATTGCGGAGTTTCTGGTATATCTGTTTGATTCTCGGGGTCTCCAGCCTGTTACCATCAAGGGTTACAGGTCTATGCTTTCAGAGACTTTTTCTTATGTGGGGAAGCGTCGTATCGGCACTAATCCTTACCTCTCCAAGCTTGTTCGGCACTTTTCTTTGAAAAGGCCTTGGACTTTGCAGCTTACTCCACGATGGAATCTTTCGTGGGTGCTGCTTTGCTTGTGGGGGGGGGGGGGGGGGGGCGCCGTTCGAACCTTTATCCCAGGTGGATATGCATTTTCTCACATATAAGACGGCTTTTCTGATGGCATTTGCTTCGGCCAGACGGGTTAGTGAGCTTCACGCCCTCTCGGTTGACCCGGCCTTTTTTAGGAGCTCTCCCAACAGTGTTACTTTTACCACTGATTGCTCCTTTTTGGCTAAGAATCAGTTACCAGATACTACTCCTCCTCCTATCTGTATCAGGGCTCTTCCCTCTGTTGAGGGTACTCGCCCTTTGCTCTGTCCGGTCAGTGCTATTCGCATTTATCTTGATCGGACACGCTTCATACGGAAGGGCAGAAAACGTTTTTTTCTGTCTCTCATTCCGGGTCGACAGAAGATCTCTCCTCAATCCATTTCTCGATGGATTTGTCTTGCTATTCGTACGGCTTATAGTCGTTTAGCAGCTGGCGATTGTATTACCAATCGTATTTCTGCCCACGAGGTGCGGGCACTGTCTACCTCTTGGGCTTATTCTAACTCCGTCAAGTTGTCGGATGTTATGCAGGCAGCCTACTGGAGAAATGCTTCTACTTTCTCCACCTTTTATTTGCGCCAGTTGCAGGAGCAGTCGGAGGACCTTTTTGCCCTGGGTCCTCTTTCTTCTGCTCAGGCTGTTGTCTGCCATAGCCATTAGGCTTCTTGAAGGTCAGTTTCAGCCTTGTGCTGTTACTGCCCTTTTTCTGTCTGTGTGTCACACAGGCTCATATGTCTCTTTTCATTGTCCTTTACCAATGATTGCGACATTATGGTTGATAAGCCTCGGGACCTCTTCCTTCTGCTTCACGGTTCCAGTGCACTAGGGTTATGTGGGGGTTGGTTATGCGATTCCCTCCAGCCTTTTGTCTATTCAGCCTGTAGTAAACAATTGTGAGTAGGTTGATAAGAAATCTAAATTTTATAGTAAATTTCCTTTCTTATTATACCTACCACAATTGTTTACATGGAGGCCCTCCCGTCTTCTTTACGGGTAAAGAATCTTTCCTCCCCGCTGATCACATAACTCTAACGTTTACGGATTCAAAAAGAATGAGTCTTTAGAGACGGTATATGTGCACTGGCAACGGAAGTCGTGGAGTTGTACTTGGGAGAGAGCGTCCCGTACTGGGTCTGCGCCGGTTGCACTCGACCCAGTTTTGGCTTATTTTTATTGGTGCTTTTGCACCACTTTTCTTTCCCAACTTGCTTGGGAAAGACAAAAATAGAGAGTATTTTATCCAAGTTGGGGACTTCCACTGTAGTGCAAGCCTGTAGTAAACAATTGTGGTAGGTATAATAAGAAAGGAAATTTACTATAAAATTTAGATTTACTATTAACTACCTGCAAGCAAGAATCCTTGCTCATCATCTAAGTTCTAAAACAGTGACATGCACCAATATTTTCAATTTGGGCACTTTTAAAAGCAAATTTGTTGACCATGTTTGTCCAAACTTGGATCCTAAGGCTGAAAAATAATTTTTTGGTTACAACAAATTTTTTTATGGCCTTATGGTCCACATCGTAATTAGTCCCCTACTGGCATCGCCGGAGGAGACTATAGGTTTGCACTCTGTCCATCCACCCATCAGTCCGTCAGTCTGTCAGTCACACTTTAGTTTTCCGGACATTTTCTGGAAATGCTTCAGCTGAATGATTTCATTTTTGGTAACCTACTATAGAATGATGACTTACAGATCAAGTGTGAGTTTCATGCTGATTGCATTATTCTTGTGTGAGTTATGGCCCTTGAAAATATGGAAAAGTGCCAAAATATCAGTTTTCCGGACTTTTTCTAGAAACGCTTCAACGGAATGATTTCATTTTTGGTAACCTACTATAGAACGATGACTTACAGATCAAGTTTGAGTTTCATGCTGATTGTATTATTCTTGTGTGAGTTATGGCCCTTGGAAATATGGAAAAGCGCCAAAATATCAGTTTTCCTGACTTTTTTTGGAAACGCTTCAACGGAATGATTTCATTTTTGGTAACCTACTATAGAACAATGACTTACAGATCAAGTTTCATTTGCACTCTGTCCATCCGTCAGTCTGTCAGTCACACATTAGTTTTTCGGACTTTTTTTGGAAATGCTTCAACCGAATGATTTCATTCTTGGTAACCTACTATAGAACGATGACTTACAGATCAGGTTTGAGTTTCATGCTGATTGCATTATTCTTGTGTGAGTTATGGCCCTTGGAAATATGGAAAAGCGCTAAAATCTCAGTTTTCCGGACTTTTTTTTGGAAACGCTCCACGGAATTCATGCTGACCACATCTAGATTATAACATTTGTATAATTATTAATGCTCATTAGTCTGGTAGGGGACATTGTATTGCTTCAGTGATACGTGAGCTCTTGTTAATATTTGTTCACAGTGAGATAAGTCCTTTCAACACATTCATGTCCTTCAGGCACACAGGTAAGCATGAAATTCGGAAAAATTAAATAGCCCCCATCTAGGCATTACCTGAAAGCAACATATGAAATTAGGAACTGATGGGGTGTGAGATGCAGCCTGTAGGGTACGCCAATGTAATTTTCGACAATTTATGTGCCAAATCCAATATGCCTGCTGGCAGCCATATTTTCAAATGAATTTTAGAAAAAAATTGATACCTCCCATCTAGACATTGCACCAAAGCTGCATACGTAATTTGAAAAAGATCAGGTGAGAGATGTGCCCTGTAGGGTGTGCCAATAGAATTATTGACGGTTTAGATGGCCGATGTCGCCCATGCTTTTCAACAAAATTCGGAAAAATTTGATAACTCTCATCTTGACATTGCCCTAAGGCCACAGGACATTTGAAACTGATCGGTTGAGAGCTTTGGCTTGTAAGATGTGCTAAAGGTACTGTGAACGGACAAAGAAATGTACGGATGCACGGCAGGCGTATGGACGGGCGTCGGGTCACAACCCATCCTAATTGCTCATACTTGACGACTTGACATTGTCTAGTTGAGCTAAAGAATGTGATTTTGAGAGAAAATATGTTTTAAAAATTACCATTATATATCAATGTCTTATATAAATAATAAATATAAAATAATAACTACTGCAATGTCAATGCAGATAATCTGGAGATCTGATAGATGGTTCTGCCACAATGCGAAATCCGATTTCCTGATTATCTGCATTGACATTGCAGCAGTTATTATTTTCCTGGCATTTCCCACAAGCTTTTGAACAGGTGAGTCTGTTTTTTCCCAACTATACCTGACATCACAACCTGTTGCATAGTTACATCTTCTCATCTTTAGCAAGGACGTTGGTTCAGGTGGATGGTCACTGGTTATTTTGATCGAATTACCACGGAAATGATTCTAGTTTGAACGCTTTTAATGAGTATTGAGAAAATTCCAGTTTTCACTGATTTTATTGAATATTTCAATGTTTTCCCTCAAAATAACCATTTTCCCGTGTTGGGATTAATGGGGATTTTTAATATGTTATTTTGCATACTAATTCCCTCCCCCAGACAATACAAACATTTGTGTAGCAATTTCTTGGGGGTTGGGGTATAATTTGACTTGATTGACTGGACTATGAGTAGTGTCGGCAAAAATCATGGAAGAATGATAACTATCCTCAGGAAAATACCTGCAGCTAACCGTCTTCAAATTAGTGTTGAAACGATTAGTGATTTTCAGGAATCGACTAGTCGCCAGCAGTAATCGATTACTAATCGACTAGTCGAAGCCCCCATGTTATTGTTATCAAACTGTTCAAACACGTGTTCCGCCGTTCTTCCCTGGTTAAAACTAACAGTAATACTTGCAGTGAAACAATGGCAAGTGAAGCTTTCAAAGTCCACAAAACCTCTTTCAGTTTCGAGAGAGAATTAATGTTGGTAGCTTCTGTTTAAAATAATTTTTTCTCAATATAGTCACTGATATTTTAATAAAATAAATCATTATTCAGGTTTTTTTTATATTATTCGTTCCATCCCATTGAATGTTAACAAAAGGAAGTGCTCTTTACGCATGCGTGATGTACATCCCCTGTTGAAAATTAAGCACAGTTAACGCCCACAGCAGTCATCAGTCTGTCAACAATTGTACACCGAACACTCTCACACAACTTCTCGTATTATGACTTAACCTCTTATCTGTCCATAATTATGCATACATCGAACACGCCTACTAATTTCCATATTGTCTGCTTTGAAAATCATCACCTGACCTGATTGGGTTTCCTCTTAACTCAGTTGCAGTTCGAGGAAAAGCTAGTTTCACTTTCAATTTCCTGGAAACTCGCAGATTTCCAGGAATTTGTCCGCATGTATTTACAAAATGAAAATAAAAAGCACATGGATTTTGTAATTGGTTCTTTAGTGATAACAAATTGTTCCAAATACAAACTGGTATGTGTTCTTCCATAATTTCTCTTTGATGTTTCTATAAGACATTTCGAACTTACCAGTACCTGGTGAACAAATTGATGTCCGTAGGTGGCCTAATTTCATGTCAACTTTGGGTCCTAATTTTCTTGCAGGCTGCTCCCTCGAGAATAAGCTCACCCATATATTTTTCCCTGTTTACTTCACGCACCCCTGGTCTTATTCAATCTCTGGTCAGTTGGCCAACTAGGGTTGTTATTCATGCAGTCGGAACCATCAAACGCGTTATTTCCGTGGGTTGTTTTTTGATTTCGAGAGTTTACTTGTGACGTTTGCAACAACGTTGGGTGAATTTAAGGGGATTGTGTAATGTTGGGGCAGATGTTCCGACTAATCGACTAGCAGATTTAGGGATCGACTAATTTAATAATCGCGTCGACATCGATTAGTCGGCTAATCGTTTCAACACTACTTCAAATAAGTATCTGTATCCTCATCGAGTACATACATCATCATGTCAGAGAAGTCCCCAGCTATCCATATGTATCCATGTGCTTTTGATCTTGATCCACATTGCGATCTATCACATTAGCAAATTTTGGTCGTTCAAGCATGTGTCCATGTCTTGTTGTGCTTACAAGCTATTAATTGAAAGTAGAATATGTTTTCATTTTTGGAATTCGCTTTAAAAAATTTCCACAATCCATATAAGTATGTACATTAGTTCTTTGAATCTTGTACCCTGTGGAACATGTAACCAACTAACGCTGTGTATTTTTACAGCCTTTGTCAAGTATATTTTCATGTGGTGTGTGATATGGCAGTTATAATTTTTTAGAACCAAAAAGTGTGACACACAGGGTTAATCACACTTTCTGGTTAAAATTTTTTAGTTGAGTTGTGACAAAGTGAAACTCAACTTATAGTTTGATGAATGGCGGGCGGGCAAATGTAAACAATTGGTTTCCAGACAATAACTTGATAATGGTTCGATCCACATTCATGAAACTTCATAGGTAGGTTGGCCTTAGTGAGAGGAAGAAATCTGTTTATTTTGGACTTGTTAGGTCAATGGCTAAGGTCACAGTGACCTTAAGCATACTAAATCATAAACGATTGGTTTCCGGATGATAACTTGACTCAGACATGTTAACCTTCAGAATAATTTTTCAGGGAACCTGAGGGTGATTTTCAGGGAAATGGGATGGATTTCAGGGAAAGATTTACGCGGGGACAAAATAAAAGAAAAAACTTGTGAATTTTCAGCTCATGGACCACTATTAACACCAGGTTATATCCAGAACTAGTTGTCAACTATGCTGATGCATTTATGCTATGTTAAAAAATAATAAAATAACTATTGATTTGCCCCCCCCCCCCTCCCAGGATCCTCTTCATGAGCCCCCCCCCCCCCCCCCCCCCCACTGTCCCATAGAGCACCTCCACCTGTGGGTGGTTTGCTCTTATCAAAGTCTACTTAGCTAATAATTTCCCAAGTCAGGAAATATTAACAGGAAAAGATGCCCCTCAGTTCAGTTACTTCAGGAACATTAGTACTTAGAAAGTATCTTTATCAAACTTCATGCATTTGGGACATTTGTGCCCTACACAAAATTTTTCTTTTCATCATTGAAGCATTTTTTTTTAATTCCATTCGAAATTTTCTGGGTACAGATGGCCAACACTTTACAGTTCTGTAGTCAGCACAACAGAATAAATGTAGTGTTAGAAAATAAGTCCATTGTGTTGAAATATGCAGTCATAATTTTTCGGCATCCTAAGCGATTTTAACCTACTTTTAAACTGTGCTAAATAGTTGTTGTTTACGTTTTGAATTTGGGAAAGGGATGAGAATTAAAGCTATTCTATGAAGGAATAAATAAATATATATTATTTAATTCCTTTTCATATATTTTAATTTCCAAAAACTGCATTTAAATGAAGGTGGAGTTTTCAATTTCTTGAAAGTAAGTCACCTATTTTCACTTCGACACTCGCACATTGATCACAAATCTCTAAAGAAAAAGCCCAGAAATAAACATGAACACAGTTGAAATATATATCATAAAATACCCTTTTCTTAAATAAATGTAACTTAAATCCTTATTTTACAGCTCTGTGAGTTTTTACAAGAGTTTGAAATTCATGTGATTTGACTCCGAACATTTTTCATAAGTTACAACGGGAACGAAATATTGACTGTTGTTTTCCGGGATTTTTGATCCAAAACTGATTCCCGTCCGGGAGGCCGGGAACTACACTGAAATTCCGGGATTTTCCCGGGCATTCCGGGAGAGTTAACATGTCTGACTTGACTATGGTTGAACCCACATTCATGAAACTTCATATGTAGGTTGGCCTCGGTCACAATGACCTTGAACATACTAAATCGTAAGCAATTGGTTTCTGGATGATAACTTGACTATGGTTGAACCCACATTCATGAAACTTCATATGTAGGTTGGCCTCGGTAAGAGGAAGAACCCTATTTATTTTGGACTTACTAGGTCAATAGTCAAGGTCACTGTGACCTTGAACATCCTAAATCGTAAACAATTGGTTTCTGGATGATAACTTGACTATGGTTTGACCCACATTCATGAAACTTCATAGGTAGGTTGGCCTTGATGAGAGGAAGAACCCCATCTATATTGGATGCGCTAGGTCAAAGGTCAAGGTAACAGTGACCCTAAACATAGTAAATTGTAAACAATTGATTTCCCAACGATAAGTTGATAATGATTAAACCCACTTTTGTGCTGTCACAACTCAACATAGGATCAGTGATCCCATCGGAACTTTTCATTATTAACCAAATGAGTAACCCTGTGCACTGTGCAACTTTAGTGTAAATCTCATTTATATAAACTGTTTACCCAACATAATGGTCAAAACCAGCCAGCACTATTCTCAAAAAACCTTTAACTGGTTGAGTGCTAGAAGCCACTTTCAGGGCTTTCAAAAAAATGAGGGCAAAAGTCAACATTTCCTTGCTCATGTTTCATTTTCAGGCAAATCCAAATAACATTTGGTTAATAAAAATTTGCTTTATTACTAATTATTGGAGAGTGCCTGTAGGCACTCTCCAGTCAATCATAGATAATGAATCAAGGATCTGGATAAACTGATCCAGGATTAGATGAATGGCACAATCTGACTGAGCCTTCGGCAACTTGGACTAAGGAAAGTGTCTAGACAGATTCAGAGATAGCTAGCAAGCTTGTAGTAATGCTACAATTATCAGTTGTAATAGTGAAAGATTCTAGCACATAACAGATTGGGGAAGCCATAGAAGCTGTAGTATGGGGAGAAATTAGTAGCAGTGGTATAAAGCATTGGTACAACTAGGATAGGAGATAATGAAGGGGAATAGTTGACAGTGGCAGTAGTCGAGAAGCCATGGAATCATTGGCTGTGTAGTAGCTAGGAGCCATGAGATGGTCTAGGAGCTAAGAGCTAGTTCCCAATAGTCCCCCATCAGCCCATACTCACCCCCCCCCCCCCCCCACACAGTCCCCAAATACTTGTCCACTATAATCACTAATCTTTAGTCCCCAAATACCCGTACATTTCAGTCATTCTAGTATAATGTACTGCATGTGCTGTGCTGGGTAGACGGTCAGTATGCAAAAGTCACACTGGTGTCAACATGGCAGATGGACTGTATAAGCAGATGCAGGCTAAGGGGTATGGAATGATCAGACTGAATCTGCTAAGACTCAGTCGAGGACAGGGATCAGTGCCAGAGATAGGACAAGATCGAATGGAGGGTCAAGAGTAGCTAGAACAGGACTAGTGTTGAAACGATTAGCCGACTAATCGATGTCGACGCGATTATTAAATTAGTCGATCCCTAAATCTGCTAGTCGATTAGTCGGAACATCTGCCCCAACATTACACAATCCCCTTAAATTCACCCAACGTTGTTGCAAACGTCACAAGTAAACTCTCGAAATCAAAAAACAACCCACGGAAATAACGCGTTTGATGGTTCCGACTGCATGAATAACAACCCTAGTTGGCCAACTGACCAGAGATTGAATAAGACCAGGGGTGCGTGAAGTAAACAGGGAAAAATATATGGGTGAGCTTATTCTCGAGGGAGCAGCCTGCAAGAAAATTAGGACCCAAAGTTGACATGAAATTAGGCCACCTACGGACATCAATTTGTTCACCAGGTACTGGTAAGTTCGAAATGTCTTATAGAAACATCAAAGAGAAATTATGGAAGAACACATACCAGTTTGTATTTGGAACAATTTGTTATCACTAAAGAACCAATTACAAAATCCATGTGCTTTTTATTTTCATTTTGTAAATACATGCGGACAAATTCCTGGAAATCTGCAAGTTTCCAGGAAATTGAAAGTGAAACTAGCTTTTCCTCGAACTGCAACTGAGTTAAGAGGAAACCCAATCAGGTCAGGTGATGATTTTCAAAGCAGACAATATGGAAATTAGTAGGCGTGTTCGATGTATGCATAATTATGGACAGATAAGAGGTTAAGTCATAATACGAGAAGTTGTGTGAGAGTGTTCGGTGTACAATTGTTGACAGACTGATGACTGCTGTGGGCGTTAACTGTGCTTAATTTTCAACAGGGGATGTACATCACGCATGCGTAAAGAGCACTTCCTTTTGTTAACATTCAATGGGATGGAACGAATAATATAAAAAAAACCTGAATAATGATTTATTTTATTAAAATATCAGTGACTATATTGAGAAAAAATTATTTTAAACAGAAGCTACCAACATTAATTCTCTCTCGAAACTGAAAGAGGTTTTGTGGACTTTGAAAGCTTCACTTGCCATTGTTTCACTGCAAGTATTACTGTTAGTTTTAACCAGGGAAGAACGGCGGAACACGTGTTTGAACAGTTTGATAACAATAACATGGGGGCTTCGACTAGTCGATTAGTAATCGATTACTGCTGGCGACTAGTCGATTCCTGAAAATCACTAATCGTTTCAACACTAAACAGGACAGATAAGCTAAAAGTAGTAACAAAACACCGAGTATACGCCAAGTGAGAGTGCTTCTTCTCTACCTGAGTACACTTAAGGTTAAGCAAATGGACCCTTGGCCATACCCTACATGGTTAACAGCCCTATAGCATGACATTCTACTCAAGATGGCAGTCTTGAAAGTCTTGAAAAGTCCATTTGGGTAATTTATGGTAGTTATCGGGTCATTTATGGTCATTAGATATATTCGCATTCATTTTCACATACCAAATCTTTACATCACCCTTGCCCTTCCAGGATCATACTAACTACGTGCAGCCATAGAAACCAAAAATCATACTAAATGGGCAACAAAAACATGTATTACACTAACAATACATGCTGTGCATGTGCACAAACATCGCATATCACAATGGCAATGATGCCACATCATGTTAGTTCAGGTGGCCTACCATTACAACACAATTCACCGTGACATGACCAAACATGAGATCTCCAAAACTGGGTTGAAGCATGCATGCTGTACTACATACATCATACACTGCCCAAATTCTGTGCTGTAAAAAATATTCCCCAAGGCAGATTTTAGTAGATTTTCGATATGTTGTTGGGGTCATTTTGCTTTGAATAACACCAAAACTAGCTTGTTACTAATTTTTTTTCTGGGTCAAACCCTTCAACGACCAGACTATACAGTCAGTTTCTTCCAAAGTAAATATGCACAGTTGAAAACCTCTGTGTATTACAATGACTGGAAGCTGACTGGTAGATAGATATTGTAAATTGGATCGCTGAATCGAAAACAAATTCAGATGGAAAAGGTTGGGATGGGAAAAACAATTTTAATTGCCAAAATACGATAGATTAAATACCTGTATTGGATGTACTGAGGCCAGATAGGTCTAAAAACAAGGGGAATTTTGTGAATGTTGGGGTAATTTCTTGACATATTACATAACCTTTATGACCCCTTTGACACCAGTTAGGACGAGGGTCAATTCGATGATGTTTTTTCTGCTTTAAAATTAGTATTTTTATACTGTACCAGTGACCCAGACATAGCTGGTGCTAACTCTTAAAATATAGGGCCAAACACAAATTTTGCCCCCCAATCCCCAAAATTTGCATCTAAAACTAAAGAAAACATGTCCTGAAAGGCCCTCCACACTTCGCCCCTACTGCGCATGCGCAGTGTCAAGGACGTTCCGAAATTGGCGCCATTAATCATTCTAAGTTTGGCCCTTCATCAGTTAACATCTGACTGATCTTTGTGCTTTTAAATCTCAGTTTAAATGATGCCAGACACATAAATATTAGTGAAATGGTGATTGAAGGAGGAGAGGAAAAGAATGTGTGACAGAATATTATCAGGGCTGTAACTTAAAATTTTTTAATGAAATTATGTTAAGTTACCTATTTTCAAGGCAGCAGCCATTTTGTTGTCATTCTGATTATTTAGTTACACTGTTTTTTTTTTAAGTGTTTTCCTCTCTCCCTGTCCTTTAAGTTCCCCCTTGCTATTCTCCCATGCTTTTGGCATAGTTTCTGTAATTATTATTACTAAAATTTCTTGGGAGTTTTAGCTGAATAACAGAATGAATTCTGTTCTTTCCCCATGTTTACATCTTCACCTACGGGTGGTTAGGCGTTGTGTTCTGCATCTACCATCTGATGTTCTGCAGTTTCTTCCCTGGAAGTCTCTGTTTTGCATCAGATAGTGTATTTTTGGTAACTGATTTCGGGCCTGGGTGCCTGGAGTCTTATTTTAGTGTTTTTACACTCATTGTTTACATTTACAACAGCCCTCTGTGTGAGGGGGGATTTCTAAAAAATAATATCTTTATGTTATTTTAATCATAACTAGATACATTATTATTGTTCGTAAGTGTTGAATAAATTGTTTAAAATATTTTTAAAATTTTTGTCCACACTTAGGCTTGGGATCCATTGGGGCTCAACGTTACTTTTCAGAAACTTGGGCTGTTCTGAAAAAATATTTTTTCAAAATATTTTGATTTCAATTATTTTTTCCATATTAATGGATCATATTGTTATTATGTATTTTGATTGCCAGGGGTTAGTGCGAGTACCAGGACTTGTTTTCTTTTCACATTGAAAGGATATTGATCAATTGTTTTAAGAGGAAGTCTTCCTCTGACTTTATTATCATTCTATATGTGGTCAGTGTACTCGCATTAACTCCTGTTCTGTATCGTATGATTTCGATGACAATATGGGAAGCGTATGTCACGGTATGTTGTTGGGGATTTGGACACTTCGGTCCTTTCCCCGCAGGGTCACTCTACTTTATCAATTTCTATTTCAGACGATCAAGATTAGGGTGATGTATCTGTGATGTCTTCCAACAGTGTGCCTCCGTCATCACAATTAATGAAGGGCTAGCGGAAAAGTGCTCATGTAAATATGCCAATTTCCTAAGAGGACCCTAGTAGGTTCGACGGCCTTTGACGTCCGCTAGCTCGCCCGGTGTAGCGTCCATTCACCGAATGGTTCGGCAGCCAGGTTCGTCCGTTGCGGTCTAGAAGGAATTTTGGGGTGATGCGAGCACTATAAATTAACTTAATGCACACCCAGTGACGGCGGATCGGAGGGAGAACGCAGGAAGCCTTTTAGTCCGGTTCATAGCTCGTTCTGGTCCATCCGGACGGCAAGCGAGAGAGGCCCCTCTCTCGTTCAACAACATCTGGCCCCAGATGTTGTGGTACAAATTGTGTCGCAAGCGGAGCATACGTCCGTCGCTCGGGACGCTCCGTTGTATAGGCAGTCCGCTGAGACTGCTAAGGCTTCCTCTTCTCGTCAGCGCACACGACCGCACCTTGGCTGCGTGACCACCGATATATTACCAGCTTCGCCGATCAAGGATTCTTCGGCGACCAGGTCACACCATCCGATAGCCAGGGACACGAGGCCTGCAGACTCCGGACGTTTGCATAGGAAGTGTGCGGGAGTCAACGTACACGGAGCTTCCGGCGGCAATGCATCGTAAGACCGCTACTGCACAGGCCTCAGGAACGGACGTGCTTTCCTTAATAGCACAGTTTATCGCAGCATCCCAGCATCAACTGAATCTGTCGCATATATTTTATCCGACGATGCTGGGTCGGGACGCTCCGCGGAAGCGGGTACGGACGTCCGAAGTTTCATCCGGTCCGACGGGATACCGAAAGGGATTCGGAGGATTTCGAGCTTTCCCTTTCGGAACAACATATGCTGTTGTGTATGTCATCTGACTTGGTCTTCTACAGCTTCTTTCGTCGGACCAGAATGCTGCGATGCCGGATAAGAAACTGATAGCGTCGGTGGACTTAGAAATTTTTGGTTCGGTTCAGGGACATCGTCCCTCAGTTCCGACATAGTCCAATAATGTCACACAAACTTTCGAATTATTGAACGACGCTATATATATTATTATTTTATGCTTGCTATCCAAGCATTTCTGGTTTCTTGTTCGAAGAGTTATGGAGATGTCTTTCAAAAGTGTGCCTCTGTCGTCATAGTTAATGAAGAGTTAGCGGCAATAAGTGCTCATGGAATATGTCTATCGCCTACGGAGTGACATTCGCTAGCTCACCCGGTGTAGCGTACATTCATCGAATGGTTCGGCTGCCGGGTTCGTCCGTTGCGGTCTAGGAAGGAGATTTGGGTGATGCGAGCACTTTAATTACTTTAGTACTCACCCAGTGACGGCAGATTGAGGACAGATCGGAGGAAGCCTGTTAGTCCGGTTCCTGGCTTGTCCAGGTCCGTCCGGGCTGTGAGCGAGAGAGGTCCCTCTCTCGCCCAACAACATAGGGGACCGCATGTTGTGGTTCAGATATTTTACATTCGGAGCATATGTCCGTTGGTCGGGACGCTCCGTTATATTGACAGTCCGAGAGACTGTCTTTAATGCTTCCTCATCCTCACAGCAGGGCACACGACCGCACATTGGCTACGTGACCTCGAGTATCCGATCAGTTTCGGCATTCAGTGATTCCACGGCGAATAGGTCGCGCCATCCGGTAGCCAAGGGACACGAGGCCTATACACTCCGTTCGCTTGCATATTGGAAGTATGCACGGGGTAACGATCACGGAGCTTCCAGCGGCAATGCATCGTAAGACCGCTTCTCCTCAGGCCTCAGTGACGGACGTGCTATCCGAGTTAGCACAGTTGTTTCGCAGCATCTCAGCAATTGACAGTTTCTCGGTCGAATCACGAATTATCCGACGGCGCTGGGTCGGTGCGGTCCGCGGTTGCATCAGCTACGGACGACCGAACGCTTTATAGGGTCCGACAGGATGGCGAAAGGGATTCGAAAGATTTCGAGTTTTCCCTTTAGTAGTAGCGGAAGATGCCTTTCATATCTTCTGGCATTATCTTCCAGTGATTATTATTTCGGACTTCATTGCTGCGATCTTGGATAAGAGACTTATAGCGTCATTGGACTCGGATTTTTCGATCGGTTCAGGGACATTGTCCCTGACTTACCGACACAGTCCAATATTGTCATTACAACATGTGTTTTTTTTTTCGACGCTATATATATATATATACAAGCCTGCTACTAAGCATGATAGTTTAGTTTCTTGTCCGCGTTGCTCATTTCTGCCATTTTATCATTTATACAATAGTTTATTTTGGCAGAGCAGGGCATACCGAGAGTTCATATGCATCTAGACGGTGTGATTAAAGACTGCATATATTCTTTTTCGCCGTTTATGTCTTTTCCAATTTCAATGTTGGGAACGACATTATGTATAGTAGACTTAACTTAGACGCTTTATTATACGTAATCCGCCTTACTGAGGCGTTATCATTACGTCTTCAAGAAAAGATTTACGGGATATTATTCTCAATGTAATTTCTTTTGAGGGCAGTAGTTTGTTCACGTATAACTCCGCCCTTCAGTGGCTGATTGGAGTTAGTTAGACGTGACGCAGCCCTAGCTACATCCACACGCGTGGATAGTAAGGTTAAGAACTCTCTCAGAGTCGCTTCGTTCTCGGAGGAGCTTCTCTTCGACGACAACTTTTTGGCAATCCATGAATTGCTCGATTTATACGTTCTCTTGTCTATCTAGTGTTACAAGAGATTCAGACTGGGGCAAACATTCGGTGGTTGACTCAGAGAGTGCCGCCGCAGTTGCCGGACCCGAGTGTGGCTGTTATGACGGTTGCCAGTCAAACAGATTGGGATATAATACTGATCCCTACGGATTCGAAGTGCCAGGGTCTTTGGGTTCCGCAGTCTTTTAGCAATCAGTTTAACTTCCGCGGAATAATGTTTTTTAGGCTTGCTTTATGTCATTGCATGAACATTATTCAGAAACGCATGCCCAAATTCCTGTCCTTTAATTCGACAGTAGTGGCGTATCTCCGGAACCAGGGAGGCACTCTTTCGTTTCCGTTATTCAATTTAATGGAAAGAATCCGTCTGTTGGTTATAGTACACCAAGTTCAGTTTTGGTCCGTCATATTCCGGGTCGTCTAATTGTTTTATCGGACTCCCGTTCTCTTACGGGTCGCTTGTTGCTGTCAGAATGGACTCTCAACAAACAAGTATTCAATCAGATTTGCTATCTATGGGAGCGCCCAATGATGATTTATTTATGACACAGCTTGCTAATCAATTGCAGACGTATGTGTTGGCTTGTCCAGATCTCTGAGCTAATATTGTTAACGCTCTATTGATCTATAGGACGGAATGATAGGATACGCGTATCCTCCGGCGCTGTTGTTTTAGCAGGTATTGCTAAGATAAACAACCACAATACATTTCTGTTGATAGCATCTCTATCTTCACAGAGATCATGAGTAATTTACTCTCTTGTCTACTGTGGGTCTTAACGTGAAATCTTCCTCTATGTGAGGATCTTTTTCACTGGGTAAATCGTGTCATCTTTATCACAACCAGCAAGGTCGCAACCTTCATGTATTCCGTTGTGTGGTCCGTATTGCATTGTAAGCACTGTACTGGACGAGCTTTGGACGCGATTTCTTACTATAGGAGATCCTCTTCTTCGCTATTCTATGCGGCTAAAGTGGAGGCTCTTCCGTCGTGGTGTAGGGATCATTATGTTCATATTGTTGATCCCTCCATACTACTCATTGCTATTTTTTAGTATACTTGTTTCACAAGATCTACTGCAGCCTGTTATTATTTAGGTTATAGGTTTATGTTACCTCATACCTATGCACTCTACGATAGTTTACAATTGAGTCTTTTGTCTCTTTATCTAAGTCAGTTAGTAACTTTTTGATAAATAGACTTAGAATCTTTAGATTAAATTCCTATACGGATTTTAACTTCGGTTCTTATTTAGCTAAGTAATCATTTGAGCCTCTGGAAACAGTAGTTTTCAAATTCTGACCTTTTAGACAGTAATTCTGTTGGTTTCTCTTTTACTGTAGAGTCAGTGAGTTTCATGCACTATCGACGGATGATTTTCACTTTCATAGTTTCGGAATCAATACTTCCGTTACTATTTAGGTTGGATTGTTGCATAAGAGTTAGGCTCCTATTATCCGGAACCTATTATTTTAGGGTCCTTCCGTCTTCGTATGGGCATAGGCCTTTACTCTTTCCGGGTACAGTTTATGTATTTATAAACAGATATCTGTTTATTACAAAGGGCGTAAGCTTCTTCTGTCTTTGATGTCTAGTAGAAGGACGTTACGCTCCATTTTATTGTTAATGGATTCTATTAACTATCGGTACTGCTTATGGTATATCATTGACTTAGCAGTTGTGCTTAAGATTTCGGCTCATGAAGTAAGAGTTCTTCTACTTCTTGGGCTTACATTAATAGTGTCGCTATTATAGATTTTTGAAGGCCGCTCATTGCGCTCAGCCATCCACATTCATGAATTTTATCTTAGAAATATCGAGTCCATTTCTGGAGGCCTCTATTGTTAGGTCTATTATCTACTGCTCAGAATGTCATTCACTTAACAGTTGCTACTATAGCTAGGTAGGCTGTCTGTTTCGGCAGTGTCTCCGTTCGGCTGCCCTCTTCGCTCTGGGCTATTTGACCCAGGGCAAGAAAAAGGGGGGGGGGGGGGAGGGTGTTCCCTTGGGTCACCTGTTTTACTATGAAAACAAGGGGATACCTCCTCCGGAGTTAGTAATTCTGAGCTGTTATTGGGATGGTTGTTTAGTGAGAAGTTTAGGTTTTTAAAATTCATTCAAGTCTTAGTTTTTAAAGTATAGCTTTTGAATATTGCATATGTCAACGGACATGATTATGCAATCCTCAGACACTTTTAGGAGTATAAGAGTCTCTATTCTCTAGACTTACTTTATTTATTGGCTTACTTTAAAAATTATTAGTATAAGGATTATATTGGATATTAATAGAGTACATGGATGTATGAAGCTCAATTTTGGAAGGTGTTGTATCTTTCTAATTTATCATAAATAAGAAAGATACATGTAAGGCCTATTACTTCTTTTTCCCTACAGGGGATGACTCTATTTTATTTTATTGAGCGTATTCCATTTTGCTCTATGTCCTTGGCCCTCCAGCCTTTTTACTATTCAGCTATGTCTGGGTCATTGGTACAGTATAAAAATGTTAAAAAATTTATAGTAATTTATATATTTTTTATACTTACCAATGACCCAGACGGGGATGGCCCTCCCAGGAGTTGGGAACTCTTGCCTCCCCGCTGAGTACATAGCGCTTACCAGGCACTGGTTATTAGAATGATTAATGGCGCCAATTTCGGAACGTCCTTGACACTGCGCATGCGCAGTAGGGGCGAAGTGTGGAGGGCCTTTCAGGACATGTTTTCTTTAGTTTTAGATGCAAATTTTGGGGATTGGGGGGCAAAATTTGTGTTTGGCCCTATATTTTAAGAGTTAGCACCAGCTATGTCTGGGTCATTGGTAAGTATAAAAAATATATAAATTACTATAAATTTTTTAACTTTTAAGGATTTTGGGTGATTTTTTGGCCAAAAAAGAAACCCGCCTTATGACCCCTTGACCCTGGGTTAGAGGGAGGGTCAATTTGAATCATGTTTTTCTGCTTTAAAATGCGTTTTTCAAGGGATTTTATGAAGAAAAAAAATTCACATAACTTTAGGATCCCTTGACCCCAGTTTGGCGAGAGTCAATTTGGGTGATTTTTTTCTGCTTGAACAGGTGTTTTGAAGGATTTTGAGTGATTTTATGAAAAAAGAGAAAAATCATTACTTGACCCTTATGACCCCAGCTTTGGGAAGGTCTATTTGGATGATATTTTTCTGCTTTAAAATGACTATTTAAGGATTTCATGTGATTTTTATTGCAACAAAAAAAAAGAGAAAAAGAAATTTACCATGCCTGTATGACCCCTTGACCCCAGTTAGGGCGAAGATCAATCTGGGTGGGGTTTTTTTCTGCTATAAAATGTGTTTTGAAGGATTTCGAGTGACTTTATGAAAACAAGATAAAATCACCCTCTGGCCCTTAGGACCCCTTGAACCCAGGTTAGGGCACGTGTCTATTTGGATATTGGTTTTCTACATTAAAATGAGTTTTGAAGGATTTCAAGTGATTTATGCAAAACAGAAGAGAATTACCATATTACATTATGATCCCTTTACCCCAGCGTACACCGGCAATTTGTACCTTTGCTATTGTAAATACTTTTGAGTTCAACTCAGTGGGCATCAACAGTTTGTTTCAAATTTGAGGTGAAATTAAAACAAATCAGTTGACTTAATAATATCTCTTTGGTCCTGATTTCCAAAGTTGGGACAGGGACCCACTAACATGCCTTTATTGACACCCGCAGGAAGGCAGGTCCCCTCACAAAGACAAAGGCCTTGTATTCTTGAGATATGCTTCAGATTCAAATTAACACATGCAAGTTTTGTTACTGTTCATTAGAGAGTGCCTTATAGGCACACTACACTGAGCTGTAACAAAGCATATTTTTATACTGTACCAATGACCCAGACATAGCTGGTGCTAACTCTTAAAATATAGGGCCAAACACAAATTTTGCCCCCCAATCCCCAAAATTTGCATCTAAAACTAAAGAAAACATGTCCTGAAAGGCCCTCCACACTTCGCCCCTACTGCGCATGCGCAGTGTCAAGGACGTTCCGAAATTGGCGCCATTTATCATTCTAAGTTTGGCCCTTCATCAGTTAACATCTGACTGATCTTTGTGCTTTTAAATCTCAGTTTAAATGATGCCAGACACATAAATATTAGTGAAATGGTGATTCTAAGGAGGATAGAAAAGGAGGAGAGGAAAAGAATGTGTGACAGAATATTATCAGGGCTGTAACTTAAAATTTTTTAATGAAATTATGTTAAGTTACCTATTTTCAAGGCAGCAGCCATTTTGTTGTCATTCTGATTATTTAGTTACACTGTTTTTTCAAGTGTTTTCCTCTCTCCCTGTCCTTTAAGTTCCCCCTTGCTATTCTCCCATGCTTTTGGCATAGTTTCTGTAATTATTATTACTAAAATTTCTTGGGAGTTTTAGCTGAATAACAGAATGAATTCTGTTCTTTCCCCATGTTTACGTCTTCACCTACGGGTGGTTTGGCGTTGTGTTCTGCATCTACCATCTGATGTTCTGCAGTTTCTTCCCTGGAAGTCTCTGTTTTGCATCAGATAGTGTATTTTTGGTAACTGATTTCGGGCCTGGGTGCCTGGAGTCTTATTTTAGTGTTTTTACACTCATTGTTTACATTTACAACAGCCCTCTGTGTGAGGGGGGGATTTCTAAATAATAATATCTTTATGTTATTTTAATCATAACTAGATTCATTATTATTGTTCGTAAGTGTTGAATAAATTGTTTAAAATATTTTTAAAATTTTTGTCCACACTTAGGCTTGGGATCCATTGGGGCTCAACGTTACTTTTCAGAAACTTGGGCTGTTCTGAAAAAATATTTTTTCAAAATATTTTGATTTCAATTATTTTTTCTATATTAATGGATCATATTATTATTATGTATTTTGATTGCCAGGGGTTAGTGCGAGTACCAGGACTTGTTTTCTTTTCACATTGAAAGGATATTGATCAATTGTTTTAAGAGGAAGTCTTCCTCTGACCTTATTATCATTCTATATGTGGTCAGTGTACTCGCATTAACTCCTGTTCTGTATCGTATGATTTCGATGACAATATGGGAAGCGTATGTCACGGTATGTTGTTGGGGATTTGGACACTCCGGTCCTTTCCCCGCAGGGTCACTCTACTTTATCAATTTCTATTTCAGACGATCAAGATTAGGGTGATGTATCTGTGATGTCTTCCAACAGTGTGCCTCCGTCGTCACAATTAATGAAGGGATAGCGGAAAAGTGCTCATGTAATACGCCAATTGCCTAAGAGGACCCTAGTAGGTTCGACGGCCTTTGACGTCCGCTAGCTCGCCCGGTGTAGCGTCCATTCACCGAATGGTTCGGCAGCCGGGTTCGTCCGTTGCGGTCTAGAAGGAATTTTGGGGTGATGCGAGCACTATAAAATTAACTTAATGCACACCCAGTGACGGCGGATTGGAGGGAGAACGGAGGAAGCCTTTTAGTCCGGTTCATAGCTCGTTCCGGTCCATCCGGACGGCAAGCGAGAGAGGCCCCTCTCTCGTTCAACAACATCTGGCCCCAGATGTTGTGGTACAAATGTGTCGCTAGCGGAGCATACGTCCGTCGCTCGGGACGCTCCGTTGTATAGGCAGTCCGCTGAGACTGCTAAGGCTTCCTCTTCTCGTCAGCGCACACGACCGCACCTTGGCTGCGTGACCGCCGATATATTACCAGCTTCGCCGATCAAGGATTCTTCGGCGACCAGGTCACACCATCCGGCAGCCAGGGATTCGAGACCGATGGACTCCGGACGTTCGCATAGGAAAAGTATGCGGGAGCCATCTGATGCGGAGCTGCCCTCGGCGAAGCAGCGATAGACTGCGCCTCCGCAGGTCTCGACGCCGGACATTCTTGTGCACATAGCACAGCTTATCGCAGCATCCCAGCAGCCGACAGAAACGGTGTCGGATCGAGAATTATCCGACAGCGCTGGGTCGGTAGCCGGGGATTCGAGGCCTGCAGACTCCGGACGTTCGCATAGGAAGTGTGCGGGAGTCAACGTACACGGAGCTTCCAGCGGCAATGCATCGTAAGTCTGCTACTGCACAGGCCTCGGGAACGGACGTGCTTTCCTTAATAGCACAGTTTATCGCAGCATCCCAGCATCAACTGAATCTGTCGCATATATTTTATCCGACGATGCTGGGTCGGGACGCTCCGCGGAAGCGGGTACGGACGTCCGAAAGTTTCATCCGGTCCGACGGGATACCGAAAGGGATTCGGAGGATTTCAAGCTTTCCCTTTCGGAACAACATATGCTGCGATGCCGGATAAGAAACTGATAGCGTCGGTGGACTTAGAAATTTTTGGTTCGGTTCAGGGACATCGTCCCTCAGTTCCGACATAGTCCAATAATGTCACACAAACTTTCGAATTATTGAACGACGCTATATATATTATTATTTTATGCTTGCTATCCAAGCATTTCTGGTTTCTTGTTCGAAGAGTTATGGAGATGTCTTTCAAAAGTGTGCCTCTGTCGTCATAGTTAATGAAGAGTTAGCGGCAATAAGTGCTCATGGAATATGTCTATCGCTTACGGAGTGACATTCGCTAGCTCACCCGGTGTAGCGTACATTCATCGAATGGTTCGGCTGCCGGGTTCGTCCGTTGCGGTCTAGGAAGGAGATTTGGGTGATGCGAGCACTTTAATTACTTTAGTACTCACCCAGTGACGGCAGATTGAGGACTGATCGGAGGAAGCCAACAACATAGGGGACCGCATGTTGTGGTTCAGATATTTTACATTCGGAGCATATGTCCGTTGCTCGGGACGCTCCGTTATATTGACAGTCCGAGAGACTGTCTTTAATGCTTCCTCATCCTCACAGCAGGGCACACGACCGCACATTGGCTACGTGACCTCGAGTATCCGATCAGTTTCGGCATTCAGTGATTCCACGGCGAATAGGTCGCGCCATCCGGTAGCCAAGGGACATGAGGCCTATACACTCCGTTCGCTCGCATATTGGAAGTATGCACGGGGTAACGATCTCGGAGCTTCCTGCGGCAATGCATCGTAAGACCGCTTCTCCTCAGGCCTCAGTGACGGACGTGCTATCCGAGTTAGCACAGTTGTTTCGCAGCATCCCAGCAATTGACAGTTTCTCGGTCGAATCAGGAATTATCCGACGGCGCTGGGTCGGTGCGGTCCGCGGTTGCATCAGCTACGGACGACCGAACGCTTTATAGGGTCCGACAGGATGGCGAAAGGGATTCGAAAGATTTCGAGTTTTCCCTTTAGTAGTATCGGAAGATGCCTTTCATATCTTCTGGCATTTCTTCCAGTGATTATTTTTCGGACTTCATTGCTGCGATCTTGGATAAGAGACTTATATTGTCCCTGACTTACCGACGCAGTCCAATATTGTCATTACAACATGTGTTTTATTTTTCGACGCTATATATTTATATATATATACAAGCCTGCTACTAAGCATGATAGTTTAGTTTCTTGTCCGCGTGGCTCATTTCTGCCATTTTATCATTTTTACAAATAGTTTATTTTGGCAGAGCAGGGCATACCGAGAGTTCATATGCGTCTAGACGGTGTGATTAAAGACTGCATATATTCTTTTTCGCCGTTTATGTCTTTTCCAATTTCAATGTTGGGAACGACATTATGTATAGTAGACTTAACTTAGACGCTTTATTATACGTAATCCGCCTTACTGAGGCGTTATCATTACGTCTTCAAGAAAAGATTTACGGGATATTATTCTCAATGTAATTTCTTTTGAGGGCAGTAGTTTGTTCACGTATAACTCCGCCCTTCAGTGGCTGATTGGAGTTGGTTAGACGTGACGCAGCCCTAGCTACATCCACACGCGTGGATAGTAAGGTTAAGAACTCTCTCAGAGTCGCTTCGTTCTCGGAGGAGCTTCTCTTCGACGGCAACTTTCCGGCAATCCATGAATTGCTCGATTTATACATTCTCTTGTCTATCTAGTGTTACAAGAGATTCAGACTGGGGCAAACATTCGGTGGTTGACTCAGAGAGTGCCGCCGCAGTTGCCGGACCCGAGTGTGGCTGTTATGACGGTTGCCAGTCAAACAGATTGGGATATATACTGATCCCTACGGATTCGAAGTGCCAGGGTCTTTGGGTTCCGCAGTCTTTTAGCTATCAGTTTAACTTCCGCGGAATAATGTTTTTTAGGCTTGCTTTATGTCATTGCATGAACATTATTCAGAAACGCATGCCCAAATTCCTGTCCTTTAATTCGACAGTAGTGGCGTATCTCCGGAACCAGGGAGGCACTCTTTCGTTTCCGTTATTCAATTTAATGGAAAGAATCCGTCTGTTGGTTATAGTACACCAAGTTCAGTTTTGGTCCGTTATATTCTGGGTCGTCTGATTGTTTTATCGGACTCCCGTTCTCTTACGGGTCGCTTGTTGCTGTCAGAATGGACTCTCAACAAACAAGTATTCAATCAGATTTGCTATCTATGGGAGCGCCCAATGATGTTTTATTTATGACACAGCTTGCTAATCAATTGCAGACGTATGTGTTGGCTTGTCCAGATCTCTGAGCTAATACTGTTAACGCTCTATTGATCTATAGGACGGAATGATAGGATACGCGTATCCTCCGGCGCTGTGGTTTTAGCAGGTATTGCTAAGATAAACAACCACAATACATTTCTGTTGATAGCATCTCTATCTTCACAGAGATCATGAGTAATTTACTCTCTTGTCTACTGTGGATCTTAACGTGAAATCTTCCTCTATATGAGGATCTTTTTTCACTGGGTAAATCGTGTCATCTTTATCACAACCAGCAAGGTCGCAACCTTCATGTATTCCGTTGTGTGGTCCGTATTGCATTGTAAGCACTGTACTGGACGAGCTTTGGACGCGATTTCTTACTATAGGAGATCCTCTTCTTCGCTATTCTATGTGACTAAAGTGGAGGCTCTTCCGTCGTGGTGTAGGGATCATTATGTTCATATTGTTGATCCCTCCATACTACTCATTGCTATATTTTTATACTGTACCAATGACCCAGACATAGCTGGTGCTAACTCTTAAAAATATAGGGCCAAACACAAATTTTGCCCCCCAATCCCCAAAATTTGCATCTAAAACTAAAGAAAACATGTCCTGAAAGGCCCTCCACACTTCGCCCCTACTGCGCATGCGCAGTGTCAAGGACGTTCCGAAATTGGCGCCATTTATCATTCTAAGTTTGGCCCTTCATCAGTTAACATCTGACTGATCTTTGTGCTTTTAAATCTCAGTTTAAATGATGCCAGACACATAAATATTAGTGAAATGGTGATTCTAAGGAGGATAGAAAAGGAGGAGAGGAAAAGAATGTGTGACAGAATATTATCAGGGCTGTAACTTAAAATTTTTTAATGAAATTGTGTTAAGTTACCTATTTTCAAGGCAGCAGCCATTTTGTTGTCATTCTGATTATTTAGTTACACTGTTTTTTCAAGTGTTTTCCTCTCTCCCTGTCCTTTAAGTTCCCCCTTGCTATTCTCCCATGCTTTTGGCATAGTTTCTGTAATTATTATTACTAAAATTTCTTGGGAGTTTTAGCTGAATAACAGAATGTATTCTGTTCTTTCCCCATGTTTACGTCTTCACCTATGGGTGGTTAGGCGTTGTGTTCTGCATCTACCATCTGATGTTCTGCAGTTTCTTCCCTGGAAGTCTCTGTTTTGCATCAGATGGTGTATTTTTGGTAACTGATTTCGGGCCTGGGTGCCTGGAGTCTTATTTTAGTGTTTTTACACTCATTGTTTACATTTACAACAGCCCTCTGTGTGAGGGGGGGATTTCTAAATAATAATATCTTTATGTTATTTTAATCATAACTAGATACATTATTATTGTTCGTAAGTGTTGAATAAATTGTTTAAAATATTTTTAAAATTTTTGTCCACACTTAGGCTTGGGATCCATTGAGGCTCAACGTTACTTTTCAGAAACTTGGGCTGTTCTGAAAAAATATTTTTTCAAAATATTTTGATTTCAATTATTTTTTCTATATTAATGGATCATATTATTATTATGTATTTTGATTGCCAGGGGTTAGTGCGAGTACCAGGACTTGTTTTCTTTTCACATTGAAAGGATATTGGTCAATTGTTTTAAGAGGAAGTCTTCCTCTGACCTTATTATCATTCTATATGTGGTCAGTGTACTCGCATTAACTCCTGTTCTGTATCGTATGATTTCGATGACAATATGGGAAGCGTATGTCACGGTATGTTGTTGGGGATTTGGACACTCCGGTCCTTTCCCCGCAGGGTCACTCTACTTTATCAATTTCTATTTCAGACGATCAAGATTAGGGTGATGTATCTGTGATGTCTTCCAACAGTGTGCCTCCGTCGTCACAATTAATGAAGGGCTAGCGGAAAAGTGCTCATGTAATACGCCAATTGCCTAAGAGGACCCTAGTAGGTTCGACGGCCTTTGACGTCCGCTAGCTCGCTAGGTGTAGCGTCCATTCACCGAATGGTTCGGCAGCCGGGTTCGTCCGTTGCGGTCTAGAAGGAATTTTGGGGTGATGCGAGCACTATAAAATTAACTTAATGCACACCCAGTGACGGCGGATTGGAGGGAGAACGGAGGAAGCCTTTTAGTCCGGTTCATAGCTCGTTCCGGTCCATCCGGACGGCAAGCGAGAGAGGCCCCTCTCTCGTTCAACAACATCTGGCCCCAGATGTTGTGGTACAAATGTGTCGCTAGCGGAGCATACGTCCGTCGCTCGGGATGCTCCGTTGTATAGGCAGTCCGCTGAGACTGCTAAGGCTTCCTCTTCTCGTCAGCGCACACGACCGCACCTTGGCTGCGTGACCGCCGATATATTACCAGCTTCGCCGATCAAGGATTCTTCGGCGACCAGGTCACACCATCCGGCAGCCAGGGATTCGAGACCGATGGACTCCGGACGTTCGCATAGGAAAAGTATGCGGGAGCCATCTGATGCGGAGCTGCCCTCGGCGAAGCAGCGATAGACTGCGCCTCCGCAGGTCTCGACGCCGGACATTCTTGTGCACATAGCACAGCTTATCGCAGCATCCCAGCAGCCGACAGAAACGGTGTCGGATCGAGAATTATCCGACAGCGCTGGGTCGGTAGCCGGGGACTCGAGGCCTGCAGACTCCGGACGTTCGCATAGGAAGTGTGCGGGAGTCAACGTACACAGAGCTTCCAGCGGCAATGCATCGTAAGTCCGCTACTGCACAGGCCTCGGGAACGGACGTGCTTTCCTTAATAGCACAGTTTATCGCAGCATCCCAGCATCAACTGAATCTGTCGCATATATTTTATCCGACGATGCTGGGTCGGGACGCTCCGCGGAAGCGGGTACGGACGTCCGAAAGTTTCATCCGGTCCGACGGGATACCGAAAGGGATTCGGAGGATTTCAAGCTTTCCCTTTCGGAACAACATATGCTGCGATGCCGGATAAGAAACTGATAGCGTCGGTGGACTTAGAAATTTTTGGTTCGGTTCAGGGACATCGTCCCTCAGTTTCGACATAGTCCAATAATGTCACACAAACTTTCGAATTATTGAACGACGCTATATATATTATTATTTTATGCTTGCTATCCAAGCATTTCTGGTTTCTTGTTCGAAGAGTTATGGAGATGTCTTTCAAAAGTGTGCCTCTGTCGTCATAGTTAATGAAGAGTTAGCGGCAATAAGTGCTCATGGAATATGTCTATCGCCTACGGAGTGACATTCGCTAGCTCACCCGGTGTAGCGTACATTCATCGAATGGTTCGGCTGCCGGGTTCGTCCGTTGCGGTCTAGGAAGGAGATTTGGGTGATGCGAGCACTTTAATTACTTTAGTACTCACCCAGTGATGGCAGATTGAGGACAGATCGGAGGAAGCCAACAACATAGGGGACCGCATGTTGTGGTTCAGATATTTTACATTCGGAGCATATGTCCGTTGCTCGGGACGCTCCGTTATATTGACAGTCCGAGAGACTGTCTTTAATGCTTCCTCATCCTCACAGCAGGGCACACGACCGCACGTTGGCTACGTGACCTCGAGTATCCGATCAGTTTCGGCATTCAGTGATTCCACAGCGAATAGGTCGCGCCATCCGGTAGCCAAGGGACACGAGGCCTATACACTCCGTTCGCTCGCATATTGGAAGTATGCACGGGGTAACGATCTCGGAGCTTCCTGCGGCAATGCATCGTAAGACCGCTTCTCCTCAGGCCTCAGTGACGGACGTGCTATCCGAGTTAGCACAGTTGTTTCGCAGCATCCCAGCAATTGACAGTTTCTCGGTCGAATCAGGAATTATCCGACGGCGCTGGGTCGGTGCGGTCCGCGGTTGCATCAAGCTACGGACGACCGAACGCTTTATAGGGTCCGACAGGATGGCGAAAGGGATTCGAAAGATTTCGAGTTTTCCCTTTAGTAGTATCGGAAGATGCCTTTCATATCTTCTGGCATTTCTTCCAGTGATTATTTTTCGGACTTCATTGCTGCGATCTTGGATAAGAGACTTATAGCGTCATTGGACTCGGATTTTTCGATCGGTACAGGGACTTTGTCCCTGACTTACCGACGCAGTCCAATATTGTCATTACAACATGTGTTTTATTTTTCGACGCTATATATTTATATATATTTACAAGCCTGCTACTAAGCATGATAGTTTAGTTTCTTGTCCGCGTGGCTCATTTCTGCCATTTTATCTTTTTTACAAATAGTTTATTATGGCAGAGCAGGGCATACCGAGAGTTCATATGCGTCTAGACGGTGTGATTAAAGACTGCATATATTCTTTTTCGCCGTTTATGTCTTTTCCAATTTCAATGTTGGGAACGACATTATGTATAGTAGACTTAACTTAGACGCTTTATTATACGTAATCCGCCTTACTGAGGCGTTATCATTACGTCTTCAAGAAAAGATTTACGGGATATTATTCTCAATGTAATTTCTTTTGAGGGCAGTAGTTTGTTCACGTATAACTCCGCCCTTCAGTGGCTGATTGGAGTTGGTTAGACGTGACGCAGCCCTAGCTACATCCACGCGTGGATAGTAGGTTTAGAACTCTCTCAGAGTCGCTTCGTTCTCGGAGGAGCTTCTCTTCGACGGCAACTTTCCGGCAATCCATGAATTGCTCGATTTATACATTCTCTTGTCTATCTAGTGTTACAAGAGATTCAGACTGGGGCAAACATTCGGTGGTTGACTCAGAGAGTGCCGCCGCAGTTGCCGGACCTGAGTGTGGCTGTTATGACGGTTGCCAGTCAAACAGATTGGGATATATACTGATCCCTACGGATTCGAAGTGCCAGGGTCTTTGGGTTCCGCAGTCTTTTAGCTATCAGTTTAACTTCCGCGGAATAATGTTTTTTAGGCTTGCTTTATGTCATTGCATGAACATTATTCAGAAACGCATGGCCAAATTCCTGTCCTTTAATTCGGCAGTAGTGGCGTATCTCCGGAACCAGGGAGGCACTCTTTCGTTTCCGTTATTCAATTTAATGGAAAGAATCCGTCTGTTGGTTATAGTACACCAAGTTCAGTTTTGGTCCGTCATATTCTGGGTCGTCTGATTGTTTTATCACACTCCCGTTCTCTTACGGGTCGCTTGTTGCTGTCAGAATGGACTCTCAACAAACAAGTATTCAATCAGATTTGCTATCTATGGGAGCGCCCAATGATGTTTTATTTATGACACAGCTTGCTAATCAATTGCAGACGTATGTGTTGGCTTGTCCAGATCTCTGAGCTAATACTGTTAACGCTCTATTGATCTATAGGACGGAATGATAGGATACGCGTATCCTCCGGCGCTGTTGTTTTAGCAGGTATTGCTAAGATAAACAACCACAATACATTTCTGTTGATAGCATCTCTATCTTCACAGAGATCATGAGTAATTTACCCTCTTGTCTACTGTGGATCTTAACGTGAAATCTTCCTCTATGTGAGGATCTTTTTTCACTGGGTAAATCGTGTCATCTTTATCACAACCAGCAAGGTCGCAACCTTCATGTATTCCGTTGTGTGGTCCGTATTGCATTGTAAGCACTGTACTGGACGAGCTTTGGACGCGATTTCTTACTATAGGAGATCCTCTTCTTCGCTATTCTATGCGACTAAAGTGGAGGCTCTTCCGTCGTGGTGTAGGGATCATTATGTTCATATTGTTGATCCCTCCATACTACTCATTGCTATTTTTTAGTATACTTGTTTCACAAGATCTACTGCAGCCTGTTGTTATTTAGGTTATAGGTTTATGTTACCTCATACCTATGCACTCTACGATAGTTTGCAATTGAGTCTTTTGTCTCTTTATCTAAGTCAGTTAGTAACTTTTTGATAAATAGACTTAGAATCTTTAGATTAAATTCCTATACGGATTTTAACTTCGGTTCTTATTTAGCTAAGTTATCATTTGAGCCTCTGGAAACAGTAGTTTTCAAATTCTGACCTTTTAGACAGTAATTCTGTTGGTTTCTCTTTTACTGTAGAGTCAGTGAGTTTCATGCACTATCGATGGATGATTTTCACTTTCATAGTTTCGGAATCAATACTTCCGTTACTATTTAGGTTGGATTGTTGCATAAGAGTTAGGCTCCTATTATCCGGAACCTATTATTTTAAGGTCCTTCCGTCTTCGTATGGGCATAGGCCTTTACTCTTTCCGGGTACAGTTTATGTATTTATAAACAGATATCTGTTTATTACAAGGGCGTAAGCTTCTTCTGTCTTTGATGTCTAGTAGAAGGACGTTACGCTCCATTTTATTGTTAATGGATTCTATTTACTTGCGTACTGCTTATGGTATATCATTGGCTTTGCAGTTGTGCTTAAGATTTCGGCTCATGAAGTAAGAGTTCTTCTACTTCTTGGGCTTACATTAATAGTGTTGCTATTATAGATTTTTGAAGGCTGCTCATTGCGCTCAGCCATCCATATTCATGAATTTTATCTCAGAAATATCGAGTCCATTTCTGGAGGCCTCTATTGTTAGGTCTATTATCTACTGCTCAGAATGTCATTCACCTAACAGTTGCTACTATAGCTAGGTAGGCTGTCTGTTTCGGCAGTGTCTCCGTTCGGCTGCCCTCTTCGCTCTGGGCTATTTGACCCAGGGCAAGAAAAAGGGGGGGGGGGGGGGGAGGGTGTTCCCTTGGGTCACCTGTTTTTACTATGAAAACAAGGGGATACCTCCTCCGGAGTTAGTAATTCTGAGCTGTTATTGGGATGGTTGTTTAGTGAGAAGTTTAAGTTTATAAAATTCATTCAAGTCTTAGTTTTTAAAGTATAGCTTTTGAATATTGCATATGTCAACGGACATGATTATGCAATTCTCACACACTTTTAGGAGTATAAGAGTCTCTATTCTCTAGACTTACTTTATTATTGGCTTACTTTAAAAATTATTAGTATAAGGATTATTGGATATTAATAGAGTACATGGATGTATGAAGCTCAATTTTTGGAAGGTGTTGTATCTTTCTAATTTATCATAAATAAGAAAGATACATGTAAGGCCTATTACTTCTTTTCCCTACAGGGGATGACTCTATTTTATTTTATTGAGCGTATTCCATTTTGCTCTATGTCCTTGGCCCTCCAGCCTTTTTACTATTCAGCTATGTCTGGGTCATTGGTACAGTATAAAAATGTTAAAAAATTTATAGTAATTTATATATTTTTTATACTTACCAATGACCCAGACGGGGATGGCCCTCCCAGGAGTTGGGAACTCTTGCCTCCCCGCTGAGTACATAGCGCTTACCAGGCACTGGTTATTAGAATGATAAATGGCGCCAATTTCGGAACGTCCTTGACACTGCGCATGCGCAGTAGGGGCGAAGTGTGGAGGGCCTTTCAGGACATGTTTTCTTTAGTTTTAGATGCAAATTTTGGGGATTGGGGGGCAAAATTTGTGTTTGGCCCTATATTTTTAAGAGTTAGCACCAGCTATGTCTGGGTCATTGGTAAGTATAAAAAATATATAAATTACTATAAATTTTTTAACTTTTTAGTATACTTGTTTCACAAGATCTACTGCAGCCTGTTATTATTTAGGTTATAGGTTTATGTTACCTCATACCTATGCACTCTACGATAGTTTACAATTGAGTCTTTTGTCTCTTTATCTAAGTCAGTTAGTAACTTTTTGATAAATAGACTTAGAATCTTTAGATTAAATTCCTATACGGATTTTAACTTCGGTTCTTATTTAGCTAAGTAATCATTTGAGCCTCTGGAAACAGTAGTTTTCAAATTCTGACCTTTTAGACAGTAATTCTGTTGGTTTCTCTTTTACTGTAGAGTCAGTGAGTTTCATGCACTATCGATGGATGATTTTCACTTTCATAGTTTCGGAATCAATACTTCCGTTACTATTTAGGTTGGATTGTTGCATAAGAGTTAGGCTCCTATTATCCGGAACCTATTATTTTAAGGTCCTTCCGTCTTCGTATGGGCATAGGCCTTTACTCTTTCCGGGTACAGTTTATGTATTTATAAACAGATATCTGTTTATTACAAGGGCGTAAGCTTCTTCTGTCTTTGATGTCTAGTAGAAGGACGTTACGCTCCATTTTATTGTTAATGGATTCTATTAACTAGCGTACTGCTTATGGTATATCATTGACTTAGCAGTTGTGCTTAAGATTTCGGCTCATGAAGTAAGAGTTCTTCTACTTCTTGGGCTTACTTTAATAGTGTCGCTATTATAGATTTTTGAAGGCCGCTCATTGCGCTCAGCCATCCACATTCATGAATTTTATCTTAGAAATATCGAGTCAATTTCTTGAGGCCTCTTTTGTTAGGTCTATTATCTACTGCTCAGAATGTCATTCTCTTAACAGTTGCTACTATAGCTAGGTAGGCTGTCTGTTTCGGCAGTGTCTCCGTTCGGCTGCCCTCTTCGCTCTGGGCTATTTGACCCAGGGCAAGAAAAAGGGGGGGGGGGGAGGGTGTTCCCTTGGGTCACCTGTTTTTACTATGAAAACAAGGGGATACCTCCTCCGGAGTTAGTAATTCTGAGCTGTTATTGGGATGGTTGTTTAGTGAGAAGTTTAAGTTTATAAAATTCATTCAAGTCTTAGTTTTTAAAGTATAGCTTTTGAATATTGCATATGTCAACGGACATGATTATGCAATTCTCAGACACTTTTAGGAGTATAAGAGTCTCTATTCTCTAGACTTACTTTATTATTGGCTTACTTTAAAAATTATTAGTATAAGGATTATATTGGATATTAATAGAGTACATGGATGTATGAAGCTCAATTTTTGGAAGGTGTTGTATCTTTCTAATTTATCATAAATAAGAAAGATACATGTAAGGCCTATTACTTCTTTTCCCTACAGGGGATGACTCTATTTTATTTTATTGAGCGTATTCCATTTTGCTCTATGTCCTTGGCCCTCCAGCCTTTTTACTATTCAGCTATGTCTGGGTCATTGGTACAGTATAAAAATGTTAAAAAATTTATAGTAATTTATATATTTTTTATACTTACCAATGACCCAGACGGGGATGGCCCTCCCAGGAGTTGGGAACTCTTGCCTCCCCGCTGAGTACATAGCGCTTACCAGGCACTGGTTATTAGAATGATAAATGGCGCCAATTTCGGAACGTCCTTGACACTGCGCATGCGCAGTAGGGGCGAAGTGTGGAGGGCCTTTCAGGACATGTTTTCTTTAGTTTTAGATGCAAATTTTGGGGATTGGGGGGCAAAATTTGTGTTTGGCCCTATATTTTAAGAGTTAGCACCAGCTATGTCTGGGTCATTGGTAAGTATAAAAAATATATAAATTACTATAAATTTTTTAACTTTCATGAACAAATATTTACCCTCGATTTCCAGGTAGACAAGTAGTCCAGTACCCTCACAAGTGCTTAATTTGTATTGTTGAGATAATGCTTCAGCTTCAGATTCCTGGTTGTATCAAAATTATTCTGTTACAGTTTATTTGAGTGTGCCTAAGAGCAATCTAAACTAAGCTGTAACAAAGCACATTGATGAATAAAAATTCCTGCAGGCCTCTTTTTTATATATATGTTTTTTAGCTACACAGGGGGACATGTAGTCAGCTTTTGCTATTGTATTCATTATATACATGTACTAAAGCACAAATAGAAGAATAGCAGAGATTTTGTTAATAGATGGGCATTGATGTTACGTAAGCATCAACAGATCCTGGTCTATATATTTGGTCAAGCAGAAAATGGCAACATACAATGTTGAAAAAGTTTTTGTGTTCTGAAATCAATAAAATACTTTCCGTCGGCATCGCTGGGGGCAGACGGGTGGGTTACAGGTGTCTGCTTTCTTCACATGCTTTACCTTGATTTTTTATAACTTTCAGAATCCTATCGAATTGCAGATGCATCTCCCTGTCCGACCTATCATGACAACCAATAGCTCGACAATAGTTAACCATGCTGTGTTTACACTTAAACTCTGAAAAGTGCACAGGTAAACAAGTTGACTGGCAAGGTGTAAAAAATCAATATCGATGACATAGCCAACATCCAAATTAGTGATGTCATATGTGAAAATAGACTATAACGTGTTGCATACATACAGATATTACGCTGACATTTGTGTGGGGGGGGGGGGGGGGGGGTCAGTTTTTTTTATCGGGAGTTACATGGGCTGGATGGATTTTTCATTTAACTACACTTCAATCAGGACAATACCGGTATGCACACCTATATGTTCAGAGATATGGGGTCTGAAATATTGTACCCAGCGGGGTATTTTTTATTAGGGCTAACATGACAGGAGAGTTTTAGGGACAAAGTTGTTTTAACCCTTCATTCATCAACCCTTCGTACAACACCTCCTTGCACTTACACATTTATAAATGTCGAGTTGAAATATGTCACCTGAGGTAATTTGACCAGAAAATGGATATGGCAGGGACCGACCTGGGCATGCGCCAGTGCGTATTTGGTTCTGAAACATCAGGACCTGGCTCTTAAATCTCAGAAATAGGCTTCTCAGTTGGCACGTAACTTCTCAGATCATATTTTGATATTCTTTCGATGGATAATCGAGAGAGACTCTCTTACATGTATTATATATATGATTATCATTTATCATTGTTGTAGAGTGCTTAAGTTATTACTTCAAGTCTTAATTACCAAGCATTAATCTTCACTGTGGTTTCTGATCAAGTCTTGGCTGCCTAAATAGGCAGCCAAGACTTGATCAGAAACCACAGTGAAGATTAATGTTTGCTATAGTGTACTAAATGAAAATGATGAGAGCTATTACATACTTGCAGTGTGTGTTACAAACAGCAGTGTGACTCCGTAAATTGAAATTTGGCGCATGAATTGAAAAAACAGGCTCCGAGGCTAGAGCGTATTTTAAATAGTCCTGATCGGCCCCTGATATGGGATAAGTCACGATTGTGAATGATGTTGCCACATTGTAAAACCTTCAACCACAGCAACTCTTGGAGCCAAGAGAGCTGGTGGAATAATTGTGCATAGCACGGTGACCTCTGCTAGTTGTAAATAAGTGTGAGTTTATCAAAATTCTGTTGATATTTAAAAAATACGGTGTATTTTGTGTTGGTCGCATTGTATGGGGACATGAGTACACCAATTTCTCAAGAAAACCGACTTTCATTTGAATGCAGTTGTAATTGGATTATAGACATTTGATAGACAAGCTGCATATTGTATGTTTGTTTTCTTAACCCTTTGATGCTATATGACTAGTGCCAAGGAGTTTGGTATCATTTTCCGGGGCATAGCCTGTGCTCCCCGTTTGGGGATAAGGTCATGAAACAACAAGAATTTCTGAGTTCAGAAAAATTGGTTTGTACTCAATACCCGAAATACGACTTGCTTTAAACCGTTTTGTTTTTGTTGAAAACACCAAGTAGATTTTAAGTTAATCGAATGACAAATTTTTCTACCCAGTTATTAATAATGCCTGTCAAGGCTATCGCGTGCTAGGTGTGATACAAGCATTACAGATAAATGGTATTAGCAAGCCTCCCCCCTCTCCTCAATACCCATATAACCCCTTGACCATGGGTTGGGGAGAGGAAAACCGGTGGTCATGGGGTCATATGGGTATTGAGTGGAGAGGCTTGCAAATACCATTTATCTGCAATGCTTGTACTACACCTTACGCGCAATCAATGTTTTATGCTTAAAAATAAGTTCTGAAGGATTGTCTACTTTTGTGAAGTTTTCTGCTTAAAAATAATTTCTGAAGGATTTTGAATGATTTTATGGAAAAAGAAGAAAATCTTCACTTGAGCTTTATGACCACGGTTAGGGTGAAAGTCTATTTTAGTAAGGTTTTTCTGCCTTAAAATGAGTTTTGAAGGGTTTTGAGTGAATTACATTCAACACTGTGTTAACACCGGAACCAAAACAACACTGGTATGGACACCTATATGTTCAGAGATAATGGTGCAGCTGCTAGCTGTCTATCATCATACCTCAAGAATAGACAGCAGCGTGTATCAATAAATGGCAATCTGTCAAAAGACGTCCATCTTGAATGTGGAGTCCCATAGGGCAAAAATAAGCAGAAGAAGAAGAAACGGGACCAACAGAAATTTTACAGTGCTATCTCCAATAATGGCAATATGGGCCAACGTGCATAATGTTGCAAAGGCATCAGAGCACGGATGACAAATTTTTCTCGAGAGAACTACAGTACGTGGAGAGTGGATTGTAACTAAATCACCCGCATAGTGGAGTTATCACCCAAAGTATCACTTTCAAATTCTGTACATATGGATATAAAACACAAGCAATGTTTCTGCTAATGGACCTCTGTTGGGTGGAATCTCCACTCTGCGGGTGATTTAATGAAATATTCCTATAACATATCCTGTCCCACTTAATGACGACTTCAGGAAAACAATTCTTAGAGATTTATTCATGAATGGATTCACATACAACACTACTGCATTAAAATTCACCCTGATAATTTTGTGGTAAAATTTTATTATTCTCTATGCAGTACCAGTGACCCTTAAGTCTTGCATTTGGCAATTTTGCACAGCTCTGCATAGAAAATTAGAATTAGAAAAATTGTTTTTTGCTAAATATTAATGTGTTGCCCAGTGTTGCCCATTAATTTTAAACTGTTATTTTCTCCTCTTTTTTTGTCCCCAAAAAAGTTTTAGATTAATTGATATTCACAAGACAAAGACATGATTTCTGAGTGTCATTTATGCAAAGCACGTATTTCGGTTTGTAATGTAAACACCAAAATGCTTACAAAATCTCGTATTTAATTTCTAAGCACCTCTGAAGTGCAAGGATTACGTACAAAAGTGTTTTTTCTCGTCAGTTTGTGTCCAATTCCGGAATGTGTTAAGATGTTCAGTTGCTCCAAAACACAACTTCGTGTGGAATTTCTAAACGCATTTAGTTGTGGTGAAGCATAACTCTAAAATGCGTCTCGATTTTAAACATAATATTGAAACACGTTTGGGTCTGAACATGTAGGCCCTATATAATTTGTGGAGCAGGCCATCCAACTGAACAATTTCAATTTTAAAATGTCTTGAAATCAAATGTAGATTCAGCCAAGACCTATGTGAGTTTCCTTCGAAAGTTGCCCGAGTGTCATTAGTCTCAATCTTTGCCGGGAGGGGTTATCAAGCTCAGTGTGTTTGGCCGCATGTTGGGGTATGTGTATCAATCTCGAAACTTCTTCCCGTAGGATGCCCACAATATAAAAGTCTATATGTCCGCTGATGTAGTTTGTACTCCTCCACTTGTCTCCATTGGTAAAATAGGACTTGGTAACCAACACTTCTGGGTGCCATCCCTCAGTAAGTGGGAAACATAGGCATAAATGATTGGCAAGACTTGACTGTATAGTTATGTTGAGTCATGATATAGCCTTGATGCTGGCACCAAATAAATAAATACATGAATCGTAAATTGTATTTAAATCAAAGTTAGGTTCAGCTATTGGTCTGTATGAGACTTCTGTACAAGAAACCTAAAAAAGTGACTGATATATACTGTCAGAAGTTTTACTCCTTTTGTCGGGAGAGGCTATTATAGGTCACAAATAGGTCATATATCCCTTTATTCGATGAGAAAAACTGAAACAAATATTCCCAGAGCAGTCAGGTAACCTTAGGGCCATATGTAAGAATGGGCAGACTGGGTGGACGCATAGAACCTCACATTTGAAGGGCCCCTACATCTGGCAGGGAATGTTGTCATATTGTTCGAAATACCCATATTTTTATACTGTACCAATGACCCAGACATAGCTGGTGCTAACTCTTAAAATACTAGGGCCAAACACAAATTTTGCCCCCCAATTTCCAAAATTTGCATCTAAATCCAAAGAAATCATGTCCTGAAGGTCCTCCATACTTTGCCCTTACTGCGCATGCGCAGTGTCAAGGACATTCCGAAATTGGCGCCAATTATCATTCTCTGTTTGGCCCTTCATCAGTTAACATCTCACTGATCTTTGTGCTTGTAAATGTCAGTTTAAATGATGCCAGACACATAATTATTGGAGAAATGGTGATTCTATGGAGGATAGAAAAGGAGGAGAGGAAAAAGTAGTGACAGAAAATATTCAGGGCTGTAACTTAAAATTTTCTATGTGAAATTATGTTAAGTTGCCTATTTTCGAGGCATGGGCCTATTGTTGTCATTCTTGCTATGAAGTTGCACTGCTTATTCAGTGTTTCCTCTCCCCTTATCCTGTAAGTACCCCCTGGCTATTCTCCCATGCTTTTGGCATATTTTTCAGTAAGATTACTAATAAAATTTCTTGGGAGAATTAGCTTGGTAACAGAATGATTTCTGTTATTTTCCCCATGTTTACGTTTTCACCCATGGGTGTTTAGACGTTGTGTTCTGCATCTACCATCTGATGTTCTGCAGATTCTTCCCTGGAAGTCTCTGTTTTGCATCAGATAGTGTTTATTTTGATAACTGATTTCGGGCCAGGATTGTCAGTGCCTGGAGTCATGTTTTCTAGTGTTTATACACTTTTTGTTTACATTGGCAACAGTCTCTTTTGAGGGGGGCTTTTTGCCTTTGGAGTAGTTTACTCATTATAAGATACATTATTATTTTCCATAAGTGTTGCATTAATTATTTAAAATAATTTTAAATTTTTTGACCACACTTAGCCTTGGGATCCATTGGGGCTCAACGTTACTTTTCAGGAACTTGGGCTTCGCTGAAAAAATATTTTTCAAAAATTCTTTTTGATTGCTATTGTTTTTTTCAATATTAATGGATCATGTTTTTATGTATCTTTGCTTTTAGGGGTTTGTGCGAGTACTAGGACTTGTTGTTGTTTTTTCACAATGAAAAGATATTGTTCAAATTGTAATAGGAAGAAATCTTCCTCTGACTTTCATGATCAGTGTATTAATTGTAGTCAGTGTACTCGCACTAACTCCTGTTCATTATGTAATTTTTGGGATGATAAACATTGGAAACGTGTGTCACGATATATTGTTAGCGGGGAAAGGACCATGCCGGCCCTTTCTCCACAGGGTCACTCTAGTCTATCAGTTTCTATTTCAGAGGAACAAGAACAGGGTGATGTTTCCATGTTATCCTCCAAAAGTGCGCTTCCGTCGTCACAATTGAATGCAGAGCTAGCGGCAAAAGTGCTCATGGAGATACGACAGTTGCCTAAGAGGTCCCTAGTAGGATCGACGGCGCTGTCGTCCGCTAGCTCGCCCGGTGTAGCGTCCATTCACTGAATGGTTCGGCAGCCGGGTTCGTCCGTTGCGGTCCAGGAAGGAGTTTTGGGTGATGCGAGCACTATAAACATACAAGGTGCACACCCAGTGACGGGGGATATAAGGGGAGATCGGAGGAAGCCTTCTAGTTCGGTTCCTAGCTCGTCCAGGTCCAGCCGGGCCGTGAGCAAGAGAGGCCCCTCTCTCATACAACAACATCTGGGACCAGATGTTGTGGTACAAAATGTGTCGCAAGCGGAGCACACGTCCATTGCTCGGGACGCTCCGTTGTATAGGCAGTCCACAGAGACTGCACAGGCTTCCTCGTCCTCTCAGCAGCGCACCCGACCGCACCTTGGCTACGTGACCGCGGATATTCTACCAGCTTCGCCGATCAGGGATTCATCGGCGACCAGGTCACGCCATCCGGTAGCCAGGGACACGAGGCCGATAGACTCCGGACGTTCGCATCGGAAGAGTATGCGGGAGTCAGTTGATGCGGAGCATCCCGCGGCTAAGCAGCGAAAGACCGCTACTCCGCAGGCCTCGATGACGGACGTGCTAGCTCAGATAGCACAGATTATCGCAGCATCCCAGCAACCGACAGAATCGGTGTCGGATCGGGAATTATCCGACGGCACTGGGTCGGTACGCTCCGCCGAAGCATCGGGTGTGGACGACCGGGAGCATCGTGAGGTCCGACCGGATGGCAAAAGGGATACGGATGACTTGGAGCTATCCCTTTCGGAACAACATAAAGCTGCCGTGGACTTCATCCGGCACTTCCTTCCTCAAGTTGTTCCGTCGGGCCAGACTGCTGCGGTACCGGACAAGAGACTGATAGCGTCATTGGACATTGATTTCTTTGAGCGGTTCAGAGACATCGTCCCTGAGTTTCCATCTCAGTCCAATAATGTCACAAGAACATTTGAATTATTGAACGACGCTATATTCAAGCTTGCTTCCAAAACAGGCAAAGCTGGTTTCTTGTCCGCCAGTGCTCTTAACCTGCCTTTCATTAATTCAAGGAATAAATTCGATACGGCAGGACAGGGTGTTCTGAGAGTTCCTCCGCGTCTTGACGACGAGGCGGAAGACTTAGAATTGTCATTACCGTCGTCAACGTCCATTCCAACCGCAGTGTTGGATACGACAATTACGTCTAACAGGTCCAGTTTAGACGCTTTATCTTACGCAGACCACCTTACTAAGGCGTTATCACTACGTCTACAAGGGAAAGAATTCCAGGATATTCAATCCTCTTTAAGACTTCTTTCAAAGGCAGTGACTTATTCCACGTATAACTCCGCCCTTTCAGTGGCAAACCTGGAGTTGGTTAGACGTGACGCAGCCCTAGCTACATCCACACGAGTGGATAGTAAGGTGAAGAACTCTCTCAGAGTCGCTTCGGTCTCCGGAGAGCTTCTCTTCGACGGCAAGCTTTCTGCAATCTACGAGAAAATTACTAAGAAAGCTTCGGATTCTCTGCTGTTTAAATCCGCTTCCAAAAAGTCGGATACGGCAGAAAAGAGTAAGACAGGCACTTCTGGGACTAATGCGCCCAAGAGAGGTTCCTATAGAGGTTCCGGTGCGTCCTCTTGGTCTTATTCAAGAGACCGTCAAGGCAGCGACTCACGTTCGGGACGTCCTTCGGGCCGGGACAACCGGTCGGACGCCCCGAGGTCGACGTGACGAGGTGCGGGTCGTGGAGGACGTGGTTTCTCCTCCCGCAGGCCTCGCAGGTCCAGGAGGTGATGGTATCAACCTCTATCGTGTTCCGGTTGGCGGAAGGTTGTCGAGCTTTTTAGAAGAGTGGGCGTCGATTACGGACGACCCTTGGGTGAGAGGGGTGATTTCGGAAGGTTTAAGAATAACCTTCAAACGAAAGCCTCCTTTAACTCGAAGTCCAAAATGGACTCAACTTCCGTCAAATCCGCAGAAAAGAGACGCTCTGTTATCGGAGGTGCAGTCTCTTTTAATGAAGAACGCGGTAGAGGTCGTAGAAGACCAGGAAACACTGGGATTCTACAGCCATCTGTTTCTGGTCCCGAAACCAGATGGCTCGTTCCGTCCAGTCATAGATTTGAGCTGGATAAACAAGCTGATCGTCGCTCCAAAGTTCTATATGGAGACGATTCGATCAGTCAGAGCGAGTATTCGGGTGAACGATTATGCTACAAGCATAGATCTCAAAGATGCGTACTTTCATGTCATGTACATCCGACATTCAGAAAGTATCTACGCTTCGCAGTCCTAGAAGTAGTGTATCAATTCCGAGCGATGTGCTTCGGATTGAACCTAGCACCCTGGGCTTTCACTCGGGTAATGAACTCGGTAATGATATATTTCCGAGCTCATTCGTCTGCGGTAACGTCGGCCTACCTGGACGACATTCTTCAGAGGTATGGCAACGAGTTAACGCTTCAGAACGATGTGCAGAATCTGCTTCTATTGCTCCGACGTCTCGGTTTTATTATAAACGAGGAGAAGTCAGATCTGGTGCCGTCCAAGTCATTCACTCATCTGGGAATGAGCTTCGAGACGCACAACAATCTCGTTCGTCTGCCGTTAACCAGAGCGAATAATTAGTTAGTTGTTACCCTCGCTATTGTCTTCATGCAGACAAAGTCACAGCGAGGGAGTTCATGAGACTGATAGGTCTGTGCTGAGCTGCTGCGGATCTCATTCCGATGGGGCGGTTATGCACTCGTCCTCTCCAAATTTTCTTGACTCAGAATTGGAGTGTGAAGATTCATTCGCTCGACATAGACGTTCTCTTGTCAGAACAAGTGAAACAAGAGATTCAGACTTGGGCAAACATTCAGTGGTTGACTCAGGGAGTTCCGCTGCAGTTGCCGGATCTGAGTTTTACGATCATGACGGATGCCAGTCAAACAGGTTGGGGTGCATCATTGATCCCAACGGATTCGAGGTGCCAGGGTCTTTGGGATCCACAGTTTCTAAGCAAGCACATAAACATCAAGGAAATGATGTCAATTTGGCTTGCGTTACGTCAGTGGATGGACATTATTCAGAAAGCTCATGTCCAAATTCTGTCAGACAATACGACAGTAGTGGCGTATATCAGGAACCAAGGAGGCACTCATTCCGTTCCGTTATTCAATTTAACGGAAAGAATCCTTCTGTTTGCTCTAGAACATCAAGTTCTACTTTCGGTCCGTCATATACCGGGTCGTCTGAATGTACTAGCAGACTCCCTTTCAAAGAAGGGTCGCTTGTTGCCGTCGGAGTGGACTCTCAACAAACAAGTATTCAATCAGATTTTCTACCAATGGGAACGGCCAATGATAGACTTATTTGCGACACATCTCAACAATCAGTTGCAGACGTATGTGTCTCCATGTCCGGATCCAAGAGCATTTGCAGTAAATGCTCTATCGATCTCATGGGACGGAATGATAGGATATGCGTATCCTCCAGCGCCGTTAATGCAGCAAGTATTGCTAAAGATAAAGCAATCTCAATGCAAGATTCTATTGGTAGCATCTCTGTCTCCACAGAGACCGTGGATAAATCTACTCAGGTGTCTGTTGTGGGACTTACCGCGAAAGCTTCCTCCACGAGAGGATCTTCTTTCGCAGGGGAAACCGCGTCAACTGCATCACAACCCGCAAGGTCTCAACCTTCACGTTTTTCCGTTGTGCGGTCCTTCTTGCATGGCAAGCATTTTACAGGACGAGCAGTGGACGCAATTTCTAACTGTAGGAGGACCTCCTCTTCGCTAAACAATGCGGCTAAGTGGAAGGTTTTTCGTCGATGGTGTAGGGATCATTCTGTGGATATTTTTTATCCCTCCATACCAGACATTGCAAACTTTCTAGTATACTTGTTTGACGAAATCAAACTGCAGCCTGTTACTATTAAGGGTTATAGGTTATCAGATACCTATGCCCACCACGATAGTTTACAAATTGGATCTAATGTCTCTTTATCTAAGTTAGTTAAAAACTTTTCGATAAATAGACCCAGAACTCTTAGATTAATTCCTAAGTGGAATTTAGCTTGGGTTCTTCTTAAACTGAAGGAAAAGCCATTTGAGCCTCTTGGGACAGTAGATTTCAAATTCTTGTCTTATAAGACAGCTTTTCTCTTAGCTTTCTCTTCTGCTAGAAGAGTCAGTGAGCTTCATGCACTATCGGTGGAAGATTCTCATTATCGTAGTGTCGGGAACACTATCACCTTCACTACTAATGTTGGTTTTTTAGCTAAGAATCAGGCTCCTAATAAATATCCGGAACCTATTGTTATTAAGGCTCTGCCGTCTTCAGACGGGCGTAGGCCTTTACTCTGTCCTGTTAGAGCTTTACGTATTTATAGGCAAAGATCTCAGTTTATCAGAAAGGGACGAAAACGTTTCTTTGTGTCTCTGATGCCTAATATAAAGGACATTTCGGTCCATTCTATTGCTAGATGGATTCAATTAACTATTCGTACTGCTTATGAAAATTTATCTTCAAGTCAGCAGTCTGTGCTTAAGATTTCGGCTCATGAAGTAAGAGCTCTTTCTACATCTTGGGCTTACGCAAATAGTATTGCTATTACAGACTTAATGAAGGCTGCTTATTGGTCTCAGCCATCCACATTCACGAATTTTTATCTCAGAAATATTGAGTCCATTTCTGGAGACCTGCATTGTTTAGGTCCGTTATCTGTTGCTCAGAATGTCGTCCACTAAACAGTTGCAACTATAGTTATGCAGGCTTTCTGTTCCGGCAGTGACTCCGTCCTGCTGCCCTCTTCGCTCTGGGGTATTTGATCCTGGGCAAGGGGAAGGGGGGGGGGGGGAGGGTGTTCCCTTAGGTCACCTGCTTTATAGTGAAAAGCAAGGGAATTCCTCCTCCGGAGTCAGTTATTCTGAGTCGTTTCAGGGATGGTTTTAAAGTGTAATATTAATGTTGAAAATTCATTCATGTCATATTTTTAAAGTGTAGCTCAGTGTGAAGCATTTGTATATGTTAAGTGTCAAACGGGCATTAATATACAATCCTCGGACACTTTTAAAGAATATAAAGAGTCTCAATTCTCTGGACTAACTTTATTTATTGGCTTACTTTAAAAATAATTAGTATAATGGGTTATACTGGATGTTAATAGAGAACATGAATGTTATTGTGCTCAATTATGAAGGGTATTGTATCTTTCTAATTTATTATAAAATAAGAAAGATACATGTAAAGCCTAATACTCCTTTTCTCCTTGAGGAGTTGACTCTATATTATATAGTTGAGCTTATTGGATTTTCCTCTATGTCCTAGGCCCTCCAGCCTTTTTACTATTCAGCTATGTCTGGGTCATTGGTACAGTATAAAAATGTTAAAAAATTTATAGTAATTTATATATTTTTTATACTTACCAATGACCCAGACGGGGATGGCCCTCCCAGGAGTTGGGAACTCATACCTCCCCGCTGAGTACATAGCGCTGACCAGGCACTGCCAGTAAGAATGATAATTGGCGCCAATTTCGGAACGTCCTTGACACTGCGCATGCACAGTAAGGGCAAAGTATGGAGGACCTTCAGGACATGATTTCTTTGGATTTAGATGCAAATTTTGGGGATTGGGGGGCAAAATTTGTGTTTGGCCCTAGTATTTTAAGAGTTAGCACCAGCTATGTCTGGGTCATTGGTAAGTATAAACTAGATGGTGTCACTTGTGTGCAAAGCACACTATAGTGTATCCCCGCATTTGCATCCTTGACTTTGAGTGGCACAGGTGACATAGCTTCGTGCGCACCTACAGACTCCACTGCAACATTTGGGCATGGTTTTAGCGTTTTGAATTACATACATGTACCCTGGGAGCCTTTCGCCGGAAACGGTCTAAGAAAACATGAAAGTGGCAATGGTGGCACCCCAAAAATCCGAAACCTTCGTGCACATCTACAGACCCTACTGCAACTTTGAGCATAGTTTTAGCATTTCAAATTACATACTCTGGGAGCTTTTCGCCGGAAATGATCTAAGAAAACACCAAAGAAAAACGGTGGCTCTGCCATGTGGCATCTGAAAAATCTGAAACCTTTGTACGCATCTACAGACCTTACTGCAACATTTAAGCATGCGTTTAGCATTTCGAATTACATACCCTAGGAGCCTTTCGCCGGAAACGGTCTAAGAAAACACAAAAGTGGCAACGGTGACACAGCCACTTAGCACCCAAAAAATCCAAAACCTTCCTATGCATTTACAGACTCTACTGCAACATCTCAGCATGGTTTTAGCATTTTGAATTACATACTCTAGGAGCCTTTCGCCGGAAACGGTCTAAGAAAACACGAAAGTGGCAATGGTGGCACAGCCACGTGGCACCTGAAAAATCCAAAATCTTTGTGCACATCTACAGACCCTACTGCAACATTTGAGCATGGTTTTACCATTTCGAAATACATACTGTAGGAGCCTTTCGCCGGAAATGGTCTAAGAGAACATGAAAGAGGCAACGGTAGCACAGCCACGTGGCACCCCAGAAATCCAAAACCTTCATGCGCATCTACAGACCCTACTGCAACATTTGAGCATGGTTTTAGGATTTCGAATTACATACCCTAAGAGCCTTTTGCCGGAAACGGTCTAAGAAAACATGAAAGTGGCAACAGCACAGCCACTAGGCAGCTGAAAAATCTGAAACCTTCGTGCACATCTACAGACCCCACTGAAACATTTGAGCATGGTTTTAGCATTTCGAATTACATACCCTAGGAGCCTTTCGTCGGAAACGGTCTAAGAAAACACAAAAGTGGCAACGGTGGCACAGCCACGTGGCGCCTGAAAAATCCAAAACCTTCGTGCGCATCTACAGACCCCACTGCAACATTTGAGCATGGTTTTAGCATTTCGAATTACATACCATAGGAGCCTTTTGCCGGAAACAGTGTAAGAAAACACAAAAGTGGCAACGGTGGCACAGCCATGTGGCACCTGAAAAATCGGAAACCTTCGTGCACATCTACAGACCCTACTGCAACATTTGAGCATGGTTTTAGCATTTCGAATTACATACCCTTGCAGCCTTTCGCTGGAAATGGTCTAAGAAAACACGAAAGTGGCAATGGTGTCGCAGCCACGTGGCACCTAAAAAATCCGAAACCTCCGTGCGCATCTACAGACCCCACTGCAACACTTGAGCATGGTTTTAGCATTTCGAATTACATACCCTAGGAGCCTTTTGCCGGAAACAGTCTAAGAAAACACAAAAGTGGCAACGGTGGCACAGCCACGTGGCACCTAACAAATCTGAAACCTTCATGCACATCTAGAGACCCTACTGCAACATTTGAGCATGGTTTTAGCGTTTCGAATTACATACCCTAGGAGCCTTTCGCCGGAAACGGTCTAAGAAAACACGAAAGTGGCAATGGTGGCACAGCCACGTGGCAGCTGAAAAATCCGAAGCCTTCATGTGCATCTACAGACTCCACTGCAACATTTGAGCATGGTTTTAGCGTTTCGAATTACATACCCTAGGAGCCTTTCGTCGGAAACGGTCTAAGAAAACACAAAAGTGGCAACGGTGGCACAGCCACGTGGCACCTGAAAAATCCAAAACCTTCGTGCGCATCGACAGACCCCACTGCAACATTTGAGCATGGTTTTAGCATTTCGAATTACATACCCTAGGAGCCTTTCGCCGGAAACGGTCTAAGAAAACACAAAAGTGGCAACGGTGGCACAGCCACGTGGCACCTGAAAAATCCAAAACCTTCGTACACATCTACAGACCCCAATGCAACATTTGAGCATGGTTTTAGTGTTTCAAATTACATTCCCTAGGAGCCTTTCGCCGGAAACGGTCTAAGAAGACACAAAAGTGGCAACGGTGGCACAGCCACGTGGCACCCGAAAAATCGGAAACCTTCATGCGCATCTACAGACCCCACTGCAACATTTGAGCATGGTTTTAGCGTTTCGAATTACATACCCTAGGAGCCTTTCGCCGGAAACGGTCTAAGAAAACACAAAAGTGGCAACGGTGGCACACCCACGTGGCACCTGAAAAATCCAAAACCTTCGTGCGCATCTACAGACCCTACTGCAACATTTGAGCATGGTTTTAGCATTTCAAATTACATTCCCTAGGAGCCTTTTGCCGCAAACAGGCTAAGAAAACACGAAAGTGGCAATGATGGCGCAGCCACGTGGCAGCTGAAAAATCCGAAACCTTCATGCACATCTACAGACCCCACTGCAACATTTGAGCATGGTTTTAGCGTTTCGAATTACATACCCTAGGAGCCTTTCGTCGGAAACGGTCTAAGAAAACACAAAAGTGGCAACGGTGGCACAGCCACGTGGCACCTGAAAAATTCGAAACCTTCGTGCGCATCTACGGACCCCACTGCTACATTTGAGCATGGTTTTTTCATTTCGAATTACATACCCTAGGAGCCTTTCGCCGGAAACGGTCTAAGAAAACACAAAAGTGGCAACGGTGGCACAGCCACGTGGCACCTGAAAAATCCGAAACCTTCGTACACATCTACAGACCTCACTGCAACATTTGAGCATGGTTTTAGTGTTTCAAATTACATTCCCTAGGAGCCTTTCGCCGGAAACGGTCTAAGAAAACACAAAAGTGGCAACTGTGGCACAGCCACGTGGCACCCGAAAAATCGGAAACCTTTGTGCGCATCTACAGACCCCACTGCAACATTTGAGCATGGTTTTAGCGTTTCGAATTACATACCCTAGGAGCCTTTCACCGGAAACTGTCTAAGAAAACACAAAAGTGGCAATGGTGGCACAGCCACGTGGCACCTGGAAAATCCGAAACCTCCGTGCGCATCTACAGACCTCACTGCAACATGTGAGCATGGTTTTAGCATTTCGAATTACATACCCTAGGAGCCTTTTGCCAGAAACGGTCTAAGAAAACACAAAAGTGGCTACGGTGGCACAGCCACGTGGCACCCGAAAAATCCGAAACCTTTGTGCGCATCTATAGTCCCTACTGCAAGATATGAGCATGGTTTTAGCATTTCGAATTACATTCCCTACGAGCCTTTCGCCGGAAACGATCTAAGAAAACACGAAAGTGGCTACGGTGGCACAGCCACGTGGCACCCGAAAAATCTGAAACCTTCGTGCGCATCTATAGACCCTACTGCATCATCTGAGCATGGATTTAGCATTTCGAATTACATATCCTACGAGCCTTTCGCCGGAAACGATCTAAGAAAACACGAAAGTGGCTACGGTGGCACAGCCACGTGGCACCCGAAAAATCCGAAACCTTCCTACATATCTACAGATCATTTAGCAACACCCTAGTGTAATTTTAGATCTCCGAATTACATAGGTTGGGACTATTCAGCAAAAAAGTGAAAAAATAACGCATTTTTTAAGTGGCTCCACAGAAGCCACCTGGTGGCACAAAAATTTAAAAGTTGTATTTTTGGGTTGCACAGACCCTATCGAACAACTGTAGAAAGTTACAGCGTTTCGAATTACAAAACCGGACGTACGGAAGTACGGACGTACGGACGTACAGATGTACGGTCGTACGGACGTACGGTCGTACGGACGGAGATCATGACAATATCCCCGCATTTTTTAAAATGCGGGGATAAAAATATATAAATTACTATAAATTTTTTAACTTTCCTGTTGAAATTCTCCACATTCTGGAGCTCAGAGTGCTTTCAGAAACTTCCCGAGAGCCTCCAGAAATCCCCCACAAGACCCCAATTAAGCCGCCCGTCGGCCAGACCACTTCGGGATCTGGATGTTATGAGCGTAAGAAAAAAATGAGCTCCTACTCGAGGCTGCCAAGGCTACCCATATTTCTGAATCCTTTCCTTGGTAACCTGACGTCTCTGGACAGTTTTTTTTTTGTTTGGGGGGGGGGGGGTGGGGGAGGTTCACTGGCACTGACGCTAAAGTTAGAAACAATGTGTGGTAATGAGCAATCGCGTATCTCATCTTGGTGACAACATTTCTTCTATTAATTTCCCAGTATCAACTAATAAATTACATGTAGTAGGAAAAAAATTGGAGGCGTTATGATTTTTCAGTAAGCGTATTTGTCGGAGGCTCTAAACACGAATCTGGAAGTAGATCGAGGGGTCAGGATCAACCACTACACGCATACATGCACAGAGAGGCACCTGTAATATTTTGTTGCCCAGGTAAAACGTTGGCTGAGAAACGCCATCATTTTCTTTGAAATGAAATGGCATGAAAAGAAATCTTGAAAACAACAACATAATGTTAGGCACGTCTCAAAAACTGTTTTATTTATTTGAGCTTCCATTAACAAGTTATCTTGAAGTACAATGTACTGCAAGATTGTCTTCCGAATTCTAAATTTTGTTGCCATTCAGTACTTTTCGACACCACCATTAACACGTTTTGCAGAATCACAATTCACATGTACAGTCGAAACTCGAAGTTTACGGGACCGACCTATAACTTCGACTTATCCCGGTCTCCGAGTTATGCACTTCAGATGTATTGAGGGATTTGGAAGTCTTGAACACAAGAACACAGAAAATTGTAATCTGGACAAAGGAACCACCTCCACACATTCCAAAAAATATAGAACAGCGATGGTCTATATTTCCGTGGAGGGGGATTGCTAGTCCTCGATTGCTAGGACCGATAACCAACTTCGAGTTATCTCATATATTCGAATCATCCGATTTCGAGTTATCTACTTCCGACTGTAGTTTTTAGTTTTTCAAGACAACTCCCATTCCCAACCACCTCTCTCTAGTTCCAGAAGAAAAGGGATCAGTGAACAAGACACGCAAAAAACCTAAACAAGCAAACAAAAACAATACTGTGCAAAATAAGTTATTTTACACGATAACTTGGTAAGTATTGTTTTTTTTTCACTCGGTCTTCCCGGGGTGGGGTGGAGGGAGGGATGGATTTGAAAAAAATTGTTCCGCTTCGGAGGGGGGGGGGGGGGGGGTAGAGGGTTCACCCCACGGGGCTTAGTGTCTTGCAAATGTTTTTCTGACTCCACCAGAGGTTTTTCCAGGGGCTAAATTTTTGGCCTCTTGTATTTTTGTTCACAGCTGAAGAACCCCTCCCCCCCCCCCCCCCCCCACCTCACCTCCTATGAGGACTGGAAAAAAATTGAAGGGTTTGTTTTTTTTTTTTTTAACTTTCTACTTCTTTGAAACGAAAATCCATTCTTAAAACGAGTTTAGGAAAATGGTATACATTATTAGTCTCAGCAACAATTCCCATAAACTAGAAATGTTTCTCGAACAGCTTCGAAGGAAAGTTTTGAAAGATACTTGAATTTTGTCATTTTTAAAAATTTTGTTAAATATAGTTGAGTTGCATCATGATCACAAAATTAATAAGGCGCCAATTGAAAGAAAAACTGACACAATTGTGAGCTACCTAAGTTGACCAGGGGCGGCGATCGAAATTTGGGGAGAGGGGGGCAATTAAGGGACATGAGGTAGAGGTGCATATCAATAATTTTTAAGGCAGGGGCAATCCTTGAAGATTTATTGGAGGGTTTTATTTTTATTTATTTATTTATTTATTTATTTATTTATTTATTTATTTGTTTAAATTATTTTTTTTTTGGGGGGGGGGGGGGTGTGAGTGGATTCAATTTTTCTCAAGCTCCCAGACCTCTCCTCCCAGATAAAAAACAGACAAAAAATTGTGCTTTCAGACTATTCTGGTGGCTTTTAAAGGTTTACACAGTTTTTGAACGTTGAAAATAATGAGGTAGGGCCTACGACCCATATTTTGAGTGTAAGATTCACAAACTGTGTAGGCTAACTGCATTCGAATTTCGAGCTTATAATTCTTTACTGAATAAGTTCATCGGCTGGGTGTGTATGGGAATAACAAAACAAAAGCAGAGTCAATGTTTGTGTGAGAGCGGGTGTGTGAATGTGTTTGTGATGAATGGGCGAAAAGGGATGGCTGGCAAAATCTGTGTTTGGGGACTGGGTAAATGCCCTTCACCTTACCCCCACCCGTCACGACACAAGTTACTGTGCTTGAAATGAGGTGTTGCGGCTTTTGAGGTTGTAAAGAATGTAGGCAGTGGACATGCTGTATCCAGGGCTGTAGAAAACAACTCGCATTCAATTTCACAGTCCACTATGCTGTTAGAAAATAGAACACCACAAGGCTTGGTCAGTATGATCTATGTGTACTGTAATGACTAGTAGTGACAAAGAGTAGAGCTTGAATACAGAACATACAACTTCAGTCATTTTACGCCACAGCGGAACGATAAAAATCATTTTATTCCAGGCACATAAAATGTGTAACTTGTAACTGGTTTTCAGAAGGTATTACTGCATGGACATGATGAATTCATGTTAGAACAAGTGACGGAAACAAAGATTATTTTGAAACCTGAGTTCTCGGCAACTTTCTTTTCGATGTCACACAGTGATTTAAAAATAGAAACACTCGTTGATGTAAACAATTCAAACCAAACAGGGTGAAGCGAAAATCAGTCGTTTCACATCTGCAGACAGCCCATCGAACTCTCTTGAAAAACAATGAAATCGACGTGTTTTTGTCAGAATATCTTTTGTGTGTGTTAATTTTGATCAGAAAATGCTGTGTGCCTCGAAGTTTTATGACATTAATGTCATCGCTTGATAGGAAACATGTAAAGTCATATGGAAACAACCAAACAATTGGATACGTCTGAAGCTGGTTTGCTACACAGTAGACAACACGTCTTCTTGAAAGTCAAGAACGCGTGTTGCACTATCGCCTCGGCTATTTCGTTGGCAAAGAACTGTTCAATTCATCAGAATTCAAGAGGATGTTTTGAGAGTCTGATTCTATCTCTGACAAAAAACATTTATTTAGTTATGGTAACCAGTTTTAATTTATTAAATACATTAAATCAGTGCGTTCCTTGCATGGAAAGAAAAAAATAAAAAGCCGCATGTTTTTATAAAACTTATTTGATCACGCCCACAATTTTTGCGTCGTTCGTTTTTGACGTCTTTCTCTGTTTTCATTGTATATCCTGTAAGGTCCCTTTTCGCAGCTCACAGCCCATATATTACGTTTGTATATTTGCACGAGCTCAGTAACATGTACAGCACCTTAGAATATGGTTCTACATCTTCTGAACTATAATTTTGAGGCCATATAAAGGTGTATATTATTATTATAAGAGTTTTTCAAGATGATCATGGAACAATATACCAACTGATAGTTCCAAACTGTATGAAACAAGAGATTCTTAACTGGTAGAGTGCTGGAAGCCCGTATTTGGGCTTTATTCTGAAGTGTCGGTTCCACAACTTAAAGGCTTCATATTCTATGGATGTTGTTCATATCACCTTTGAAGTGAAATTATTTAGACTGTTAGGATTTGCATTGTTACAATTTATGGGAGAGTGCCTATTGGCACTCTCCCATAAATTGTAACAAGGCAAATATATGTGAACTAATTTTAATGACCAAAAATAATTCAGCACTCTACCAGTTAAAACTGTGCACAGTGGGTTTGGAGGAGGACATCTAGGAATAAGCAGGACAAAAGCCAAGTTTAAGAAGAGGTTTTACTGGGTATAAAGATGAAGTATTTTGCAAGGAGTGCTTTGAATGTGCTTCCAGAAAGAATCCAAACAAGACTAATAGAGCACCTTTGGTCGTTAATGAGAGTGGTGCACCGTTTGAGAAAATAGCTTGTGATATTTTGGGCCCTCTCTCTCCCTCATCAAAAGGTAATAAATACATCTTGGTTGTATCTGACCAGTTTACCAAGTGGACAGAAGCATTTGCTTTGAAAAACCATAGGGCCCATACAATAGCCGACCAACTAGTTTATGAAATCATTTGCCGTTTTGGAGCACCTGAACAAATACATAGTGATCAGGGAAGAGAATTCGAGTCAAAACTCGTAAAAGAAATTTGTGTCATGCTAGATATAAACAAAACAAGAACCACACCTTATCATCACCTGTCAGACGGCAGGTTGAAAGATTCAATTGAACATTGCTGGATATGTTAAGCGGAAACCAGGAAACATGGGATGAAAATATTCCCCAAGTAATGCTTGCATGTCAATCCAGTGTACACCAGTCAACTGGTTTTATGCCAGCCCTTCTTGATGTTTGGCCGAGAGCTTCGCCTACCTTTAGATATTATGTTCCCAACTTTTCTAGAGGTTGTACTACATAATTCCTTGTATGCCTCCAGATTGAAAAATAGCTTGCAGGATGCTTATGAAATGGTGAGAATTAATTTAAGGACTTTCCAAAGCAGGCAAAAAAGTCTACTATGACAAGAAAGTTGTGGATAGAACAATGAAGGAAGGAGATAGGGTTTTTAATATTTGAGCTGGCCATCAAAGAAGGTCAAACAGCAAAAACTTAATTGCCCTTGGTAGGGCCCATATATTATTAAAAGGAAAATATCTGATGTTGTGTTTAAAATTAAAAAAAGATGGATCCACGAGCTCTGTCAAACAAGATTTAATAGATTAAATGCCTGTATTGGATGTACTAAGGCCAAACAGATCTATAAACAAAGGAAAACTGAGGCGAGTCAGAGTAATTTTTCAACAGTTACAAGATTCAATTAACAGGAGTTTACTCTATAACCTATATCAATTAACAGGACGAATTTGTACTTGAGGTATGGTAAATGGTTTTGTGTTGGGAAATTATATTCAATTAACAGGCTTATTCAATTAAGAGATATCGAGTTAAGTGGGCTCCACTGTACCAGCACATCAGAAAAAAAATTAGGACTTCCAGTATTCAGCCAGTTAATAAAGGAGTAAGTAATACATTTTTGTTGAGTTATATGTTCAGTTATATTTATGCACCTTTTTCAAAATATAAATACACCATTGACGTAATATTTGAGTTATTTTCTTCTGAAGAAGGAAAGCTGGATGTTTACAAAACAATACAAATATCTCTATTTTAATTCAATAATCCTTTGATTATGTTCAAATAAATAGTCATCAATTAAAAAAGGTAAAATTTGAAAATCTCATTTCACACTAAATTTAGAAGACACCACAAGCCAATAAAAATTTTCAACAATGGTGATCAGTGTCAATGAGGGATTGCCTGAAGATAAAACACTTACTAGTATGACATTTTTACAGTGGCAACTACACCATTTTAATATTTTGCCTGAAAACATTGCTTATGACCCCATACTGGAACAGGCTCATCGGGCTAGGTCCAATGAGGAGTCATAGCTTTTGAGACAACAAAAATACGTAGTTGTACAGTTCTTTTTAGCTCAACTTGACAAAGTCAAGCTGAGCTATTGCCATCACTTCTCGTCCGTCGGCGGCGAACGTACGTTAGTACGTACGTCCACAATTTCCTTTGGCACACCTCACAGGTCGCATTTATGATCAGATTACTTTGAAACTTGGTATGCTTGTTTGGGGTGACCTCTAGATGGGAGCTATCGATTTTCTTCAATTTCCGTCAAAAAATGTTGCCGCGGCCAACGTTCTTAGAACTTAGTTTAGTCAAACCATAATATTTCCCTTTGCCACACCCTACAGGGCACATTTATGATTTGATTGCTTTGAAACCTGGTATGCTTATTTAGGGTGACTTCTAGATGGGAGCTATCAATTTTCTTCAATTTCCGGCAAAAAATGTTGCCACGGCCAACGTTCGTAGAATTTAGTTTAGTCAGACCTCAATATTTCCCTTTGGCACACCCTTACAGGGGCCCATTTAGGATCAGATTGCTTTGAAACCTGTATGCTTGTTTGGGGAGACCTCTAGATGGAAGCTATCGATTTTCTTCAATTTCTGTAAGAAAATGTTGCCGCGGCCATCGTTCTTAGAACTAAGTTTAGTCAGAAGACTCAATATTTCCCTTTGGCACACCCCTACAGGGTACATTTATGATCGAATTGCTTTGAAACCTGGCATGCTTGTTTGGGGTGACCTCTAGATGGGAGCTATCGATTTTCTTCAATTTCCGTCAAAAAAATGTTGCCGAGGCCAACGTTTTAGAACTCAGTTTAGTCAGACAACAATATTTCCCTTTTGCACACCCTACAGGGCACATTTATGATTTGATTGCTTTGAAACCTGGTGTGCTTGTTTGGGGAGACCTCTAGATGGGAGCTATCGATTTTCTTCAATTTCCGTCAAAAAATGTTGCCCGCGGCCAATGTTCTTAGAACTTAGTTTAGTCAGAAGACTCAATATTTCCCTTTGGCACACCCCAACAGGGCACATTTATGATCGGATTGCTTTGAAACCTGGCATGCTTGTTTGGGGTGACCTCTAGATGGGAGCTATTGATTTTCTTCAATTTCCATCAAAAAATGTTGCCGCAGCCAACATTCTTAGAACTTAGTTTAGTCAGACCACAATATTTCCCTTTGGCTCACCCTACAGGGCACTTTTATGATTAAATTGCTTTGAAACCTGGTATGCTTATTTACGGTGACCTCTAGATGGGAGCTATCGATTTTCTTCCATTTCTGTCAAAAAATGTTGCCACGGCCAACGTTATTAGAATTTAGTCTAGTCAGACCACAATATTTCCCTTTTGTACACCCTACAGGGCACATTTATGATCGGATTGCTTTGAAACCTGGCATGCTTGTTTGGGGAGGCCTCTAGATGGGAGCTATCGATTTTTTTTCGGTTTCTGTCAAAAAATGTTGCCACTGGCAAAAAAAATGACATTGGTACCAATGATCTTCAATTTTGCCATTTCATTTATAACTTACCAAGTTCAAGTTTGTCAAGTTGAGCTACAGTGTCATTGACACTTTCATTTTTTTTTACATGTGTTGTCTACTATTTGTGTTAGGTTAAGGATTAATTCCTTTGTATTTAACATGTGTTAGATGAATTACTATTGAAACATTACATTTTGATTCTTTGATTTTTTTCAGGGACTGTCTTGACCGTGCTGTGGTATATGTCTGGGATTTATACGGCTGTGGTCATGAAGATCATTTCTTCACTTGATACATTCCATTTCAGAACGAGCACACAAAAATGAACATCAATTTACTTTTAACTGGTAGAGTGCTGGAAGCCCTATTTTGGGCTTTACTAAAAGTGACAGGCAATAACTGTCTGTAGCTACATTCTGCCTGAGGAAGCCTTTATTGTCCCTGATATGGATCAGATTTTTTATACAATACCTTGCTCTCTGACATTTAATTGGATAGTGCTATGAGGCACTATATGATGAGCAGTATATGATGAGCTTTGGTTTGTTGTCAGAAAAAACTCAGCACTTTACCAGTTAACCAGTTCATAACTAAATTCAAAATGGTCATTCAACTGTCAGTGCTGGAAGTCAGCAGAAAAGTTCTGTTGAAAAGGGCTGATAATCTTCATCTGACGAAAATACAAAGTCCATTATTTTTGCATTAAGAACATGGCTATTATTTCCATTTGCCCTTCAGTAGAATGAATTTACCATGTGTGAGGTGATGTCTGACAGACTATTTTGTTATTGTGTTTAACCCTTCACCCGCTGAGTAATTTTAATATATTTTTCATCAAATCTAGTCATGGCTGCTGTGAGGTAGCCATGACTAGATTTGATGAGAAATGCATGAAAATATGACCTTAGAAACCATGGGTCTAAAATTCTATATAATTGACAGGGGAAAATCTGGTTAAATACCCTCAAATTTTACTTATTTTACTGGCAAGAGATTTCCTATCCTGGGCAGTAATATCCACCACTGGCATGCAAAGAGTTAAGGTCACTTTAAACATCTCTGGCTGTATCATGACTGCAACACAAGTAGAAAGTTCATATTTGGACAATCATTGATATGATTAATATTAAAACCAATAGTATCAGTAAAATAAGAGGTTTTTCATTTGATCAGTATAACATAAATGTACTATAACAAATATCAAATGATTTTATCATGAAGATCATTCACTTTAGAAACTTCCTTTGCATGAGAAATAGGGGCAGGAGTTGTGTTTAGAAGGTGGTTGGGGAGGTTGCAGGGTTCAGCATGTCCCTAATAGAAAGTAATATGTTGCACCACGGTATTGTCTCAAAATATCCTACAAGAGCAAAGTTATACCTGTGGGCTGCAAAGTGGACCCCACTCGAAGGTGGAAAAGTGGGGGAGTTCTGTATTCTGGAAGCTAGCAGCAAACTTCTTAGTGTAGGAGAGACAGGTGACTACAAGTATATGGGGGGTAAATATAAACATCACAGGAAGAGGCATCTACTGAAAACACACAAATAAATTGATTCTGAAGGGGAGGCGAATCCTTAACCAAATGAAACTTATAGGGAGAAACAGTTTCAATAAGGTTTTCGTGGGGAAAACCATTTGGGAAATGGTGGGTCTGCCAAGTATAACAAACGGTACGGAAGTGGTACCCCTAAACCAGACAGCTGCAAAGAGCTTGGAAAGCAGAATGATGTGAGCCGATGGATAATGGGGTCAAGTAATGCCGCAGCACCAGAAACAATCAGGTGAGCTGGGGTGGATGAGGATCAAGGACAGGATAGACTTATTGAAACTCGGTTATCTTAATTATTTGGTAAATCTCCCCGACAGCCGATGGTGTAAAGTAATGTTCCAGAGAATTTTCAACTGAAATATCAAGACAGGGTGGATAGTCCCAAGTGAGGGAGTTTAATAGAGAACTACTCATTGGAGATCTCAGACCTAGATGTAGGGGCAAACCAGGGTAAAAAAATCGTCAGAGAAAGGGTCAGGGAGGATGGTAACCTTAATTGGCGAGAGGGGGGTCAAATCAAAGAGGTCTTTGGGTGGCCTGCGTGATGAAGAGAAGCCTGGTTTTGAAGAGTACCTTGATGGCACCTTTAGAGGGTCACTGTTGTTCAAGCTGAGGTCACAGTCCCCGTAGCTGAGGGGACAAATTGGGAAAAACATTGAAAAGGAGTGCCAGATGTGTAATTTGCACATCGTGGAGACCCTGGAACACTTTCTTCTAGAATGCGCAAAATACCAGTCTGAAAGAATAAGATTCCCTGGGAGTATAATGGGGAAGTGGGATGGAAGAATGAAGGACATGTGGTTAGTGAGAGACTCAAAGGAGAGGGTTAATATGGCTAATCGGAGAGATTGGGAAGAATGGGGCAAGGGATGTCATCAAGCAGTTTGTCTCCAAGTGTTGGGAGAAGAGAAGCAGTGTGGGAATAGGGAGGCAGTTGGGAGTACAGGGGTAACCAAGGCCTTCTCACCCGAGAACTGCGACACATCAGCAGCCAGCCAAAGTGTTATTATTAGGTTATGAAAAAGTAACACAACATAACTTTATTAAATTACTAATCTTGCTTGTTTTACCGGAATGATTTAGCAATCTTTCGGAACTATCCCAACACAAAGGTTGAGTACTACATCCACATATGAAAAGAATTGCATGTAGTTTCCATCTTAAAAGAATTTATGCCAAAATAAATAGCAACAACTAACATGCAATCTCACTTCAGCGAGATTGCGTGGTAGTTGTTAATATTTATGTAGGTGGAGATCTTGTGAAGACATAAAAAGCCTGACTGGTGAAGTAGAAAAAGAGAAGGGGGAGAATCATCACAACCCCCCTTTAATTTTTATCACCATCCTATGTAATATAACCTGTCAGTGGGTTACAATATAAGCCCCTATTTTCAGGCTTGCAATAGTATGTCACATAATAGTGTATCATCATCATCCGTTTGAAAGAAACTTGAGGAATGAGCTGGGGTATTACGGACAGGCCTGCACAAATTAGGCCAACAGTTGTTTCCTTCATCAGTCTCAAAAGAATTTATTGCATGCCTATGCTTTTTTTTTCATAAAATACATGCTTTCGCTGCAAAAACCGAAGCGAGCAATAATTTTTTTGTATTGACCTTGAACAATAAGGATCACGTTCACAGACTATTTAACTATTTCCTTTTTGACGTTTTGGTTGTTTTTGGCAATAATTTGTGTTTTTAATATTTTTTTCGTTGACTGTAGGCATGCAATAAATACAGAACAGCATACACATTCGAACTGTCATTTTTTTACCACACAAGATCGATTTCGGCAGAGGATAATATTGAACAAGAAGCCAAAGGCTTCAAGTTCAATATTATCCCTCTGCCAAAATCGATTAATAATGTTTTAGTAAAGTGTAGGCGTGCAATAAATACAGAACAGTATACGCGTTCAAACTGTCATTTTTACAACACTCAATCAACTTTAGTGGAGGAATAATATTGAACTCAAGGCCTTTGGTTTCTTGTTCAATATTATTCCTCCACCCAAATCGATCTTATGCTGTAAAAATTGACTGTTCAAACGCGAATGCCTTTCTGTCTATATACTGGCTACCAATTTTAGTTCAATGAACAAATAGTGGGAAGTTTACATAAATTGTCCTTAAAATTCATTGCTTCAATTTTCCAGAATGATATATTTTATCAGGGCTGCAACAATACTTTTTCTCATGATACGATGCATATCACAGTACAATCCCCATGATTCGATATGTATCACGATACACTTGTCAGTCATCAAAACGTGAGGAAACAAGAAGCAAATTTGCAGTCAAGGACCACTGGTTCACCCAGTGGTCCATAACTGCCAATTTGCTTCTTGAGTCCTCAAACTTCTATTGGGCTGGTGAGTAGAGGGAAAAGTCTAATATCCACCCCACACAATGGCAAATAAATCATCATACAGTTTTGGGTCAAGCAGCTTCATTTCAATAAAATTAGATTTCTCAAACTTCTTGACAACAAAATAATAATAATATTAATAATAATGCAATGTTGACGTCTAGAATCCACTGCAGTGCTCTCTGATTTACATTATTACCCCGTATCACAGGTGTTTCACACCCTTTGTTCATTCTATGACATTCTCAGCTCAACTCAACGGAGCATACACACTCTTCTGTTTCCTTGCGATTTGTGATTTGTTGGATCGATCACAGTATATGAAGGTTCAAGAGCGAGGTTAATGGTTTGTGCTATTCAATGCTAACAAATATCCGAGAGCAATGTAATTTCAGACTTCTACAATCGCAATTTCAAAGGAAAACTTGCATATAATGGATGCGAATAGTCAACAATGAGGCCATTTTTGAAGGTTTCATTTACAAAATATTCATGAAATTTGGGGTTCACGTGTATTGTGATACAGTGCAAGCAAATCATGACACATATTGTCAGAGAATGAATCGTGATACATTCGTTTCACGATTAATTGTTGCAGCCCTATATTTTATAAAAATGACTGAACTACACATCCTTAAAAATACCATGATGTAATACACTGCTAGAAAAGGCTTGAAGTCCTTTCCAACAGTGTATTACATGTATATCACAGCATCAAATTTACCAAAATGAAAGAAACCAGTGAAATAAATACACAGAATGACGAGCGTGTGGGAATGGGTTAATCAATATGGCACAAAAGCCATCGTGGAAGGATAAAACGAGAGCCACAGGCCTCAAGTTTTATCCTTCCACAATGGCACAAGTGCCATATCGATTAACCCATTCACACACGCATGTTGTTCTGTTTTTATTACATGCCTTCACGTCTATAATAACAATTATTAGAAGGACACTCAGCAATTCATTTGACAACTATTAACAAAAAGAACACATTTTATCACCAACCAAACTAGCGAGGGGAACGTGTGTTATTATTTCGGTCCTTGAGTTCCAATGTGTTCTATGTGCCTACTGGCACATAGGACACATTGGAACTCAGGGGATGATTTTTACCTATCGCAAGGGATTCAAATTGTAATTGTGGTGCACGATTTGTAGAAAATTCCAGTGAAATTTCCCTTCAATTTAAAAATAGTCTGTCAACGATTTCCGTTCCACACATGTGTGTGGAACGGATTTCATTTTCCACATGGTTTAGTGTTGCTGTAGATGGGGATTTCATAGAACAGGTGTGTAATAAATGTGTTGTTAAAAAAGTGGATTGAGGAAATCTTTTGGTTTGCCTTAACCCATTACCCAACGAATCGGCTGTTCCCACCTACATAATAAACAAATAGAGAAGTTGAAAAAAGTCTATTTTTAAAAAGATTTCAACAAAACCTTATCATGTGACCCCTCATTGGAACGAGCTAATTCCATTGAGGGGTCACATGATATGGTTTTGTTGATTTTTTTTTTTTTGGGGGGGTGGGGGGGAGGGGGGAATTGAAAACATAATTTTTAAATAATAAATTTTGATATGGTGTGCATTGGGGTAAAAGGTTAATTTCTTGTTTTTGCAGGCCAGGTATTACCTTCAAAACACTTCATTGACTTCTTCAAACATACATTATACCTAATGTCTTCATTATGCATTAGAATGATGCAAGATTTCTAAAGATTCAATGAACCTATTTTACTTTGATGTATGGAAATTAAGGCAACTGCTATGGTATGAACATTTTATTTCCATCATCATCCGTAACTGTATCACTCTACAATAAATTAAATAACAAGTTTTAGCCTTTGTTCTGTCTGTGGGTTGTTAATTCTAGGGTGTGTTTTATTGCTCTCTCTTTCTCCAGAAGATCTCCAAGCAGAGGGCCAAACAAATGGAGAGGGGTTTTCCTAAGTAATTCCACCTGATTCATAGAGTGACATCCTCCCCTGCTTCAACCTGCATCTGAAACTGGAGATGTGAGAGAGGTCCAGACCTTCACACACCTAACAATTGTAATGAAAATCTCCTGGACCTCTTCTAGAGAGCAAAAAAAATGCACCCTAGAGAACCTCTATCCAGACCAATGCAGGGACATAGCTAGATGGTCTTCAATGGGGAGGATCAGTTAGATTTTTAACTGGGGTTGTGGTTCCAACAAGACATGTCATAGGCATGTCTCAAGGGCACAGGCCCATGTTGGGACAGAATTTGAGTGGGGGCATCTTCCCCCTTGATCGTGTGGGTCTGGCGAACTCCCCCAGGGAAATTCTTTTAATTTTGGAACCCCTGAGATGGATTCTGAGGCCACCCTTTGTCTTAAATCTAGTCATTTTATCCACCAGAAAAATGCATTTCCCTGGGTAGGTCCATGAGTTTTCCCTTACAGTTTACAGGCTACACAAGGAATATACACTGACAGCTATTCAGCCAATACCTACTCCTTCCAACTGACTGCCATTCAGTTGGAAGGAGTAGATATGGGCAGAATAGTGTTGTCAGTTGGCTGATATTGGCTGAATAGTTGTCCTTGCGTAGCCTGGTCATTATAAGCGAAGCGGAATGACAAATTCAAATGAAAGTGTCAATGACACTGTAGCTTAACTTGACCGTGTGTTGTGTTTGATGAAAAGGATAATGTTCAATGTTTATGAAAGAATTATGAAATACGACAAGAATTGTGATAATTGAAAATATGTTAATTTCTGTTCCCTGTATGCTATGTTTTCAATAAAAATAATTTGAGGTGTAGACTGTACTAAAGAATTGAGGGGTGGGTTAATGTGGCCCTCACAGTTACTGTATGTCAATCAAAGTTACCAAGTTACAGTGAAATTATTCCAAAACGAGTCATCCTATCAAGTTACAATGAAATCCCTTCATAAATACGGCGCTAAAGGTTTTTGGGCTTCGGGCCTGTGTAGCCATAACGGTTGATTGATCGCAACCAAAAGGGGACATCCTCATCTAGACATACTGAGTCATCCTACCAAGATACAATGAAATCCCTTCATAAATACAACCTGCACTCTATGCTAAAGGTTTTGGGGTTTTGTGCTCTGGCAACCATCTCGGTTGAATGATCACTACCAAAAGGGTACTTTCTCATCTAGGCATTACATGGAATCATCCTACCAAGTTACAATGGAATCCCTCCATAAATACGACCTATAGACTGTGCTAAAAGTTTTTGCATTTGGACTCTGGCAGCTGTCATGGTTGACAGATCATGGCCAAATGGGGAAGTTCTCATCTCAACATTATACGGAGTCATCCTACCATTTTACAATGAAATCCCTCCAAATTAAGTATGATCTGTAGACTGTGCTATAAGTATTTTTTATACTGTACCAATGACCCAGACTTAGCTGGTGCTAACTCTAAAATATTTAGGGCCAAACACAAATTTTGCACCCCCCCCCCCATCCCCAAAATTTGCATGCAAAACCGAAAATTAGAAGTCCTATCTGGCCCTCCATACATTTTACCTTCCGTGCATGCGCAGACTCCAGGAAGTCACCGAATCTGGCACCAATAAATCATTCTTTGTTTGGCCCTTCAATCAGTAACATCTCACTGATCTCTGTGCTTATAATCTCAGTTAAAATTATGCCAGACACAAAATCATGAAAGAAATGGTGGATCTAAGGATGAAATAAGAGGATGAAAGGAAGAAACAGTGGAAGGATGTGTTCGGGGCTGTAACTTATAATTTTTATGTAAAATTATTTCATGTTCCCTAATTTCGGGACATGGGCCTGATGTTTTCATTCCTGCTATGAAATTTCCACGGTTTGTTCAGTGTTTCCTCTCTCCCTTTCCTTGATACCCCCCTTTGCTATTCTCCCATGCTTTTGGCATAATTTTGGAAATTTTTTTACTGAAATTTCTTGGGAATTTTTGGCATAGTAACAGAATGTTTATTCTGTTTTTCCCCATGGTTACGTCCTCACCCTTGGGGGTGGTTAGGCGTTTTAGTCATGCATCTACCATCCGATGTACTGCAGTTTCTTCTGTGGAAGTTTCTGTTTTACATCGGATAGTGTTTAAAATTGGTTACTGATTTCGGGCCATATTTTCAGTGCCTGGAGTCTTGTTTCTGGTTTTTGTTTACTTTTGTTTACGTTGACAACGGTTTCTTCCAACAGCGATTTCTTGTCTTCTATTTGGTTCTGTTCTTAGCCAGATACAGTAATATTGTCTGTAAGTGTGGCATCAATTTTTAGATATGTTTTAAAATTTTTGTCCACACTTAGGATTTTTTGGGGATCCATTCGGGCTCAGTGTTCCCTTTGGGAACTTGGGCTCATTTTGAAATTTTTTTATCGATAATATCAAATTTTTATAAAATATGTTTAATGTTCAAATTATTTCATAATGAAGTTTCGAGCAACAATTCAATAAAGAGCAATAAGCCCCTTGACGTTCATCAAATAATGGTAGTTATTAAACTTGTTCCAAGAATTAGTATTTAGTCTCATCCCAAAATTAATTGAAAGTTGAGAATGATTGTTCCCACCATCTTACAGACAAAAAAATGGATGGATAACCTTACAGATGGACCCTAAAGTGTTTTTACTTTTGTTGCAAACACATCCTCTAATCACTTTAGGACAAAGGAATTGAAACAATACCCTGATACTGAGACAATGGAAGTCTTGTTGGCCAGACCTCTTCCACTAAACTACAGATAATGTCTGTACACCCAAATTGATGAATGGAGGGCCAGATGAACAGACAGGGCTCCTTTTAGTATACTATGCAGGGGCATAATAAAGTTAGCAGCTGTTTCTTGCAAAGTCTTGGCTGCTCCCCCCCCCCCCCCCCCCCCCCACCCACAGACCAACAGAGAGACAAGCCTCTTTTCCAGTCCAGGAGCGTGATACAACATGAATTCATAAAGTACATAGTTTCTTAGTGAATTTGTATGGTCCAATCAAGATTTTCAATGTGCAGCCCCAAGACTGTATGTTGAAAATATTTATTGGTATTCACCCAAGTAACGAATGCAGACTCTTACCAGCTAATGGCTCTGAATTGGCATGGAATATACCATCAGCGTCCAAAGGGTTAAATGTGGAAATCATAGCTAAATATTTATAGACTGTGGCTTTATACTCCTTAGCTAACACCTCTCCCACGGATATTACCCTCAACTTTCAGTCTCTGTAAGATTCCTTACCACCTTAGGATGAGGTAGTTCACTCACTTGGTGTCCTTCCTGTGACAAAATTTTAAAACATATATGTCCAAATCATACTAGAAGGGGCTTTTCTGGGCACCAGTTGCTATATAAGTGGTGAGAAATAGGGGCTATTGGTTGGTGAGGACATGGTTGGATTTTGGAATTATAGGTCCCCTCCAATATCCCCCACCCCAATATCTTCCTCACTGAGGTGGGTAGATCAACCAGGAAAAAAACCCAGTATCATGCTAGTGATGAGAATGAAATATTTCCTTTTAAAAATATCTGTATTTTGATAAATGAGTCCAACACCATATATTTTATCTGGCACAATGCTGGTGTGTGACATTTTGTTGGGCGTGAATTTTGAGGTTATTTGCTGGTTTGGGTGGAGCTTTTGAGGGACTAAGTTATTATTTACTTTCAAGCTTCTGTTACAACTAACATTTGCGATGAGGAATTTAATCTGAGACAACAGCTGGTATTTTGTATATATGCAATACCACTGACCAGTGGCCATAATATATTTATAACTGACATGAAGCCAGAGCTTAAAATTCATGCAAGAATCAGAAGATTCTTGAAAGTGATTCTTGAAAAGAAAATAATATAATCAGAATTAACTTTGATTTTCACAGAATGTTCATTTGATTCTTGTAATAGATTCTGAAAGTGTTCTTACAGGTCCAGGAGAATTTTTTTTCCTCCTCCATAATAAGGTAACTCTTTGACTCTACACATACAGGTAGCCAATACTCCACGAGAAACAACTGCCAAGAAACTATAATTTCAAAACTACCAAAAACCTGTGTATCGAAACAAATGTTTTATGTGTACATGTAAGATTATTATTATCCCTGATGGGGGTGGCTGTGAGATAGGGAAAATCTCACCTGGGGGCAAGATATTTGGGCCAGACACAAGGCTTGCCGAGGGTCTAGACAAAATATCTTGTCCTGTGTGTTTGACATCATCAAAAGTAATCCAGGGGCAAATGCAGCTATATTGAACAATTTTGTTGTCCATTTCTGAAAATAACTGATTTGCTTATCAGAAAGAGCGCACAAAAGTTCTGTATATACCACAGGATATACCTCAAAATTAAATCTCAACCCCAGCAAGACCAAGGTTAAAAATTTGTAGCAAAATAAACATTGACACATTCCGATGACGTCAGTCGGGCACAGTTCACTTTACAACGATCATAGGGTGCGCGGTTGCTCAGTGGTAGACTGTTGGACTTCTATGCTAGAGGTCCCGAGTTCGATCCCCATCTGGGATGACACGTTGTGTCCTTGGGCAAGGCACTTTATCCTGGTTGCCAACATGGGGGCACGATGATGCCGTGTACTAAGGCATACTGCATGTTGATGGTGCACATGTGTTCAACCGCTGTAACCCTGCTTGAACAGAGTTAGAATGTTGAGGAGCTGACAGTTGCTTGTCGATGCTTCTCTCCAGGTACTCTGGCTTCCTCCACCCGTAAAACTGTCGCGGTCACGATTAGCCATTGTGCATATGCATGTGACCTTAAAACACCAATAAATAAATAAATAAATAAATAAATAAATAACAATGATCATAAAACTTGATGTTCTTGACAGCATGCAAAGTGCTGTGATGTAAACCTGCGTCCTTTCAACAGTATATTACATGTACATCACAGCATCTCATTGGCAGAATGAAATAATATCAAGAAATAATTTGTGTTACCCTATATTGCTCATCTCAACTTAGCCTTTGCTTTGAAACTTGTAAACCTGTCATTATTCCTTCACCTTCCTTTCTCTTGCTCAAAAAATGGTTGGCTGACAAAATTTCTTATTTATTTTACAAGAATTTGTGAACAAGTTAATAACACTTTAGCCGACTGATTTGTTATGGTTCTCGGGTGTGAAAGCCATGGTTAACCCTGTGTTCCCAACTGCCTCCCTATTCCCAAGCTTCTTCTCTCCTCCCAACACTTGGAGACGAACTGCTTGATGACATCCTGTACCCCATTCTTCCCAATCTCTCCGATAAGCAAACTAACGCTCTCCTTTGTACCACCCACTAACCACACGTCCTTCATTCTCCCACCCCACTTGCCCATTATACTCCTAGTGAATCCTATTCTGTTTGACTGGCATTCTACTAGAAAGAGTTCCAGGGTCTCCACCATGCCTAAATTACACATGGCACTCCTTTTCACTGTTTTTCTTCTAAGTTCGAGATCTCCAGTGAGTAGTTCTCTGTCACTTCCCTCACTTGGACCATCCACCCCGTATTTGTATTTGAATTTCAAACATTCTGGAACATTAATTAACACCATCGGCTGTCGGAGATTTACCAAATAGTTGAGATAGCAGAGTTTCAATAAGTCTATCCTGTCCTTGATCCACAGGCCTGGGGCAGTTCAAAAGGAGTCACAAAACTCCTTTCGATGCAAAAACGGTCCATTAGAATCATCAACAACAGCCATCACATGCCCATACAGACCCCCTATTCCTGAAAGACAAAGTATTAAAAGTAACAGACTTGTTCCGGCCATATGCACTACTTTTCCTGTTTGATTGGCAGAATGGGCACCTTCCCCAATCCCTTGATTCATTATTCTCTACTAATAACCAACGTTGAGAAACCAGAAACACAGCTGCCTTACAGCAGCTCAGTAGTACCAAGTCTTTAGATTACCTTCCAGTATTTTATTTTCCGAAACTTTGGAACGAGTTGGAACCAGCTCTGCATAACATGCATAACCGAACTACATTTAAAAAGCTATCCTAGCGAAATACTCAGTACTTATTCGAGCCATGTTGAGTGCAATAACCCATATGGCCTGGACTACAGCACCTGACAGTCCCCTGCATACACACTTATATACACATGCATATATATGCGTGCGTATGTATATATATCCACATATGTGAAAATATAAGTGTGCTTGTATGTGTGTATTATCTTCCTAGATCATGCGGTAAATGTTTCTGTCTCAGCCAGCTCATCGCAAAATAACTCTTCGTTCTCCATCTCCACGTCTCACAGCTGTAAAACCTTCCTAATTTTACCTTGCAGTATCTGTAAACACAGATGGAATCAACTACAGGGTTTATTGAACTTCTGTTGGTCACATGGTCTCATTGGAAAACAAACAGTTGGAGAGGGGAGATGTTTTTCTTTTCTACCTGATCAACCTCAGATTCCCACGATGCAAAATAATTTTGCATTTGCTTATTTTAGACATTTTATGACCAATTACAGATCTCTTATCCGAACGTCAATTTTGAGCAATTATAAGAAGCAGTCTGAAACGATGTTGTTACCTGGGGGATGTCAGGTAGATAGCCAATCTAGCTATGACATCCTCTGACAGTATGCATATCAGCTGTTTTCTTCTGCACAGAATTCACTGTTACTAATTATTGCTTATAAATAACATCTATCTATCTATCTATCTATCTATCTATCTATCTATCTATCTATCTATCTATCTATCTATCTATCTAATCGTCTGTCTGTCTGTCCATCTGTCTGTCCGTCCGTTCATCCATCCCTCGCCAGTCCATCCATCCAAGCTCACCCCTGATTGCTTCTAGTACTTCGGCATTACTCGACCCCATTATCCATCGGCCTGAATCGTTCTGCAGGGTTTTCAAGCTCGTTAAACCTGTTTGGTTATACTTGGTACACCCACCATTTCCCAAATGGATTTCCACACAAACATTTTTTTTATCAAAACTTTTCTCCCTGTAAGTTTCATTTGGTTAAGGATTCGCTTCCTATTTACAATTAGTTTATTTGTGGTTTTGGTAGATACCTCTTCCCATAATGTTTATATTTACCCCCAAATACTCATAGTCACCTGTCTCCTACACTATGAAGATTGCTGCTACCTTCTGGTATTAATGCCTCTCCTTGGTATGTGGGGTGACCTCTGTAGCAGCAACATTGTGGCCTCACTCATCTCAAATACTACAATGGGATCTTTAACATTCAGGGTGTCTCTCCCCACACAGAGGACAGCCATTTTATGTCCCCAGCCGATAGGATAGTACGCTCTGATAGCATCAATCCCACAATTGACTCTGACAGAGTGTTCGAATACCTTGAAATCTTTCCCCAACCAGGGATCGATTTTGGGACCCCTGGTGACCATAATCCACCTTCAAGTTGCCTAAATCACAAATTTGTATAAGCCTGCAACAGTACTTGCATGTTACATCACAGCAGTTCATCATAGTTTCTGGGTGAGTCGACAAATGAATACAATGGTAATTCAAGCCAAGATATTTGTCAAAGATCTAGTGAGGTGGCAAATGAAAAATGGGTTGCCCTATTTACATGTATTTTCAGTGGAACGGCTAGCGAACAAAATGTAATTCTCCCAATTTGGACAGGCCTGACAGGTCAGTTTGAAAAATGGTTGATGTAAGAAACAAAAAGTACAGAAAAGAATCAACATATTTCATTGTTAGCACTAATGGTAGAAACAAACTGAAAATACAATAGAACTGGGAGGTCTTGATTTTCCAGATTCAGTTTCGGGGGAAAAACCCTAAGTTTGGTTTCAGTTTTTCTATGTGTTAAGAACAGGTAGTAAATAATACTTCAGGCTCCTTAACATGAACTTGGAGAAAATCTGCAATACAACACCACTCACCACAAAAGCTCTGTCTGTATTGGGTTCAGCCTAGCATTCCTTTGGGCTCTAGGGGATCAGTTGCTAAGCCTATTAAGTAAAAAAAAAAAGCCCGATAAATCAGGGTAACAAATGAATGAGGTTCATCTAAACTATGCTGTGTTCTTATTGTCACATTTTCTCCCTTTATAATAGTGACTCGTCCAGTGGACAAGTCAACAAGGGAGAAAATATGACAGTGAGAACATGACGTTTTCACCCCTTTGCTGGGTTAACATTGTGACAAGAGTCAATAGTGGTCGCAAGTCCAGTTTCCTCCCAGTAAGATAGTTTGATCAGTTTATGCAAAACACAGTAAAACCATTCGACGGTTTTTGCTAGGTCTTGCAGTTTGGTTTTCTGGTTTGCCCTTTGCCAAAAAAATGGAACCAGAACCAAACCAGAAAACCAAAAATCTGCCCAGTCCTAACTTACAGTCATACAAGCAAGCCTGGAAATAAGCAGGCTGTCATCTGCAGAATTGGGTCCCCAGAGGGTGAATTTGGTGATGCTAGCATCATTTAATTTACTCTCTGTGAACCTCAATCTGAATAAAGGTCCTAGTCCCAAACAGAAAGGGTTACACAGAGGATAAACTGGCACGCTGTTTGGTACAGCATCAGCATATTCACCCCCTGGGGACCTCATTCTGCAAATGACAGATTGCTTATTTCCAGGCATACAGGTGTGGCTACATGCAGATTAACTTCAAGAGAAACTCATTTTCTCTTCATTGTGAATGCAAGTTTCTGATCAACATTCTGAAAAAGTGTCAAAGAATCCCATTATCCATAACTCTATCTAACATGAAAAGAAGACAACACTTGCAAAAACAGCCTGAATAACCAGAACTTTTCATTTTTTGCCTGAAAAACAGAGCTTATGATCTCTCATTTGAATGCACTCATTCCAATAGAAAGTCATAAGCAATGTTTTTGAAACAAAAGTGAAGAAAATTATTATACATGGTTGACGACAATTGTGAATAGCCCTGGCTGGAATGGATGTTTTTTGAATGGTGCATTTACTGCAGTGATTTATTTTTGAAGTTTAAACTTTCAGCATCCATGTCTATAGCATGACTGCAACTCAGGTATGAAGTCAAGTTTAGCTAATCAACTATACCTACATTGATGTTGCCCACTTTAGAGGATTTTAGGGCCACTGCTAAGAGATATTGAATGGAGGGGAGCCACTCCTAGATTCCTCAATTGCACCCCCCCCCCCCCCCCCCACCCGATACACAGTTTTTCAGCTACAGGTTTTCAGGTACAGAATTCCATTTGCACTCCCCCCCCACCCCCCCCCCCCCCCCACCCCCACCTTTTGACTGTAAATTATTCAAATGAGGCCCTGGCATCCTGTCTGAAATTTCCAACTTTTCCAGTTTAAGGCTTTGAATTTCCAACTACTGTAAATTTGATGAATGATGTGGGAGGGATAGAGACACCCTCACTATGACCACATCCCTGGGGGACTTCCATCCCAGAAATTGGGTCTGGGTCCTATTTTACCAGCAAAGCAGAATGTGTTTACCATTTTACTGCTCCACCTTCTCGGGGTTCACATGGAGGGGGATGGTGTGCAGAGAACTTCCCCAATGACCAGCATCAACATTTTTTGCCAAGATTGGTGCAGTGTTGGAGCGAGGGGGGGGGGGGGGAGTTGGTGGTGGTGCAGTGAACTTTGTTTATCAACAATGATGAGATCAATGCGACCAGAGTAACATGTACATGTACTTGTTCAGGGCAAACAAGATATAATAGTAAGCATGTACATTTGTACATGTACATTCCTAATTCTGAAGCTCAACTGTGTTTTTGAAGTTTGAAAAGCTTTAATAAATTCTCAAATTTCTTAAAGACACAAAATTGTGGGCAAAATATTATATCATGGTTAAGGCCAGTCTGTGGAAAAAATCAGGGTAACTTTATCTGGAAAAGACATATTGATCATCTTAGTGCTTGTGACCAAAGTATAAGAATTACTGACAATTCTAATCCCCATTTTCCCCTATGGGAACCCTAGAAGTGAGGCAGTGCTTGTTTACTGTGGTAAGCAAGCTCTGTTTTAATGGTAAAATAAGACCCATTCACCAATGCTTGGGATGGAAGTCCTCTAAAATAGGCAACATGGGTATGAACTAATTGACTAAACTTGACTTTATCTCCATGTTGCAGTCACAATTACCTATTCTGCAGAAATATGTGACCTTTAACACTAATAAATAAATACATACATGTACATGAAGAAATAAAGTCCCCATTTTGATTTACAGTGATAAGGCAAAAAAAATAATTTAATAATGTGTTTGGGTTACATGCCAGAAAAAAAGGGAGTTGGTAGTTTGGCCTTTTTTTCCACATTGAGATGAATAATTTAGCAGGATTATCCTCATATGGGCAAAACGTAACATACCCAATATGAGAAAAGCAGGACAATGGGTATTATTCAGCTTAACAAGCCAGCTGGTTATAGAAACAGAACAGATATAAAAGCAAGAATGAGGCAGGGCAAATAATTGAACCTATTAGATAACCCATTTTCTGTTTACCCCAATACATTCTAGAGGAACAATTATCGTGAGAGAATGATGCTGAAGGCATCTGTCCCGCGTGCTGCAGACACTAGTTTCGGGGTGAGGTCTTTAGTTTAATTTTTAAAAGGAGCTATCAAGTGGTGCATTCTGGTGGCTTTTGGGGTGAAAATTATCTTGGTTTTTTGGAATAAAAAAACTTGACTTTTTTTTATCAGCATATTGCAAAGTTTTAAAGATATTGGCATACATTCTTCCAATGAATTATGCAAATGTTTCATTTTCCAAGAACTCACAACAAACTGTTCCTTTTGGATACGGATAGCACTGGACAACCTTGAATAGAATAACTTATACATGTAAGAATGACAGGTGTGCTGTTATTAAACTTGAACAGCCAAGCGATCATCAGTCTCATTTTATTTTAGGGTGACATTCATGGCTGCCAAATCAGGCACATGGAACAGGGTGCCTGACTTGGATAATATATATTGTCTGACGATAAATGTCATCAAAGTTAGGCACTCTATTCCGTCTGCTCAGTTTGGCGGTCGTGGAAAACCGATTGGAACAGTTTGGTATTTCTTTATCTTTATTTCGCCCGAATGAGGGCATTTCCTTTTTATTAAAGCCAAGATTGTTGACATCGCTTAGATGAAAATCGGCAATATGACAAATTGAAATCGCGAAAATGCACAGCTTCAGTTTCAACAGAGAAACATACTCGGTAAAATCCATACAAATTTAGCAACGTTTTCGGGTTTATGGTGCCAGATAACAATCGCAATTTTTGAAAGGCCGATAAAATTTCTGGAGTTGCATGCTTGAAATGGGGTAGGTTAACCCAAACCAAAACATTTTTTTTTCTTTGGTCTAAGCAACTAATGTTGCTTTTGACAGCAGGGGGTGCACATATTGAAAATTTAAGATAACCCCTCAAAGGCAACAGTTATGACAAAAAGATAACACCAATTCCACTGCACTCTCTTTCGTCAAGTGTTTTTTTTAACCCTTTACCTAACGTGAAAAGCAGACGACACTTGCAAAAAAAATTCTTGAATAACTAATTTTTTTTCATTTTTTGTCTCAAAAACATAGGTTATGACCCCTCGTTGGAACGAGCTCGACGAGCTCGTTCCAACGAGGGGTCATAACCTATGTTTTTGAGACAAAAAATGAAAAAAATAGTGAAAATTAATTGGCGATTTTTGAGAATAGCGCTGGCCGGTTTTGGCCGTTACGTTGGGTAAAGGGTTTTAACTGATAGAGTGCTGAATTATTTTTTGCCATCTTATTTGCTCACTTGTCTTTGACTTGTTACAATTAATGGGAGTACCTAGGGGCACTCTCCCTTAAATAGGGACAAGGCAAATCTACACAGACTTGATAATTTCACTCCAAAGATAATATGAAGCACATAGGTCTACATACATGTAGAATATGACGCCTTTACGTTGCGGCACCTGCACTTTGGATATGGGCTTCCAGCACACTGTAGCATTGTTCATTGGTCTTTCAGCGAGTTCAATGTCCTGTCTCAACCATCTTCCTCTTCGACTTTCATTGGCCAAGAATATAACTAGTAAGCATGGGCGGATCGTGGAATTAAAATATGGGAGGGGGACTGATGTGATCCGACAGAGTCCTAGCATCAGTTGCCGAAAGCGACTGCCACACGTGCCGAAGGGATGTGCGTTTGTGTGGGGGTCTGGTGGGGTTTTTCCCCTCCCCCAGAAATGTTTTTGATTTCCAGGTGCTCTGAGGTGGCTTCTAAATGCATTCTGACCTCCGATTGAATATGATGAAAGGAAATTCAAACACACGTTTTTCGTTGTAAAAGTTAAAATTATCAAACCACAAACCATACATCACACACACTGTCACATACTGCTTCTGGTCATAGAGCTAGTCTGTCGTGGACAAAATATGACAGTCACCTATTTGCGAAAGTGACTTTCGCGAATAGGTGACTGTCATATTTTGTCCACGATCCACAACAGATTAGTGATCTTTGACATCATGGGAACATCAATTGTCGGAAACGCAGAAACAAGAAACCTCTTTTACCTTACATTTTCTGGCTGTTTTGTGGCAACAAATTTGGGAAACTGTTGGCATTCTTGGTCTATTGGGCCAATATTGCCACTGACTCTTTTGGTGCTGATTTTCAAATCGGTTAAATCATTTTAAATTCTTTGACAAATTATGACACGACTGCTGAGAAGCAGCCATGACATAATTTGAAAAGGAACCCAAGGGATAATAATTTATATCGGTTTTTTGGTATACTTCAAGTAAATGTGTGTGCGTCTGAGAGAGAAAGAGAGGGGGAGAAAGAAAGAGAGAGATATGTTTATATAGCTAAATTATTTTATAGGTGGGTCAGATAACGATGGAACGTAAAACAAATTACAAGGTGCATTGGCTTTATAGAAGAACGTAGTAACTGCGGACATGCAGTGGGAATAGCGAGGTTGACATCTTGCACCATGACCATTTTACCTTAATGCCATTAATATTATAATGAGTCATGTGACTTTCTGTCCAGTCAAATTATGGAATACTGATATTGTTAAAGCAACTATTTTTGTGCTGGCGCGAAATCTTTACTGTATTCTTAATTGGACACAAACATCGCATGGCTCATTACAATATATATACCATTAAGGTGAACATTGACAAGGTAAGATCTCAACCTCTCTATTGCGATAAAAACAACATATAATTAAGCCATTGCTTCACCTTTCTATACTCAATAAATTAATGTGACGATACTTTCAGCTAAACCAAGACAGCATAAGATTAAGACATCTATACACAATTTCATCCGTTTGCCTCTGCGGCCCGGATCACGATGGACATCTGACCGACGCACCGAGCGACCCATCGACGGACAGATGCAATCCAGTATACCCCACTTTTTCAGGAAGTGGGGGTATAAGTTTAAAGATTGTTGTATGCACTGCAGTGTGCCACAATGAGAACTCGACCGGTCAACTCAACTGGCCATTCGCAGATTCGGGTGAATGGCCAGTTGAGTTGACCCGGCGAATGTCAGAAGCCCTTAATAAAATTAGAACTGGGAAACATACGCGACTGGAAATATTGCCCCCCCCCCCCCCTCCCCCCCCATTAACATTAACTTCAAGTTTGGGGTATGCGATGTATAAAAATAATGATACCAGGAACATACCATTTCTTCGGCCTTGTGGCGACAAAATATTCTTTTATACTTCGCTTCATTGCATCCCGCTTTCGACTATCGATTTTGCAGACGGTGGATACTTGCAGACGCGACTGTCGTCAGTTCTTTTAATAACCGATATTCTGCGAATTCTAAAAGAGGATCATGTCCCTTATTTGGCAACGTGATGTCATTAGTTAAGGAGGGGCGTTATAGGACAAGATTGTGTGGAATAAGAGCATGACTTTTTTGTGGGCTCGGGGAGGGGGGGGGCTAGTCCCCCCCCCCCCCCTCTGGATCCGCCCTTGGTCAGATGTATAACTTGGGTCTTCAAAATACACCACCAATAAGGCAAGTGAATGCACAATTCCTAAAATTTTGTGTCGTACCCAACTTCTGACAATCAACATAATTTTATACATGTACTTGTATTAACACAGGGTATAAGCCGTATAATTCTTTAGCCGGAAGTGGAGATAAGCGAGGCGAGAGATTTCTATTTTTATCTCAAAGTTTCAGTCGCAGCGTATCAAAGATCACCAAAAACAAGATTTTTTTAATAAAAGGAATGACCGAAAAAAGCAAAATCAGTTAGTATGTTATATAAAACAATATTTAACAATGAAACGACACAACTTAATGGAAAAATCGACTCTTGTAGTATGAAAAAACACCTGCTGATCATCTCGGAAAATGAATTTCTCAGGCAAATTTCTCCTTCAAATATCGTTTTTCACATGTTCGCACAAATGTAACATGTTAAAATCATAGATCGACAGATTCGGCGTTCAATTCCACACCAGAAACTATCAACCATAACAACGAAGGAGGTTCGGTGCTACTGAAACTGTTCAAAATATAATGTCACCTTATCGATTTTTTATACGCCCAGTTGTATACGCTCGTATCTTCAGTTGATGAGTCGTATACATTTTTTATGCTTGTCAGGTGATCCTTTCGATGTGAGAATCTGGTAAATTTGGAGCCTGTAAGTTCCGAAAGCAAGATAGGCCTATACGCGCACAAGCCTGGTTGAATGCAATATTGCATTGCGTTGAAAAAGCGAACCACAGGTTACCTTTTTCAACGCAGAGAAATAGCCCATTTTACAGCATTACAGAATCTAACGATAGGCAATGAACTATATGAAGATGAGACTGGTTTTATGGCATAGCGTAACAATGTCAGATCAAGTTGGACCGCATTATTTACTGTAAGTTGACTCTTTCAGACACAATTTGTTCCAAAACACGTTTTGGGAGTGAAATAATTTTTTTTTTGGGGGGGGGGGGGGGGGGCAGTCAGGATTTTTTTCGGGCACTCAGGATTCTTTCGGATTAAGTGGACCTCAGCTCCACATCCTCCCCCACCCCACCCCACCCAGAAAATGAAAATTCCCGTACGCATATGGCAGTATAGATAGCACGCAATTATAATTTTATGAATTTTTAGGCTCAAGCACCAATTTGTTAAGTTCTTAAATCATCGGGTCTGTAAATTTCAGTGAACTACAAAAGGTATAACATAAACTCACGGCTATATTTAAATAGCCTCTTGTGCTTTGCTTCTTTACATGATAACAATTTGTTGGATTCTTAACTTTTGTGGGTCCCTAAATTTCAATGGACTGCAACAGGCAGACCAATTTAAATATCTAGCAGACTCCAAAGAAACATTCATGCTGAACGTATTTACAGTAGTTTAAGGGCACCTTTCTGCAACTATAGCTAACTTACCCAATTTTAGTTGTTGGGTAAGTTAGCTATAGTTGCAGAAAATTACCGCCCCCCCCCCCCCCCTACCCACCCAGACACACGCGCGCGCGTGCGCACTTTTACAGAGTGTTGGGCATGCTAGTATGATCTAGAGGGAATACATGCTCCCAAAGAGAGAAAAAAACACACAAACGAATGGGTAAACCAATCGAATGAATTTAGAAGCGAATCTAATAATGAAAGGAGCAGAGAATTCGAATTTGCAGCGTTCAACAGTCCTCATCTGAGGAGTCAGTTACAGCAGCCTCAGAATCACCGAGCAATGTGAGTTTTGGCCCTCATTTTTCAAAATATCCAGAGAAAGCCCGCAGACCCTCTATACCGAGAATGGGATACGGCGATATCGCCTCTTGTGCTACCCCCTCCCCCTACCCCCCCCCCACCCCCCACCCCCACCCACACACCACCTAACCACTGTGCAGCTCGGATGCTGCTGCACAGCACACGGTGAGCATACATGGTGGTCCCCTTGGGATTAGCTCTGATAGCCCCACCCCCGCCTCACCCCCAATATTTTTACCTTCCTTCGCTCCTGAATAATCAACTATACTTTACTTTAAAAATAAATATGTGGAACTGATTCAAATGAACGCCTTTACAGTGTGTTATCGTATTACTATAAACAAAGAAAAAATATGGTATACATGTAAACTACATTTTTAAAATTGCATGTTGGAGGTCAGTGTAAAACAAAACGCAAACGAAGAAAATAACCAAACGAATATATTTAGAAGCGAGTCTGATAACGAAAGAGCAGAGAATTCCAATTTGTTGTGTTCTTCGACTGGATCTTTAGCCTGTGTGGAGTCTGTCTCTCTCTCCGTACAGAGGACAGCCATTTTACTTCCCCACCCAATAGGACGACACGCCGTGACATCATCAACCCTGCAACTGATGCTGCCAGAGAGGGTTCAGATACCTCCATATCTTTTCTCGGCCGGGGGTCCGCGACTTCTGGCACGAGAGACCATCGAACTTATTCACCACTCTTTTCAACTTGTCACCCACATTTAACCTGGGGTGGGGGATGTGCCCCCCCCCCCGGTTACGTTCTTGAATGAGAGTAAATAATTTCAGTTTACAGGCGTGATAAACTGGAAAAATATATCAGTAAAATATATTAGTTGCAGGTGTATTTTATAGAATAATGTAATGGCCGGTCTGGGTTTGAATGAAATTGCTGAGTCGAGAGGCCGATTTGGGTGTATCAAGATATGACCAGGACACACGGCGAACAAAATTATGTTTTCCAAAAGGGTTAAGAAGGAAACTGGAGAGCAGTTTGGATAACTTTGTTGGCGGCCTGTTTGGATGATATTCTCGGAAACCGGCAAGATCGATTCTTGTCACTCTGAAGCCGATTTAGCAAGTGACGCGTGCCAGGTGTGCGTTCCGTTTGGCTGTGCTATTAAAGTGCGGGATAACCTCCTCGCCTCGTATCCTGTGCATCCCACTGCCTTTCAACTAGATGAAAGCAAATGGGATGCGCAAGAGACTACTCTTCGCCAGCAAAGACGAAAAGCACTTAGGGACGTTCCGACGGGGAGGAGGGTGGGGGGGGGGGGGCTTACACCCCCCACCCCCCAATGAGGACCCTGATTTTTGAAAGTTGGAAATTTTATGGTTCAAATTTCAAAAGTTGGAAACATTTAGTTCTAAGCAAATATAGAACTAGTGATTCTTGGTTGAAATACATTTATTCTTTATAGTATGACCCACTAATTCTTTTTCGCGCAGAACTAAAATGTTGACAATGTTCCAAGTTTGTAAGTGCGAAAGCTAGCAATACATCGAGATTGCGCTTTCGTAAATGCACACAAATAGTGTCAATTTGGAACACCGGGGCCCGCCGATTTTCTCTAGTTGCCTTAAGGCAGGATTCTCTTACGTGAGAGTCCTTCACTGTTCGTCTAAATGTGACGTGCAGTGAAAGGGCCGCACGCACGAGTATCGTTCTCGTGAGGTTAAGTCGGTTATGACTGTAATCCGCCTTCAGAAAATTAAGGGAATCGGCGGGCCCCCAATAACGCCGGGCCCCGAGGTTACTACCCTCCCCCTCCCTCTCGACGACCCCGCACAATATAGCAGTATCATGTACCACAAGAAGTCTTTTGTTAGGCCAATTACAAAGTCTACTCATAATTATGGAGAAAAGGCCAAATATCAAGCGAATATAAAGTAATTTGTACATAAATCTATAAAGAAAATTCCTTCTCAAAACCGATCATCAAATGTCGGAAACTTTTTTATGGTATCAATTTGAAATGAAAGTTTGGAAATTTGAGGATCTCACTGTGACACACACCGAGTCTGAACTACCCAGAAACGTCCCTGGGAGCATTTGGATCCGGGAGGTGTTTTGTTCTTCAGCAGGAGTGAAATGGAAATGAGAATGTGAATGGTATTGAAGGCTATCGTCGGACAATAAATGTGATCGATTAATTTGAAAGAAATGATCGCTTCGTATTTTTGACAACTTGACCCTGCTCTGAACTGCTATTGACAACAACGTAATTTAATTTCAGCTACTGTTGACCTAACTGTGCTTATCCTGCATCATGTAGAATGTTGTTTGGCATTCAAGTTTCAAAAAGAAAACTGGTAACCGAAGTCTTGTTTCGAAGCTGTTTCCGTGAAGTCGTATGAAAATTAAGTGAAAATAAGATGAAAATTTATAAAATACTTATGTAAGGCGCGAATTATTCTATTTATTTCATTTTTTTGCCTTTGTCACACGCAATGGCGGATACAGGGGGGGGGGGGGGGGGGGGGCGCCCCCCCCCCCCCCCTTTAGCTCGTGTTTGTCTCGCATGTAGGGCGTAGCCAGGATTTTCATTTGGGGACAATACATGAATTGAAGGGGGAGGGGCACTACGCGATATGTGGAACGCATATCCAGAGGGTTGAAGGTTTTGGGGGGGGGGGGGGGGGGGGTGGAGGGGGGGTAACAGGAGCATAGTCTTCTCCTGTTGGTAGGGGCCCGGGGGACTTGGCCCGAGGAAATTTTGAAATTTCGATGCACTGAGATTGATTCTGGAGCCCCTCAGGATGTTTTATTGTGTTCAGTTGTGCCCCTAAATAGAAATTCACAAGTATTATATCCATTCAACGTCCAATTAACAACCGACATGGGATTGTTTTAGTTAACCCTGCCAAACTTTTAGGGGGCTCAGGGTCGTAATTCTTGCGGGGGGGGGGGGCAGGGGGCTCAACCCCCCCCCCCCCCCCATAATTTTTCACCCACCAACATTTTTCAAAGCATAGGCCTATTAATGAAGAAACGATTGATGAATTTTTACTCGCTTAGTCTAAATTAATTTCAAAAGTTTCTATTACCCCTAGCACACTGGAGATAGAATATCAAATTTCTAAATCTAGAGAGGCCACCAGAATGCACCATTTGATAGTCAATTTAAAAAAATTTTAGTGTGGAGAACCCAATTCCCCACAAACCCTTCTCATCCAACGAGAGCTGTACGCACCATGGCATTTGATAGCTCGATTTGAAAACTTTCTTGGGGTGTGGTGGGGGACAACTCCATCCCCCAAACCCTTCTCATCCAACAAGTGCCATAGGCACTAGTTGGATGAGGAGGGTTTGGGGTAGGGTTCTCCCGTTAAAAAATTCCGGGCCCATTTTAAAATAAAAAGTAAGGGGAAATATACCCTAGAGGTCACCAGAATGCGCCATATGATACCTCAATTTGAAAATTTTCTTGGTGAAGGACACCCCAAACCCTTCTCATCCAACGAATGCCGTAGGCACGAATTGGATGAGGAGGGCTTGGGGGAGGGTTCTCCTGTTAAAGAAATGTGGGCCCATTTTTTTAAATAAAAAGTAAGGGAAATTATACCCTAGATGCCGCCAACATGCACCATTTGATGAAACAATTTGAATTTTTTGGGGGGGAGAGACCCCCCCCCCCCAACCCTCCTCATCCAACTCGTGCCCACGGTACTCGTTGCAGATGCCTTCAGCATCTGCCAATGCCCAACCAAGATGTAGCCCCCCCCCCCCCCCCCCCCCCCAATTTTTGAACGGAAATTACGGCCCTGGGACCCATACAGAATAATAAATCCGTCCCGGTACCCCCCCCCCCCCCCCCCCCCCCACACACACACCTGGCTACGCAACTGCTAGCATGTCTACTAGATTTCTGTTTTTTACTCAGCCGCTACGTCTTCGGCCTCACAGACCGTAATATATTTTTTGGTTTGGTACGTCCCGTGGACGTACCAAACCAAACAAATACATTTCTGTCTATCAGGCTAAATTTGGACTAATGTATATGAACTGGCACCCTTCTTTGAATTTACCAAGCTTTTGTTCCCACTTCCGCCCGCCGCGCGTCTCTATCTCCCTCCCTCACCACGTCTCCCCCCGTCTCTCTCGCATCTCTTGGATGCTGCATGAAATCGGTGACCCCCCCCCCCCCCCACCACCACTTTATGGAACCTTCCGCCGCCCCTGCTTGTATTTTTTAAAAACATACAACGACATTTATTTCCTCCATCACCATTCGCTATGAAAAACAAATATACCGTTGAAATTATGCAAAATATATCTACTGGTCGCCTTCATTTATAGCGTCACCGACACAGCATGATTTTGAGGTGTTGCATGCCCCTAGCCTCAGGTACCCCATGGCTATGCTAATTATGGGTCAGGATCTTAATTGGCATAGTCATTGGGTACCTAAGCCTAGAGGGCTGACTGCTGAAAACTTTCAAACGCTGGCAGATCGCAATGTTCTCGTGAGGTTAAGTCGGTTATGACTGTAAACAGTGTGTCCAAAATACAATATTATGGTAAACGGATCTGAAGAGCATATTTCAAATTTTCTAATTCTGTCTTGAACGTATGACAGAATTTGAAATTCTGAAACATGCTGTTTAAAAAGTGATAATTAGCCGTTCAAAAATTCAAGAGGATTTCTACCCCAGAAGCCACCAGAATGCCCCATTTGGTCGTTCATTTCCAAAAATTTTCTGGGGGGAGACCCCCCCCCCCCCCAGAGCCCCCTACACAAGCTCGTGCCTTCGGCACTCGCGGCAGATGCCTTCGGCATCTACACGATCCCCCCCCCCCCCTGAGAATTCCTGTATCCGCCCCCGGTCACACGGTAGGGTTCGCTTGGTGAGTATAAAGCTTGTTTTCGACCCTGGATCTGTTTGGTTTCAACACAACACTGGCGAGATATCGAGGGAATCCCATGTGACGTCACACCTTATCTGAAAATACTTTAGTTTAGTTTAAACAGTATTTATTTCAGATAAAATAAGTTCTCAAAGAACAACATTGAATATTTACAAAAGTATAGGTATGGTATACTTCATGTAGGATTCCATAGTGTTTCGCTAATTTCTCTAAAAATGGAATCGTTAAAAGCTAGATACTTATTGATGCAGCTGCTTCGAAGAGAATACTAAAAAATAGCCCATTTGATGTTTGTTCCACAGTTATTGGACACAAAAGACTGTTGCCAAAATGAGAGTGAAAATGAGAGAGCGCGAGAGGGTGAGGTGGGGGTCGGGTTAGGGATTATTGTCGAATAAACTGCTAGCTCAGCATGCTGTCAGGCAAACTGGTTTCAATTAACAGAGGATTGGCGTATTGTTATAACACGCCGTTATCTGAAGTGAAAACATTTTCTTCCCATTCGACCGCCCCCCCCCCCCCCCGCCCCCCACAAACACACACTTCAACAACATAAAATAAAATAAATAGAAAAAAATAATTTAAAAAAGCCAGGCAAACCCGCAAAACATAGACACTAAATGATCGTTATGAAGTAAAAACGACCACGGTCAAAAACGGTAAACAATTTTTTTTTAAAAAAGTCATTAAAAAGAATGAAACAAACCCCAAATACCCCCAATTGGAAAAATAATTCCCCGACAAAGCTGTGTGAATGTATGTGTGATGAATAAACAGCTCATAAATAACAATGGGATTACCTTCATAGACAAGTGATTATGGATATGTTAATTACAGGTGTGAAGGAATTAGAGCCACGGCAAAATGAAGTGTTACAGTTGTAACTGAACTAATTTACCCTGATGCATAGGTAAATTAAAAAATGAATGCCGATTGAAAAACATGGTCTGAAATCTTTCGGGTGGAGGCGAAAGTTTTTCGGGGGGGGGGGGGGGTCCTCTCGCCCCCTCCCCCGTGGTTGCAGGTTCGGTGGTTCAGTCAGTAGTGTTTCACTTGAAAGGTGTGACGTCAACGTTGTGCATTCGAGTCTGTTCATATGGTTTGTTAACTGATTAGACCTTCGTACATGCACAAATATGGGCATTGGAACGATCATATGGGAAATTGAATAATCTCAACTGGACGTATAATTATCACCAACTCCCGATCAACGATTTTACCAACTGGGCGTATAAAAAAATCGATAAGGTGACATTATATTTTGAACAGTTTCAGTTGCACCGAACCTCCTTCGTTGTTATGGTTGATAGTTTCTGGTGTGGAATTGAACGCCGAATCTGTCGATCTATGATTTTTACATGTTACATTTGTGCGAAAATTTGAAAAACGATATTTGAAGGAGAAATTTGCCCGAGAAATTCATTTTCCGAGATGATCAGCATGTGTTTTTTCATACTACAAGAGTCGATTTTTCCATTAAGTTGTGTCGTTTCATTGTTAAATATTGTTTTATATAACATACTAACTGATTTTGCATTCTCCGGTCATTCCTTTTATTGAAAAAATCTTGTTTTCGGTGATCTTTGATACGCTGCGACTGAAACTTTGAGATCAAAATAGAAATCTCTCGCCTCGCTTATCTCCACTTCCGGCTAAAGGTTTATACGGTTTATACCCTGTGACAGGGAGGTTAGGTTGATTCTATACTCCGTGTTGATTCTATACTCCGTGTTGATTCTATACTCCGTGCCTGTGATTAAACAACATGGATTATGCATCGCCAATGCAGGGTCGAGTTTTTTCGCACATGTAAGGCTTATCATTGTAATTTATCATGCAGAAATTAACTAATTAAGGGACAGAAATCCACTCAGTATGGCTGAACCTTTCCATTTTTCAAACTCATTCGAGATATTGTTAAGAGAGTCTACCACATACTGACCAAATCCATTGATATTTGTTCAAGTTATCGCACTAAAGAGCTGAAAGTAGTCAAACATTAACTAATTTTGGGCCATAACTCTACTCAGTACGGCCAAACTGCACTGATTTTCAAACTCAAGCAAGACATTGTTAAGAAAGTCTTGCATACCAAATATTGATCAAAACCATTAATACTTGTTCATGTTACCGCTCTAATGAGCTGAAACATGCAAAAATTAACTAATTAGGGGCCATAAGTCTGCTCAGTATGGCCAAACCATACCAGTTTTAGAACTCATCCAAGACATTAAGAAAGTCTCACATACCAAATATTTCCACAAATTACCAGCCCCAACATTTTTACCCTAGCGGAAACCCTGCAAATATTGACCAAATCCATTGATATTTTTTCAAGTTAACACACTAATCAACTGAAAACAATAAAAAATTAACTAATTAAGGGCCATAACTCTGCTCATTATGGCCGAACCATATCAGTTTTCTATATTATTCAAGACATTGTTAAGAAAGTCTAACATACAAAAAATCTTGAGCAAATCCATTGATATTTATTTGTTCAAGTTATCGTGCTAATGAACTGAAAACAGGCAGGAATTAACTAATTAAGGGCCATAACTCTGCTCAGTATGGCCGAACTGTACTGTTTTCGAACTTAATCAAGACATTGTTTGGAAAGACTCACATACCAAATATTGACCAAATCTCAAATTGTTCTCCTAGAAAAATTTGAAATCTGTTATTAAATTGAGACTTCTGGGTGCTTTTAGGGTGAAAAATCATGTTATTTTTTGGCAGTCAAAATGACATTTTTTGCAGCTTTTGCAGCTTGTTTCAAATATGCAAGTTCATCGGTGAGTATAAAGTGACCTACAATTATAGCTTTTGACTGCATAATTCTTGAAGTTATAACTTTATTACATCAAGTTGATTTAATAAAGTTGTCACTTCAAGAATCATGCAGTGCAAAACTACAACCGTTGGTCAAATGCAGAGCTCCATTCATGAGACAGCCCCTTCTTAACATTTAGTTCTACGCAACTTTTGAACTATTGCTTCTTAGCTGAAATGCATTAATAGTAAGACCCACTAGTTCTGGTGTGTAGAACTAAAATATTGATAAGATTACAATGGTACTAACTTTAAAGGGCACTCAGTGGAAAATTGGCTTTGTTCGAAGCATTTGATATTTGGACCACACGACTTGGAGGCGAAGTATGAGAAGGGTACTCATGGGATATTTCGAGGAAATTGTTCAAATCTGGACTCCAAATGTCGCATTTTCCTTGAATCTCTGCTCGAAGTCATTTCCAACAGGGACTGAAACACACTGCAACAAAATTAAATGGATTTATCATTGATTCATTGCACTTTTGATGGTCGTATTCAATGTAAAGAACAATGGATGATCATTAAAACACTATCATATTATCGCCAAATAAACCAAATGAATGACAACCATGCCATATTGGCCAGTGAACTGTCAGGTAACAACAATCACAAATACTTAATAAATAATTATGTATGCAATGCATATTCAGTCATCAGCCTTTTGGCGCTTCTTTTGAGTGGTTTTATTTGACTCTTGGGCCAAGCAAGCCCCCCCCCCCCCCCCCCCCCCCCCCCAGTTCTGGGCCCTTGGATTACGACCCTGGGCTCTAAACCCTCTCCCCAGCCCTGACCATTTTTCCCAAGAGGACAGAAAAATCATTGTGTTCTGATAGAAACTTTGGAGCGCGGTGGCTCAGTAGGCAGAGGTGCAGACTGCAAGCCGAGAGGTCCTCGGTTTGAATCCCACCTGCAGCAGCCGCATTATGTCCTTGGGCAAGTCACTTCATCTCCATTGCCCGCATGGGGCACGGTAGCGTTGTGTACTAAGGCGTACTGCACGTTGATGGTGCACTTGTCTTCGACCAATGCTAACCCTGCTTGTGTGGAGTTCGTATGTTGGGGAGCTGACAGTTGCTCGTCGTTGCTCTGTGGTTCTCTCCGGATACTCCGGCTTCCTCCACCCGTAAAACTGCCATGGTCATGATTAGCCATTGTGCATAAATATGTGACCTTAAACACCAATAAATAAACAAGGGCGCTCGTATCGCTGAAGCAATACAATGTCCCCTACCGGACTAATGAGCATTAATAATTATACAAATGTTATAACCTAGATGTAATCAGCATGAATTCCAATGAAGCATTTCCAAAAAAAGTCCAGAAAACTGATATTTTGGCGCTTTTCCATATTTCCAAGGGCCATAACTCACACAAGAATAATGCATAATGTAATCAGCATGAAACTCAAACTTGATCTGCAAGTCATCGTTCTATAGTAGGTTACCAAGAATGAAATCATTCGGTTGAAGCATTTCCAAAAAAAGCCCGGAAAACTAAAGTATGACTGACAGACTGACTGACAGACTGACGGATGGACAGAGTACAAATGAAACTTGATCTGTAAGTCATCATTCTATAGTAGGTTACCAAAAATGAAATCATTCCGTTGAAGCGTTTCCAAAAAAAGTCCGGAAGACTAAAGTATAACCGACAGACAGACTGACTGACAGACTGACGGATGGATGGACAGAGTGTAAATGAAACTTGATCTGTAAGTCATCATTCTATAGTAGGTTACCAAAAATGAAATCATTCCGTTGAAGCGTTTCCAAAAAAAGTCTGGAAAACTAAAGTACGACCGACAGACTGACTGACAGACTGACGGATGGATGGACAGAGTGTAAATGAAACGTGATCTGTAAGTCATCGTTCTATAGTAGGTTACCAAAAATGAAATCATTCCATTGAAGCGTTTCCAGAAAAAGTCCAGAAAACTGATATTTTGGCGCTTTTCCATATTTCGAAGGGCAATAACTCACACAAGAATAATGCAATCAGCATGAAACTCAAACTTGATCTGCAAATCATCGTTCTATAGTAGGTTACCAAGAATGAAATCATTCGGTTGAAGCATTTCCAAAAAAAGCCCGGAAAACTAAAGTATGACTGACAGACTGACTGACAGACTGACGGATGGACAGAGTACAAATGAAACTTGATCTGTAAGTCATCGTTCTATTGTAGTTTACCAAAAATGAAATCATTCCGTTGAAGTGTTTCCAAAAAAACTCCGGAAAACTAAAGTGAGGCTGACAGACTGACAGATGGACGGAGTGCAAACCTATAGTCCCCTCCGGTGATGCCGGTAGGGGACTAATAAATATAGATAGAAACTTTAATGACAGTAAACTGATAAGGTTCATGACATGTACATTCAAGTCCCTGATGTGAACTAAAACAAAGAAATGAAGTTTAGTCTTGACTAATAGAGTAACTGTAAGAGTTTGAGCAATTAATGGTTATAGGGTTTTCATGGATTAAACTTTTGTTAACTGATTAATCACTTACCCTAATAGGTAGCTGAATAACTGCCGTACTATTGATGATTTACAGCATTAACCCTTTACCCAACCAGGGCCATATTCAGGACGTGTTTGGTACCGGTATACCAGTTTGTGTGCCCAAACTCATTGTATTCGTGTATACTCTCCATCCCACAGTCTGAAAAAATGGTCGAAATTCAGCAAAAATTATACATGACTAAACCCCACACAAAGCTAATCCCTTGAATCCCAAAACTAGGATACTTTAGCTGAATAAAAATACGCCTGAGGCAATTCCACTCTGATAAAAAAATGCATGGAACAGGTATGCGGAAAGCACGTGGAGGCATTACGGTAATTTGAACTTTTGTTTCTTTTAAAAACGTGTTTAGTATGGTAATCCTACTTTCAGTTTCTGTCTCTACCACCTACGGCCTTCCGTTATGCCTGCGGCATATATATATGGACAGGTGTCCCCTGCCAACGTAACAGGCAAAACCGGAGAGCACTATATATCTCCATTCAAGTTTTATTGTGTTTTCAAATTTTTGTCTCAAAAACATAGCTTATAACTCCTCATTGGAATGAGCTCGTTGAGGTCATTCCAATGAGGGTTCATAAGCTATGTTTTGAGACAAAAATTGAAAATTTATGGTAATTCAAGAATTTATTTTGCAAGTATTGTCTACATGTACTGCCTACACTGGACAAAGGGTTATGAATGGCCATTTCCAGCTACTGATACGGTATAATGATCATGCAAGTGAACAAGTACATGTATGTCAGCAAGTAACTTGCATGCTTTACTCTGTCTCATATAACTGATGAGAGTTGGTGTGACAATGTTTGTCGGTTCTGGAGCAGATTTGTCCCTTTGTTAACCCATATACATGTAAGACACTACTTCAAAAGTAACGGTTAATCAATCACTTTTTTGATTGCTCAAGGTATTGATCATTGGTTAAGGAACTTAATCAGTTAACCATTTCAGCACTACTTGTATGTGTGGTAAAGGCACCGTGCTCCAAGCGGTTTATTGCACATGACTGTGAAATCTTCTGTTGTTGTTGGCTGAAATGTTTGTACATGTAAGCAAAGTAGTGTCATCAGGCAAATCAACCATCAAATCATCTGGCAAATCAACCATCAAATCATCTGGCAAATCAACCATCAAATCATTAATTATCATTTTTCAAAGTTTTGAACCTGCATGTACAGTGGAGCCCGCTTAATTGGACTCTTAATTCAAAAACCTTGTTAACTGAATATAATATTAAAATGCAATACCATTTACAGTACAGTCGTCGTGGTGTGACCCAAATCCAAGTGCGAGTAGTGATGTCCTCACAAGCGTTTACCAAGTAATAAAAGAATCATCATCAGCAAAATTTTAATTAATGAAGCCCCAGGTTGTATCAGGTGCTTCATTAATTAAATTTTTCATGAGTATTCCTATAAAGTGTGTGGCACCAAATTTTATAGCGACGGTGGAAATATTGCCCACCCATGAACAGTGACCAGTCCACGACAGCTGTACTGTAACATACCTTCAGAAGATATTTGACCTGTTAATTTCATAAAAGCTATAGAGTAAACTCCTGTTAGTTGAATAAAAAATCTTGTGATATGTCACTAAATAACCAGGACAATTATCGATTTTCCCCTTGTTTATAGACTTATTTGGCCTCAGCAAATCCAATTTATTTATTGGTGTTTAAGGTCACATATTTATGCACAATGGCTAACCATGATTGCAACAGGGAGATAATGCCAAGTTTAGTTGATCATTTATACCCATGCTGTCCATTTTTGAGGCCATCAACCACAAGCATTGGTGACTGGGTCCTATTTTACCAGGAAAACAGAGCTTGTTTACCACAGTAAACAAGCACTGCTTCACTTCCTGGGGTTCCCATGGGGAAGCAATTCCATTACAGGCATTTAATCTATTGTATCTTGTTTGGTAGAGCTCCACGAGCTCTGTCAAACAGGATGTAATAGAATAAATCCTCAGTTTATTTTTAGAATACAGGGAGGTCGGAAAATGTCTGTTAATTGAAAACTCCTGTTAAATGAACAATTTTCATTGGCAAAGTGGCTCATCCATTAACAGGACTCCACTGTATTTAGTAACTTGTGAGCATAATAAATTTAAAAATCCTTTCGGTTCAGGTTGAATGGGGCGAGTGTGCGCAGTTTGTAGATCCATTGGATTTCTAGTGTGTGTGTGTCCTTACAAACGTACTTCAGAATGGCTGCTTTTGAATTTCGGATCTGACTGAAGAATTTGAATGATGCGAAAAAGTACATCAGTTGATCTGTGGTTGGTATCGCTGAAATGAATTGTGATTGGCGTCTGTCGTGAATGTTTGATGTCTGCTAGGTGTTCCCATAAGCGAATGCGGAAGTATAAATTTTAAAGTAAATTTCCTTTCTTATTATACTTACCGAAATTGTTTACTACAGGCTTGCACTACAGTGGAAGAACCTAACTCGGATAAAATACTCTCTATTTTAATCTTTCCCAAGATTTGGGAAAGAAAAGTGGTGTAAAAACACCACGAAAAAATAAGCCAAAACTGGGTCGAGTGCCATCGGTGCACACCCAGTATCTGACGCTCTTCCATAGTACAAATCCACGACTACCGTAAAACAGTGCGCAATGCGTCAATTCGTCATTCTTTTGATTCCGAACAACACAGGAGTTATGTGATCAGCAGGGAGGAAGGATTCTTACCCGAATAAGAAGACGGGAGGGCCTCCAAGTAAACAATTTCGGTAGGTATAATAAGAAAGGAAATTTACTATAAAATTTATACTTCTTATCAACCTACCTCAATTGTTTACTACAGGCTGAATAGACAAAAGGCTGGAGGGAATCACATAACCAACCCACACATGCACTCAATAGCACTGGGACCGTGGACAGAGGAAGAGATCCCTAGGCCTATCAAACCATAGCATCACAAACATTAGAAAAGACAATGAAAGATGAGGCGTATGGTGAAGTGCGACGCACAGACAGAAAGGGCAGTAACAGCACAAATCTGGAACTGACCCTGAAAAAAGCTGAAAGGCTGGGATAGACAACAGCCTGAGCCGAAGAAGAGAGCCCCAAGGTTCTCTGTCGGCTCCTGCAACTGTCGCAGATAAAAGGAGAATGTAGCATTTCTCCAGAAGGCTGCCAGTATAACATCCGTCATCCGACAACATGACAGAGTTATTAAAAGAGGAAGACAAAGCACGCACCTCATGGCAGAAAAAACAATTGGTAATACAATCACCAGTAGCTAGACGAGCAGAAGCTGCACGAATAGCAAGACAAATTCATCAAGAAATGGATGCAGGAGAGATCTGGCATGTGAGAAAACGCATATTCATCCAGGATAAAAGCGTGAACGCCCCCCACTCCCAAGCAGAGCAGCGCCCAAGAAAGTGACCATCTTGGAGTAAACTGCAAAGTCCTAGGTCTTTTCAAGGAAAAGAGCTGAACAAGCTTGGAGAGGCAAGGATGAGTGTCGAAACAATGCGGTATCACATATGAAAAAAAATGCCGATATGATCACCGATCCAATGTCGAGTTGTGACGGCACAAAAGTCGGTTTAATCATTATCAACTTATCGTCCGGAAACCAATTGTTTACAATTTACTATGTGAAGGGTCAGTGTGACCTTGACCTTTGACCTAGTGATTCCAAAATAAATAGGGCTCTTTCTTGCACTAATGCCAACCTACCTATGAAGTTTCATGAACGTAGGTGGAACCATTGTCAAATTATCATCTGGAAACTAATTGTTTATGATTTTTAATGTTCAAGGTCACTGTGACCTAGGCCTTTGACCCAGTGAGTCCAAAATAAATAGGGGTCTTCCACTCACCTAGGCCAACCTACCTATGAAGTTTCATGAATGTGGGTCAAACCATTATCAAGTTATTGTCCGGAAACCAATTGTTTACGATTTACTATGCTGCAGGTCACTGTGACCTTGACCTTTCACCTAGCAAGTCCAAAATAAATAGGTTCTTCCTCTCACTGATGCCAACCTACCTATTACGTTTCATGAACATGGGTCGAAACATAATCAAGTTGTCATCCGGAAACCAATTGTTTACGATTTACTATGTTGAAGGTCACTGTGACCTTGACCTTTCACCTAGCGAGTCCAAAATAAATAGAGTTCTTCCTCTCACTAATGCCAACCTAACTATGAAGTTTCATGAACATGGGTTGAACCATCATCAAGTTATCATCTGGAAACCAATTGTTTTGATTTACTATGTTCAAGGTCACTGTGACCTTGACCTTTGACCTGGCGAGTTCAAGATCAGTAGGGTTCTTCCTCACAGCAAGGCCAATGCAGCTATTAAGTTTCATGACTATAGGCTGAACCACTGTCAAGTTATTGTCTGGAAACCAATTGTTGCAATTTGGTCACTGTGACCTTGACCTTTGACCTGGCGAGTCCAAGGTCAATAGGGTTCTTCCTCGCACCAAGGCCAACACACCTATGAAGTTTCATGACTCTTGGTTGAACCACTATCAAGTTCTCATCCGGAAACCAATTGTTGCGATATACTATGTTCAAGGTCACTGTGACCTTGACCTTTGACCTGGTGAGTCCAACATCAATAGGGTTCTTCCTCGCACCAAGGCCAACACGCCTGTAAAGTTTCATGACTCTAGGTTGAACCACTATCAAGTTATCATCCGGAAACCAATTGTTGCGATATACTATGTTCAAGGTCACTGTGACCTTGACCTTTGACCTGGTGAATCCAAGATCAATAGGGTTCTTCCACGCACCAAGGCCAACACACCTATGAAGTTTCATGACTCTAGGTTGAACCACTATCAAGTTATCATCCGGAAACCAATTGTTGCGATATACTATGTTAAAGGTCACTGTGACCTTGACCTTTGATCTGGTGAGTCCAAGATCAATAGAGTTCTTCCTCGCACCAATGCCAACCCACCTATGAAGTGTCATGAATGTAGGTTGAACTACTATCAAGTTATCATCCGGAAAGGAATTGTTGCGATTTACTATGTTCAAGGTCACGTTGACCTTGACCTTCGACGTAGCGAGTCCAAAATCAATAGGGTTCTTCCCCTCACCAAGGCCAGTCCACCTATGAAGTTTCATGAATGTGAGTTGAACCATGATCAAGTTATCATCCGGAAACCAATTGTTTAAGATTTACTACGTTCAAGGTCACTGTGACCTTGACCTTCGACGTAGCATGTCCAAAATCAATAGGGTTCTTCCTCCCACCAAGACCAACCTACGTATGAAGTTTAATGAATGTGGGTTGAACCACTATCAAGTTATCACCCGGAAACCAATTGTTTACGCCCGCCCGCCCGCCATTCACCAAACTATAACTCGAGCTTGACTTCGTCACAACTCGACTAAAAATGTCTCCGAAGCATGGACATGTACCCATTGCTGCAGACCCCCAGAAACAAACACATACCAGAAACTCCGCAAGCGGTGTGATCGAAGGAGCGACAGAAGCAACAGAGTGATCATACACCATCGACAGAAGAACCTTCCACTTAGCCACAGAGGCTAAACCAGTGCAGTGAGTGCCTCCTTGAAGAAGAAAAGCAACTCCACTGCGTGTCTCGAAAAACCACTACAGAGGAGACAGGACCCGATAAAAGACATGTGCGAAGGCACAATGAAGTCGGGTCAACGTGAAACCTCCTTGGACGACTTTGGCAAAGGAAGTCGTGAGGTAGAGGGAGACATGCCGGAACCGCCGCCAACAGAGCAGATTGATCCACACCCACCGAGGCGACGGGTGTGATCGAAAGGATTCGACGATTGCAGGTTCATATCTGGGCGAGAACCTGAGGCGGAATTGGAACCGGTAGGAAGGCGTAGCCGACAAGACCATCCCAAAGGAGGGCCAGAGCGTCCACGGCGAAAGCCAGAGCATCTGGACATAGGGACACGAAAGTGTCCACCGGATGGTTCCAACAAGTCGCAAAAGATCGATGGAACCCGCCATGTGGAGCATCCACCTGGTGGAAATGACCTTGCCCTGGCGGGACAGGGAGTCTGCTGGGGCGTTCAGATGACCGGGAATGTAACGAACAGCCACCCCGGTGTGGACATCCTGAGCGAGCAGTAGAAGATCCCGAGCCAATTCGTACATTGGAACAGAGTGCATGCCGCCCTGGTTCCGAATGTAAGCAACCACCGTCGAATGGTCGGACAACAGAAGGACCTGGCGATTTGACAGGTGAGGGATCCACTGCCTGAAACTCAGAAGAGCAAGAAGCTCCTTCTGGTTGATGTGTAGAGCTGCATGATCCTGGTCCCACATCCCGTGAATGGAAAGACCTAGAGGATCCAACGTCGCACCCCATCCGATATCGCTGGCATCTGCCGTCAGAACGCGATCGGACGTGGGTAAGTCCAACGGAACACCCTGCAAAAGCCACTGGACATCCGCCCAGAGGAGAAGGTGAGGATAAAGATATTCTGGAAACTGAAGCACCAGATCCAGAAAATCTACATTCGGCCTCCAACGACTGAGCAGAAAGTGTTGGAGAGGTCTGACACGCAGCCGACCTAGAGGAATGAGATCCGTCACCGAACAGCAGAGACCGATTAGCCGGAGAATACTTCGAGCCATTGCGGATGTGGACTGGGACAGAGTCAGAGCAAAAGCTGAGAGAATCACAGCCTTGGCCTGGGGAACCGCCACCAAATTGAATTGTGTGCGGAAAGCCATCCCCAGATGATAAAACGACTGAGAAGGGACCAGGTCTGACTTCTCGTTGACTCTGAAACCTAGCGACGTGAGCAAGCTCAACAGAGTGGCAACATCCGACTCCAGTAAGGCAGCATTGGAATGCCCCTGGAGGATATCGTCCAGATATGCCAAAGTAGTCACCCTGGACTGTGTGCGCTGGAAAGCTACGACATCAGTCTGGTGAAAGCCCAAGGAACCAGGATGAGGCCGAAAGACATGGCCTTGAACTGGTAAACTCGCCCCAGAAAAACGAAGCTGAGATACTTCTGTAACGCCCACTGAATCAGAACGTGAAAGTAAGCGTCTCGAAGGTCGAAGTTGGAAGCGACATCTCCCTGGTGAATTGAACGGAGGACCGACCTGAAAGTCTCCATGCTGAACTTGGGAGCAATGATAGAATGGTTCAGAAAACTCAGATCGATAACCGCTCAGAGTCGGCTGTCCTTCTTTGGCACCAAGAACAGGCGGGAAAAGAAACCCACTGACCTAATGTTCTTGATGACCTCAATCGCCCCCTTTATCAGGAGATTGTCTATCTCCGTGGACAAAAGTTCTGACATAAAATGTCTGAATGAACTGTGGTTGGAAGAGGCACCCTGGACAGAGTGGGGTGTCTTCGGAAGGATATTCGCAGCCCGGACCGAACAACATCACCCAAGGATCGGATGTGATGGTGGCCCAACGGTCTGCGAACTCTGCTATCCTTCTTCCAACCTGGGACGAGTCGAGGTGAGGACCTTCATTTCGAACCCCGACGAGGCTCGCAAGAGGAGAAAACACCTCCCCTACTGAATGAAGAATCCTGGGACTTCCCTCAAGACTGCTGACGCTTACCCTTACCCCTTGAGTAAGAAGTAGAAGCGGTGGCAGAAGGATCAACCCCTTTGCTTCGCAGAGGAAGCAGAGGGTACTTGTTAGGCTTGGAACGGCCCCTGCCTACCCTGGAAGGCTGATCAAGCTGGAGAAACAGCAGCTGATCTTTGGAATGACGTAGGATGTCATCCCGGACCGTCAACACAGAACCATGGAAAAGTTGCGGACCTGCCAAAGAAGCAGATCGAGGAGTAGCGCACTGCTCCTCAGGAAGGGATCGGCCTGTGTCCAGCACAGAGTCCCTTCGAACTAATTCCAGATTAGCCGTGTTACAGGCATGCGTGTGAGTAAGATGCATGAGTGCCTTGGACAGCACACGCAAAGGAGCCTGTACCTCGTCAAACTTATCTGGAGGCAGATAAGCTGCTAAAGCTGAGACGACGTGATCGGAGAGAGAAAGCATACCAAGCATCTCTCTCGATAATCCCAATGTGGACTCCAGAGTCGTCATCGGAATGACGGCAGACTTGGACTTGGAAAGCCCGAGGGAATTGGAGTCCTGATCCAAAACCGTCATAGTCTGGTAGACCGACGGATTGGCAAAATCGTAGGAACGATAACGCACCGGAGGCAAAAAGGTGTCAACCCTGGTGAAGAACGGAGCCTTCATAGCCTTGGAACTTAGTTTAGAGTCCAAGGCTGAAAATGCTTCAACCAACTGTACCGACTGGCACGGTCGAAGACGCCCAGAAGCGGGTTGCTCCATAGACTGTTGACGCGCGACCGATGATCGTGGCCTGGCTGACACTGTCGACTGGTTAGATGGTTTGAGATCCGGAAGAACCCAAACACAAAATCAAGAGCTGCCCCCAAGTCCGAAGACTGCTGGCTCTCAACATCAAGCATGTCGGACTCTTCCTCTGAGTCGGAAGACACATAGCCCATCGTGGGCAAACCAGCCGACGCCTCCCATGGTGTCAGAACACCAGGGGGATCAGAAAACGGCCTGTTTCCAATCCCGGGAGGCGGCGTCTTAGGGGGCGCCTGGAAACCTCTCGCTGCCTCGCTGGAAGCAACAGGAAGGCTCTTTGTCAGAACCTGAGTAAGGAGAGGGCCTCCCTAAGCTCACTGCCCGTACTGGCCGGTTCGACAGGGGAACGAACCGGCAAAGTGGCTTCACCTCTTTACCAGCGAAGGTGCACGATCCTCCAAAACACCCAACGTCGGATGATGGGCGGCAGCCGGAATGTCTGAAGACAGACGTGTATAGGGGTGTGACACACCCCAAGGATCAACATAGCGGGAACTCATGATAGTCACTGCAGACCTCTGCAGGGCAGAAGGTCCAGGCTGCACAAAAGACGTTGGTCCCCCAAAACTGGTCGTATGGCCAGAATGAGTGGACAGAAACGCCACGGAGTTCATAGTGTCCCACTAAGAACATCCGAATCCAATGACAACTGTGGTGCTCGACGGTGCAGAGACCACAGTACCAACTTTGCCGAGTTGAAGTCAGGGAAGGCTGAGGCCGATACCCCCACGTCTACACAACCGGACACCGCAGCAGACCACTGCAGGTATAAAACTACTGTACTCAAGGGCTGAGAGGACACAGTAGGGGGTTCAGTCGGCAGCCCCATCTGACTTCGCCGAGTGGAAGTCAAGGAAGGCTGAAGCCGAAACCCCACAACCACACTACAGACATCCCTGCAGACCCTTGCGGGGATAAGCCGAGGCCGGCTAAAAACGGTGCCCAATGACATTGTAGACGGAACAGCAGTAGCAGCAGATACCACGGGAGCTGTTGGAACTGGCGGAAAAGTGGAGAGAGCCACAAAGCTCAGCCTCCAAAGGAAGAGCTACAACCCTAGTGACAGCCTCAGATGTTGACTGGAGAGGGCGCATAGTCCCAGAACTAGGCATCTCTTCACCAGAAATCCAACAGCTCCCGCAGTATCCAGCACAGTAAAAAATTGCACATTCCCCATGAAAGGGGAATAACTCTCACCAGACATGGTCGAGTCGGGAAGCCCCGAAACGACAGCATTCCCCACGGCCACCCCCTGCTGGTGCGGGAGGAGCTGCACATCCCCCACGGAGGGGGAGCAATTCTCACCAGACGTGGTCAAATTGGGCGCCCCCGAAACGATAGTGTTCCCCACCCCCCGCTGGAGCAGGAGGAGCTGCACATCCCCCACGGAGGGGGGTCAAACTCACACCAGACGTGGTCGAGTCGGGGGGACGGGGGGGGGGGGGAGCTGCACATTGCACATTCCCCACGGAGGGGGGAAACTCACATCAGACGTGGTCGAGTCAGGAGGCTCCCGAAATGACAGCGTTCCACACCACCCGCGGGTGCGGAAGAAACGGTCACGAGAACAAACCAAGGCGAGGGCAAAAGGAATTGCCCTAAAGGAACCGAACTGGAAATAACAGAGGTGAGAGCAGTAGAAGAAAAAGGTGAACTCAACAGAAACAGAAAGTAGAACACCCTCAACTACGAGAGAAGGTGGCAGAAAAAAAAAACGGTGGGTACATGACAGAAGCCAGACGGTCGACAGGGACCGAAAAAACAGAAATTCAGCCCTCAACTGAGTGAAGAAATCCTGTCCAGACAGTCCCAGATTGACACCTAACTCCAAAAATTAATTCATCAACCGAAAAATTTATTGTCGAATCGCGTGATGTCGAAAACAAAACATTCGCGAAAACGGAATAGTAAATAATATACAATGAGAATGTGGTTGAAAATATAAACGAGAATATATAAAACACAGTCTTGTTATTATACGATCTTCAGATCCATAATTCCAGTCACAGGAAAACCATCATCGACGAGTTAAAATATCACTGTTACTGAGCAATGATGGCACACATCCACCACGTGTGCGGATAATCAAAAGAATGACGAATTGTCACATTGCGCACTGTTTTACGGTAGTCGTGGATTTGTACTATGGAAGAACATCCCATACTGGGTGTGCGCCGATGGCGCTCAACCCAGTTTTGGCTTATTTTTGGGGGGTTCTGTCATGTACCCACCGTTTTTTTTTCTGCCACCTTCTCTCGTAGTTGAGGGTGTTCTACTTTCTGTTTCTTATTTTTTCAAGTTGTTTTTACACCACTTTTCTTTCCCAAATCTTGGGAAAGATTAAAATAGAGAGTATTTTATCCGAGTTAGGGTCTTCTACTGTAGTGCAAGCCTGCAGTAAACAATTGAGGTAGGTTGATAAGAAACTTATTTTTGTTTCGCCTACAATGTACATATTGTTTTTGCAAATTCTGCAGGTGAGCAGTAAACCCAATTTCTGCAGTTAACAGGTGATGCTTTATAACGTTTTTGTGATGGAACTGGGTAAGCAAAAGTCTAGCCCTGCGGTGGTTATTGACTATTTTTTCAATGGCTGAGTTCAGCACATTGACCTGTTTGGCTGTAGTTCCTTCTTGGAAGTTTGATTTCTTGGATTCTATTTGGCGAACCAGTTCTGTATTTTCTTTTTGAGAACTCTCCAATGTGATTTGTGTGATTTCTAAGCTTGCACTTACCGGGTACTAGTAAAAGGACTTCTTGGGATTCTTTCTTTGGTGATATCGGTTTTATTGCTTCTCACCTTTGAGATAGATGTATGTAACATATTTTATGGCAAATGCATTTTTCTAGCAAGAGTGCCTGCATTTCAGTTTTGATCTGTTTACTAGTGTTTACTGGCTAGACTACAAATTTTTTTGACGAGTGGGAAGTTTTGTTTGTTCAGTGATACCGACCAGATCTTGTCTTTCCTGGTAGGTTCTGGCTAGTTTGCTGGGTGTAATATCAATGATTGTGGTAGTGGACTGACTGTTTGAGGAGGGTCGTCCAAGGCGCATTGAGCTGCTGGGAGCTTTCAGCTGTGGTTGAGACTCCAGCAGCTCAATGAGTGAAAATACCACCTGACATCAGTGAAATATTTATATTAAAATATTGTTTTATTGAAAATAATTCACCTGTATGCATATTTTTTTTTTTATAGATTATACATGTACCTTCATGATGAAACAAACAATTGAAGTCAACAAAAAAATTAGGTGGGGCCACTCGATTTTTCGGTTATTACAAAAAAATGAAACCAAACCGTTTTTCAGTTATCCTGTCCATTTCTAGTATACAACTAATGTTGGGTCATTTTCCTATTATAGATCTGCTAGTTATAAACGGAGCATTTATGCTATTATATTTTGTTTGACAGAGATCACTGAGCTCTGTCAAACAAGATATAACAGATAAATATCAACATTGGATGTGTTGAAGCTAAAAATGTCTATAAATGTTGAAAATTCAGTAGATGTTGGTAGTTCTTAGATAGATTAAAAGATTCTTTTATTCAATTAACAGGAGACGACTGTACGTGTATAACCTTTCTGCAATTAAAAGATCACTGTACTGAAGGTATGGTAAATGGTTTGGCATTTGTAAGCAATATACAATTAACAAATTTATTCAATTAAAACATCTACAATTAAGTGGGCTCCATTGTACTCTGTCTGGCAACTGCCCATCGGTACAAAGAAAGAACTGGGGGTAGGGGAGGTGGTTGGGGCACCTACAACACACTTCCATGGGGTAAACTTATGTCTGTGTCTAATACTGTCTATCTACATCAATGTTACATATCTGAATGCCTTATTTCTGAAATACTATTGGCCGAGGTACTTGGGCTGCATGGTATACTGGTAAACCACTATTCCCTGTGTTGGGAATGATAACAGATGTGTACCGGCATTGTTTTAAAAGTACCGGTATATCATAAGAAACGGCACTGTATCAAATTATCGAAGATGAAGTTGATATATTATTAGGGGAAAAAAAAGTCAATGTATTCTATCATGTCTGTCATCCCTCAAATGTCAATCATAGAAAACAGAATGAATACAACTTGAACTCCACCCAGACTGATAACTCCTGTTATGAAGTCTATGTCAATCAATCTTCATTCGACCAATGAAAACACAGTTTGCAAAGTATTTGAGCTGCGTAAGTTACAAGTATACACGTACCATAAATTTGAAACTGAAACTAAAAGTTGAATATTTCGGGAGTGCGTCGAATTCAGGGAATGAATACTTTGACACATTTGTGTATGTAATCTCACGTTTTCCCATGTGGATAATAAAATTACTCACAAAATCTTTATAGGGAGTGTTTGTTTTATTTATTCTATCCCTCTCAAATACAGATAAAACCTGAAGGCTGAAGCCAAGATTATCAACATTCCGTAAACCCATCAACACTGTCATTGTGAACTTTGAATTTATGAATATTAATAAGCTGTTCAATGGCAAAGAAGGCGTTGGTTCGATGTCCCATCAGTTTTCGTCCCAGTTTTAAAACAATAACAACCAGCAATCCATTTGTACCTTCAAATATTTTTTACAGATGTCATCCCAGAAATTAATAATGAATTCAAATAAACCTACATGTAGTATTTATATCTTAACCCTTTGAGAGCTGTGCTAACCATGCATCACATCAGGTGAAGTTTTAGGGGTATGTACATACACGGTGCAGAAACACAAACAAAGGGAAGCCTGCACAATAATAATCCATTTAGACATTAATAATGGTCGTTCACGTGAACATTAAAGTTAAACACAAACACACCACTGACCATTCTTATCAACACTTAAAATACAATAGCTTATAAGAAGAACCAAACAATGGAGAGGAAGGTGCAAAGTGCACACACTCCATAAAACAACTGTATTAATTAATATCCACGAACAAAGGAAAAATAAACACTTCAGTGACGAGTTGTGGGATATTCTTTCAGAACAAAAAAAGTCATGACACTTAATTGTTTCCCTCATGTCTGAGCTGTCTGTGATTTTAAATCCAAATAAAATAATGCTGTGCATGTTTGTTAAAAAAAAAAATGCGATATTAAAGATATTGGTTCCAACTGAACATAAGGTACGGAGCACAGTAAATTCTATTCAATTCTTAACCACCCAAAATTAGGGCTGTCACGATTAATCGATTGTTGATTGGTCACGGCAAAATCGATTAGTATTTTTCGTTGTCGAATAATCGGTAAATTGTATCCCGTTTTAGATGTTTAATAATTAAAAGAAAATTTGATGAAAAAACTATTGTTTCTAAAGGTATTGAGTTTAGAACATCGATGTTAAAGCCCAAGAAGCCGTTGGAAACATTTGTCTTCCAGGTACATTCATCAAAGCTTTGATGTTCTGAATCTTTGAACCGTCAGTGTAATAATCAAGACCGGTCGGCAGTTGTGAAGATCGCAACTGCCGACCGGTCTTGATTATTACACTGACGGTTCAAAAATTCAGAACATCAAAGCTTTGAATGTACAATTAATCAATTATTATCGATTATTTGCGACGATTAATCGATTACTAAATTTAAAAATCGTGACAGCCCTACCCAAAATATAACAACTGTGTTGTCAACTGTTTATGAACTCGGCTGCCTAGAACATCACCCAAATTTTTCACCCTCTGAACTAACTTGTCAATGATATACCGATATACCGCAGTATTTTTTTCAATACGATACCAGTATAGCAATTTGAATACCATGCAGCTCTACGGGGTACTCTAATACATTATATACAATGGAACCCTTTTAATGGAATAGTGACTTTGATGGCGATTGGCGAGTATTATTCAGTTAACAGGAGTATTCAAGTTCAACAAACAGGGATTTGGTCACTTTCCTGCTTCCAAAGATAATCTGAGCACGTATTCTATATGATATCTTGTTTGACAGAGCATGTGGAGCTCTGTCAAACAAGATATAATAGATTAAATGCCTGTATTGGATGGACTGAGGCCAAATAGGTCCATAAGCAATGGGTATTTTGTGATTGTCAGTGTAATTTCTCGACATACATGTACCACAAGATTGTTTATTCAATCAACAGGAGTTTACTTTATAACCTATATGCAATTAACACTTGCTGCTAAAATTTGTACTGAAGGTAAATGGTTTTGCATGGACTGCCTGGAAAGGAGAGTGAATGCTCCCACTCACCATTACTCTCCTAAACATTTCACTAGGGGAGCAATTAATCACTCGCCTTCATGATGTGGGTGGAAAGTATGTCTATACATCAAGTTACATGTATGTATTGCATTTCATTCACCCGTTTAATACCTGACCCAACTTGGAGATGATTCTTGCAAAACATGATCTCGCATAAGTAAAATTTTTCATGTTTTTTTTAAAAACATAGCTTATGACACCTCATTGGAATGAGCTCATTCCAATGAGGGGTCATGAGCTACATTTTTAGAGCCAAAATTAAAAAATAACAAAATTTGTATGCTCAAATTTCGTGTTTAGTGCTGGCCAGCTTGGGCTGTCATGTTTGGTAAGGGGTTAAAATCAATCTCCTAAATTTTTCACTCTTGCAAAATCAAAATGAGGAGAGTGATTATTCACTCGTCTGCATTTTCTTCCCGACAGTCACTGGTTTTGTGTTCGGGAGGTTTTTCAATTAACAGGGTTATTCAATTAAGAGATGGCCAATTACATGTAACTGGGCTATACTGACTGATACTAAGACTACAGTACATATATGTACATGTGTACCAGAAGAAGGCTTGTTGTCCGGTGACCCTGTGGGTACATGTAATGTAGGGACAGGTGAAAATATACAGTACATGGAGAGTGGATTGTAACTAAATCACCTGCGGAGTGGAGTTATCACCCGAACTATAAATTTCAAATTTTGTGTATATCGACTAAAAACACAAGCAATGTTTCAGCCAATGGACCTCCGTGTTTAACCTGGAGGTCCACTGACTGAAACTTTGCTTGTGCTTGTTACGATTTGCAATTATTGCATGGGTGGAATTTCCACTCTGCAGGTGATTTAGTGATAATACACTCTCCACATACTGTATGTATGCAAAATATAGCAATAATGTAGAATTTAGTTATGTGGAATGTGTAAACTGGGCTAAACACAAATTAAGTTGAAGTCAATCATGAACAGTCAATTTTATATGCACTTGATCGCAATTTTTGCTGCAGAGGGCTAGATTTAATAGCACCAACAGTATTTCATGAAGTGAAAGGAATATTCTGAAACCCAGTCAAACTTATCAACTTTAGTATTCTTGGACAGTTTTGCTACAGGAAAACAGTTCTACAGACTTCCCAGTTGACCACCAGAAGAAGTAAAGTACTTGTTGAAATCCAATCTCAACAACAGTTGAGCAAGGTGTGGATTGCTATTGTGGGTTCTCACACTGGATAAAATATTGAAAAGTAGGTTAGACTGACGTCGGAAACTTTGAATTATAGTGTTCAATTGCTGGGTTTCTTTTTCATTCGGAATTGTTTCTGCATTTTTTACAAACTTACAAAATGCATTACACTGGCTTAAAATCTCAACTAAACAGTAATAAACTGGTTTCATGTGAACAAAACTCTGTGACAAGAGAGATGTCAAAAATTGGTCATGAGCTAACTTGGTGGTTTCAAAGTCTCGTGTAGAATTTATTTTGTCCAATAAAATGCCACACAGAGATTCAATGACATCCACTTGAAGGTAGTATTGAAGATTATCAACCAAAAATGCCATATGATAATGGAGCTGCCACTTCATAGCTTCAGTGTCATTTTTAAGCTTATGCTTTGCCTTTATCTGAATTGCCCAACAATGCTGTAACTCAAGAGCTGATCGTCTTACAGCTAGCAAAAATCTGAAAACTTTATTGTATTTCTCTAACACACCAGAAGTAAAAAAGATGTGTAAAGGCCACTGCACAGTGTAAGACAATCCTAAGTAACTCCATCCTGGTTCAATTGTGGGAACAGACTTATCTATCCCCACACTGGATGCTGATGATACTCTAGGTTCTTGTTTAGTGTTAGTGATAGTCAGGTGAAATCTCTGCAATAAGCCCTCGTCTTGAATAAGGACATTTCTTGCAGCTTGTTGAAAGGCCATATTTACATCATGCTCTGTTGTTCCTGTTGGTGGTTGTCTCATTAAGGACTGAGCTTGGTCTATAAATGCTAAATATAACTCTCCCCGACCAAGCAAATAAAAATCTTTTATTATCTTTAAATGCCCTATCAAGTTTGATTCTTCAACAACAAGTATCCACAAATGCTCTGCAACATAAGATCTTATTTTGTCTATGAAGGTTTCAAACCCCATCGCATTAAACTCAATCTGCTTTGACATATCGAAAAGCTCTTTTGCAAATTCATCTTCTTTATTTTTCATAATTGATTCTTTTTTATGTGATGAAGGCTTGTTATTTTGATCTTCAAACATCTGCAATGATTCTCCAATGAATAAAATTTTATTTGCGATTCGGGAAGAAATATAAGCTGGTAATAAGTCTGCATGTACACTAAATTGATTGGAACTAGTTGTAACAGGGACATTCTGCATTAGTATTTTCTGTAGTTGCCTTCCAGTGATGCCCATTATGCCAAGGTCATCATCATCTTCGGTAATTTGTTCGGAGTCACCTGGTGTGTCTGAAGATTTCTGAATGAAAAATTCTTTATATGGATCAAATAGAGAACCATACAACAGCCATGAACACAATTGTTTGAAAAAGATACCATGACACTTGTGTAAAATCATCTGGAATGATTTGTGTACTATAGGTATTCCACTCATAGAACCTTTATGTACAATATCAAGTATAAAACAGCCATGTGCTTTGTATGTTTTCACTTGCTCAACTACTGAATGAAGTGCTGAAAATAACAGCTGGTAATGTTGCAGATACATGTAGAAATGTGAGAGAGAAATATTGGAATCTGACAGGGTCTGTTTTTCAAGCTCGTTCAATGCCTGTCTGTACTCCTGTAAAACACCATCAAGTCCGTGGCAAAAAGATTTCAAGTATAATCCATGTAAACTTCTTGTATTCGTGTCATCGTTTTGCGGAAGACTTAAAGTTTCGCCATGTAGCTTGATAAATGACTGTAAATGTTTGTAGAATGTTCCCAACCTTCCAAGTTTATTCAAAACTTCAACTTCTGATGGGTGCACAAATGGCAAGTCAGATAAAACTTTTATTCCGTCCTCCGTATCCTTAAAAAACCCACCTACGTGTCCACTCAGTGCTAACAATACTTCGTGTAGCATTTTAAATAACCACTATCATAATTATCATGAGATCGCCTTTTTGTTGAAATTGAAATAGTTTTTGAAAGCACCCCAACTTGTCAACAGGCAGCTGTACGTACGCACTCGATCCAACTGGAGTGCAACCCCAGTCTTTCCCTTCGAATTTGTGTATACGACAAACTTCCCTGTCAAAACGGCCCATAGCCAAAACGGCTCGCTGAGTGTTTGAATATTTCAAACGTATATAATAATAACCTTTGCCGGTCGCTGATTTGTCGCGGTTCTAGGGGGAGAAGGTCTTGGTTATGCCTGTGCTCCCAACTGCCCCCCTATTCCCACGCTTCTTCTCTCCTCCCAACACTTGGAGACGAACTGCTTGATGACATTCCCTGCCCCATTCTTCTCAATTTCTCCGATTAGCATATTAACCTTCTCCTTTGAGTCACTCACTAACCAAATGTCCTTCATTCTCCCATCCCACTTCCCCATTATACTCTCAATGAATCTGATTCTTTTAGACTGGAAGTTTGGGCATTCTAGAAGAAAGTGTTCCAGGGTCTCCACCACGCCGTATCATGGGCTAATTCAGATATACCATATAACACTCCCAACCTCCGTTACAGCCACCCCCCCCCCCCCCCCTCCGTTGAGAAAACAGAGAGGGATTCCTAGTTAAGTCTCGGGTGTCTAATTGACTTTATTAGGTATCATCGTAGAACCACTAATCTCCTAGTATTTTAATGTTTATAGAATTGCCGAGGTTCCGCTCCAGAATTTTCCAAAAATGACACGCAATACACTCTCTTCAAATGCAAATATTCTGTAACGCTGTTATCTAACCCATAACATGTATTACATTTCCCAAATCCACTAAAAACATATAACACTATCTGACGAAGTAGAAATAAACAATGTGAATGTGGGTGAAATAATTTATTGTCAAATGCAAGACTTCAACCTGCAGAATTGCTTGAAAAAATGCTGATACTAGTCATTTTCAGCCATCCAGCAGCCCAAAAGCAGAACTTTCCCAATATCCCCACTTACCTAAGTAACCTAACCCTAGACCATATATACAACCCCCTGTTTCTAAAATGTGAAAAAATTCTATGTTTCCGTCTCATTTTGTAGTTACACCCTTGTAAAATGACATTTTGAAAAATAGCCAATTTTTCGAAGCCACTGTTTCCCATAATTCATCTGGTAATTTACCCCTATGCACCAGACTCCAACTTTGTGACCAAAACTTCAAATTCTCTTGTCCAACAAATAGCCTAATGTAATCATATATCTGATACTAAAAATATATCTCCAATTTACATGGCATTAGTTTCAACATATGCCCTATGTTTAGAATTTTACGTGCGAAACTGTAGAGCGGAACCTGAGCAGAAAGAATATTCACCCGATCGAGCCTTTCAGCCCAATGAGCATAATGTTTTATGTAAAGCAAAGGAGATAGACTGTGTGGAGAAAAGGCATGAAACACCTAACTGGAGACAGGAGGGTCAATGATAATTTAATTCTGAAACCCTATAGAGACGTGGGTTAAACTGGAGAAACAGAATTTACTGCATCCAGTAAATTCAATCTGTGTGAAACGAGTTAAAGTAGCAGGAAAAAACTATACAGAAAGAGAATTTATGGAGGCTTATTTTCTGGAGTAAAATATTTTTTAAACAAATCAGAAATGTATTTTTCATTAACACATTACGTGTACATTACCCATGTGAGACTGGTCAATTAATACCCCAGTTATTGATGCTAAATTTAGATTAGTGCTGTCTATTTATAGAGGAACTATTTATGAGTGGGCGTGTACAATTAATTACTTATCTTCATTGACAACAGAGCAACAATAACAAGAACATTGGCTTTGATATATTTTATTTCATTCAAGTGTTTCAACTTTTAACAAGCGATAAACTATAGACTCAATACACTGCACATAGATATTAACATAAATAAGTTTGTTTTTTGCATATAGATATTTACATAAATGAGTTGACTTTTTTAATCTTTTAACTTCATTTGGTTTCTTATAACTAACATTACAGTACGTTCAACGTGGATTGAAACAAAAACGCCGTCGCGGTGTGTTCTCCATCGTGGAGTTCCAGTGGACCGCAGTGTTTGATCAGTGGAAGACAGTTTTCAAAACACCGTGAATCGCCGTGGTCACGAGCGTTAAGCATTAGCGTAATTGCTTTTGCATGTCAGTTTCACTGCTGATTAATAAATACTGTCTTGTGACGTCAACTGGCAAGCCAACCGCGTTTGTTACTGGTGGTAGATAATTTATTTTAAATTAAAATTGGAATTTGGAGGAGGCAGACGGCGACTATTGCTGTGGTTTGAAATTGTAAATTGGGAATAGAACAGTCAGTTTCATTTGGTTATGTACAATGTCCTCGTCACTTTCGGAACTAATCTGTTGTGCTTGCGCGATCGATTTGATCGAGGAAATAAATAAACCAGACTTGAGAAAAACAACTAATATTCGCGAAGTTCCCAATTTCACATTTTGTTTACAGCTGTAGGCCAACACGTGACGAACCGTGTTTTTCGTGGGTGGGAAGTGGGGGCGAAAAAGCCTCCTGCGTCACGAAAGCGCCCACGGCGCACGAAAAATGATCGAAGTGATACCAGTTTACGACACTGAGTCAACTCGACCAGCCCATCCCCTTTCCCGTCTTACTCTTGTCGGTCTATGCAATTAAAGATTCTTATAAAAAGGATATAGTAAAAAGAAAATATAGTGTTTTTGAATGGATACCAAAACGTATCTCACTCGTGACTGAAACTAATGATTATTTCACAGGAGGGAGGGGGGGGGGGGGGGGGGGTGGACTGGAGATATTTGCATACCGAAACAAATATTCTTCATCCTATTCTGTAGGGGTTTGTACATACTTTTATATTCTTTGCATTTGCAGATTTTTCAACGTTCCTCTACATTGTTGTTATTTGTATTATCAATTGAAATAGCTAAGCCTGTGTGTATGTAAAAATACGTGGGTGAATATAAGGGAGATACCGAATTAAAATATCTGCGAATGTGCCATTCTGAAAGAGAGTACACTTCAGTGGGAAAGAGATAGAGAGAGACAGATATACGTGATGGGGGGGGGGGGGGGGGGGGGGGAGAGTAAGAAAAAGTGAAAGAAAATTAGTACACGAAAGTATATGCATGGCACGTGGGCGTATGTCTGCATATTACACTGTGTGTGTGTGTGGGGGGGGGGGGGGCGCATTGATGTGTGTGTGTGTGTTGGTGTGCGTGCATATGTTTTGGTTTTTCGGGTTTGGGTTTTTTGTTTTCTGGGGTTTTTTATGAACTACTGTAAAAAAAAGACCTACCTCTGATGAAAATGTGTCTCATAACCTTTCATAGGCTGGATTTCATTTTAATATTTTGTAAATACTCTATTTATATTATGTATGTGTATTGAAATGTGCCACTTAACTAAAATATTCTACTACTACTACATTAAAGTAGTCGGGATTGAAGTAATTAATTAAATATAGTAGATTAAACTACCACTTGCACAAGGTGTGAAATAACATTTGAGTGGCGCGACAAAACACAGAGCTGTCCTTCAAACCAACTTCTGTTTTAACACCTCTGCACATGACAAGCTTGAGAAAAAAATAAGACAAATCAACATTTTCAGCAATCATAATTATAACCATAATTATGTAAATAAAATCAATAGAAATATTTTTTTTTTTATTTTTCAATAATGACATGCCGATCGACAAGCCAGACCACTACACATCATAACTCTAGCTCAAACATGCCCCGAAATTTCGTATAATAATTTTTGGTTTTGTACCCCACACGTGTCTTGGAACCCCAAAAATTAAAATAGGTCTTTCAGGCAGGAGATTTTACTTCCTCTATCTGAGATTTTCTGGCGCCACCTCTGATTTTTGCGTGCAGCCAGCACATCAAAAATTTCAGTGTCTTGGCAGTGTAAGATTCAGTCATCCATACCACTCCTAAAAAACGAAGTGTTTAACAATTAAACACCAAAATCAACAGATAATAAACACATACACACGTTTAATTTTTAAATGTGTTTAAATTTAAGCTATTTATTATTTAAACGTCATTTAAATACGCGGTGTTTATGTTTTAAACTCCAGCAGTGTTTGTTACTTAAACACATAAACACGTTTAATAGATGCAACAGATAATAAACACTTAAACATGTTTAAATACTAATTTATAAACACATAAACATGTTTATTTATTTATATTTTAAATGCCTAGTGTTTAATATTATGAGAGATTGGATAAGCACGAGTGTTCAAAAGAAACCTTTAATATGATTTTTTTTCAATATGCTAGTTTCGGTAAATGATTTGAGCCATTTTCCTGCTGGTCCAACAGTATTAAGCAAGCAGTGAACACATTCAGTTATAGAAACTATTTTCTTGATATACAGGTATTAAACAAGTTTTACTAATATGGGCGTATTATTCGTGTTAGGGTCTGAATCAAAATCTATATCTCACCAACGTGAGCCATCATTCCCAGCGATAGATGTTATTTTTTTCTGTATTCAAAATCCAGAAGCCTATACACCCTTAAAGCTGATCTCTCTAGTCGAGTTTCCTGGCAGTAAGTACTGAATTAGTATATCTTCATTTCCGGGGCGGGTGTCATTATAATTTTAAAACAACAGCATTTAAGCACAATATAAAAACACCCCCGACCCATTGGATCTACAAATCACCACTAATCTTGCTAACTAGTTTAAAATATTTACATGATCAAAAAACACATTGATTCACTTTCATACTCACACATTCCTCCTCTTGCTGTGCCTACTGCGCCGACGCCGACGTTGGGAACATTCTCTCTGGTGTAAAACGCGTAACACTTTACACTATGGAGTAGTTGCTTAGTAAAACATACATTATTCCACAAAGCTCAGTTCGCCATACTACCTTCGCGTCTTACCACTGTTTTCCCCATAGACAATACTGGACCCCTCTGATATAATTTGCAAGATTTTATTATAAACTTGTTTGTTAGGATATCTTGTTTTTATTTCTCCGCTTTTTTTAGTAATAATAATAGTAATAAGAATACCTACCTGGCTATATTTTGTGTATCTTGTGTGTGATGTCTATTGGGCAAAAATGTGCATTTACTACAGTGTTGTTGTCTTATACGTGATACGTTATTATACTACACCCACTCATGTATGTCATTTTTAACGATGTCCATAAAGTAATTTGGACAGAATAAATAAAATAACAGGCCACTCCCACTTCCAATCAATATCGGTGACATAAACCAATGATATTTTTTAGTCCTTTTGCAATAAATTTCATCCAGGGAAAAATTCATCTAAATATCCCTAGTATTTCCTACAAGCTGGAAAAATCAGTTTACCTTTTCATAACAGTATTACTGGATAACGCTGCATAAAATTCACAAACCAGAAAAAAGTATCGATACACCTATTTGTCATAACGTTTTTTCAATAATTTAATAAAACGTTTCATCGTGTTGATTTTCGATTGGCAATTCCACGCGCCATGCGATTGTCATATAATAGTAGTCTATTGTTCTATGCCTTCTTTAATTCACTATACAATTATTTCATTGGTTCAAGTCAAAGATAGTGTTAAAAACCGGGTGGTCAATTAAATGTGGTGACTGCACGTGTGTGCTTTAAAATTCGTTGAAATTATTTCATTAAATTATGACCAACATAAATTCTAGTGGGTGACCCTATTAAGCATTTCAGCATTCGCGAAAAAAAATGAGTTAATTATGCAAAAAACGGGCGGTGCTTTTCTATAAATACTAGCGAAATAATTTCAGGTTGTGTCGTAGTGTAGTAGTGTAAGCCATAGTAGGCCGTATGTTAGAATTATTTCGCAATTATTTACTGAGATGCTAATAGGCCCTGTTTACAAATGGTTTAGGCCTGCCCCCTCCTCCAGTCCAAAAATAACCTCAAATAATGTATTTTAATTTTTTGGGCTTGGTACGTCTTTCAAAAGATGTACCAAACGAAAATTAAAATACGGGGAATATCCCGCAAACATCACCTATCGATCGTAAAGAGTGGAGATAAATGACACTCAGACGAAATACAATTCCGCCAAACTTATGCGGTAAATCAGTTTCAAGTCAGTATTTGGCCCAGCAGTTGTTATCTCAAACTCAGCGTTCTTCCAACAACATGGCGTAAGTTGTGAATGATTACAACGATCTTCTCCGAATACCAGCGACAAAGTATGAACGCTCAGTTGTTCAATGCCAGGAATGATAGTCATGCATGGAAATGTATCTTTGCGATTCTTTAGTTATAATGTCTTGAGCATAGGCTAAAACAACAACCGTAGCTGAGAAAAAGACGCCGACACAAAGACGAAAAACCCAACGGGGTCAATTTGAAAACACCGTGTTTGTGACACGAGAACTGCAAATAGGCTTAGAAAATGGAAACAGAATCTGCATCCAACTTATGATGTCGAGCACAAATTAAACACTGCCCGCGTTTACTTCCAGCAACCAACACACAACAAAGTGAGATAAACACCACATATTTACAAAGTAAACATATAGTGAATAATAAATAAACACAAATGTATAACAATTAAACACCGACCATTCAAATATTCCATTTCATTACGTTATAATAGTGATAGGTGTTTTGAGAAAGCTACACACCACTCCATCCCGAAACCTGTCAATTCTGAGTTATGATTGAGAATAAATAAATTTGCTCGATGGGATTTGAGTCGTTCGAGCAATGACTTTTCAATAACTGCTCGATAGCTTATTGGCTTTGGGAATGACATAGGCTTTTGTTATACAGGAAATCAAGCAATCTGATTGGTTAGTTAGAACCAGTAAAGTGAACTGATTGGGTGATCTAGATAAATGAAACAACAAGAGTACTCGGAATAGGGTTAGAACTAACAAGAATAGACCACAACAGCTAAATATAGTAATAATAAGCAAAGCTGTTCCAGCTGATAGGCTCTTCTACTCTACTGGAGTATACTCCAGGACAAAAGAACATGGTCAGGTAGACAAAATCTATTGCAAAGATAGATAGAAGCAGAAAATTCTGAAAGAATTCGAAATAGTACAACTTGTCGGGTTGTTTGTGGTAATTAGGTTTACCCCTATTCAATCGAACACACCCTCCGGACATACCCCTGTCCTATAAGAAGGTTTTAGGTCATATAGAAACCACGTGCTACCATAGAAACCAAGTTGGCCGTCTCCAGTATACAAAATGAACTACGGAAACACGTATCACCCTAACAACACGCGATGCGCACTAACACCATGTACCACTATGGCGATGACGTCACAAGATGGCCGCACACGCGGGTTATCATGACAACACAACATGGCGCCACTGGGTCACGTGACATAACGTCACTTCCGGGGTCATCCAAATGATGCCTCAAACGTGCGAGACATATTACTATCATGCCTTTTCTTCAATTGATCATAATGTAAAAAGTGGAGTTCCCAAATGGAGCCCCTTGATGCAACCTATGTGGATTACTCTTAGTTAATTTACACACCTCTTGAGGGCACTTAATAAAAAAATATTCTAATTCTTCAGCTACACGGCCAATTCTGGCTCCCATGGGGAGCCCAAATATTAACCCAGGCACTTGAATTGAACAAACTTGAATCTCACCCCCTCTAGAGATGTTGTATGCCAAATATGAAAGCATTCAGACTAACGGATCTGAAGAAGATGATTTTTAAAGAAATTTCCTTATACTGCACAAAGTTGAAATTCAGGACACCATAGGAAGCCCATATATTAACCCAGGGACTCGATTTGAACAAACTTGAATCTTACTTCCCCAGAGATGTTGTAAAGCAAATATGAAAGGATTCTGACAAGTGAATGTGAAGAAGATTTTTGAAGAAATTCTCTCATATTGCACTAACTTAAAATTCGGGTTCCCATAGGGAGCCCATAAATTAACCTAGGCACTCGATTTGAACAAACTTGAATCTCCCCCCCCCCACCCCCCCCCCCCCGCACCCCGAGATGTTGTATACCAAATATGAAAGCATTCCGTCTGGTGGATCTGAAGAAGATTGTTAAAGAAATTTCCTCATATTGCCCGAAGTTAACATTTGGGCTACTATAGGGATATCAAATATTAACCCAGAGACCCAATTTGAACAAACTTGAATGTGACTCCCCTAGATATGTTGTAAACCAAATATGAAGGGGATTCTGACTGGTGAATCTGAAGAAGATTTTTGAAGAAATTCCCTCATACTGCACTAAGTTAAAATTCCGGTTCCCATAGGGAGCCCAAATATTAACCCAGGAACTAGATTTGAACAAACTTAAATCTGACCCTTCCCCCTCCCCATCCCCCACCCTAGAGATGTTGTTTACCAAATATGAAAGCATTCCCACTGGTGGATCTGAAGGAGGGGATTTTTAAAGAAATTTCCTCATATTACACTAAGTAGAAATTCGGGCTCCCATAGGGAGCCCAAATATTAACCCAGGCACTGGATTTGAACGAAGTACTAAAGAGTTTATATCGAGAATATAGTTCACAGGGAACGCGGCATTCAATTGATATCAAGCTTTTAAAATTCCGTATATACATTTTCCCGACTCGGACTTGATTTACACTTTTAAGTGAGATCCCTCTTTTGTTGCAATGCAAAAGTTGAGCGTTTGTGTCGAAGAGGTACTTGAACATTTTGGTCTCGGTTCCCACCACGTAGCAGCGTTTCGTTGCTGTTATGAACTAGTTCTGTTTCACTTGTAAATTAGAACCCGGTGACCAAATCCTGAGGCGTAAGTCCCCTAAAGTAGCGTGAATTAGCTGGAATAAACGATGCTTTGCATTATCCCCTCCCCCCCCCCCCCCAAGGGACGGATATAGCAGATACCTCCGGGCGACCGGCCGTCTGTCTGTCCGTCCGAACTTTGTTTATGGAAAAACTTGAACAATAGTTAACGGATTTCAATTCGTTTTGGTATATGTCTCAAAAGGAACAATGTCTATGTCAGGTTCGACGACCACTAATATCTGACGACAGTTGTGGGAGTTATTGACCTTTGTTTAAAAAATATCGTTTGATGCTTGTTTGTGGTATAACTTTAACAATATTAACCGGATTTCAATTCATTTGGGTGTGTTTACCCCCCCCCCCCCCACAAGGGAGGGATACAGCGAAGACCTCTGTCCGTCCGTCGAGCCAAGATGCGTTTTGCCAGAATGCAAAAAAAAAAAAAAAAAAAAAAAAAAAAAAAAAAAAAAAAAAAAATTAAAAGAAAATTTAAATTGCCCCTTTAACCCACTCACACCTCCTCTCGAACACTGGGGTCAGATGAGCATACCATTTTCTTGCTCCAAAATGCATTTTGAAGGATTCCAGGTGATTTTATGCAAAAAAATACAAACTGGACTTCTATGCTCATATGACCCCCTGCCCCTACCCCGCCCCTACCCCGCCCCCCCCCCCCCCCCCCGTGGTCAGATAGGGCAAAAAACCCTTTTTTGGACGCCAAGATGTGTTATGCCGGATTTAGAGTGATTTTATGCTGAACAAAAACCCCACCAATCCCCCCCCCCCCCCTAGTTGGGGGTGCTGGGGATTAGCTTCGCTTGCCGATGCAAATCTCTTGTTACTTTATGTCGGATAATTTAGGGAATTACCCCACCATCGGATACAGTTATCCACGCCATACATCAGAGTGTGAATATTTATTGTAGTGCAACAGAATTTTCTCTAATGACTGTTTTTCTCTTGTTTAACAATGAATTTAACCATTTATATCTTGTTTGAGCTCTTTCAAAGAAGGTATATTTGGTTAAATATCAAACTACATTATTGGAAATCTTCGCTGCTGAAAATTTAAAATTGACATAACTGTGCAGAGGTTAATCACTTACGTAATATAACGATTGCCGGGTTACTTATTTGCAATTAGTGGGATTCTCGAAACTGTTCCTTTAATGAACATCTTGTTAATCGCAAACAACGCATGCATTAACTGTTTAATTCATCGGCGGTATAAAAATTTAAATTAAAGGAAATTTTTAGAGTCTGAAGTCAGTTAATTTTCCCTTTGTCACACAGAAACATTTTTAAACTTCAAATGAATATTAGGTGTTTCTCAATATTTTTACCAAATATTGAAAACAGTTAGTCTCTAGCTTTATATACGATCCAGTAAGTGTATCGGTTTCTTAGATTTTATTCCGTTATAATGTCTCGTCGCATCATTAGCAATCACAGTTATTAATTAGTTATTAATATTTCTGATCTTATTAAAGTTTTAGCCCCAATTTTACCACAATCACTTTCCATTTATCTCCTCCGAAATAACCCACAGTGCACACATAGTTGGACAGAAGCGAAATGATAAAGTTCGGGTGTTTCACCCCTTGATGACCGAAGGTTTTTGCGCACCGAAGGCGCGTAGGGACGGTGTGAGGATAAACTCACCCCTTACAACCCCTTTAGCAGCACAACGATATTCCTCCTCGCCTAACAGCCATGAAAGGGAGACAGCAAGGGAGCCGGGAAAGCCACCAACACCAGTCCACAGCACCGTCGGGTCGTCTGTAGTAGATTCTTTGGTTTGTTCTTCAGGCATGTGAAGTCTGCCATTTACGCGATATAGCTTATTGATAGGGTACACTCCACTCATTTACAAGTCTAGTCTGATTAGACCAAAAAATGCAAGCGCCCGATTCGAACTGGACTTGGCTGGCTGTCGACTTGGTTTTTGACCCGCCTCGGTATTTGCGCACCGTAGAGTCAAAACTTTGGTTCGGGGTCAACTCACCCTCGGGACAACTCGCCCTCGCATATTTTTCCGAGTCAAGTCGTCCCAATTTAATTTGGGGCGAGTCGTCCCAATTTAACTTGGGGCGAGTTGACCGGAAAAGAGCAGTCCGTGTTTATTGTTTCTTTTACTGAAATCGTTTTTCACTAATCAACTCAACAATTATCAAATAATAACCGATCGCGATACACCTACCTTGAGATAAATAAATGAAAATGTCCTATTGCGTAAACAGTAACTTGAAGAATAGCGAGAAACTTGCTCATTTTGTTTATATAATTATTTATGAATATATTTGAATAATTAACATCGCTTGTTTTTCATATTTCTTTCTTAAATTTACGCTGTGTAAAAAGTAGTCTGTTGATTGTTTTAATTTTTTTCATAGAAATGGTTCACTTGATCAACGTAACAGACATATCGGTTGACTCGTGGAAATATATTTCCACACCTGTTAATTGGTTTCATATTGGTTTAATGTTTTCTTTGAAAATTGTTGGCGAACCTTTCACTCCAAACGGGTAATTACTTTCGATCAAAGCTTTTGCTCAGAAAGATGGAAGAAAAATTATAAACAATTCTCCATGCTATATGCTCTTATTTTCAGAAGAAAAGTGACTATGTTGCCGTGTTCGACGCTGCTATAAACAGATAAGATTTCATCGTTCAAAGTTTTGTTTTAGATTTTGAAACAGGTAATAAATAAATATGATTGAAGAAATAAATAATATATATATATATATATATATATATATATATATACAATGGCATGGCGGGGGTTCGAACCCACCTCGAGAGAGTTTCCTACGGCACCAACCGCCTAGCGAAACTGCACTAAACCACGCACACCACTCGGGCACCGACAGATCCCCAAAAAGGAATGCTAGTTAACCAAGTATGTACGAGATCAGTACCGATCACACGGAATTCTCTCTCAGTAACTTTTAAGTTAAGTTATTATTTTTTTATCAAGTAATTGATCGGTTCTACATACTGCTCTGTAAGGAAATCAGTGAGAACTTCTCTTGTCAAATTTCCGCTTGCCATAGAAATTATTAGAATAAAGGACGCTGGTTGTGTTTACAGTGGTATGGCGGGGCCCGATCCCACGCCGAGAGAGTTTCCTAACCGCCTAGCGAAACTGCACCAACCGCCAAGCGAAACACCCCCCCCCCCAGAACCGCAGAGAATTCCCTAAAACCACCCTCTAAATGACATTTACACGCTGCTCTCGGGAAAAATATTCTCATATTTTCATAAATATTTTCATTCCTTACACAAGTTATTTTCGACCCATTTGGAAATGCAAATGCTATAACTTTTTTCAATGCCTTTTCGTCATCACATCCAATAATTGGTGGGGTTTTGATATCACACAATGCAAGTGCCAACTCTGAGAAAAATGAAACAATGTTTGAAAATCGTAATTACCGTGTAGAAATATCGGCCCGGGGAATATAGGATGACTACCACCTTTTTTCACAACTGCCAAATTCTTAAAACAGCCGATGGTCACATGTACATCAGATAAATTAAAAGTCTTATCAAAGCCTAATACTGTAGACTCTGCCGCAGGGTAGCTGCAACAAAACCATTTGATATCTTGAAGCTGTTGGTCGGTATACAAAATAACAGCGGGTACTTTATCTTTTGAGTGGATTATTTTTTGAACAAACGGGTGAGTGTTAACCATATTTTCAAGATGTTGAACATGACCTGCAAAATTAAGTTTTGGATTGTCGCTTTTTGTCTTTTTCTTTTCGTGGTACTTAATATCCTGAACCTGTTCCAGGGTTCTTGGTGCTGAAACAACATCACTGTGATCTATCATAGACGTATACACTTGATTATGGGCAATATTTTTCACCTTTTCTTTTATGTTTTTGATAACTTCTGGCTTTGTTCTGATTTAAGCATTGGTATTTTTCACACTAATTCCTAAAGCCGAACTTATGGCATACATGTGGGACATATCTGACCGAATTACACCCAAACTGTCCTCCGGCCGAACCGTCCTCTGCAATTTGACCCAAACAGGCCGTTATATTTAGCCCGAACCGTCCTCCACAGCTCCCGAACCGTCCTCTATAGGGCGTCAGATAGGAATAATTTTAAATAAATAAATAAATTCTTGGCGGAGCGATGTTTATATTTGATCTTTGATATGAATAATTTTAAATAAATTCTTGTCGGAGCGATATTTATAAACATTATTTTACCAGATGATGAAAAAAGTCTTTAACATTTGGTAATAAAATGATATTTATAAATTAAGAAGAAGTAATGTCAGTTATTAGTAACTTAGATCCCCAGAAAGCTAGCGGACCAGATTTAATTAATAACAGAATCATTAAGGCATGTGCTCAACAGTTTGCTTTCCTCTGACATATCTTTTTAATCTGTCCCTATCTCGTAATGAGTTCCCAAGTTTATGGAAGAAAGCCGCCAGTGTTGTGCCTATCCATAAGAAATCATCAGTTAATGACAAGGTAAACTATCGGCCAGTCTCTTTGACAAGTTCTGTCAGAAAAATTCTGGAAAAAGTAATTTTTAGACACATTTTTTCTTTCTTGGTGGAAAACGAATTGTTAACGCCCCCCCCCCCCCCCCCCCACAGCCAGGCTTCATTCCGAGTGACAGTACAATTTACCAATTAATAGATATTGAAAATTACATTGCTAGTGATATGGACAACAATAAAGAAGTCAGATTAGTATTCTGTGATATAAGTAAAGTATTCGATAGAGTATGGCATGGCGGATTAATTCATAAATTAAACTCAATTGGAATAAGACGTAACCTACTAGCATGGTTTAAAAGCTACCGAACAAATCGCTCACAGTATGTAGTTGTAAATGGGGAGAAATCCAAAAATCAAACCATTAAAGCTGGCGTGCCACAGGGATCCGTTTTAGGCCCCCTGTTCAATATATACATAAATGATATTGTTAAAGATATTACTTCCAATATTAGACTTTATGCCGATGATACAACACTTTATCTGGTAATCGAAGATGCAAACTTAGCAGCAGAAGTTTTGAATAATGACCTGAGAAAAATTGCCCAGTGGTCTAAAACATGGCAGGTTATATTTAATCCACTAAAGACCGAATCGCTGTATATTTCAAATAGAGTAAATCCCACGCTTCGCCCCCATCTTTACCTTCTAGGACAGCAAATAGAAGAGACGGACACTCATAAACATCTTGGGTTGATCTTTTCAAAAACAGGACAATGGAATTCACACACAGAGAGTCTTATAAGCAAAGTCAGCCCTATGATAAACTGTCTTAGAAGCCTAGAATACAGATTGTCCAGACAAGCATTGGAAACTCTATATCAATACTTCATTCTCCCGCTGTTTGATTATGCCGATGTTATATGGGGTGGTTGCATGGAGACTAAATCAACACTCTTAGAAGATTTACACTTGGATGCTCTACGAACCATAATAGGGGTCACTAGGGGGACAAGTCATAAACTTATCTACAGAGAATCTGGTTTCATACCACTCAAAGAGCGTAGACGACGCCACAAATTAGTAGCGTTGTATAAGATTATGTTCACAAGCGTCCCAAACTACGTTAGGCTGCTCATTCCGCAACCTGTATCAGAACTGACTTATTACTCGCTAAGATCTTCGAGCTTGTTAAGGGAACTTGAATGTAACACGAACAGGTTTTCTAACTCGTTTCTGCCATCAGTGGTAAAACTTTGGAACGGCTTAAGCGCAGATCTGCAGAACTGTACTTCCGTGGATCATTTTAAGAAGAAACTTGCAATTAACGGCAATGTCGTCCCTAGGTTTTGTTATGTGGGTAGCAGAAAGGAACAAATTGTTCACACGAAGCTGCGGTTAAATTGTAGTGATTTAAACGGACATAAATTTGATAGATTTATAAGTGATAATGCATCTTGTGGCTGCGGTCATGTATATGAATACACTGAACACTATTTATTAATGTGTCCTCTATATGCAGAACAAAGAAATTCGCTTATAATAAAATTGGGCCACACCACTAATATCACTCTTATGCTATATGGGGATACGGAGAAAACTGCCTTGGAAAACGCCAGTATATTTAGTGCGGTTCAAGAATATATTAGGGAAACAATGAGATTCCAGTGACTGGTTTATTTCCAGTGGAAAAGAACCCTGACAATGACCTTTGCTGTATTGGGTGAGAGAGATGTTAGTGGGCCTATCATATAAATGAAAGTAGATTGCCTCCACATCCAATAGATAGGTAAATTATTTAAAGGAGATGGTGGGATATAGTATGGTACTTTCTCTTTCTTTCCAATTCATTGGATCAGTTTCTGTTTTATGTACAGTTTGCACCTGCACCTGCACCATTGTATTGTATTGTATTTCTCTGTAGGGTACGGCGTTAATATAGGCATTGCCTGTTCGCCAAACCCCATTTCACTGAGGAAATAAAAATATTGTTTAAAAAAAAAAATATTTATAAATCGTCGCTAGGTAAGATATGAATAATTAACGTTTAATTTTGAATACTTGAATAACAAAATGATATTTTTACGTTTTTATGTTTTAACACTTGTTATTAAAATGTCCACAGCAGTTAAAGTTTGCCTCGGAGTCGTTTCCCTAGATTCATACGTGCTCCATGTTTCTTCTAGGGCTTTATTAAACTTCTTTGTCTTGGGGCTTACATGGCGACTGAGCTGGCCTCAGTTCAGAAAGTCTCTCACTGATGGAATGTAGGTGGCCTCTTTATGCAAAATTTCTACAAGCAGGAAGAATTGTAAATTCCTGCGACCAGCGGCGGCGTTGAAACGATATGCACAATACAAACAAGTACAAAGAGATAACGAAACAAACATTTTACAATTAATCACAACTAATTAAATGTACTCAAATAATATTTTCTCGGTGATAAGTAATTATCGAAAACAAACATAAACAATGATTTTGAAAAACACTCAAACTTTCGAAAATAACTTATAATTTACTCAAAATAATAAAAATTCAGTTTAAAATGTTAAAAAAAGAGCGAAATAAATAATTTTACTAAAGGACGGTCTGGGTCCATTAGCGGCCGGTTTGGGTCAAAAAGTAGCGGCCGATTTCGGTAAAATTGCAGAGGACGGATTGGGTGTTTCCCATCTGACCAACCATTTGCTTTACACGCAGATCTAAGAATGTTATTGTACGTATCCAGGACCCTCTCCTGACACTTTATTATATCTATAAATTAATTCACTGGACGACTCGTCGTAATATCTAGAATTTGGGGCGATTTCTATAGCAGTTAACAATCTAATCAATTCGTTCTGATTCTCGTTACCGTCTGCAGTGACTGTTACGGGAGTTTAGATCGAGTAATGGTGAAGGGAACGGGTGAAGTCGCCCTCGTGTCAAGGCGCCCTCGGGTTAAGTCGCCCAGGGTCAAGTCGCCCCAGAAAAAGATTGGAAATACGGTTGACAACTGGAGTAACACAACGGGACTGTTGCCAACCATATTTCCGATCTTTTTCTGGGGCGATTCGACCACAGAAAAGATCGAAAATATTGTTGGCAAGGAGCGATTGGATGGAACTGGTACGGGACAGTCTCGTCCCATCGTACCAGTTTCCGATCATATTTCCGATCTTTTCCCATGAAAACCAGTTCCGATAACGCTAACAGGAGATTGGAGGGTGGTGGAACGGAACTGTTCAGATAAAAATAACAGAAGACTGGTATACGAAATAGATTTTTTTATTTCAATAATTCTAACTCTCTGACCACTTTCTGTTTTAAATTACATTTGATGCAGAGATGCATGATGATGCATGATGATCGAGTGATCGGAACTGTTCTGATAAAAATAACAGAAGATTGGTATACGAAATAGAAAAAAATGCTGGCTTTCCCATCCACATGTGACTGATCGTTACAAACGGAACAGTTGTAAATTAAAAACCGAATTGCTCTAATTTCCAGCTCTCTATCTTTTCTACCTCCTCTATCTCATCTGCATATCCTCTCAGACCCCATTTGAGGCAATAGGAAAGCTAGGCCTGTGTGATCCAAGTGAAATAAAATAAGGTTAACCGGGTCGCAAGGGATTTGTAAATCCCACATCGTCCCTGCGCACCTTCGGCGCGCTGAAACCTTTCATTCATTCATTCATAATTCATTAATTCAAAGTAAGTACGAGCGATTATTACTTGGAAACATTATTGATTGATTTTCTGTGAAAAAAAGAGAGATAAATTATCAATAAAAACTTTAGTTTTAATAAAATAATGGCTAAAAAATAATTTTCCGGGTCAACTCGCCCCTCAAAACCGGGTCAACTCGCCCCGACTGGGCGAGTTGACTCGGAAAAATAAGCCGGGGCGACTTGACCCGAGGGCGACTTGACCCTAAACCATGGTGAAGGCTAAAATTCCGACTTTAACTTCTTCAACTTTGGTACTTTCATAAAACATGGATTTAACTGGATTTTATTTTGTTTTTTTTTCAATTCACGGAGGTTGGATTTATTTGTAAAAATACTCTACAGGTAAGTAAATGATAAAATTAACAGTATTTCAACAGAATAAATTAAGAAAAAATTACATTTTTTGAAAAACAAAAAATGGGACAACTTGCCGTAAAAATCGAAACAACTCGCCGTCCGACGGCGAGTTGTCCCGGCGGCGACTTGTTTTGGGGACTGGACAGTTCGCCGAATCTTTGGACAGTTCGCCGGAATTTTCGAGACAATTCGCCGGAATTTTGGACACTTCGCCGGAAGTTTGGACAATTCGCCGAAAGTTTGGACAGTTCGCCGGAACTTTTTAGACAATTCGCCGGGATTTTGGACATTTCGCCGGAATATTGGACACTTCGCCGCAGTTTGGGCAGATCGTCGGATGTTTGGACAGTTCGCCGAAAGCTTGGACAATTCGCCGTAATGTGCCAGACAGTTCGCCGAAATGTGCCAGACAATCGCCAAGGTGTCTCAAGCAGTTCGTGGAATCTTCAAAAGAGCCTGCTAGTGCTATTTATTTATTGGTGCACAATCGTGATATTTATTTTTTTATTTATTTATTTTTTTTTTGGAGGGGAGGGGGGAGACAATCATAATTTGTTAGAGGCTGTTGTGGAGTTTCGGCGGTCCTTCCTTAATCGTAACTAGGACCCTCCGATTGTTGCCCCATCATCCCACTTCCCGAAAAGGTCCATTCCCACTAGACCAATTCCCTTTAGACCAATTCCCACGAGGCCAATTCCCCTTAGACCAATTCCCCTTAGACCAACTGATGTGTTCTACTTTCTGTGTAGTTCTATAAATTGTAATTTTTCGAACCCCACTTCTATTGAGTATTATTTTTTTTGTGAGTGTGCTACATTTTATGATGTTTATTTTATATGTTGAGCATGTTTTAAAGAGAATAAAAGACTGGAAATTGTATTTTTTTCACTTTTGAATGATCATCAACTTTGGGGGGAAATGACTATTTTGGGATGTCTGGGGGAAGTGACCAATTTGGGGGGGGGGTGAATTGTTACGAGGGGAAATGTCTTGCACCCAGAACGAATTTTCCAACATTACGGGGCGAAAGCGCATTTTCGTAATTGTAGAAAGTTTTAACTTATATCCGCCTATCTCTATTTCCAGTGAATGGAACAAAGGCGTGGTGCAGGTTTCTGTTTACAATAAAGGTGAAGGTCTTTTGGAAATTTGACGAGAAGGATGTGAAATTGACATTTATGTTTTGGTTGTTTTTATTGTATACGTTAGTATTCATTATCAAATACATTTTCTTTTTCTATTAGAATACACATTTGTGACCTAATAAGTAAAGCCCAAAGGAGCGCACTGCTCCAAAATAAGTTAGAAGAAGAGAACTCCCACTGTATCAACATTATTTTTCACCAACCAGTAGGCCTACTTGGTTTTTAGCCTATTTCACTTTAGAATTACTTTTAACAAGAATTTGAAACGTGAAACTGAAACGACGCGTATCGTGGTTCTGCGTTCAATTCCAGGAATTATGAAAATAATACATTGTAATTTATGCTGCTTTTGTTTTTGTGTGATTCTGTGAAAATAAATGCCTGGTACGGGTATGGTTATTTTTTTAATTTAAAATTTGATCAACACGAAGAATAGTATTAGTTATTTAGTAGACCAGCAGCAGTTGTGGCTGCAACCACTTTTTCACCGATAACAATGAAAGCACCACATCAGTCCTGACCCTGTGTTACACATAGAGTAATCTATATGAAAAAGACAAGTAATGAAAGCCTGTTTTGCCCTGACCGATATCCCCTTCCCAGTTCATTTGTGAATTCGTCCATGGAACAAAGATTCATCAACACAGTTTTCTTGTACAGTTATCCGAACGCCGAACATAATCCCATCGGACATAATCCCAGCGGACAAAATCCCATACATGGGTGGACAGAATCCCAGTTGGGTATAAAAAATAAAAAGACACAATTTTTTATCACATTGAATTCAAGTACTTTTATTTCTTAATATCAATAATATTAACATTAACAGCAGAATTAATATAAGCACTGTAACTATGTTCTTCAAAGTAACTAGTGATTTATTATAACAATACCAGCGATAATAAGTATAAAGAACAACAATAACTATAGGTTAAGCCAGGTGTGTTTATACTAATTTATGATAAAAAATATGCAATACTGTGACACTTCTAATAATGAAGGCAGTATGTTTTGATAAGATTAAAAATTGAGAACAGTTCTACCGTAATTGACCAAGGTTTATTGTTTTTCCAGTGCTATTTTCAAAGGTTGGTGTTTTATTACCAATTCACAACTTCTTCACAGCTTCTCTGGCGTCGCTGGCCAATGGTTTTTGGACTCGGATAGTTGTTAACTGAGAGAGCTTACCAAGAATTAATGTTAATGACGACTGGTATTTTTATGGTAGAAAATAGAGGATACCTTTTCCTTTGAAATGCATCAATTGTGCCTTAATTAACTACATAAGACTTAGAAATACAAAAATACTTTTTACCACTGAAAATACCAGTATGTAACATTAGTTATTGGAAAGCTCTGAGAGAGCTTTCCAAGAATTAATGTTAATGACTGGTATTTTTCTGGTAGAAAATAACTTTTTCCATTGAAATGCATCAATTGTGCCTTAACTAACTACATAAGACTTAGACATACAAAAATACTTTTTACCACTGAAAATACCAGTAAGTAACATTAGTTATTGGAAAGTTCTGAGAGAACTTTCCAAGAATTAATGTTAATGACTGGTATTTTTCTAGTAGAAAATAACTTTTTCCTTTGAAATGCATCAATTGTGCCTTAACTAACTACATAAGACTTAGACATACAAAAATACTTTTTACCACTGAAAATACCAGTAAGTAACATTAGTTATTGGAAAGTTCTGAGAGAGCTTTCCAAGAATTAATGTTAATGACTGGTATTTTTCTGGTAGAAAATAACTTTTTCCTTTGAAATGCATCAATTGTGCCTTAATTAACTACATACGACTTAGGCATACAAAAATATTTTTTACCACTGAAAATACCAGTAAGTAACACTAGTTATTGGAAAGTTCTGAGAGAGCTTTCCAAGAATTAATGTTAATGACTGGTATTTTTCTGGTAGAAAATAACTTTTTCCTTTGAAATGCATCAATTGTGCCTTAATTAACTACATACGACTTAGGCATACAAAAATATTTTTTACCACTGAAAATACCAGTAAGTAACACTAGTTATTGGAAAGTTCTGAGAGAGCTTTCCAAGAATTAATGTTAATGACTGGTATTTTTATGGTAGAAAATAACTTTATCAAAGACATACAAAAACACTTCTGTCCACTCGTACTGTATAAACAGTAAAACAACAACCAAAACACTGTTTTTGTAAATCAAAAACATTTCCTGGCATTTTGTCCGCTTTTGCCAGAAAAAAATACTACCCGGGATTTTGTCCGCTTTTTTGTGAAAAAATATTGCCTGGTGTTTTGTCCGCCCATGTCTGGGATTTTGTCCGCTGGGATTTCGTCCGGGTAAAAAATCTGGGATATTGTCCGGATGGGATTTTGTCCGATGGGATTTTGTCTGTGCACCCAGTTATCCACAGGGTATTTAACTTCATGTTTATCATAAATTAATAATCAAATCATCATTCTATGGCTTCTTTATTTGATAAAAAAAACTCTCCATTCCACTTTTTTGCCAGCGACTTGATGCCATTGGAACAACAATGATGACGTAAGGTTTCTGATGTCTAAAAATACCGTCTAAAAATGACTGCGGAATATTGAAATGGATCAACTTCTTGTCACCTGCTTTACAGTGATAGTCGGTGAACTTATAGACTGCAGTCATATGTTTTATGCTGTTTATGATAAGAAAAAGGAAGTACTTAGAAGTTGGACATCTCTGCAGCAGTATCTGCATGTGCAGAAAATGTGCAGCTGATGTTACGGTTAGTTCAAAGGACAAAATCATATCATGTGACCCCTCATAGGAATGATCTTGACAAGCTCATTCCAACGAGGGGTCACATGATATGGTTTTGTTGAAATTGTTTGAAAAATACTATTTTTTCAACTACTGAATTTGCATATTACGTGGGTGGATGCGGTCGATTCATTGGGTAAAGGGTTAAAGGTATGTGCGGCTAAAATTTTATTAAGATTAATTTATCTCTTTCCTGGATTTCCCAAAATATTTAGCATCAAGCAAATTGATACTTTTCTCTTATCTTGACACCAAATTGTTTTGCAGGTGTAATTGTCCGTTCTTTTTCAAGAAGAGTAATGTACTCTTCAGCATGATGATTCTGTACATGGTGAGATAGATTGGAGGTATTTCCTCACTGGGCGATGACTGACTTATTGCATTATTGTCATTTGGCATTTCTATTGTTGCTTCTTCAGGCTTGTAAAACTTGCTTGAACTTTGGTTTGGTTCATGCAAAGGTTAAGCAAATCATGCCTTGCATAACCGACCTTCTATTCATGCAAAATGCAAAACAGATACCGGGGTACATTTCAAAACAGCATTTTATGCAAATGGGTTAAGCAAACTGTGAATGGTTAAGCAAATTAAAATTAAAAGTAAATTTTTTTACAAGCCTGCTTCTTGCAAAATATTGATATATATACATGTATGCTACTAAGCGTTTTAAACTTTTAGCTGACATTTTGTTGATTCTACAATACAGTCACCATGGACTGGTCATAATCCACACGTGGGCAGTGAAGTCCACGCAAGCGTTTTACCAGGTAACAACAATTATTATCTGCAAAATTTTAATTAATGAAGCCCCCGGTTGTACCCTGTGCTTCATTTATTGAATTTTTTATGATTATTCCTATAATTAGTGTTTGGAATCTGATATTATTGCGTTCATTGAAATATTGCTCACCCGTGAAAAATGACCAGTCCATGACAGCTGTACTGTACAAAATCTTTGGCATGCTAAATGTGAATATTCATAAGTCAAGCAAAACCCGAAAAATATATGGTTTTTAATTTCTTCTGTTTTGGTTTCCACTTAAAAACCGAGATTCGGTTTTGGTTTGGTTAAACCAACCAGCTCCAGCCATAACTATCCTGCAATACCCAATTAAGTAATTTAAGTTGTAGGTTATCCCTCATTGAGTTCTTACCTCATGCAACAAGACATTACATCTACATGGAGGATCCTCATGGCATCATGTCCCCATACCACAAAACTCTACTGGCAGTATCCTCCAATACATATCCTCCAATACTACACAGCCATGTCATGCATATTCTCAAATACCCAGATGAGTTGACGAATTGAAAAGTCGTTCAAGTAAGGTTTGATTCGCATGTTAGCTTTTCCTAGTTTTAAGCTGCAGTATAAACCAACCACATAACTCATACTCATTGTGCCAGTGCTGGAAATGAATAGATTGATGGGTGCAGTTTTAAGCTCCTGTGATGTCAGAGACGGGAGTAAATTGCACCCGTAAAATGTTAGTAGACAAATTTACGAGGAAATACTGTCACCAAACACCAGAAACCTTAACCCTTTGAACTCTAGTGGTATATTCCATGCCAGTTCAATGGCAGCAATTAGAAGAGTCCATATTCATTATTTCGGTAGACCAATCAATATTTTCAACGTGCAGCCTCAGGCTGATCGTTGAAAATATTGATTGGTCTACTCCACACATTTACTAACAGCCACCCTATATAATGACGTTATGACGTATGATGTTCCTCGTCTGTTTGCCTTGGGTCCAAAGGGTTAAATGTATAAGGAATTGTTGAATTATGACAGTAACTTGCCACTGGCCATGGAGTGCGGCTTTCTCAAAACAACACACATTTATATGCCCTCATAATAATATAATATAATAACACTTTGACCAGCCGCTGATTTGTCGCGGTTCTCGGACGAGAAGGCCATGGTTACCCCTGTACTCCCAACTGCCTCCCTATTCCCACGCTTCTCCTCTCCTCCCAACACTCGGAGACGAACTGCTTGATGATATCCCTTGTCCCATTCTTCCCAGTCTCTCCGATTAGCATATTAACCCTCTCCTTTGAGTCTCCCCCTAACCACATGTCCTTCATTCTCCCATCCCTCTTCCCCATTATACTCCCAGTGAACCAGGCTGATACTTAGGGCATTCTAGAAGAAAGTGTTCCAGGGTCTCCACCATGTCCAAGTTACAGTATATTCATGCTCCGCAATATTTTTTAACAAGTGCATTTTTTAGCTCCCGTAAGGGGGCATGGTGGCGTTGCGGTAACCGGTTCTCGCCAGCTCACCGAAGTTAAGCAATGTCAAGCCCAGTTAGTCCTCGAATGGGTGACCATCTGAGCGATCGATTTGAACTCCCGTGTTGTATCCTTGGGCAAGGCACTTAACCCCGATTGTCCACACGAGGGCATGATGATGCCATGTACTAAGGCAGACTGCACGTCGATGGTGCGCATGTCTTAACCAATCTAACCCTGCCTGTGCTGCAGTGCAGAGTTATGATGTTGGGGAGCTGGCAGCTGCTCGTTGTTGCTTGGTGGTTCTCTCCGGGTACTCTGGCTTCCTCCACCCGTAAAACTGTCACGGTCATGATTAGCCATTGTGCATAAGTATGTGACCTTAAACACCAATCAATAAATAAATAGCTCCCGTAAAATGGAAAACATGGGTACTGACGTGAGCAATTGTTCTTGCACCCGTCTCATTTCCAGGACAATTGTGCCAGTGTACTTGTTGGCTAGGAATGGCAAGATTGGTAGGAGCAGATGGTAGTGTCAACAATAAAGTTGTTGTGAGAGCCTTTACTAAAGGTATTAGCTGGTCGCAGTTGTAGATTCTGCCACTCTGGTGATGGGATTAGATCCCAGCATTTATAGCCAATAGTAGTGGTACAGACCAGTAGAAGTAGAAGTGACTACTAGTAGTTTTATGGGTAACAGCAGGGCATCTTGGCAGGGTCAGATTAAGCTATTGCAAGACCTGTAGCATATGTTATAAGGGCCTTAAAGGGGCAACTCATGTGGGCTACCATGACAAAACACTTGACACCCACAAAACATCATGACATGACATTAGAAAAGATCCTACAGAATTGGGTTGAAGTGTGCAAGCAATATTACATTTGCAACCCACCACCTAAATTCAAAGCGTTGTAAAAAAATTTCCCCATATGTTATTTGTGGAGTTCTGCAAATTGAATAACACCAAAATTAGTTTGTTAAAATTTTATTTGGGATTCAACCACCAGACTAACATGGTATGTGGAGTATACATGACAATACCAATGAAAATTTTTTATTCGTATTCAACAGCTTGTGTGAAAATACAATATCTTTTCAACCAAAGACGACAAGATCACCAAAATAAAAAAAAATATTTGTTTGCATCTATTTCTATCAGCACAGCATTTTTAGCTCAACTTGACTATGTCAAGTATGAGTTAATGGTATGGGTTGCGATCCATCATCTGTATGTCGGTATGGCCATCCATCCATATGTCTATCCATCCATCTGTCCATTCCTCTGTCCATCCACAATTCCTTTAGCACACCCAACAGGCTGCAGCTCTCACCCGATAAGTTCCAAATTTCATACATGGCTTTGGGCCAATGTCCAGATGGGAGGTATGGAATTTTGTCAAATTTCATTGAAAAACATGGCTGCTAGTGGCCATCATAAATTTGGCATACAAATTGTCAACAATTCCACTGGCACACACTACAGGCCGCATCTCTCACTTGATCTTTTTCAAATTTCATATATAGCTTTGGTGTGGTATATACATGGGAGCTATCAAATTTTTCTGAATTTTGTTGAAAAACATAGCTGCCAGCAGCCATCTTGCATTTGGCATATAAATTGTCAGCAATTGCATCAGCACACATTACAGTCCACATCTCTCGTCCGATTTTGTTTCAAATTTCATATGTAGCTTTGGTGTGGTATCTACATGGGAGCTATCAAATTTCACCAATTCCATTAGCACACCCTACATGTCGCATCCCTCACCCGATCTTCTTCAGATTTCATATGTAGCTTTAGTGTGATGTCTTTTCTGTAGAAACTTGATTGAATGTCTTGGCATTACTGGAGCTTTCTAAATTAGTTCAGTCCCTTCTTGGACAAGTTGCGCTGCAGTGTCATTGACACTTTCATTCTTGTATTTTATTCACAAAAAATTTACCTGTGCATCCGCATGACCATATCGGTGAATCAAACAATACCAGCTTCCTATATTCAGTACAGTTGTGATCAACAGTAACATAACAGTAAAATTATTTCTGATCTGATCCATTAGGATGATCAAAACAGAAATATAAGTATTAAAATTTCAGTCTCGGCACCTGTATTTTTTTCTCCTTTTTTGGGTACAGTAAAACCTGTCTTCAGAGACCACTGTCTTGAGAGACCACCTGTCTTTACAGACCACACCTGCCAGGCACCGATTAGTTTTACTCTATACTATAATGGACCTGCTATGGGAGACCACCTGTCTTGAGAGACCACTGTGACCTGGTACCAACTTGTATTTTTATGCCATAATGGACCTGTCTTGAGAGACCGCCCCTTTGAAGACTGAACCCATGACAAAAACTTTTTACCTGTTCTGGAATTGGAAAATCCATTGTGGTTATACTAACATAATTAAAAGTATTAAAAGGTCTTAACTGGGTTTCAATTGCTATTCAGTTGCAAAGTCATTAAAGATTGAGATGTTTATATAAGACCCCTGTGAAAAGATTAGGATTATTGCTGAATAAACAATTTCATACATACCTGAAATGTGACAGATAGGATGTCCATCTCGGAACCAACGGGGAGTTTTTTTCAATTCAGTTGTCAAAAGTTAGCTCATTTATTCATACTTTTCTTCCAGGTGTTACTGTAGATATATATAAATTGTTTTAGAGTTTTATAGATGTAATTTTTAATAAAAGATAGTTATATTAGTGTTTAGTTTAGTTTTTCTATCGGATATAATTGGCGTGTTCCCTATTTTCGCGTGGGTCATTTTCGGTGTTTTGTTTACGATTTCGACCGTTTTTTTAAAAATTTTAAGTTATACATTCTAATTTTGGCTATGGTTGCTATGGACGGTAAGTGTTTCTTGACACGAGAGGTTCAGACCAGCAGTGTAGAGACGGTTAGTATAGGGGTACCGGTCGGGGCAGTGGTTGAGCCCAGCACAGGGGGGGGGGGGGGGGGGGGGGGGGGGGGGCTAGTGAGTTATCAATGGACGACCAGCAATCGGATGCGTGTAAGCACTGGTGTATGTGGATGGGCGTGAGCTGGGGGAGTTGGGGATGTGCGCTATCTGCGTTGAGTTAATGCAGCTGTTAGAGGCCTACGTAAAGTTGGAGGAAGAGGTGCAGGAGAAGAGGGGGAAGCTGGGGAAGGCAGGAAAGTCTGGTGTTACCCCAGTTAGGGTGGCATTCGATGGGGGGTGAAAAGTGGTGGGTAGTAGGAAGCAGACTTTTGACATGGACAGTGGGTCTTTAGGGAATAGTAATGTGCGTCGGGTTAAGGGTAGGGGAGAAGTGGAGGCTAGAGTGTCAAATCCCCAGGCTAGTAGTGTGAGTCAGGGGGACGGGAGGGGGGGGGGCCAAAAGGCGTATTCGTTTAGAATTGGATAGTGAGGGAGATAGCGATGACCATGTGGCGTCTATCAGGTCAGGAGTCAGAGGGAAGGTTAGGAAGGTGGTAAACGAGGAAAAGAAGGCTTGTAGGGGGAGTGGGCAAAAAATGGAGTGTAGTGTCCAAAATAGATTCAATGTGTTAGGTAGTTTCGAGAATTCTGAGGAGCAGGTGGGGTCTGAAGAGGTGGAGGTAGGCATGGAGGTTAGTGTGGCGGAGTGCAAGACTGCGAGCCGGTCCGGTGGGAACAGAGGTGGTAACAGGGGTAGTAGGACAGGAAAGAGACAGTTAGTGGTTGCAGGGAGTAGTATAGTGTGGGGGTTGGATAGGGTGGTGTGTGGGCCATACAGTGTCAACAGGACCAATTTGTGTTTTCCAGGGGCTAGGGTGGAGGACCTAAGGGACAGAGTGGGTGGATTAGTAAAGGGGTCAGGCCTAGACCCAATGGTTGTTGTACACGTGGGGACCAACAACATCAGAGAGAGGAAATCAGTTCAGCTTATTGAGACTTACAAAGACTTAATAACTCAACTGAATGCCAAGAATGCACAGGTAGTGGTTTCGGGGCTTCTCCCAGTACTAGGTGGTGAGGGCAAGCGTAATTCGTGGATCATTGGGGTCAACGAGGAATTGGGGGAGTATTGTAAGGAACTTGGGATACCTTTTGTAGACAATTGGGGATCATTTTGGGGCAGAAAGGACCTATATGGAACGGATGGTCTCTATCTTAGCCCAAGGGGTACATAGATTTTGGGAAGAAATATGTTGCAGGTGGTGGAGCCTTTTTTGGTATAGGGAGGGGAGGGGGGAAATGAACACAGGAAATGTGTTATGAACCATAGTTGTAAAAAAATGGGATAAAGGGGATAAGGAAAAGGTACCAAAAATCCACTTCAATTGGAATTGCATCCCAAGGAAAGCACAGGTACACAACATGGGATATACAAACATACAGGGACTAGATAATAATGGGACCAGTAGGCGGAAGCCAATGAATCTTGATACCCTGAAAGTGGGTTATAGCAACATCCAGGGTCTCCACCAGAAAGTAAGTGAAATTGCTACATTGATCGAGGCAGAGGAGTTTGACGTCATGGGCTTAAGCGAAATGTGGGTAAGACACGAGGAACGGGGGTGCATGTAGATAGGTGTACGGCAAACGGAAGGCCAGAAAAAAGGGGGAGGGGTAGGCATGTACATTAAAGAGGATTTAAAACCATCGCTGATCACAGACTTGGCAGACGTCAGCACCTCGACTGAGGTATCGAAAGAAATTGGATGGGTAAGGAACAATCTGAGAAACAAAAGTATTGCCCTTGAGATTGTGTACTGTGTGGCGGAGGGTAGCAAATCTGAGTGGAATGACTCGATATACTCAACACTAAGGTCCAATATCATCGATCTACAAAACAAGGGGCTCGGTATAATTCTGTTGGGTGACTTTAATGGATAATGAAGAAGGCATAGAGGGTGGGGACAAGAAAGTCAACAGGAATGGAAGGAAGCTGTTGAACTTCACAAACAAGCTTGGTCTGAAGATTCTGAACAGGGACGCGAGGTGTAAGGGGAAATGGACCTGGGAGAGGAACGACAGAAAATCAATAATCGACTACATTCTCACAGATATTATTTTATGGAGGGAGGTGATAGGGGTAGAAGTGGATGATGAGGGTAAATTGGAGGTGGATAGTGATCACAACTTGATTACAGTGACGATCAGGGCCAAAAATTTAGTAAAAAGCAAAGGAAGCTTTAAGGAGATGTGGGAACTCGAAAAGGATGCTGACTGGGCGAAGTTCAAAGAAAAACTGAAATCAAAGCTTGCAACCGTACCCAAGGGGGGCAGTGTCCAGAAGATGGCCGATGCCATAGTTGCAAGCCTAACTTGGGTACAGAGTGAATGAAGAACTGAAAAGGGCCATAAAGGGTAGAAAAGCTAAATGTGCTGCATACAGGAGAAGTAGAAAACTTAAGGTGGCGGAAAGCAATGAGGCCACAGTAGCAAAGGAAGAATACCAACAAACACGAAATAAAGTAAATAAGATTAAAGACGATAATCGGAGAGTGCAAAATAGTAGTCTTGTTAGGACCATAAAAATGACGGGGGTCAAGTTCGAACGTATTTTGGAAATGGGTGAAGAAACGTAACAAAGGAAGTAACCCACAGAGTATTAAAGTAGATGGCAGAGTCACAGACGAGCAAGATCAAGTCGCATCAGAACTAGTCAAGCACTGGGAAAAGGTAAACGATAAGCGATGGGGCATAGGGATCCCACCTGAGTGTCCGAATCAGGTCGAGGAAACCTATCGAACTTCGTATGCAGCGAAATTAAAACGGAGGAGGTGCGAAAGGTGATATCAAAATTAAGGGATGGAAAAGCGAGAGAAGTGGACGAAATTCCTAACGAGTTTATCAAAAAAGGGGGAGAGGAATTCGTGGAAAGCCTAACTGCCCTATTCAATCTAGCCATAGAAAATCAAGAGGTCCCAAAGGAGTGGAGAGAAAGCAAAGTGACATTTATTTACAAAAAGAGGGAAAAAGACTTTTTGGATAACTATCGAGGGATCTCTGTCAGTAGCAACATTGGAAAAGTTTTCTGTAAAGTCCTGTATGGGAGACTAGAGGAGGTGATTGAAGAGAAGGATTTTTTTGGAGAAATACAGAATGGCTTCAGGAAGGGAAGGAGACTTACTGACCATCTTTTCACGCTATCCCATATGATAGAATCCGCGAAAGCAAAAAAGAAAAAGATGTTTATGACCTTTTTGGATGTCAAAAAGGCATACGATAGAGTATGGAGGGAGGGCATGTGGCGTAAGCTGGAGGCTCTGGGCTTAGGAGGCGAGTTTGTTGGAATTATGAAAGCATTATATAAAGATGTACAGAGTGAACTTAGCCTGAGAAACATTACAACAAAACATGTGCCTATGGAGATAGGCCTAAAACAGGGGTGTATCCTTTTGACAATTCTGTTTGCATTGTACATCAAAGGTTTAGGAGATGAACTCCTGCATAGCGACGGGGGGTAGCAGTTGGGGACTTGAAGATCCCAGGGCTATTTTTTGCAGACGATATGGTGTTAGTGTCAGAAAGCGAAGAGGGGCTAACGAAAATGTTGGGAATTG